>CM048657.1:10370267-11070267 GCA_026401315.1 Dysphania ambrosioides
GGATTCGTCAAAAATGGACGATTCCTCTATGATGGAACCATCCAAAATGGATGATTCCTCCATTTAGCAACCATCCAAAATGGACCGAAACATATATGACTTTTGTTGCTTCGCCTAAAACTGTATCAATCTACTCATATTCCTATCGCTTCGTCAATATATGCTTCTCACTGTTAACCGTACACATTTGAGATTAAATAACTGCAATATTTAAGTAAATATTTACTAGTGAACTACGCCCAAATTACGTGGCTATTGATGATTAAGATTGACAAAGAACAATAGAAGTGTCTAACTAGAAAATGCTCAATATGAGTGCATATGTGATAATGTGAATGTTACTGTAGATGCCTACATTTTTCTCTACTTTTAGTCTCTTGTCTCGTCATGATGCCCCAGGATGAAGAAATATTTCCATGAATTTAATTATAATTTTGCATCTCTTCTAAGTCACCTTGGGTTGTTTAGTACACAAATTCATTAGTTTAGTTCTATCAAGAATCTAGTTTAGTTTAGTTCTAAAGTATATTAGAACACATCCCAACCCTCTTGTAGTTTATCACTTAAAGGTTATAACTGTGAAATAGGCTAAGTAAGATACAAGAAAAGGAAAAATACGGCATACAAAATAAAGAGAAGAAAAAGGTCTGACTTACAAGATGTTATTTGAGCAATCAGGAAGCCTATTACGAGGTATGTGTAGGGATTAGGGGTGTGCAAAATAGTTATAACAGTTAACCATAACTGTTAACCGTGTATAACCGGTTCATATTAACGGTTATTTTACCGAATGGTTAAGAATTGACAGTAACGAAAATGGTAATAAAATTTTTGTAACAATTAACCATAATTATTAATTTTTACAAACTAAACTTAAAAGGTTAAAACATGAATGAAAAGAACAAATTTTTTTTATAGATGATCAAACCTTATATAAATATGTATTATTACTATTGTAGAAGACCCAAATAAGCTAAGAAATCATACAAATAATTTCACAATATTAGGTGTACAAGTGCATAGAAATAAAATAAAACGGAACCATTAACCGTACTGTCAAATACCGGTTATTGTTTATCGGTTACCGTTACTTAACGGTACAATTATGGTTAGCCTTTTCTAATAACTGTTATGATGGTTAACCGTACCATTAAGCTTAACGGTACGGTTAATCGTTTATGCACACCCCTAGTAGGGATATCAAAATTTGACTTAACCCGCAAAACAGGTTAAAACTAACCTGCATTCGACCTGGTTATGACCCAAAAAGTGAGACACGTAACCCGATCCAACCCAACTCGATGCAACAAGAAACCAATTAGACTCAATATTCCAAGATCCAAACACATCTACATCCGACCATAATGCATCTTGACCCATTAAAGACCTGGTTCAAAGACAACATGACACGTTAATCACCTGACCCAAACCCGATTAACGTCTTACTCGAATGTGACCTGACTCGTGAATGATCCAACCTGAAAATAACCTAATCCGTTAATAACACGATCTGTCAATATCTATGAAACTAAATTTCTTTGAACTATATGTCTATATATGATATTTGATACTCAATCAAATATATCATGCTCACTTGATAATCCAAATTTTAGTTTATTTGAACTATATGTTTATATATGATTTTTGATACTTATTTGATATTTTGTAGAATGATTAAATCATCAATTGATTATATGATATGCATATGATTGATATAGATAATACAATGATACACTAATATACACATTTCATACTCGTTCATCACAATAACTCACATTTAATAATCAGTATCTTTTAAATATTGTGTTGTAAAATGACTTACTATCATCATTATTATCTAATTAATGAATTAACCATCAAATAAAAATAAGTTATGGAGTGAGTTAACTTGAGATTACTTGACATGACTCGAGATGGATGCATTAAAGAGTAAAAAACTGAATCATAAACCAATAATGATAAATTGTCATTATTGACCGACTCAAACCAGTAACACCCCCAAATTACTAACATAATAATAATAATTTAAGTAACTTAGGGGTATTACCGCCACGTTCCACCACGCTTCGGTTGTATTAACTAATTACTATATTGCACCGGAGGTAAAACTTGATTTATTTATTAAAAAAGAATTTTGATTATCCAAAGGTACAAAAGTTGAATAAGAAAAATTATGAAAACTCCTAACTAGTATGTGCCCCTTGATGTAATGATCCCATGCACATTTATTCCTGCAAACCTACTTACCATAATTGATAAGTAGGGCGAACCAAAAACAAATAGGAATATACATATCAATGTAAAAATATGCATGCTAAAAGAAATAATTTGACTTTTTAAATTCCTTTATTTCGAACATGTCTTCTTATAATCAATAAAATTTAAACCTTCCCTTATAATAATCCAATACAAATGGAAATATTAAAGTACTTAATCAAAATAATTTTCTCTTCTTATATCTCCTCCTTGATCCTAAGTGTGCACACCCCTAAGTTAGTTATCCCATCACGAATCTATCATTGGAGTTTTCTTTTATTTTCCAACAAGTGGACTTTTAAAGCATGCACCCCTCTTGATTATGAAATCAAGTGGTAATGTATAATAATAATAACCCTCCTTTTATAACTCCTTTAAATACAAAGACATTGCTTTAATTATTAAAGTTCATTGAAAATTATTAAATCTCAAATGTCATTCTGCTCTTTTAAAACATGATACATATTAAATAAAATAAGGTAAATTTATATCATCCTTCTTTTATAATCGGAATTTCAAATAAATAACCATATATAAACATATATTTAAAAAAAAATAGTGCATGGCTAAAATTTCAATTATAATTTATTTAGCAAAATACATAATAAAAATATCTTAACATAGTATAATTCAACAAAATATTTAACTAAACATAAAAAGATTTAACACATATACGTGCCTTAAATTCTAGTACTTCCTAGCAACTTCCTACTAAACTTCAAGATGATATTCCTATTAATTAACATGAACTAACCGACATAATGCAACACAATAATATGCTTAAAATATTAAATCTTTAATTAAATTTTAAAATATTTTTAAGAACTAAATAATTTTAAAATAGTTAGGGGAAAGAAGAGGCTCACGATGGTTGGTGGTTGTTGGTGGCTGTTGGTGGCACAAGGTCGCCAAATAGATGAAGATAGTGACATGAGAGAGAGATGGAAAAAGTTTGAGAAGTAAAAAGGGTTTAATGATTTTTGTGTAAAGAATTAGATGAGGTTTTTAGGGTCTATTTATAGTAGAAATTAGGATAAATTTTAGGATTTTAAAAAAAAACCTAAAAGATAAGTATGAATTTAAAATGATAATTATACTCTAAATTTTCAGAATTTTTTTTATTTTTAATTATTAAATAGTTTAAACAATTAAAATCATTTAATACAAAAAAACCAATTAAAATTAGTTAAAAAGGATAAAGTTTTATAATAATAATAGTTGAAATATCAATCATGGAAAAAGGATATGATAAGGATAGAATTTGTTTTTTTTTTTTTTGAAAATCTATTGTTTTTAAATTCAAACTATATTTTCAACAAAAACTATTCTTTAAATAAGGATAAAATAAATATAATAATAATGGAAGTAGGCCATGATAGATAAGGTTGATTTTTTTGGAAAATATATCTGATTTTTAACATAATCAATTTTAAATTAAAATAATCTTTATAAATATCATAAAATGATTTTTTTTCTAAAAATAATATCTTAAAGCTTCTAGAATATTCAAGAATATAAGTGAATACTTGGGATATTTTTCGGGATATTTTGGAGGGCTTTTTTGAAATTTAATAGAACAATTGAGGAATTAATATTTATTTATGAAATTAAATAATTTTCTTAATAAAATTATAAAATAAATATACAAATGCGGTCCATAATTATAATTGGGCCAAAATACTTTTTAAATTATTTAATTATACTAAAACGTTCTTAAAATAACTTTATTTAATATGCTATAATGTACATTTAATTTTAAATAAAACTTAGCATATAAACGTTTTTAATATAATATCTAAAATACGGGGTATTACAAAACCCGATAAGGCTTGACTGGGATTTCAACTTAAATGAAGATGACACATTTTAATAAGCAACTTGAGCCAAAATCTATTCGACATAAAATAATCTATTTAGGAATTGATCCAAAAAAAACCCAAGCTGACTATAACTAGTACCCAAAATCTACTAGAACAAAAAACAACCCGTTATGACATGTCCATGAACCAAATATAGATTAAGCTAAACTGAATATGATCTAAACCCAAAAACCACCTAAACCAGAAATAATCTACTATAACCCGTCATGAAACCGATCTGAATTGACCAAAATCGAACATGATCCGAGCCGAATACAACCCAACCTAAACTCGGACTAAACCTAAAAAAAACAAATAACCGATATGACCACACCTGACCTGACCTGACCCTAAAGTCCAAATTTAACCATTTTAATTCACCTAATAAGAACTAACCCATGATATGTTAACCCAGAACCGACCCATAGACTCCAATTGACGTCAAGTGTATAGTGCGAATCTATAGCTTGATGTAGATGTCTTGGATTAAATTGAGTGGTGAAGGCATTGATCTTGCAAGCAAGGTCTAGCATTGATGAGTTAAGATATTCACCTTCGTAAAGTTGCACCCGCAACATCCTTGAGCAACATTTCAATCTTTGAATCTGCTTCCCCCACAGGTCGAGCTATGCCCATAGCATCCGTGAGCATCAATTCAATCTTTGAATCTGCTTCCTCTGCATGCTAAGTTGTGCCTGCAACATCCCTGAGCGTTAATTCAATCTTTGAATCTACTTGAACTGCATGCCGAGATGTGCCCGCAGCCTACCACGCACACACATCTATTGTGCATACTTAGTACCACGCTTTGTCATCACTGCCAGCCAATCATTGTGCTTATCTATTTTATTATTTTTTTTCTAGTCTAGGAAGAAGTTTTCTAATCTAGGAAAATGAGAATATAAATACTCTAAGGGAATTTTATTTCCTTGAAGCTCCTTTTCCAAAAAGAAAACCTATACCATTCTTTAGGGTTTGGTTGCCATCCATTGTTGAACCCTAGATTATTATTCTCTATTAGTTCAATCGTCGAGGTATTTTATTTAATATTTCATCTTTTATTTTCTTCATTATGAATTCAAGTTTATTTATCTCTTTTGTTATGTTAATTTCAATTATGAGTGAGTAGTCTTTTTCTAGGGCTAAGTAGGAAAGCCATGTGTATACCTTGATTATTTTTTCTCTAGGATTTATAATTTTACAAATTAGTGTTTGAGTAATTCCGATCGATTTGTGATCAATTATTTAATTCATTTTATTGGCCAACATCATGAGTTAACTCTTTAGGTAATAAAAATTAGAATTGGAAGATAATATTTTAATAGGCTCAATTACAATTGGCGAATTTGAATATGTTAGTGACCTACTACATAGGTGAATTCGTAAGCGATAATTCCCGATCATAAGATTAACAAGTGCTTTAATTATTTAACCCAATTAGTTTATTAATGAATTGTATAGCATTTCTCGTATAGGCATAAGTATGGTGTACCAAACGTATTCTCTAGACCTTTATTTATTTGGGAACAACCTTATTTTCAATATTGTCCTATTTTAGTTAATTGATCTTTAATAACTTTGGTTTATTGGAATAGTTTGTCAAGAAATATAGAATCTGTCTTCTAGTGGGATTCGACCCGTATTTGCCAAGTCTCTGCTAACACCAGTCACTGTGCACTTGCGATATAACTTTTTAATCATCAAAGATGAAGAAGAAACAATTTTAGATCTCTTAAAAGGAGGGGAAACTAGAACTACGTCCTCAATCACCGGGTTAAAAAAGTTGCTGAGTTCAACACGATTACCTTAAAGGTGCAAACAACTCAATAATCCTGATATGTCTAATTAAATTTGAAAAAGAAGAAGGGGAGTTAAAAATGAAGTTAAGAAACAAGGTCAAGAGAATGTATTAAGAGTTGAGACGTTGTTGACAAAAGTTATAAGGACAAAAATTGACAGTAAATGAAAATTCGCTTGGAAAGAAAGAAATAAGGTATGCAGGAAGAGTTAAGAGTGAGAAATTCTTTATGAATTCTTAAATTTTTCACCGATTTGAATTTATAGAGTATTAAATTGATTATTTGTATTCAAGAAGGAATCGTGGCTTAAAATCTCGCTAACTTGTGTGGGGCAATGGAACATTGAAGTAATTGTGGTCCAAATTTTTTGCTAAATTTGGGCTCTTTAAAGGCATTCCAACTTTCAAATAATTCAAAATTTGAAATAGTCCATGCACTAAATAAGCCTGGCCAGACCTAGGTTAATAAATCTGAAATAGGAAGAAACAACTTGTCAAGTTTGGTATACTCGGCCTGTTTTCAAGTCTCAAACTGTGGACAAATCGTTCTAGCGAGATGGATAGATTCTATTTAAAGAGAACCACACCCATCAGTCTCTCAATAGACTTATAGGTTTTGGGTGGTAACTTATATATGAGTTTGCTACTTGACTAATGGCCAAAATCCTTTTGAGCCTGATTAAAAACCTATGGTCAACGAGCTCACTATTAGCAGGCTACTTATTACATGAATCCATGAAATGAGGAATAATTGGGTTAGGCTCAATTGTCTTAAATTATGGACAATCCAGCACAATGACACAACAAACTCATCACCTCTTGTCCTTTCTTAGCCTATAAATACATCATTTACGGGACTAAGATATGGTATGTTACTATTTTCTTGACCATTCATTAAGAAAATACCAAACATACACCAAGTTCTAAGAGGATTCTACTAATGTTAAGTTGCATTTACTAACTTAAGCACTAGAGTGGATTTTCTCATAACACCACTCCTGATACCAGTTAACATCATTTGTGCATTCATTAATCCTTCATCTGCGCATAATTACTTGTTAACCAACCATTGTTTTTTAGTCTCTAGATCGAAACACTAATATCATATAATAAGATTCATCCATCATAATTTGTATAGTTGACTTAATTTGTTTTTAGAAAAAATGGGAGATAGGCTGTATCACCCATATGAGCAAACCTCTAATAGATCTTACCTTGATTAAGTATATCACCATAAACAAACATATAAAATCACGATGGTTTCGATCTTTTTTCTTGGAAATATTTAAATAATACATTTGTTTAGTACTCCTAAGCTGATTTTTCTATAGACGAGTATGAAGTCGCCTATGACTAATTCTATCATTTCTTTCGTTGTAGTATTTTGTAATTCAGTTGATATTACAAGCATTTCTGAAATTGCGAAGCATTTTCATACCCTATTCCCTCTCTTTGCTTCTCCCTTATAAACCATTAAACCATCACACAAAAAGCAGCATACTCAAAAATGGCAGTAAAAGCAACAATATTTTGTTTGATAATCACGTTTCTAGTACTTGGAGGTATTGCAGTTTTGATCGCTTGGTTAGCTGACAAGATGAAAACTCCTACATTCTCAATCGATCAAGCGGCCATAAACGGCTACGATTTCTCCCCCGACAACCACCTCAATGCCACCTTCACGGTTGTGGTACGATCCCACAACCGTGATTCCAAGTACAACATTAAATACCATAAACTAGTGGCCTCGGTGTACCATAGTGGGTACACCTTGGCCTATGATACGTTGGGCCCGTATATCCAGTCTCATGGGGATGATCTCATTTTTACAGCCCAGCCCACGGCCCGTTATGTCTTTATTGCAAACCCTACCTTAGGAGGGGGTATAAGGAACGAGACTCGGGCCGGCCAACTAGGCCTCGAGGTTCGTGTTCGAGCTCAAATAAGATATGAGGTTAAAAGGTGGAAGCACAAGAGTTATGTTTTGAGGATAATTTGCACTCCGGTGTTCATAAGTTTGTCGTCAGGGAAGAGTTCTCATAGTACAAATTGCGATGTAGATCGTTATTGATTAGTCATCCATCCAAAAAAAATATTTATTTGTTAGATTCAATTTTATAGGTACTAATTTGATGAAGTGTTGGTTATTTGTTTGTATTATTATTCCACTTGGTTGTTGAGACCTTTGTATATTCTTTCAATAAGAATTTGGACTGTGTCATGTGCTGACCAAAAATAACGTAACATGTATTGGATTATGGAAACATTAAAGATCAGCACTTCTTTGTTTATTAATTTTTGGCTTGTGTATGTGATGTTGACAATTGTTGGACCTGAAATGGCTAGAGATATGGGCCTATGGAAGCTGATCTTACTAACGGAAATGAGCAGAGATATTAGGAAAATGGATTAATCACTAATCATGTGATACATGACATACCACATTAATTTAATTTTTGTTTGTATTTTCTAACCCTTAGCTTCCTCAATTGCACCAAATTAAAAAAAAAAAAAAAATTTACTTCCACTCCATGATTATTGTTTTATGGATAAATATAATAAAGGTAACACCAATGGAGACATTAATATAAGGAAAATTATTAAGTTACCCTAAGGTTAATTAATAAGATGTGTTATTGATATAATTTTTATAATGATGAAATCGGCTAATTAATGAAGATTTATACAGAATTGCTATATTTTTCAATTTTGGCAACCTTAATTAAATGATTTTGTTGAAAAACAACCTTATAACTATAACAAATTGTTTTATTATCTTTGAAAAATATTATATGTGTGATATTATTTGATTTGATATGTTATGTATTTATTAATGTAGATGTTATTTTAAATGAATTGATCCTTCTTTCACATAAAATAAATAATGATGATTATGTGTGATTTGTCGGGACAATGCTCAAATGAAGGACTATTTACAATAATTTTTTTAATTTATTTTCCGAAACTATTAGGCAATCCACTTGGACATATGGATACATAAGGCCAAACTTGTAATTGAAGTTTTAACTTTATAACAAGTACTTTATTGTTCTTGACTTTCTTTGATTGTATCTCTACAACTACGCTATACGTCACTACAACATCCTCTATCTAATTAGTCTTATACTCTTATCATACTATTACAATTATCATGTGTTCATGTGGACTGGGAAATCATGGGTTGGGCTTGGGCTTGGGCATCGTCCTTGACAATATGGAAAAATCTAGTGTTGAATCAAGTGATACTCATGGATTGGGCTTGGTCTTGGGCTTGGACTTGGGCTTAGAATGTCTAGCTTGTTGTCTACTATATTTGAGGAAGTACAAGTGTATAATACTCATGGAAGAGAGTTATCGGATGGCATCAAAGACGGAAAAATTGTAGTTTAATGGTGGTGTAGTACAAATAGTTATCGCCACTTTCTCTTTCATTTAACATACGGAGTATAGACATAATGTTCAATTCATTGGGGCCATTAGAGAAAGGAGACTCATATGCTTAATTGAAACTTTTGAAGAAAGATTTGCAAGTCTTCCAACGGTTTAAAAAGTCATCTAGGAGTATTGTTACAATCTTGAAAATTTGCCAAAAATTGCACAATAACAATGAATTAAGTGAATACAAACAAGTCGTGATCATTGCATTTTTGACATTTGACACAATTCAATACTCCAAAACCCTCCATTTCTTAGCCATACATACTATTCCCTTTAGTTTGAAGTGTACTTTTTATTATTTAATACAAATAGAAATGAATTCAACAATTACATTCGACAATATCCATAATGTTTTAATTTTTCAAATTTTTTCATAAGACGTTCAATTGTATTTGGAAAAAAGAATCAATATTACTCTTCGAATTTTTTTCTTTCTATTTGGAATATTGCAGATTTTAGAGTCAAATTTTGACTATAAATTCTCCTCAATCTAGATAAAAAACATATTTATTTGAGATCTCGATAGATTTGTCTCAATGTATATTTTTCAAACAAATGAACAATTGAAAATATTTGAATTTTAAATTTATTTGAAATTTACGCAAAAAAACAAATAATAAGAAAAAACAGAGGGAGTATTCCAAAACATATAAAGTAATCCGTATATGTAATACTAAAGGTCTGAGGAAAATAATTTATTGAAGTGTACTCTCATTATTTAATACAAATAGAAATGAATTTTAAAAACTTTTTTCATAAAATGATTGTATTTGAAAAAAAATCAATACTATTCTAGAACATATAAATAATTATAATATTATGACTCAAGATCCTCCTAAGACACGACAATTTGGAAACTTAAAGAAAGAAAACACCCTCATCCTCCCTTCAAATCCCTACAACCACTAGCCTCTTGCATGTCATCCTACCATAATATCGATAAGATATTGTTAGGCAAATTTGTCGGACTTTGATGGATATGCAAATCAATGAAGAAAACACAACCATCTTAAGAATACCCTCATTAATATATACATTTGGAGTTGTTTGCAAAACATCATCGATCATAATTAGACCCGTGCATTGGGTTGGGTCACGATCGGGATGGGTTACAAGCAAAACGGGTTGGGCTGGGCAGGTCAAAAAAGATGCAAAACGGGTCAGATAAAAGGAGATATATAACGGGCCGAGTCGAGCCGAGCCGTCCAAAGAGAGTATAGTTTTTATCTATAAAGGGAGATAGTTTACGTATATCACCTCTAATCTTTGGTAGTGGATTATCGGTAAGTAAGTGAAATTAATTCGTTACCTTATAGTATTTAAAAGTTTTGAAAATTATAGGTCCATTATTAACCATACTTGACCCATTAAAAACCCAATAAAACATAATTCCTTAAGAGACCGTACCATTAAGCCCATTATTGATTAGAACCTGTTACAAACGGGTCGGTTAAGGGCCCTTAACGGACACCTGTCCATTTAAACATGTCTGATCATAATATACCTAAGCTACCTTGGATCCTCTCAAGGAACCCAAAAATCCAAAAACATGTTAACAAAATTGACTCCATAATATAGAGATAACCCATCACTGCTAGTTGATAATCTTCTGATGGAACGATCATATCACGTCAAATACCTCATATCATTCTCCTTATTAACCGGCAACACTTACTTACGTGTGAATCTCTTCCTATAAAATCCAACAAGGGAAAGCCAAAGGCAATTTCCACAAGCCCCATTCCTCAACCTAGGAGCCTTGCCAAATAAAATAAGTAGCCAACTGAGGACAAGTAAAATTACCTAAAAGAATAAATCCACATGTATTGGGTCCCAACCAAATTAAATGTTATTAAAGCTAGGTAGTACGTATAGTAGTTACTCTTGCGCTCATGTGAAGAATCTAATCTAACAATAATATTAGTGACCAAAAGCCACATCTTCAAGCAAATAGTACTTTTGGCTGATTGTGCCTTGTCATTTTTGCCAAGGAAAAGGCAAGCTATGAAATCATGTTTATGTTCTTCTGCAATGAGAATATGAACAATAGTCAAAGATAAGTTTATATGACACTCTGAGTAGGGATGATCAAAATTTACCCAATCTAATATTTTCGTGTTTTTGCTTAAAACATAATGCAACTAAACATGTACATTGGGTCAGATTAGGACCGCGATGAGTCACATGCAAAATGGGTCCGGTTGGGCTAGACCAAAGAAGATCCAAAACAGGCTGAGTCGGGCCGGGCCGTCCAAAGAGAGTATAATTTTTTTTTGTAGAGGGTGATAGTTTTTCCGTATCACCTCCAATCTTTGACAGTAGACCATTGACAAGTAAGTGAAAATAATTCATTACGTGATACTGTTTAAAAGCTTTGGAAACTATTGGCCCATTATTGATTCCACTTGACCCATTAAAGGCCCGATAAAACATGACCCTTTAAAAGACCAACCTAATTAAACCTAAAATTGATTAGACCATATTACAAACGGGACGATCAATGACCCTTAATAGGGCCCCTTCCATTTGAACGGGTCTAATGTCAACTCCATTTTCTTTGAGGGTGATTTTTCAAAATTATAATGTATTTTTAATCTTTTGATTTAGTTACGCTATGTTCTCCTCGATTTATTAAGTATTTTTAAGCATGAATAAGTCAAATTTAGCGAAATATAAATCCACAAAAAGCAAAAGTTCAATAAAAATTAATTAAACTAAACAAAATTAAGTTAAGTTCGGCAAAAACAAGCTGAAATAAAACATAGCCCTAAATTCAATTATATTGGTTTTTGACGATACCCAGCCCAATCTATTCCAAACAAACAATCCCAAGGCCAAAGCCCGGCCCATGAAAAGCATAAAAAAAAAACTCCCAATCGTGAAGGAAACCATTATTTTGGTTGGATGTGCTTGTCATTCTTGCCAAATAAAAGGTGTAGGCTGTGAATATGATGTTCTTCTGCAAAGTCCCAAAAAAAAAAGAGAGAGCAATAAAGTGTGAATACTCTAAAGAACAAAAAGAAAAGAGACAAATTTCATAGGAATGGGAAAGATGGGTCACCAAACATATCACACAAGTGTTGGTTGATTAGACTCTAAATTATGGCATGTATTTGCATGGGTGTTTTATACACTTGGCTCACAGCCTGGGCCACCTTATTCCTTTTCTCTTTTTCGCTGCTATCTTTATATCTTTTGGTCTTCCTAAACACATCCACCTTCTAATTTATGGGTATAGTCTACACTTTCCATATAGTTTTTCAATATGCTACCAAATTAATAATCACTTATATTATGGTATTATTCGATATACAACTTATTTTGTCTAATATGTCCTGACAAATGATATATATTGACGATCAAATCACTACAAAGTTATCCGATCCTTCAGCTTAACTAGACCAAGATTTGCCCTATTTACCTTTAGATATTGTAAGAATCATTTTAAGACTTCTTGATTTAATTACATATCATATTATTTTATTCTTTTTAAATGGTTTGGTATATTTACCCTTTTAAGGAAAAAAATATATATATTGAGTCTTAGGTTGGGTCTTAATTTTCAAAGCTCCATTCAAGACTTTATCAAAAATTCACTCATATCAATGCATCAAATTGGTTTTTCTTATTTTAAGAGTAAAAGGACATGTCACGTCTACAGATTTAAAACACCGACTTTAAAACAGGTAAAAAAAAAAAAAAACTAGACGCCTCTATTTTAATGTCTACACAAGACTCTTCAGTTCCTTCAATACCTTAAGCGGATTAAGCAAGATGTCCACAGCCTCAGCACTGTCAGTCTGAAGATGACAAACATCTCATAATAAGCGAGCTTCTTTTATCCGCCCCTTCCTAATAGCTAACAGTTCGGCATGGAGTGGAGACGCAATCCAGACTCTTTGGTTTCCCTGCGCTCTATCTCCTTCATATAATTGTATGTACTAGTCAATACCTACCTCTATATACCATCTTTGGTTTTTTTCGAACTTTTTTCATGCACCATCAACTTCCAAGATATTAAGCCTTCTACCCTAGAGGCAGCCTATTGTCCAAAATCTGATAGACGGAGGTACCTGAGTTAGCCTAACTTCATTTGACACTTGTGGGATCCAAGCTTGAGAGAGTCTTCCATTCCATTCCCTAAAAATGGAGAAGACTGAAGCTGAATTTGGATTAATGTTTTTAAAGCCACGTCATATCATGTCAACATTGTTTTACTCTTAAGACTTAAATCAAATAATATTGCTCTTAATCAAAAATTAATATATGAAATTAAATAGTAGTAATAAATTTTGAACTTGAGTTTTCCAACTTTAGTTTTCTCCCTTTTGGTAAAGAAAAAGAGAAAAAAAAAAGCATCAAAATGCTTGCATTACTCAAAATAGGCCACAAAATAGTAAAAAAAAAAAACACATCAAGAAAGTATTAGATAAATTTCAATCAACAAAATAGTTTCACACAATAGCATAATATTAATGTGTCATTTTAGGCACTTATGGTTAAAGAGTTAAAAAAAAGGTAATATTATCTATCTATGTTAATATATTAAAAAAAATACATTTTTATCAAGATTCTATGCCATACAATGAGGGATAAATATTGTATTTGTCAATTAATTACAGCAAGATTTGAACTTGAGACCATACTAAAATATGAGAGGTCTTATCATCTTTTTTCTTTATTACTACGTAGCTGTGATTATTTACTATTCATAAATATAGTTAAGCTAGATTAGGTGTGTGTGTTTATTATCCTTTTGTTTTTTGTTATTTTACAAAATTTCACTAGAGGCAATGTATTGAAGGCAAAATATTTAATTTCGCAAAGCCTAACTAAATTAGTATTGATATTTTAGAGTATTATGTACATAAAAAAAATGTTAAAGTCGTCTGTCTTATACATGTAGACTTTAAACTTTGAGTAGAAACATTCAAAGTTTTAGACATCATTCGGATCGGACACTAATTTGATATCAAAAATTAAAGAGCTGAAATCAAACTTGTATCAACCAATTACTGAACACGTACAAACATTTTTTTTTTGCAAGGAGAAAGGAAAAACGCACTAAAGCCCCTTCCTAGCTTTAGTAGCTAGATCATGGGCTCTTGAAACAAATGAACGAACAACTTTAACACAAAATATGAAGCAAATCGACTTAGCTAAATTAATAATATCTCTAACAAGATATTGAAGTTCCTTTGGAGCTCTCTTCAGATAACATAATGTTTCCATCACAACTATCCTACTATTAGTTCTGATAATCCATGCTTCTCCTAAATCAATTTCATAATACAAACCTTTCCAAATTGCTAGCAATTCCAAATGTAGAGCTAAAGATGTCCAAACCTTTCTCCTCTTCCTATCTATAGATGATATTGTCCTCATAAAGTACCCATCCTATTCTCACCTCCATCGGAAACTTCCCTTCCTTTGAACAACTTTTTTTCCAAGCCCCATTTTTCTATGATTTGGCACTTTCTTCCTTCTAGTACTCTCAAGGTTCAATAGCTGATTCTCACTAGCTTAGAAGGTTCTTCATCTAATTTTTGAGTTTTTCATGCACCATAAAGATGCGTCTCTATACCTTTAATCACCCAATATATCCAGGATCCTAAGTGGACTGGGGAGGGTCCTTTGAAAGTGACTTCATTCTTATGGATTTAGATACTCCATAGAATTAGGAAAAACTCTGTAGCCTTGATATTGATTATCTAAATTCTCCCTGAAAAGGAGAAAGAGATAATCTCTAAACCAATTGGAAATATTTGAATCCATACCATTGATCCTCAATCCAAAACAAGAAGAGGCCCAAAATCTACGTGCAAACTCACAGTCCCTCAAAAAGTGCTCCATGGTCTCCATGTGACAATGACACGGGGAATATGGGGCCTCTTGTACAATTCCCCTCTTTCTTAATTCGGCTTTAACAGATAGAGTTATGTGCATTAGCTTCCATCCAAACATATATCATGCATTTCTTAGGGCATTTTATTTTTCGAAAAGTTTTCATAATAACAAGATAGAAGGAAAGATCGCCAAAATTTAACCGAAAAATCTCCTGAGCTAGATTAGTGAGTCCTTCTCTCAAAATGCCCAGATATGAATCGAAATAATGGATATAGTACTTTGTGGATCAAAGAGATTCCATATATTTCCTTGCATCCCATTTAGGGATGGCAATGGGTCCAAGACCTGATTAGACCCGATCCATTTTTTAGGGTTTTGGTCTAAATTTTTTAGACCCATTAGATCTGGATTAGATATGAGTCTAAATGTCTTTGGGTCGAATATGGGTTCGGGTCCAAAAAAATAGACCCAGATCTGACCCATGGATCCACACATTTAAAAAAAAAACTAAAACCTAATCTTCATTTAGAACTAAAACTAAAAGTTTCATTCACATTGCCCCGCCGTCTTCCTCTTCTACTCTTCTGCTCTTGATCTTCCATTTTTCACTATCAATCTACTGATAGCCTCCAACTCTTTGTCATCGCCACTCATCAGGTAACATATTCTTATAATTTGGATGTATACTTTCATGTTTCTAACCCCCTTAAAAGAAACATAAAATGTCGAATGATGGACGATATTTAAAATTATATCGAGATGTACATGCACTAGGGATGACAATTCAATCTGAATCCGAACCGAGTCCGATCCAAACCGAAGGAAAAGGTTTGATCCAAACCTGTTTAAAAAAACTCCGACTCCGATAAAAAAAAATCCGACCAAAAATATGAGATGGGTCGAACTCAGATATTATATGACATCCGACTCGATTATGATCCGAGTCCGATAGTCCGATCTGAATGAGTAGTATCAAGGCTAGTATTAAAAAAGCCCAAATATAATAACCCAAAATTAAATAAAAATTCAACAAAACCATGGTAATTGCTTGTGTTATATATATATTTTTAATTTACTTTATATATTATAAATGAATTATAGTATTAGTAGTGAAATTAACAAAAAAAAATAGGTAAGAAAAGTGCAAAATTTATAATATATTAAATTTTGGATCAAATTCGAAAAGCCGACGGATTGTATTCGGGTGTCCGACGGATCGGATCAAATTCGAAGGTCCAAATTCCCTAATCGGCTCGGAGTCGGAGTTTGCGGATTCGGAGTCGGAGTTGGATCCAAACTTAAAATGCACGAACTTGTCGGATGAGATTCGGATTTTTTTGGAACCGCTCCAACTCCGAATCATTACCATTCCTCTCAGTCAACAGTTGTTCTACTTATACCTCTCTTAATCTATATCACTTTAATTAAAAATAAATAAATGGTTGCAAATCAAGATATTATTCTTGCAGTCAGTGAGTCAGAGCTACCATCCTACTAACAAAATAAATTGGAAGAGACAAGAGAATGTACGTTTTACTTAAACACTAAAGAATTGTTAAAGTCAGCTATAAAAATACTAGCCATATTTTGCAATCATCAATAAACTACTCCAATTATGATTAAATTAATTAGTAAAAAAATTTATAGGTAAAAAATGACGCACTTCTCTTACTTTGGATACAAGCCACAAAAGAATGCAATGATAATCCCCTAATTGATATTAAATCAAGAATATAAAAAAGTAGTAATATATGAGGTAATCATGACTATTATAAGTGTAAACCAAAAAATATAGTGTTGAGAATTTGAAGACCAATGACATTGTGTGGTCATGAAAAGGCAAGTTATTAGTGATGCAAGAAAAATGGTAAAGATCTAATAAGAAGCAGAAACTTTTGAGGAGTGTTAAGTAAAAAAGAAATGCGTGCTTGGCCATGTTTGTCGGTAGTTGTGTGGCCGTTTTAGAAAGAAATAGTAGTAAAACGGGTAGATTGGATAATGGAAAAAAAATAATGTTATGCAATAGAAATATAAGGTTTTGTTGGCACCAATGCATGCATTATGCATATCATCATGCACATTATAGTCCTTTCCGAAAGCAAGCTTGGTAACGGCTCCCTAGGCGTCTAGATTGGTTGGATATAGAAGAATACAAGATGTTGAGGCCCACTATCATGCTACTACAAATCTATACGTGTTTAGTTTACATTACTTAATGTGGTGGATCTTAAGAACTTAACTAAACTTGTGATTAAGTTTAATCCTTTGAGAGGGGAGACATACAAATTACATTATCTTTTCTTCATTAAACTATGAATTTTTTTTTGTTTTTTGTTTTTTGGCAAAGGGACAGAACAAACAACTATTAGGTACGGAACCCTTTAGTAGCTTTGGAATGGGTTAAACTAGCAAATTCTCTACTAACTTTAACACAAAAGAAAAATTGGAAGGAATTGATAATATGAAGGATATCATGAATCAGGCCCTGCATTTCTTTATCAGTCTTTCCTAGGTTTAGGTTGTGAAACTCGTTCATGATAAGTTAGCAGTTTGTCGTGACAACCCAACACGAACCCAAAGTTGTGGCTTGTTAAATTCCTGTGAAAATAGCTAGAAGTTCAGCATGGAGGGGTCAGGAAGCCACCCCTTGCATTAGAGAGTCCTTGTTTCAAAAAATGAGCCAACCAATACCTGCTTCAATCCATCTTTTGTCTCTTTTACTAGTGGTCTTCTTCCATACAAGTAGCTCCCTCAAGCGATCCCCTGGTCCAGAAGTTATTATATGAAGCAATATGGCTAGTAGAAACAAAATACGTCGTAGTAAGTAGAATAACATTAAAAACATTGAGAATATTTCAATATATGAAGCAATATACTATTATATGCTTGTACTTTGAAACATATGGATTCTTATACTTGGTCAAATTTTGTTTATGAAGTTAGAATTTGTCTCACAATATTAAAATCACCTAGTGTAGTTATGCTAGGATGATGTCCCGGGTTGTTGAACGAATAACAATAATGATGATTAATTCATCCTATGAAAGTCACAAAAATAGATTTGAAAACTAGGGTCATTGTTTAATTTATTTATTACTCTTCCATGGTCATTTATTTAATTTTTAATTTTAATATTTTTATATCTTAATTTTTTGATATAAGTTGATGTCACTTCAGACCTAATAAACATTGTATTTAAATGTTCATAGTTTTGAGAGTTTTAAGCTTGAAATATTTATGTTTTGTATTTAAGCTTAGCTTTAGTTTATCAAAACTTACTTGAAAATGCTTTTCGTGATAGATATTATATTGCCGGTAAAGCAAAAACATATCAAAAATATTTTGTTGATTAATAGATATAAAATAATAACTTTGCCCAATTAAAAACATAACTTTGGTACTTTATTTTATAGTCAAAGGAACATACAAATATTATACTTTGTAGTATTTGGTAGTAATATATAATAGATATTTGAGAAATGAGAGCGGGGTATATATATATATATATATATATATATATATATATATATATATATATATATATATATATATATATACATATATATATATATATGTATGTATATATATATATATATATATATATATATATATATATATATACATATATATATATATATTCTAGAGTACATGACTATGTTTCATATATCTAATAATAAAATTCTATTTAACTTTTAGTAAAATATATACAGATTATTCTTTACCAAAAAAAAACTTAAATTAAAAAATTAGGCCAATAAGTTATATCTATATGGCAAGTAAGAAAGAGAATAAGTGAAGAGTGGATATTTTTTGCTTTTTGAAGAAGAAACATGATAATCTAAAAAAGAATAAGGAAGTAATAAATATTTTGTTAGTTTAACATAACATATTATAAGTGGATCATGTTTTAAAATACTTTTTAAGGAGGGAATTGGTATAAAAATTAGACTTTTAATTATATAAGTTGAAAAAGTTGAAAATGATTTTTATATGGATATGATTTTTAGTTTATTAATACACATTTTTTTATAATCCAAGTAAAATTATTTATTTCCTTGTCTAAGTAGAATTGTGTGCTTTTTTATTAAAATAATTATTTATTATTTTATACCTTTTAGATTGAGTAAAAATCCTCCGTTTAAACATGTTAATAGATAAAATCTTCACCAACAAAATAAATAGTTGACTAGTAGATTTGTTATCTCAAAGAATTGCGTATTATAAATGTCATATACAATTCTGAAATCACAATAGTTTTGTAAACCCTATCAACAAGCTTATCCTCAATCTTATTGATATTATTGAAAATCTAGCTTGATTTGCATATGTCATCCCCGGCTTATTGGTATTACCGGAAACAAAACATAAATCTATATTCATGATATCCTTACAAATGAAATTCTCATAGAAACTAGAAAGATAGAAAATCTCCAAAAAAAAAGGGTGACATTACACTCAATTAACGATAAAATAAAAATACTACGAATAGTTTCAAATGAAACATAAAATGCTAGGTGCATGTTTCTATAGAAGCTTGGAGAAAAAATCATATAGGTTATATATATATATATATATATATATATATATATATATATATATATATATATATATATATATATATATATATATATATATATATATATATATATATATATATATATATATATAAAATAAGAAGAATAAGAAGAGATATTGACCCTTCAAATGGTAAGATTAACACTAGAAATTTCACATAAAAAAGGTTAATACAACAATAAAATAAAGGTCATTATAATAATAAAAAGGGTCATTATAACAATAAAAAGAGTCACTATAAGTGAAAAAATTACTTGGTCACTATGAATTAAAAAAGGTCATTCTATATACGTAAAATATCATACGTTAGATATTCTCATTTTAAATACTCTTCTTATTTTCACTTTAATTTTATGTACATTCTTCGTTACGACTTTCTATCATAATCTTGAGGAGTTGGACGAGTAAGGTTAATGCTCTTGTTGAGTTAGGTTAAAAGTCAAATAATTGTTTCACATATACGGAATAATACATGTGGATTTTCTAATTTTTGAATTATATAGGAGAAACATTACAACTAGTTATATGTAATGTTATTAGTGAACATTCAGATCAAATGTAAGATAAGATAAGAATAGATATTCATAACAAAAACAATAATGATAATTAAAAAAAACTATAGAATGAATCAAATCAAAATCCAACTATATATTACGCAATCCATTAAAAAATTAAAGTCAATAACGAAGGATGTACATAGAATTTTGATAATAGTAAGTGTTCAATCCGTAGCCATTGTACTAGTATTATATAGCTTAATTGAAATAAAATATTTAAAGTAGATTTGTTCTATTCAACTTATTTTGTATGAATTTTATTATATATGAAGTATAAACTTTTCTAAATTTGTATTATTTGAACTTACTACTATATAATTGGTTTTAAGTTAACAACTAAATATTGTTCCATAAAATACTCAAAATATTGCTATAAAGCTAAAATAACACTTTTATAAGTCATTATTTTAAACTATTAAATAGCACTTTTATTTACATATGTATCATTTTCAAAGTTTTACAAAATATTTCTTAGATAACACCTTTTTATCAGCAGGTATTACTATTCTATCTCATCAATTAAGTTGTTATAACATTTTACGTAGAAGTTTGTACTCATATTATTGTTAGCCACATAATGTAACACCATGTTCATTATTAGGAAACACTTTTTTCCTATTTAGGTACAACTATATTTAACACTTTTTTATGTGTATAGTAACAAGGATTACTTGTAAATTGATAATCATAACTACAAAATATCATAAAATTAATATGCAAATAATAACAACACTAATAAATAAATTCAATATTGCAAAAATTACATTATTATATATACATATGTAAAGATTAATACATCCACATAAACATATAAGATATAATAAAACTAAATAATTTTATTCTTTCTTTCTTCAATCATAACAATATTGTTTGAAAATCGCTATCTTACACGTACAACTAATATTGAAAGTAGACGAAATGTCCGAACAAAATCAAATCAAGTTTAAGGAAACATACAATTAAACTCTTAATCTCAATGCATTGGTGATCACATTTCCTATCAAATCACATTGTTATCTCCATTTTACGGAGTGTAAGCCAACTCTTGACATAGAGTTAAAAAAAAAAACTAAATTTTCTTTTAATCCTCTCTTTTAACAAAATTAAAAAATAAGTAAAAAAAAAAAAACTAAATCATCAAATTGTTATGATATTTATTAGCTCTACCTATAATAGGCATGCAATTACTAGAATGAAAAACCCTTACACAAAAAAATAAATAAATTATTTTCACATGTAAATAATATTATGATATTGTGCCAACTAACTTATTAATTGGTTAAAATTTTAGGTGACACCAAAAATTTATGATGGAATCTCTACATTATTTATGAGTTTGCTACTTACAACTCTCTTTACAACAAAAATCAAGATCTAATAATAACATTATACTCCATAAGAGAATAGAAACTATTACTTTGATATAGGGTAATTACACTGTAGATTGCTAAAAGTCAAGACCTTTTATATAACGGAGTAAATTGTATCAACCTTAATTTAAAGTTAAGACTATACGTAAATCCAAATTATAAAAGCGGTTTTGGGGCTTAAAATTCCTATTTTACAAAGCCGAAGGTTTTATTTTTTTCAAGAAAAATCTTACCAAATCATATATGGAGGAGAAAACATTAAAAGAAAAATGTTCCAAAGAACTTTCACTTAACCACATAGGCACCTACCAGTTACCACTAGTCCACTACCATCGATATAATGCTACTCCACAAGTCTTAAAATAGACGACGTCGTGTAGAGGCTTTCCTACACCTCTTGTTAGTCTTGGGTGGACTTTCACTTACCGTTGTACTCAAGAATTAAATATGAGAGCTATTTCAGGCAATTAATACGGGAATTTATCAATACCCTATTCTTATAACACGCGTCTTCTCTTTTCGAGGATTTTATCCTCCCTATATTTTCGTTGGAGTTACGGCTAATTTTACTCCCTCTGTAATAGTTGACATGTCATTTCTTTGGATTTATTTTGCTGGAGCGAAAATCTAGTTGAGTTCATTGGGTATTGCTCTACCCAAATCTTTATGGATAAGTAATAGTCTATTTTTATAATAATAATAATAATAATAAAAATATTTTAAATAATTAATAATATAATAACACTTTGATAACTATTACTTTTATACTAAATTCTTATCATCATTAAGATTACTTTTCATCACGAAAATATCCACTAATTTAGTAGATACGGTTTTTCTAAGTAGTATCCAACACTCGTAATCAAATAACTATGCTTTTTTTTTTTTTTTTGTCTATTATGATTCTCAAAATAGTTATCAACTTTTTTGCTAAGAAATATGTAAATGTCAAAAATTGACACCACTAAAGATAAAATGACATGCTAATATAAGAAACTTATTGGCTTGGCATTACCAAATTGACATAAACTCCCTTTTATTCTTTTCAAAATATATTTTATGCACCATATTTAGCAATTTCAGCCTAAAGTCGTTTTATTTATATCTTCCAAAACTAACTTATACACGAAAACTCTAGTCTAAAATCTTTCCTTTTATTCTGCTCCAAATCCAAAATTTCCAACTTCCCAACAAAAAAATAAAAAAATCTAAATTTTTTCATATATTTCGTAAACTGAAAACTATAATAAATAAAATCCCTCCATTCACTCTTCTCCTCCTCACCTTCTCTCACTACTCTCTCTCTCTCTCTCTCTCTCAAATTCTCTGTATTTTTTTTCTGTTACTTTCTCCAACACTAATAAATAATTAAACTTAGGGTTTTCCCATTTAATTATTTTTCATCCTTTCCCCCTTTTCTCTCCTCACTTTTTCCTGATTCAAATTACAAAACTTCCTTCTTCTTCACACCTGCATTTCCAACGTTACTTTCTCTCTTTGCTTTGAAGTTTCAAAGACCAAGACACTTCCAAATTTCAAGGTTTTTATTTTTTTAGTTTTGATTAATTCTATGATTGATTAATTAATTAATTTTACCAGTTCTTGTTGTGCATTCACGATCTATTCATATCATTTTCATCATTATTTTCCATTTATATTATTTCAATTAGTTTTATATAATATGGTTCCATTTATTCTCCTTACTATATTTATGTAGATTGTTCCTTCTCTTATCCCTCTTCCTTTCTTTGTCAAATTTGGATTTTTGTTGCCTCCCCACATCAATAGTCTGAATTTAAATATCTGGGTTAATCTTAAGTTTTGTTAATTTTGCTTGGAATTGGGTTTATTGAATTTTCAAGCTTTTATTGATTTATTATTTATTGATTAATTTTGGGGGGAAGTTATAGTGAATTTGATGCATTTTTTTTGTTAATTTTGATCTTGTGTAACATTTATCATTTACGTATAAGCTAATTGAGTTGGGTATGTTGTAAATTGTGAACTAAGTCATAATTATGCCGGGTATGTTGAGAATTGGAATTGAGAATGTTTAAAATTTTTGTGCAGATCCATTGATCTGATTGATAGGCTGAATTAAGAAAACTCGAAAACGATATAGCGTGGCTAAGGTTTTATTCAATGCGTGCGCTGTTCGTGATAATTTTTTTCATTAGGAGGTTTGTTTTGTAGGTTAGGAAGGAGTTGAGATGGCTGATTTTCGGGGAATTTGAGGGTTAATTTTGGGTTGGGTTTCGGAATTACTGGTACTTTTAACATAGAAATGGCGATAGCGGGTTTACATAATGTTCCGGTGATTGAGTCTTCCATTTTGAGGGAGTCTCAATCATCATCATTGGGACGAATTGGAAGTCAAGGGGGTATAAGCACCCGGGCATCCTCAATCCGGCAGATGTGGCAGGAGCTTGAGGATGAGTGCGCGGTGAATAGTGTTCGTGAGAGAGGGAGGGGGAGGTTTCACCAGGAGAGAAATGAGAGGTTGTTGAATTGTCAAGATGGGGATGCTACGGGTGGTTTGGAGGATTTTAGTGAGAGTGAAAATGGGTCTGTGATTAACACCGAGAGTCTCTCAGGGGTTTTGAATGATCAGGATGATCGTCAGAGTATGATATCAGAGCAATCTCAAGACCTTGGACAAGTTGAGAGGGCTCGGGTTCGGAGAATTTTTCAGGAGTGGAAGAATAATGGTGGTGCTGCTGCCCAGGCGCCCAATGTTCCCCACAGGAATCGAGGTTCAAGGGCTCAATGGCTTTCTGAGACAGCGGGTGAAAGGGTTCGAGGGGTGAGGGAATGGATTCAGATGACTAGTCAACCAAGAGAAGACCAAGTTTCTGGTTCTCCAATTGAACAAGCCCGTGATGGACAAATTGTTGATCATAATGAAGGTCAAGCTGAAATCAGTCGGAGACCCATTCGTAGATTATGTGGCAGGCAGGCTTTGCTAGATTTATTGGCTAAGAAGGAACAGGAAAGACGACAAGAGCTTCAGGGCTTGGAGGTGTCTAGACCTGTTAGCTGTTTTGCTCACCGCAACCGCATTCAGGTAGGATTTGCTATTTATATCTGTATCCACATTTTAGGACTAGAACAATGCTCGTCTGTGTGTGCCTCCTGCTATCCCACATCCCACCTCTCAGAAAGGCTATTCTTGTTATTGTCAAATATCTAATGATTCTTCTGTCGTCGAGGAATTGCTATTGTACAAATTTGAATCCTGTTGTAAATTAGACGAAATCTTACTCCCATCTCTAATGCCTGATCGTTTCAATTGCTTATTTATAATATTGGTTGATGTTCCCTAGGTCCAAAAGTCTGTATCGTTCATGTACTGATTTCATGTCTCTGTCATGGGACTAAACAATAAAGCAAAAAAACAACAAAAAGAAAGGTTTGATGGCTAATAAGTTCTATTTCTGATTTTTGCAGTCATTACTTAGACTTCGGTGTTTCCAGAATATGCGGGAAGCTGAGTCAAGGAGGCCCAGCTCCACTGCAGAAAGTGAACTGGGATTGCTCAGGCAACGGCAAACTGTGTCTGGCTTGAGGTATGTTTGTCATTTGTCCATGCTGTTGTCCCCCTGAAAACTTGTCTAATAACACCAGTGCTCTTGTAATTCTTCCTTATAGCAGCGAAAGATTTTCTTCCCTTGTTTTATGTTGTTTCTATAGCCTCTTGCCCTCTTTAGCATTCTTTAGTGTTTTTATGTCTATGTTTTCATGTTAGTTTTTTCTCTTAGCTGACCATTTCCTCAAATATTCAACGATGTTCTTATATTCCTCTAAGTAATATGATGTGTTTGCATCATTGTATGTATACATAAAAAATATTATTTTATTCAAGGCAAAGTAATACTGCAATAGTATAACACCCAATTTTTCAGGTGCATAGTAACACATAAAGTTGCATTTGATGGAAAGTTCATTTTAATCATCAGATAAGCCATTGCTGGTTACAATCTGGTATTTCTAGTAATCCTATCTATTGAACTTTTGATGCCTTCATAACATTGTAAACTACATGGCTACGTTGCAGAAGGGCTCATAGTTTGTTAATTGTTACTTATGTTGCCTGACAAGGCTGAACTTTTTAGGTGTAAATTCTTTAATCTGTATGTTCCTGCAAATATTGTATTTTTGGCACATGCTTTTACGACCTTATTTAACCATGGAAATGTATCTTATGCAATTTAGCGTGGTTTCCGGTCATATGATTTTTCATGTTCTCGTCTAAAGTGGAGATAAATTTGCTGACTTGATATTTTACCTGGCACAGAGTTATTGTGTAGTAATAGGGGGAATTCTCAGTCAATATATTGTTATGTGATTGATAATGTTTTCCTCCTTCCCTTGTTCGTATCTATATAGACTAAGTCAGCCATTTCCGAATGTTTTTTCCTCTGCAGCTTACTGTCCTGATTTTATGTAATCTGCAGGGACGGTTTTCTCTCCAGATTGGATAATGTTCAAGTTCATGCGACTGACCTCTCTGGTGCTTCTTCAGAAAACAG
This sequence comes from Dysphania ambrosioides, assembly GCA_026401315.1. Lineage (NCBI taxonomy): Eukaryota > Viridiplantae > Streptophyta > Magnoliopsida > Caryophyllales > Amaranthaceae > Dysphania > Dysphania ambrosioides. The sequence goes on from CM048657.1 coordinate 10,396,497, forward strand.
TCCTAATAGTTTTAGAGATGATCGAAGCCAGGCCAATAGCACAAATGAGTCTGTTGATGGTGCTCGTGTACCAAATGATCCTGAAACTGAGGTCCTTAATGGTGCTCATGATCATAATGAACTTGCAAATGAGGTTGTTGATGCTGCTCATCATCAAAATGAACCTGCAATTGAGATTCTTGATGGGACTTGTGAACAAAGTGATGTTGAAGGAAATGTTGATGTTGGTCCACCTGGTGATGTAAATCAAATTAGAGATTCCGGTGGATCTACCTCTCTACAACAACAGGAAGTTCAAGTAGAAACAAGGCTGGAGTTTGCCTCAGACTCGGAGAATAGATCAGAGACAGCTACTACTACTAGTGGGCCTCCTCTTGGTTCTTCAGATGAGGTCTACTTGCTGTTGAATTCTCAAGAACCTTCAAGGAGTGGAAGCGGGGAGTTCAGTGATCTAGAAGAATCCCATGAAATGTCCCGTCACTTAAACACTCATAGTGAAGAAATTAACATCCTAGATCAACTAGATGATGAAGTCCATGCATCTGATGAGGTACATGGACATGATTCCAGTATCCAGGTGGAAGATTGGCCTGAACAAGTTACAATGTATAATGAAAGTGGATGGCAAGGCGGTGTTTTATCAAACCTATGGAGAGATGATAATCAAGTTGGAAACAGACAACATTGGGCTGGAGATGGTGAAGAACTCTCTCACAGTGCTCTGGGGAGTGAAGTTGGAGAGCAGAACGATACACAAGAGGACTACTGGCATGAAAGTGGTTCCCTGGAGACTCCAAGAGATTGGCTAGGTATGCCTTCCAGTTCTGGGGTGACTTCTGGTAGACTTGATACATATTATTTCTCTGATGATGATAATGTGCATCACATGGAGCTCAGAGAACTTGTGAACAGGTAATTGTTCTCGTAATCTTATTCTTTTTCTTATTGATTTACCCAGTATTAATAGAAAAAATGTGTTCTTTTTTTCCGATATTTGATTATTCTGCGTACTTCTGAAATCATTTCAAGTGTCATCTATTGCAGAAGAAGAGTTTCAAGTCTTCTTCATAGTGATTTCCGTGAGAGCCTTGATCAGTTGATACAGTCTTATGTGGAGAGACAAACTAATGCTCCTGATGACTGGGAGCTACACGATATATCACTCCCTCCTTTCACTACGCAGAATTCTGATCACCTAGGCACAGACCTTAGTGAGGATTCAGAACCTATTCATGGTGAGGAAAGTCAACGAAGACTCTCTAGACCACCACCTCTCCCTCAGGCACATTGGGGGCGTCCTGCCAATTGGTCAAGGCATGAATCACGACAGCGCCCTGGAACTGTGAGTACAACACTAATGAAATTTTATGTTGGCTTCCCTTCTCATGCGTTGTTCAAGTATTGCGTAGGTTTTGAAAATGACGTGGTATTGTTCTCCTTTTTATATAAGAGCCTATGCCTAGAGTCCAAGGATTTATGTTAGCACTGTTTTCTGGCACTTCACAATAAGAGCTGTTTTGCTTGTAGTATTCTTTGTATATGAAAAATGTCTTCAGTTCCCTTATATTCCTCTTGTGTCTGATGGACTTTATTGATTCGCTGGCTTGTTGAGCAAATTAAATGATCTCCTAGCCTGTTTTTGCGAAAGTACCCCGCCCCAAATCTTCTGTTCCAGTGCATCTTGAGAATAACAAGTCTGTTAGGCAGCAATATTGGTTAATTATCTGTTGATCCCATTGGGTAGACTAATCATTGGCATTCTAACTTCTGCTTGCGTCTTTGTCTCTATATTATTGGCGTATAGCTATTTTGACCATCAACATCTGTGGTTTCTAATTCTAGTGGCTCATCTTCGCAGGAGTGGGAGATCATTAATGATTTGAGGATTGACATGGCTAGGCTTCAGCAAAGATTGAACAACATGCAAAGAATGTTGGAGACTTGCATGGATATGCAACTTGAACTGCAACGTTCTATGAGACAGGAGGTCTCTGCGGCTCTAAATCGTTCAGCCGGTCCTTCAGGCAAGTTATTAGGAAGCAAATTTGTTGTACATTCTTGCACGTTGTTTTGGTTGTCATTGCATAAAAAGTTGTCTAATTTTTATTCTCAATCTCTGAATCCTGGATATTTCATTTTATACACAGATTTGCTAGAAAATGTACTGCCTAAAGACAGTATAAAATGGGATTGCGTGAGGAAAGGCATCTGCTGTATATGTTCTAACACCAACATTGACTCTTTGTTGTATAGGTAAACTAAAAATCTGAAAATCAACACTCATCGTATTTGAGTAAATTATGCATATTCTATTTTTAATTCACATTTGATTTCCTTAATTGTGCAGATGTGGGCACATGTGCACATGTACTAAATGTGCGGATCTGTTGGTTCAAGGTGATGGGAAGTGTCCAATGTGCCAGGCGCCAGTTATTGAGGTGATCCGGGCTTATTTTATACAATAGAATAAAAATGGAGGATGAGAGTTGGTAATCCATGCCAACATAATCTTATTTCAATATTTTTGGCTGTTTCTCAGTGCTCATTCCTCCTTGTTTACACACCAAGTACTGTGTTTCTTTCCCTTTACGATCATATTTTATTTGTATATCCTGAGAACCACAAATACTCATTATTTATAAGGAAAGGAAAAACCACAGGAACTAGTGGCTTTGTTGATTATATGTTTAGCTTAATAGATGCTTTTGGATGCTTGATAGTTGTGGGGCTTACCGTCCCTACTCCAGAGTTATGTTGATGATTAGGGGTGTCAATTTGGGGTACGGCCGTACGGGTTTGGTTTGATATTAATGATTCGGTACCAGGTGAGATTAGGGATGACAATGGGTCGGGTCTTATTAGACCCGGACCTATACCCATTATTTTCAAATTAAACCCATATCCGCCCCAGATCTGCCCCAAATTAAACCCATAGATCTTTGGTCCAAAATGAATCCTTAACATATTTTTATTTTTATGTGCTTATTATTCACATAGTGTGTATTATTCACATGTTTTATAATTGGATATATTTTCACGTTTCAGACCTTAGAATTGTTTACCGATTAAGTGTTATAAAGGAAGATAAATTGTATTATTTTGTCAAATGAGATAAATTAATAAATCATTTCTTCAGCGCACAATTTGTATAATTGAAATACTTGCAAAACAATCTGTAGTTCAGTGAGTGGAAAACATGTAAGCACTAGAGTCAATGATTAGGGTTTAATAAAATTAGACCCAGACCCTAAAAAATGGGTCGAGTTTTGAACCCATTGCCACCCCTAGATGGGGTTGAAAGGGGTAGTTAATTATTTTCGGGTTGGGTTGGTTCTATTCGGGTTCGAGGATTTGGTTTAATTAGTTATTTACTTAATAGGATCGGATCGAGTTTAAATGATTAGGGTTTGAATTGTTCAAGTTTAAATGTATTTAGATGGTCTATTTTGGATATGGCTTAATTTTGGGTTAAATCCAATTTAGGCGGGTTAATATAGTTTATTTCGGGTCATTTCAAGACAAATCAATCGATTTGGGATTATTTTACATTTAGTAATTACATTGGAAGTCTCAGTTTTACACGTAAGTTTATAAGTTTTTAGTTGCTAATATAAAGTTGTCAATTCTTTGACAATGACAAATGTTGCTAGGATTATGGTTTTACCTTGATTGAAAGGGCTTGGTAGAGATTATATCAAATTTTAGAATTAAGTGATCCTACATAATAGCATATTTAAGACTTATAATTGTCAACCTTATCAAAAATAGTTTGGATTTGAATATGTCATCTTAAATTGAGTACAGTCAAATTTATGATTTGGCTTGAAAATTGATTGCGGTGTTAATGATGTAAATATGATTTGCAGTCTTCTCAGTGTCCACTGGCGATTAAAGTTATGCTACAACATATTTGGCAGTCGTAACTTCCTGTAGCTGTAGTGGTTTCTGGTATCGTACGAGCTTTATGCAGGAATCTCTCATTAGATAGTCTAAACGTAACGTGGTATTTCGATTTACAGATGTCGATGCCTTTGATTTATTAGTTGCACTATGATATATACCTTAATAAGTTAGTCTTAGTGGCAACTCGTTGCCGACTTGTTTTCTTCTGCAGTTAGTCTTAGTGGCAGTTATTCGGAACAACCGCAACACTTGTAATAAATGCTGCGGTTATTTTTATAATATAACCACAACACTTGTGTTATAAGTGTCGCGGTTGTTTTAAAACCGCATCACTTATATTTATGTGCTTCGAAATGTATTTAACCGCAGCAATTGAGACGAAGCAATTGAAGTGTTTTCTACTAGTGATTAACTTTTTATAATTTTTGCAATTACACAATTGAAGATACTTAAAATTTAACTTTGCTTTGAGATCTATGCAAAAAAAAAGGAAGAATAAAATGAAACAGAAAGAGTAGTTGTATAATCTTTTTATAACTTAAAAATAATGTTTTATTGATATGGTAACCTGAAGTGAATGAACAAATAATCAAATATTGAATAAGTCCGTTTCTGTGCCATGAATAAATAAAGTTGAGGAAATCCAAAGTGAATGTGAATTTGAAAGTATATCATAAACAAAGATACTCCTTATATATTGAATGAGTTATTGAATGATTTATGTGATGTAATTTTAGAAAGTTAGTGATATAAGTATGGGTTAGGGTTAATAGTTTGATTAGAATAATCATTTATGTGTGAAATGTGACCCCCACTCTTTCATCTAACTCACCCTACAAAAGGTAGTGAAACACACACCATCAAAATGACAACCAAATTGAAACCCCAAAATCCATCTCAATCTCTCTCCTCCCCACCTCTTACACAACAACTCCACCAAAGTGTCCTCCACAACCATAACCTTTGCCGACGAAATCACCCCAATAAAAACCCTCCTCCTCATGGAGTGCAAGGATGTAATGGGATTTGATCCTTGATTTCCGGTGTTCATTACATTCGACCAGAAGTGGTAGGTGGCAAAAACTAACCCGACTCGAAAACTCGATCCGAACCCGACCCGAAAATAGCGGGTTAGAATTGAGATTTTCGACACAAAAACTTAAATGGGTTGACATAAACCCGACCCAAAATTAAATGGGTTATGTTAAGGTTGAAAATTCCAACCCAAAAATGACCCACGTAACCTGAAATTATTTTCTTCAGCTCAAACCCCAAGCCAAATTAAAACCCTAAAAGACAATTAAACTACTACTATCAGCCGTTTCATCTCAACCCTAAAAGTTTTCTTTTTTCTTCAGCCACTCTAACCACATCTCTAGGGTGACAAAAACTATCCCGATCAGAAAATAGCGGGTCAGGTTTGAGATTTTCGATACAAAAACTTAAATGGATTGACTCGAACTCGACCTGAAATTAAATAGGTTAGGTTCGGGTTGGGGTTTTCAACCCGAAAACATAAATGGATCAGGTTCGGGTTGGGGAATAGTTGATCCGAAAGTAGGTGATCCGAACACGAACCCGACCCTAATTGATCCGTTTGCCACCCCTACTCTTAATATAGGCTATTTTTTCCTCAACTTATTCATGACAAATTTGTTTCTTTTATACTCATATTTAACTAATTTTTGCTGAAATTAACTTAATTTTTTTTTTGCTAAACTTATCTTATTTTTACTAAATTTAACTTATTTGTATTGAAACTTATTTAAATTAGTTGAGGAAAATAGAGCAGTAAGAAGAAAGAATTAAAAGGACAAGAAAAAGAAGGGTGAATCTCCTCAGGTCTAAGGAAAACGATTATGCCAACATTGCCATAGGTAGATTTTATTTCACTTCACGGCTAACTCTTAAGATCAAACTACAGTCAAGAAAAGGATCCTTGATGAAGATGCCATCTTCACGGTTAAAGAAGGCTTCCATAGTAGAAAATTTCTACTCCTGACAGTCCAACAGATATATGTCTATGTTTTTTTATTTTTTGTTGCTGAGAAATATATATCTATATTGGGGAATACTTAAGAGTGATAGGGACCCAAAATCATGAAATTTCCTCAATCTGTACGTGACCTAGGCAACTTAAAAAAAAGATTAACCTGCTAATCTGTATACGATCCAAATCGATATCTAAAGTCACCAACGTACTCATTAAAACCTGGTTACGTAAGATACATTACTACTCTAAACCTGATATTAACGTGACTTCACATTTATGTATCATCCTATGATAACTTAATATTTTAAAATTTATATTTAATTTTTTTAATAAGATTTTAATTTAATATATTATTTATTAATAACGTTACTTGTCCATCTTCACAAGCTCACTGTTCATAAGTATGTGATTGATATCTTGTACTTACAATGTGCCTCTTCATCATCATAAATTATTTAAATCTTGTAGAGTCGTACAATATTAAATTGTAGTAGCGTAGTGGACATCTATATTCGTAGTTATATGATATTTGAATAATTGATTTAATAGATTTATTAAATTATCAGTTTGTCAATGCTTTATGTTATAAATGAAACTTCGAAGAGAATAAGAACAATTTTTACTGGTTGATAGATAATAGGTAAATATTATCATGTACAGATTTTATCATGTATAGATTTTATCTTATATTTTCAATGTAATTTAGTTATATTAGAATTCTTATACTTAGGATGTACATTTATTATATATATGTGATTAATGAGAAGCTCCAATCATGGAGAATTATTCAATCTAACATGGTATTAAGAGCAATTTAGTTTTTTTTTTTTTTTTTTTTTCCGGTCCTTTGCTTGCTTCCCTGGTTGCTTTTCTTCTTTCTTCTATCTTCCTGTTCGGCGCCTCTTTCGGTGTTTTTTTTCTCTATGTTCGGTGCCTCGTTCTTGGTGTATCTCTATGTGACTTTCTCAGCGTGCTCCTCTCTATGCTTTGCTGTCAAGTTTTCTACTTTGCATGCAATTTTGTTTATATAAGTGTTATAGACTGACTCGGGCGGACTATGTCACTCTCTTTAGAACATTTACGGCACCGCTTCTAGGAATGTGCAAGCAGTTCCCAAACTACCGGATGCTCCCTAGGATAAAACAACCTCTCGAGTATAGTACCAATGGATTTACACAGAACCATCGAGCTAACAAACACCCAAGGAAAGAATAGTTCTACTCGAATTTTGTAAGAAAAGAGAGGAAGAGTAGAGAAGAGTGTTTTGTGTACGTTGAAAATGCTGAGCAAAGACTATATATATAGCAAAGCCAAGAAGCAGAAAAACCTTAAGCAATTAAGGCCAAAATTAAAATAGGGGTTACAGAGAAGTTAAATTTGTAAAATACAGACTTTAAGTGTGATTATGTGCCAGGAGTTTAAAATGAACATTTGGCAAAAAATCAGTCCTTAAAACATTGGCACTTAATTACATAATTGTTAAAACTGATTACATAGCCCAGCCTGACACGTCGTGCGTTGGTTGGATTCTTAAACCCTTGGATCACACCCACCAATGTAGGACTCATTATTTTTATAAACTTCAAACACACAACGCATAAGTTCCAACACTTTACCCTATGACAAATTAATTATAATATCATATCATTACTTAAAATTAATTAGTTATTGTACAAACGTCAATAAAACGTTTTCATCATTATCGGTTGTTGAATCAACAAAGCTAGCAGAAATGATTAATTGAGTTATTTCCTCGTGCATCGTCAATCTCTTAGTCGATATTTGTTATTAATACACTCGTACTTCTCCTTAGAGCTATAAATGAATTACTATAGTTAATGATTGATCTTCATAATTTTATTACTTATATCGTCTCATCTGATTGTCAATATGATTTTATTCTGAATTGCAATTAAGACTTGGTGACTAGACAATGACCCGATGCAATATGAAGCGTAACTTCATAAGTTTAGAATGATCGTGATAAAATTAGTCCTAACCCGAAATTAAATCTATACCAATTCCATTTGGGACCCAATTCAAGTTCACGTGAACGAACCCAACATGGTATGAATAAAAGGAGACCTAAATCAAACCGGATATGAACCCGCCTTACCTTGGACATAACTTTGATATGGATCCAAATTGAATTAGACAAAAGGGTAACTTAGACCATCATAACCTAATTAAACATTACTTGACATGAGAGAATTGACACCCCCTATCAACCCAAATTGACACTATATGGAGGAATCCAAATCAATATAAAAAATGTTCCTCACTCCCATCCTTCTCCTATTCTCCCCAAAATCAATTGCGTACAACCCACAAGGCCACAACCAACACTTGAGAAATACCAATATAATGTGGAGTCGCTTAAACTCCTTGAAACATGTACCTTCCAAATTAAAGAACAATTAAAAGGAACAAAATACGTATCATATACAAAGTACTAGATCCAAATGTACTCAACATGTATAAATTCAATTTTTGTATATATTCTTGTCAACGGATAAAACTCTGTTGATTGTTGTATTGAAGTGGGCCTTATGAATAACTTCTTTAGAACTCTTAGGTAAAGCAACATCTACAAAGTAAATATTGCTAGTTTCCGAATGGTGTTCGAGCAAACTTTTTTTGAAAATTAAGTTAGAACAAAGCCTCAAGATCCGAAGAAATGTTGGTGTTTATGAGTATAATTAAAAGCATTATTACAAGGGTCATAAGATGATGTCTTTATACCTAATAATAAGGTCAAGATTTGTTCCTTATGAGTTTGAAATTTACCCCATCAATACTATCTCATAGCTCCACAAAACGCCACAACAACAACACCATACGACATAAACACAACAACACATACCAAACATTTACATGACACTAACATTACCAATTTGAACATCAACAACAATTAATCAAAATCAATTCGAGCAACAATAATAAAAAAAAAAACATTAAATCACAACAGTATTAATTCCCAGTTCACACAAAAAACAGTTCTACACATCTAATCCATACATGCAAGTATTTTAAAATTCTTATTTGGTAGTGGATTATGCACCTGGTTAAGTGGAGATTCAAAACTGAAGTGGGTAGAATTGGGGCTTCAAGATTCTTGTGTCTTGAGTTTGCAAATCCTAACTCTTAAATTATTCATGATCTTGTATAAATAAATCATAAATCAATTACAGTTTTAAATCAGAACCTGAATATGACATTTTTTATTAAACTACATTAATTAATTTAAACGAATTAATTTGTTATTAGTAATTAAACAATTAAAAAGAACAACTTTTTTTACCATAAAAAATTTCGAGACGGAGGCAGGAGCTCCACAAGTCCACAACCCACACTTTTGTCTTGAATGACGAATGAGAATTGAGAGATTTTGTGACAAGGTCACAGGGTGGAGGTGCAGTGGTGGAACATGGGAGTGGCGTGGCCGTGGGTGGCTGTAGTGGAGGCGATGGGCAGCAGGGATGCTTGGCGTCGTAAAGAAGAATTGATGCTCCGTTAATTGCTTGCACATGAGACCAGCATCGGGCTGGTGACACTCCTGCAAGTGGAGGAGAGAGACAACATATGGGGACGGCCAGACAGAGTAGGTCATTAGAGTAGGGCAATTCAAGTACGAAGAAAATCAAGAAATGAAGAGAATAAAAAAAGAGAGACTTGTTGCTTTTCTAGATTCGAACCCAGGACTAGAGGATGAAAGAAATAATACCTTACTACGAAATACTCCAAATGATATATAAGATTTTTAGTACGGGTTTATATGAATCCACTAAACTTTTTTAGTACGAGTTTATATGAATCCACTAAACTCATACTAAAATCGTCATTGAATCAAGAGACATATGCTTAAAATACTAGCCACTACCCTTGGATATTAGAATAAATTTAGTGAGCTGTAAGACAATATATATTTAATCATGTTGCAATCATTTGCCAAATACCATCTAACAATTACTATTAACATTTTAAGTTGAGTTCATATTTCTTTGAAAAAAAATTGAGCTTTGACGTAAGTTCAAGCCATTCAATATCTCAATTACTATATGTACGAGTACACACATTTACATGCCTTCCAACCCTTCTACAACAGATGGGGTGTTGACTGGTTGGGGACCTGATTCCATGAAGCCCCAGAAAACAAACACGTATACTTGCCTGCTAATTATTACAAAAATCAAAAAGAAAAGAAAAATAAAATCATTATAATCAAATCAACACACTCTCTACATTTCTTTGTTTTTGATAGGCATCAAAAACTCATTGATCTATGCAATCTCACTATCTCACCAAACCCTACACAACTGCTATTACTTCTCCCCTCACTCGTGGGCCCCGCTTCTCGCTCCTCTTCGTTCCACGTGTCACCACTCACAACCACCAACCTCACTTCCCCGGCCCCACCCCCATCCCTAACTCCCTCCACCTCACCACCACCCAATCCGAAGCTTTCTGTTCCACCGTCCACGTGTCCCTCCACTTCCACCACCACCGCTTTCTCCTCCGCCAATAGCTTCGACGTCCTACAAAGCGGACACGTCACGTGACTAGAAAGCCACGTATCAATGCAGTCAACATGGAACATGTGACCACAATATGGGATCTCCTTCATCCATTCCTTCTCCACAAATTCACTCAAACAAATGGCACACTCCACGTCGTCAATCATCCCCTGCTTCACCTCCCCAGGAAAATAAGCATACACCGGCAGCGACTCCACCACCTTTGGATCCACCCCCTTGGCCGACTCCCTCAACCTCGAAAGATATGACGACGTCGTACTAGACGTCGCACTCTCGGGGTTAGCAGTGGAGCTACGGCGTCGCCGAGTAGGGTCAACATTGGATTCGTCAGCGAAGCGGCGAATATAGATTGAGAAGAACCCCATGAAAAACAGAGCCGTCAGTAGAACCAAAACCGTCAGCGCCATTGCAGAGTCGAACGGAGGATTGAGCTTTACGTTACTGTAATAGTTCGCCGGAGATTCGCCTTCTTGTGTTTGCGAAGGCGAATGAGCGAAAGTGTGTTTCGATAAAGACGCTACAGTAGTCGGGTCATGATCCTCCTCTTTTAACGGGAGTAGTAGCTTTCTCGTGTATAGGTGCAGCGTCATTTGTTTTGGATTCCTTTGCTCGCCCTCTGTAGTTAGGATATATTGGGTATGGCGGACTCACAGTTCCAAACAGAGTTCCAAAGAAAATATTAGGTGTGACAGACTCACAATAACAAACACAGTTCTAAAGAAAATATTGGATGCGACGGACTCACAATTACAAACAGAATTCTAAAGATAATATTGGAAGTGACGGACTCAAAATGACACACAGAGTTGGGCTAAGAGAGGGAGAAGGAAGGAGTTTGAATGTATAGGATGAGAATGGGGAGACTGGAGGGTGAAAATAATGGGGTGCGGTAAAGTCGGCTAATAGTAGGGGACCCATATGAATAACACTGTAATGTAATTTAATATGTCTGGATTGTACGTGAATGTTTTCAGAAGTTCTGGGTTTTCTGTGTACGAATCTTGGCAGAATATAGAGACTATGAGCTTATTAGTATTATAATATAATGTTTATAAAGTGGGGTTTTCCTCAATTCTCCCCAAGTTTGTAACTTTGTCTCTATGCTTAGAAGACAAAGCCATATTCAGACTGCAGCTCTTGATGCCTGTTTCTGGTATAATCTATTATGCTTTCTTTAGAAAAAGTAATTAATATACTGTTACTGTATGCGGTTAATTATTTTACTGTATCAATGTACTTTCAGTCTATTCCTATTTTTTACCCTTCATCACCAGTTCACCACCTTGTTGGAGTAGCTGCTACATTGTTAATGAGTACTTGGTAGAAATATTATAACTTAACCAGCTTTTGAAATCTACCAGACCATTGATCTTTTACAAGAATTTGCCATTACTAATCAATGTGAATACGTGTTAATTATAGCGTATTGAAGGAATTCATACTTTTTTTTTTAGTAATATACAGAGTAGTGTGTAATTTGTAGTAATTTTCTAAGTCTGTTGACTGACTTCACTTAGCAGTTAAAAATAAAAAAGTCTTCTTATTTATGAAGTTTTTAAGTACCTGATCTAAATGTATCATGAAGTTATAAAATGATAATTACTCCAAATTTTGTATTTCTATTATTCCTAGGATTAATATAGACGACACTATTCAATACTATATAGTGATAGAGTGGTATATCCTTGAACTTTTTGGTTAAACTAGTTCACATATACTTAAACTAAACTATTATATGCAGAGTCTAAAATGGCAGTAAGTTGAGAAATGACCCTAACGCTTGATCTCTGAGTCATTTATTATGTCTCGTATATTAGTATATTAGTCACTGTGGCAACTTAACTTTTTATATATAAATACTTTAAATTTAACTAAAGTAAATTTAAAACTAAAAAAGACATAATTTGTAACATTCAAATCCATTAGGAATGTGTGAGCACCCCTTTTATCATGATAAATCACGATTTATAAAATGGTACACTAAAAAAGGATCGAACAATATTATCTCTACTTTAATATTGGGAGAATTCCAAATGTTACGATAAATTCGGAATGATATACACCGTCATTCGAGAGTCCGATTGACATGAATTTTTTTGAACTCCTTACTTTTAGGGCACTATACAGTAGGGGTGTCAAATCGGGTCAACGAGTCGGTTCTGGGTTGACCTATCGCGGGTCGGTTCTTATCGGGTCAATTTTGCCTATCGGGTCGGTTCCGGTTCGGGTCGGGTCATTATCGGGTCGGGTTAAATTGGTTATTTGCTTGGTCGGGTTGTATTCCGTTCGGGTCAATGTCGGTTTGGGTTGTATTCGGTTCGAGTCAAGGTCGGTTCGGGTTGTATTCGGTTCGGGTCAAGGTTGGTTCTAGTACAATCAGGTCGGTTCTTAAACGGGTTATATCGGGTTATTTCATATTCAGGTTAAAATCGGTTATGGTAAAATTAGATCGGTTCCTGAACGGGTTATAGCGAGGTTATTTTGGGTTCGGGTCAAGGTTGGTTCTGGTAAAATAAGATCGATTCCTAAACGGGTTATTTCGGGTCAAGGTCGGTTTTGATAAAATCGGACAATGATGATGGTTAATTCATAAATTGGACAATGATGATGTAGATAAGTCATTTAAAAACTAAATATATGAGGTAATGATTATTAAATGTGTATTATCCTATCAAACTAGTCTATAACATATGATGTTAAGTTTATATATACATAAGAACTTGTAATATGTTTAGTTTGAATCGACAATGACAAGTTTGGTTTCAAAGTTATTAGATATTAGGTAAAAAAATAGATCTGTCGAGATTAAGTCATATTCATGTATATGTAGATTATTAACACATCAAGTGAATTTGGGTAACAAATTGTTGTAAATCGGGTTATATCAATTATGTGTCGGTTTCAATCAGTTTCAGGTTTTTTTCGGGTCGGGTCTGTAACGGGTCAAGTCCCTAACGGGTTGAACACGGATCGGGTTCGGGTCTTTGAATATTAGGTCAAATCGATTTCGGGTTAACTTCAGGTCGGGTTGGGTCGATTTTCGGGTCTCACTTTTCGGGTCATAATCAGGTTGGGTCGGGTCGGATCTGATTCTGACAGCTCTACTATACAGTCATGTCACTTTCTAAGTTATTAAGTTTGCGGATATAAGGACTTCGAGATAAATCTTCGAAAAATGTGTAACTTTATCCCCGGGAAATGGAACAGGGTAATTTTTTTAAAAAGCGTGTTTTCACCCGAGCCTAGTTTGAGGGTTATTTTTTGAAATAGTATCAGGCAAAGGTTATTTTTCAAATTTTTTTTTAAAAAAAAAAGGTCAAATGAAAAAAAGTCAGTAAGTTGATGCTACTACGCTAGTTAGCTTGCTAATCAATATGTGGTCCAAGAAGTGATAAGGGTCCTATTGAGATCTAAATTATCCATCTCATGATCTCACTACTAGAGAGATTAGGCATTTGGGCAACCTCTTGTTCATTAAGAATTTTTTAGATTTTCCGTCTACGTTTAGGACACAAATTAAATGGAGGGTGTTCAATATGTGACGTTATCAATTGTCTATATACCTCAAGTCGCACGTCAAACGATTCCTATGGTGTTGCTGATCAAATTAAATGCTGCCAGACTTAAGTTGAATGCGTATATCTAAAAAACAAAAACTTGGTTAGTCCCTCCGTTGTAAAATCTTTCCCGTTGGAAAATTTTTGTAATTTATAATTTATCCGTTCTCTTTTTTTTTTTTTTTTCCTTTTTCGAATATTATAGATTTCAGAGCCAAATTTTTACTATAAATTTTTTTCAATTTAGATGGAAAAGACATATATATTAGGGATATTAATAGAATCGTCTTATTTTAAAATATTAATTTTTTTAATAATTTTTACAAATACACAATAAAAATATTTAAATTCTAAGTTTACATTAAAATTTATAAAAAAAAATAAATGAAAAGGAAAAAAACGAATTTGGAGTATAATTTATATCAATATTCAATCCCAAAAGTTTTGAGTACAAATTTCCAAAATTTTAAGTAATAAAATTAAAATAGAATAATTATATTTAATACTAACAAGCACGAGTTTGCCCTTTTTAGGAGAATCCGACAAGGATGAGTGTCAAGTAAATAGATGCACGTTTTTAGCTCTTTTCAACGATTCGCCTGATAAGGGAAACAATAATTCTTGGAGACAGAGTAGGAAGCAAATTGAAGATTGTAAGAAACTTCTAGCAGCATCCTACCCAATGCAACGTTGGCAATCTTGGCGTATGAACTAATTACATTTAATCGTAAGTTGTGCTCGAAAGTGACCCAATCATTCCTGCCGAATGCGTCAAAATTGTGGACCTCTCTTCATTAATGTGTTGAAATCTTGGAGTTAGATCTCAATTTGACATTAGTCATCTACAATGGTGATACAAAGATTATAAGCCATATATATTTATAACAGCAATAATATAATAATTTAATTTATACAAGCTAAGCAAAAGGAGGGAAATACAAAACTACGTATCACAATTGTATCACTTACTCCCTCGTTCCTTTGTTTTAAATATGTTTCTATTTATGAAGTTAAAAATTATAAAATTTTATCACAGATTTCACCATTTTATAAATAATAATATATTTAAATGAAATCTTATATTTAATAGTAAACTTTTTTAATTTCAAGTTTATATTTTTTTGTTTTACATATTTGGAGATAAAAACGTTTTAAGTCGTGTTTTAAAGATCATAAAAAGTCAAATGAAACAAAAAATCAAAGACGGAGAGGTAGTTCATTGTGTATCTCCTCTAATGCCCCAAATTTGAGGGAACTGCAGTTGTTTTGTGTGTTGCATTTGGTTACACTTGCAAGTTGCAACCAAAGCGACGCCTTTGGAAAAACCACCTGTAATTATTGGGTGTTGGCTTGTTGTGTGGCTTTAACACTGAAGAAATGACTAAACCTTAGTGTTTATATACCAGAGAAAGAAAATTAATATATGATTCATAGGTTACACCTTTGTGTTTATATCCTAGAGAAAGGAAATTAGTATATGATTTATAGCTACAATCAGTACCATAATGATTCATCATTATTTTCGTATTGGAGTAATGTTAACTCCGCTGCCCATCTTCTTCTCTTTCAGTCAGACCAATTCGCTCACTTATGGTGTCCCCCCCTCAGCTCACCCTAGCCCCCGTCCTTCTTCTTATGTAAGCCCCAAGTGTAGCTGCAACCAACCATCCTAATTACAAGCGGTGTCGCAACAACACCACCACACCAAACCCTTAAACCCTTAACAATGGCGGGGTAACCATTGAGAAAACCAAAGACAAGCTCCGTAAAGAGCTCGAAGCTCTTCAACATCTATAGCGCGAGGTTCCTCTTTCTCTCTCTCTACAATTCCACATCTTCTCCTTCAATTCCTTAAATTATTTAACATTATATTTATGAATAATGGAGATTAATGAGAGTATTTAGGATCCAAGAGTCCTCCATCAGGGCGAGTTTTCCAGAAACGACCCTAGGAATCCACATCCTCATCGCGGGTGTACCCGACCCATAGTACTCCCTCCATCTCCTCTTCTTTGGCCTCATCAAATATTCTTCTATTTTTTTTACTGAAAAATTAGAGCTTAATAAGAAGTATAAATTACGTTTTTAGCCCCGGGTGTAGCTTCCTCTAGGTACACCCAGGAGTAGTGGTGGCCACGGGGTCGGTTTGAGTGGACTGGACCAGCCACCGGGTTGGGCTAGGGAGTTGGGGACTAGGACCGGACTGGTCGCGGGTGGGCCGGTTCGGGCTGTGGTTGGGATCGGGGAATTGGATTCGTACCAAATCAAAAATCGAATCGAACCGAATTCACGAATCGAATTTCATACAATGACATTTTGGAATTAGAATAAATAAACTGTTTTCGAATGTAATTAAACGTTTATATTCACAAATCTTATAATGGCATTCGTTGTAAACTTTTATATTCGCATAATCATTTTCATTTTTCATTTATTTCATATTCGAATCACGAATCGAATTTCATACAATAACATTTTGAAATTAGAATAAATAAACTGTTTTCGGATGTAATTAAACGTTTATATTCAAAAAAAATTTAATGACATTCGTTGTAAACTTTTATATTCGCCTAATCATTTTCATTTTTCATTTTTTCGTTGATAATTACATATTATTTAACTTATTAAGCTTATATATTTTTACCTAATTTCATATTTACATATTATTAAACTAATTAACGTAATATTAAACTAATGACGTATGATTAAACTAATTAACATAATTAGCTAATTATATATTTATTTATAATCCATTATCATATTACTTTATTTTAATTAAACAAGTTTTGGGGGTGGGAGAGGAAAAAAAAGTGTTTGCACTTAATTTTGAAATCAAAATATAATTAAATAATTAAAATTTGATTTTCAAATTTAAGGTGCCTACATATCCCGAAGGAATCAAAACCAATATAATTCTGTTACGTATCTTGATAGGTGTCTAGCTAGTGGTGGTCCCCAAACCTCTTTTACCTGCGCCGTCACTTCCTTCACTTGTATCCATCATCATCCAAGGACCGTCTTCGTTGTTGCTGTCCTTCCTCAATCCTTAGGTCATACGCTCCGCTTGATCTCAATCTTTTTACAGACACATATTTCGATACTCTTGGGGGATAAGCGGGATCTCTTCTCGTCGATGACTCTTCTACTTGCACTAAAAAGAGGCATGAATTGCATGGATATCCTTTGTAATTCTCGCCAAAATGGGAAATTGCCCTTCGTGATCACGTCACCACTTAATAATAGAGAAATTATCATCGGTATCATATTGATAGGAAAGATACTCATTAATAATATAAATTGAAGAAGATGAAGAAGAATAGGAAATTGATATTTTTGATTTTTTAAATTCTTGTGAGTATTGGTATAAATCTTGTACTGGAACTTCCGCTAGAAGACGATACTTTTTAAGAATGTGCATAAATAGTAGATAATAATCATAGAAATCAAATAAAATATTTTTACATTTCTCTATATACGCATTGACGTCGTAAGTTAGACCTATAGTATTATAGAAAAATTCCATCACGTTTTCTAAACCCGAAGTCTTAACCCTGAGATCTAGAATAGTCGTTATGCCGTATATGATGGGAAATTCTCGAAAGTAATTATACCACTTACTTAGCATACTAGTAAGAACCTCATTAATCCGTGGAACACTAAAATGCTCGCTAATAGTGATAACAATGATAACAAAATCTAGTATAACTAAATGAATATTGGGGTCATAAATATAAGAGAAAATCTTAGTTTCATGGTCAAAGGATGCTAGAATGTCACGAATAAAGATAGCGGTAGTCTACTGGAAATCCATAATAAGTTCATCGAGAGTCAATGCCTCTAACCATTTGTAGGAAATATCACATATGACATCTCATTTGCCTCCAAGTAATTTTACTCAATTGTAGACTTATGTCACCTCCACTCTTGAACAAGTCACTTTGTATGACATAGGTTTGAATATCGTCTCAACGCTTCTTAATCCACTGCATCATCTAGACCACTTGGTATATTATTAAGGAGATGTGCATAGGCAAACCAACGAGTTAGTCTACACCACCAATTGCCGACTTTAGGCTATCATAAATATGATCAACAAGGCACTTTGGAATTTCGAACCCAATCAGAGAAGTCCAATTTAATTGTTATCCAAATCCTCCTTTTGTTGAGGCAATATAGTCATCAAGATTCGAGAGCATTTATGTCCTTTTGATATGCCTTTGTTTGTTTGGATGGTTGATCTAGGAGAGCATATCCTTTCAAATAACAAAGAATGATGACAATTCCTATTCCATGGTATGTGAGGGAAACAAGTTTATGAAAAAGAGGTAAGATGTTAACAACTAGCACTAGTAGAGAAACATTTAATTGCTTCGGAACAAATGCCGCGGTTATAATAATTCAAAAGCACATAATTGTTTGAATCATAGCTTAATATTAAATGCTGCGGTTTATTGAAATAACACAACAATTAAAAGAAAAAGTGCAGCGATTATTTAAAAAACCGTAATATTTGTAATAAATACTCTGATTTTTTAATTAATCGTAACACTTGTAACTGATACTTTTAATTTCACGAAGCCTTCAGTATGTTCAGTAACTCACTTAAACCAACATATCTAGCCTTCTCTAACCTTCTTCCAAGAACACATAACCCCTTCCCCCATTAACCCTCAGATCTCTAAGCACCCGTTTCCCCAATCCCTCATACTGTCTTCCCCCATTAACCCTAACTTCATAATTCAAAGCCCGAAATACGTGCATTTGGAGCGTTTCTTGCTTTCAAAACTCATGTTGTCCTTCTCTTCCAAGCACCCATAACCCCTTCTTCTCTTCCCACTCGTGCATTCATTTGGGAGTTTTTGCTTGCTTGCTTACAGTTCCCGCCCTGTCTCTACCATAGATTCAAGTAGATGGTATTTGGGGAGGTTTGTTTGTTTTTTCTTATTGTTTGAACAATTTCTAGTGTTTATAGGGTTTGATTCATGAATTTACATTGAGCCAAATTTCTAGTGTATATACATTTAGGCAAATTTCTAGGGTTTGATTCACGAGTTTTGCTTTTTAATTCTAGGGTTTTTTTTCTTCTGCTTTTAATTATGTAATTAGATTTCAGGGTTATGTTTCTTTGTTACCCTATTTTATAACTTGAACATTTGGAATTTGATTTGGATATTGTTTTGTTTATTCCTTATGTTGCGTTGTTGCCCTACTTATCAAATTATGCAAACTCGAATTAGGGTTATGTACTTATAACGCCTTATAAATTAAGATGTTGGTTTCACCTAGTATTTTAATCAATTGAGGGTTAAAATTTGCAACGCTTTTGTTATTTTGTGATTTGCTGAACAAAAGAATCACTTGGATTATTCTAAATGTTTAATTCACCAGATGACTGTTTGTTACATATAAAACTAGATTAAAGAAACAAAAGTTGGATTACCTGCCTCACTTGTTTGTGCTACTTTAAATTAAATTCTTGATTCAATACATGATATGATTGACTTAAAATGTTAAGAGACACTAGTAAAACACTTTAATTGCTTCGTCTCAGTTGCTGCGGTTAAACACATTTCGAAGCACATGAACCTAAATGTTGCGGTTATTTAAAAAACCGCAACACTTATGGCACAAGTGCTGTGGTTATTTAAATAACCACAACATTTATTACAAGTGGTGTAGTTATTTAAATAACCGCATCACTTGTGGTTATAAGTGTTGCGGTTATTAAGAAAAACCGCAGCATTTAATTCCATCAAGAAATGCCATAAAAAAAAAGAATTATGGAAAAATATTATGGTTATAAGTGTTGCGGTTATTTAAAATAACCGCAGCACTTATAACACAAGTGCTGCGATTATTTAAATAACCACAGTATTTATTAATGGCCTGGAAAGTATAAATATATTACTGAATAAATGTTGCGGTTATCTAAAATAACCGCATCACTTGTGCTATAAGTGCTGCGGTAATTTTAAATAACCGTAGCAAATATTAATGGCCATTTGTGTTATAATTGCTGCGATTATTTAAAATCGCAACATTTGTTCATTAATATATTAACCCAATATTCTATTTTCCAGGCTATTTCAAAACACGAAAAGGATTCCCCAGACTCCCAACACTTCAGCGCACGAAAAAAAACCTAACTCTACTAACCTTTGTCTTCTCTAGCTAACCCTAACCCCATAACTTAACAACCCCCATTTTGTCTCTAGTCCTAACCCCATAACACCCACTTATAAACTTTTTCTCTCTTTGAACGAACTTGGCATTCACATTTGGGCTACAGGACTTCTTCGAGAAATTCGTGCTCCTTGTGCTTAGCATTCGTGCTCTTCTTCTAGAAATTGGAGGTACATATTTCCTTTTTTTAAAATATAAGTCTAAGACATGGTTTTATTAACAAATTGGAAATGAACATAAAAATCAAGAATTCAATACACTACGCCTTACGTCAAATTTTTAAAAAGGGTCTTTTTTCTTAAAGTATCATCACTGAGTTTTTGACCTAGTATATTAATAGAATTAGTACGATGATAATAACTAATATAACTAACACATTTTATAATGTAAGTCAATGGGTGTGTGATTCGAACCCAAAATAAAAAATATATAGAGTGTATGATATTTAAATAGGTAATGACGAAAAGTCACTAGATACTACTTGTTCTGTCCTTAGAGAAAAGGACAGTATACATTTCCGATCCTCTTCAAAGAAAATGTAATTTAGCGATTTAGGACGTGTTAAATACGTAAGTATTCGTTAATTACATCTTTTATTTTACTGACAAGAGTAATGGATTGAAGTATAGTTATTGACTACTATTTTTTGTTTCAAACATAGTGCTTTCAAGAGCTTTAAAGTTTAGTCCGACCTCTGTAACGGATTGAAGTTGAACTGGATTCCAGCTAAGGTATCCCTATTTTAAATCATATGACTATTTTATTGCCTTATAATTATATTAGATCTGTTTGATTTACATTTTATTTGCTCTCCAAATGCAGTGTCCTCAGTAGATAGGAAACACGAAGTGTGGCTACTTTAATTTCTTATGCGTTTCTTGTTTGACATCCTCCACAACCATGCTACTTGTGAGGATCTTTCAACGGTACATATTATTCCTTTGTTTCGTAATTTATTTTTGAGATCTAGGATATAGATAACTCGAGTTGATAATGGATGGATGGGGTTATGTATGGGAATTGTGTTGTGAATACACAATTGTGTTGTGAATTTTGGATGGATTGTGTTGGATTATAATCATTGTGAAAACAGGTACTTATAAAAAATGAAAATAGGCCTAATTACCGAGGAAACTCTGCCAAAATTTACGCTTGAAATTATGTATCCTGTTTTGTAGATATATTATTTATTGTAATACTTTTGGCAATTCAAATAACAACGCCATACTTACCTGAAGAGCTGATAGAGATTAAGGAAATATGGGCGGAATACTTCATTGGGGCCGGACAATATGTATAATTAGGTAGCTTGCTCAATCTTCTCTTTTGTTTTTATATAAATACATTAGGGTTAAATCTAATATAGCATTAGGTTAAGCCATTCTTTTTTATATATAGCATTAGGTTAGACCATTATTTTCTGTATATAATATAGCATTGGGTTAAGTTAGCCTTATTCTTGTAGATGTAAACTTAGTTTATAAGCTCAATTCAACTTGCTTATATTAGAATTGTTAATTTAATAATAATTTTGTGATAATTTAAATAAATATTTATTAGCACATTTCCATATATATTTGACATTCCCTAATGTGTGGAAAGAGTGGGTAACCAGTTCAAAAAAAAAGGAAAATTTGTTGCGGTTATTTTAAAAACCGCAGCACATAGGAAAATATAAAAAATTAAAAAAAGAATAAATGTTGCAGTTTTTCAAAATAACCGTAGCACTTATAGTAATATATGTTGCGATTTTCCTAAAAAACTGCAGCACTTATAAAAATTACAGAATATCATAAAATTCAAAAGAGAATAAATGTTGCGGTTATTCTGAAGAACCGCAACAAATAATAATAATAATTTTTTTTATTTTTTAAGAATAAATGTTGCGTTTATTCTAGAAAGCCGCAACAAATAATAATAAAAATTTAATTATTTTTTCAGAATAAATGCTGCGGTTATTCTAAAAACCTGCAGCAAATAATAATAAAAATTTATCTTTTTTATTTTTTAAGAATAAATGCTTTAGTTATTTAGTAAAACCACAACAAATATTTCTTATAAGTGTTGCGATTATTTATAAAAACTGCAACATTTGTTGTTTTTATTGTTGCGTTAAAAAAACAGCAGCATTTGATGTTTTCCATGTGCTTTGCCTATATGTGCTTCGTATAAATAACCACAACAAATAATGTTAAATAACCACAGTATTTAGACATTTCTCTACTTGTGAGACTTTATTCAACAACATTATTTACTAAGCTCTTAAAGGTTGAGATGGGATTCCAATGAAATGGACTCATGATAGTCATGAACAAAGTTTCCATTCATTAGTCTATACACCCGTGAGTCGATAAGCTTTTGAATAATAAAATGCAAAATACTTGTCGATAAACCAACTGGAATAGGAACTTTAGGTTAGGCTATGCTTGTCGATAAACCATAGTTAACGAGTCTATGTGATGAATTGAGTAAGTAGTTTAATGAGTATGTGTGATACATCATGTTCCTTAATAGGAATAAGTTTAAAAGCTGTCAAATAGCTTAGATTTGCAGTGTTCATGCATGTTTTTGATTAGATGGGCTTAATTTTTTTGATTTTAATGCCTATTAGCTTTCCACTTTGTTTAATACTTATTAGTTTTGAAATTTACAAAGAATTTAGGACAATTTGATCATTACTTTGTCGTGCTCCGAAGTGCATATTGAAGACATTTGGATTGGCTTCTAAGTCATGGTGTTTTTTGTATTCATATTTATAAATATATGAAATAAATATACAAGTAGTTAGATAAAGCATAAATAAATATACAAATAGTTAGAATTAGAAAAATATATAAAATCCCTGGATTTTCTTTGTTGGGACTATGATTGGTGATTGAAATATTAGTCTGAGTTGATATAATGGTGAAAATAGATTTGATGCAATTATAGGATATGCTGGGATAGTCCCATTATAGGGGAAACTCTGTCGAATTTTTTAGTAAAAATTATTGTACATGTCATCAATAGATGTACTAGTTGCTATGGTATTTGATTTTTATTTTAGTGAAAAGTGTTAAATACAGCATTGAAACGATTTGCTTAATTTATAAAATAAGGTTTTTGATAATAATTACGTTGCCTTGAGCTACCTACTCAAGTTTTGTTGTTTATTTCTTAAAATTTATTCGAAATGAGTCGAGATTGGATGCACGGTAACCGAACCTCAATGGAATACATACAAGGGTTTGAGAAGTTTGCTAGAGTTGCACTTATACACCAAGTAAACAATCATTCGAAGATAATTTTGTGTCCTTATTGTGATTGTAACAACTCCAAGAGTTATCATGACATTAGTTAAATCAAAGATCATCTAATTCATCGAGGTTTTAGAGTAGATTATAGGACGTGAAATTGGCATAGTGAAATATTAGATTTTGAGAAAAGCTCTAGTAGGGAGAAGACACCTTGAAATGAAGATGTGTTGAATGTTAATAAGATATATGATGAGGGTAATGATGAGAATATAGTGGAAGACGATAGAATGGATGAGATGATGCAAGATGTTGAGGATGATTTCACAGATTGTCCTCATATCTTTGATGAAATCCTTAAAGCTATTGAGAAGCCTTTGTATCCTTCTTGTACTTCACACACTAAATTAATTGCTATCATAAAGCTCTTCAACTTAAAGGCATGCCACAACTGAATTGACAAGAGTTTCATACACTTGTTAAAAGTTATATCGGACATGCTTCTTGAAGGCAATAAACTATCACTTTCTACCTACGAGGCCAAGTAACTCATGTGTCTTATGGGAATGGAGTATGTGAAGATCCATGCGTGTCGAAATGATTGTGTTTAATATCGGAATGAGTATGCGGATCTAGATGAGTGCCTAGTATGTGGAGTTCCCCATTACAAGAAGAAGCACAATGAGCTCGATTTAAGAAAGAAGAGAATACAAACCAAGGATTTATGGTATCTTTCAATTATACCAAGATTTAAGCAACTTTACTCAGATGATAGTAATGCAAAATTGCTGCAGTGGCATGCTAAGGGGAGGAAGAAAGATGGGTTTTTAAGGCATCCGTCTGATTCTCCTTAATGGAGGAACATTGATAGGATGTTAACGGATTTTGGTGGGGAAGATCGGAATCTTAGGTTAGGTCTTTGCACAGATAGAATAAATCCGTTCGGGACCTTAAGCACCCAATACAACACTTGGCTGAATTCTTCTCACTATCTACAATTTTCGCCCTTGGTTATGCATGAAGCACAGATATATCATGTTGTCGCTTCTTATATCTGGAGCTAAACAACCTAGTAATGACATAGATGTGTATCTTGCCCATCTTATCGATGACTTGAGGTTGTTATAGGAGGAAGGTGTCCAGGTTTTTTATGCTTACTCTAAATCAATTTCACTTTGCGTGCCATAATCTCCTTCACAATCAATGATTTCTTGGCTTATGGAAACCTTTTTGGTTACGCTGTGAAGGGGAAGATTGCATTCTTAGTATATGATAGAGGTTGTGCGCCTACAGAACTGTGGAAAGCATGTTTATATGGGTTTTTGCAAATACCTTCTAGAAGATCATACTTTTAGAAGAAAGAGGAAAGCTTATAATGGCTCTATAGAGTTTTGAGAAGTTTCCCTCTACGTGTGAGTGATGTATATGATCGGATGAAGGGCATTGAAACCGTGTTTGGAAAGAGCTCTTAGAGTAGATTGGCCGGTGGCTATAAGAAGAGGTTTGTGTTTTAGTGTCTTTCCTATTGGCGCTATTTGGAGGTATGACATTGCCTTGATGTCATGAACATTGATAAGAACATTTGTGATGCCATTGTTGGGACACTCTTGAATATTCCCGGTAAAACCAAGGATGGGGTTAAAGTTAAGAGAGACATGGCTGCTATGGGGCGAGCTAAATTGGTTCCTCAAGAACATGGTAAACGGTGGTATCTTTCTCCAGCTTGGTTCACACTGTTAAGGAAAGAGAAGATCAATTTCTGTGAGTCTTTGCGTAGACTTAAGATTCTAATTGGTTTCTCTTTGAATTTTGCAAGTCTTATTTCAATGAATGATCTGAAGTTAGTAGGAATGAAATCCCATGATTGTCATGTATTGATGCAACAATTTCTTCCAGTTAATACTTGAGGGATATTGCCTCCACAAGTGAGATATACAATTACAAGGTTATTCATCTTCTTTAATGCTATTTGTAGCAAGGTAATAAATCTAGCGATGTTAGATGACTTGCAAGCTGATGTACTTGAGACCATGTGTCGATTTGAGATTTATTTCCCATCTTCTTTCTTTGACATCATGCCTCACTTGGTCATTCATTTGGTTCATGAGATTAAGCTATGTGGGCTAGTTTAGGGGAGATATATGTATCCCTTTCAATGAGAGATGAGTACCTTAAAGAGTAGAGTCATGAATCTAGCAAAACTAGAGGCCAGTATAATATCTAGAACTATTGCTGAAGAAGTTGCATTATGGATTGCACAGTATCTTGCCCAAGCACATAAAATTGGGGTGCCAAAATCAAGACATGTAGGGAGGCTTGAGGGTCATGACACTATTGTTCGAAAAGGGATTTCACTTAATTTTGATTTGAAATATGAGGCTGAATTATTTATTTTGCAAAACCTGAGTGACGTCCATCTGTACTTAGATGAGCACATGAACACTCTGAGGAGTCAATATCCTTATAAAGGGGATTTACTATTTATAAAGGAGCATAATGCAATATTTTTTGAGTGGTTCAAAAGGCTCATGGTTCAATTATCCGGCACACCTAGTAATGTTTCTGATACATTAAGATGATTGACATATGATGCTAAAGTTCAAATTATGTCATATGAGGGATATGACATCTACAGTTATTCATTTTACTCAAAGTACCAAGATGAGAAGTCAACTATGAAGAACAGTGGTGTAATGGTCATTGTCTTGTCTTCTAAATTTATTAGTTCAAAAGATCGAACACTAATCAAGAAATAAAGTTTATACAATGGGGTTATTGCGGATATTTACTAGATTGATTATGCGCATTTCAAGATTCCTTTTTTCTATTGTAATTGGGTTAATAATAACCGCGGGGTAAAGAAGGACGAATACGGGTATTTAACCCTTGTGAATCCTAATCGCCTAGGAGATCATTATGATCCATTCATCTTAGCATAACAAGTGAAGCAAGTTTTTAACATGGTCGATCCTGTCAATTGCAGTTGGTCGGTTGTTATTGAAGGGAAGAGACAAATTCTTGGCATTAGGGATGTTGTTGATGAAGATGAATACGATTAACAGTTTGATAAGACCCCGTCATCCACATGGAATATCCCCAAATTAGTTGTTGATGATATTTTAAAAAGCAATGACCATGATGAAGGATTCTATATAGCTAGGGAGTTCGAGTAATAAAGAAGATACAAGAATATTGATTCAACATATAAAATTGCAAATCCAACAAAAGGTACCAATAAGAAAATAGAAAGATTAGGAGAATTAGAAATTTATGTTTCTAAACAACTTGTTAATAAGACCTTAGAAATCAACAAATTACGAATTCATTAGCAATTTTCAAGATTTTAACAATTAAGTTAGCTATCATTTTTCAAGATTCACATTGCATATAGTTTCTAAATTCTTTTACATTTTTCTATTCATATTTGATTCTACTTGTTTATAAGATAAATTCATATTGATTTTATTTGTTTATTTGTCATAGGTTAATAGAAATGGAAGAAGAGAGAGGGCCCGAGCCAT
Organism: Dysphania ambrosioides; assembly: GCA_026401315.1. Taxonomy (NCBI): domain Eukaryota; kingdom Viridiplantae; phylum Streptophyta; class Magnoliopsida; order Caryophyllales; family Amaranthaceae; genus Dysphania; species Dysphania ambrosioides. Next base: position 10,423,422 of record CM048657.1, read on the forward strand.
CGCCTACTGTCGACACCTAGCAGACGAAGAAGAAAAGAGTGGGGAGAGGCCCCTCGAAAGGGATTAAGTCTATTCTCGGTGTCCAAAGAGTTCTGGAGTGTGATGTACTTGGATTAAGTCTGTGAAGAAGGACGTCGCCCAGACAGATCTCACCGACAAGGCCTTGAGTCATCTCGGTGACATGTGGCGAGAAATTTGGGCTCAGTTGTCTAGACTTCCGCCAGAAAGCTTTATCTCCTTTGTTTGTGGGAAGATGACATTTGGGTATGAAGAGGGCTAGGACATTATGGTCATAGAAGAGGATGTCACTCAGCTTCTCACTAGAGACTAGTTGAACATATCTGTGATCCAAGTGTTTATGCTGTAAGATACCTAACCTACTCCTTAGTTCCTAAAATTTGATATATAATATGTTTTCAATTCGATCTTTTTACTATATGTATGTTGTTATTAGCAATTATTTTGTAGGGCTTGCTATTAATTGGTCCAAGAAAAAGGACTAGGATCCTTTATTTTTTGTGCCATGTTAGGATCTCTGCTACCATGATCGAAAACGACAAGGATTTTGTCACTTCTTACTTGGTATCTTCAATGGCTAGACACCACAACAAGCGTTTCATCTTCTGCCGTACCATAAAAGGTATAAACGAAATTCTAAACCTTTTTCATGTATGAATGGTTGTATCTTTTGCGTGTTTTAACCATTTTACCAATCATTTTGTAGGCGTTACTGGATACTGCTGGTTCTTTCCTTAGAAAAAAGGACAATATACATTTTTTTCCTCTCCAAAGAAAACGTAATTTAGCTATTAATACGTAAGTATAAGTTACATATGTCTTTTATTTCACTTATAAGAGTTAGAATTAGAGTATAATATGATATTGACTCCATTATATTTGTTTCAACTCTAGTGCTTTCAAGAGCTATAAAATTCAATCCAACCATTAAACAGGAGTAAAGTTGAATTAGATTCCAACTCAGGTATTCATATTTTGAATCATATGATTATTTTATTGACATAGAATTGACTAACCAATAGTTAGTTAACCTTAATCATAAATGAATATAGATAATCTCAAACACTTTGGCTTAGATATCGGTCCAAATAGATCAAATATGACTTTAGAATATGCCTTAATTAGCCCAAATAGATCTATTTGATTTACATTTTATCTGATTTTCAAATAAAGTGTCCTCAGGAAAAAAGGTGGCACGGAGTGTGGCTACTTTCTTATGTGTTTTGCATTTGACATCCTCCACAACCATGCTACTTCTGAGGATCTTTCAATGGTACTTATGATTCCTCTTTTTCGTAATTAATTTTTGAGATCTAGCTATAGGTAGCTCGAGTTGAGAATGGCTGGATGGAGAATGGTTGTTAATAATTGAATGGAATTGGATGGGAAAGTTATGAATTGTGTTGTGAATGAAAGAATGGTGAATTGTGTTGTGAATGAATTGAATAGAATTGTGTTTAACTACACACTTGTTGATTGCAAAAATAGGTACCTTTGTATTATAAAAAATGGCAATAAACCTAATTACAGAGGAAAATCTGCCTAAATTTACACTTGAAAGTTCTTATTTTGTACATATGTTCTTGTTTTATAATACTAATAACCTATATTTTCTCAACGTCTCAGGCAATTCCAATAACAACGCCATACTTACCGGAGGAGCTGATGGAGATTAAGGAAATATGGGCTGAATATTTCATTGGGGCCAAATAATATTCCTAATTAGGTAGCTCTTCCCATTTATTTTTGTATATTATAACATTAGATTAGATCTTTATTGATTACATTAGATTACTATGATCATCTCTTGGTTCAAAATCTTTTTTTATAAACTATTCTTATCTTAAATTAGGATCTAAAAAGTTAACATTAAGTGTTGATGTAAATATTATTAGTTTAGACTAAGTAGCTTATATTAGATTTGTAATAAATAAAAATTTTGTGAAAATTTAATAATAATTATTTTAGTAAATTTCCATAAATATTTTGGCAGCAATGTTCTCATATTGGCATCTATGTTCCCATAAGTGTTGATGTATGTGTTCTCATATTAAAAAAAAGAAGATTATGTGCTGCGGTTTTTTAATATAACCGCAACATAAAAAGATTGAATGTTGCAGTTTTCTAATATAACAGTAATTTTTAATCTCTATATGCTGCGGTTATATTAAAAACCACATTTATAGATTTTAGAAAAAAAATTTCAAAAAAAAAAATCAATAAAAATCACAAATGCTGTGGTTTTTCCAAAAAAACCGCAATATTTAATTTTTTTTAATATAAAAACAATATATGCTGCAATTTTTCCAAAAAAATCGCAGCATTTGTGGTTTTTATTACCGCGTCTAAAAAACCGCAATATTTGTTGATTCTGCATGTGTTTCGCCTATATGTGCTTCACATCAATAATCGCAAACATTTAAGGCTAGAAAACTGCAGCATATAAACCATTCTCTACTAGTGTAGTTAGATGACAAATATTTATTTGACAAGTAAGAAATAACAAGATATGAAGAGACACAAGCGATTAGCGGGAAAAACTGCGAATATGAGGCCACCGTCTATTAAGCGAAAAGTGGTGCAACTGTGTATAAGCGTTTAGAAAGCTAATGTTTAACTGAAAGTAAATGAGTACAATTGATTGCCCAGGGTGTTGGTTGAGCTGTGCTGCAATGCTTGTATACTGGTTAATCTACCTGTTGACAAAGACTATAATGGGGTAACCCAATTTTCAACGATCTTAGGACTACTCATAACTATTCCTTGATACGTGCTTGACCTATTCAAACTAGTTTTCAACGAATTCATCCCATTGTGCTTCATAGTGTGGCTAGGCCAGTCAAACAATTAACAAACCTCGTATATTCTTAGGGAATATTGTCATACAATGGTTGTGGTGACATGATCCAAGAGACAACCGTCGACTAGGACTAGACGACGACCACGCTAGCGATCATTTACCATAATATTAGATTTTTCACGATAACAATTAGCATTTTCTTGGACCATATTATCGCATTGGGTTTATCGCATTTAGGTAGCCGACTAATGCCTGTCACTAGCGCAAATTAGAAGATGCACCTGGGTGCACCATATTCATGGTACACCCGCTCCAAAAAAATGTACATTACGTATATGGAAAATATACATAATGTACATGTTAGTTATGTGGAATATAAAAATGTCCATTCTACATAACTGACATGTATATTATGTACATTTTCCATGTAGGTAATGTACATTTTTTTGGAGTGGGTGTACCATGAGCATGGTGCATCCGGGTGCACTGTCCATTCATTATGCCACTAGTACAAGTTTATAACCAACTATATACGAAAGAGAGAAAGATGGATCGGAAGAAGTGGCGAATAAGAAAGAGATTCATCAAAATTCAGAAACGTTCATCTGTATTGGCAATCTTTAATAAACATGCACCATTTGGAATCGAAAATGTTCCAAATATTACATGCACATGTAATGTTTGCTACTCGCAAACTACATTTTCAAATTAAAAAAATAGTTGGAAAAAACAACAGGGGAAAAGTAGAAGTATGCGTAAGTGCAAAAATTGAAAGAATTCCACAAATGAAGTAGCTAGCAACGGGGACAATGCAAAAGTCCGTCGAGACCGGGTGTAATCAATTAGCACGGCGACAAGACTTCCTGACTTGGCCTTGTGAACCAATTAGGACGCCGACGCGACCAAGCCTAACCAGGGCGCCACCAATACTGGTTGCAAAGTTACTAGTGGTGGCTAGCGTGGTCACACTGCTGGCAGTTAGCGGGTCACTTGCAATTCTTTGATCAATTTGGAGAACACCTTTACCTTGCTTAATTGCTAGGTAGAAACCCTTGTCAACTATGAATTCACTTCCTAAGGTTTGATCAGCGTTGACGAAGTTGCTTGAACCACTGCTTGGACATTTTTGCTTAAAAGATGTGAGAGCGGTAGTGTTCATAGACGGGTCAGCTCTACCAGTATTTTGGAAATTGTACAGGCGGTCTAGGAAATTTGCACAATGAATGACTCCAACAGTGTGGCCACAGCCTGTAAAGTATGGATGAAATTTGTGTCATTTATAAAGTTATGATGTATGTATGATATAGATTAGAGTTTTTTTCAAAAAATATTATTTGGGAGTAATATTTTTGTTACCATCGTCTAAGACTTTGTTTGTGATAGATCCGAATATAAATAAAGTTACCATACCTAAGAGGAGTACAAAATCTTGAGCACTCAAGCCTTTGCTTTTGAATAGATTGATTGCATTTGAAACTGAGATTGTTGGTGGAGGAAGGATGGATTGAGCTTCTGTTGCACTTGAAACCAAACCATCTCTTCTTCCGGTTTCAACATCGTACCACGTTCCTCGAGCCTACAAAGTCACTCCAATTATATTGCATGTGCTCATAAATTTTACCGCGTGATAAGCTAGCTAGCTAGTACTTTCTCAAATTTGTAACTCAAATATGATGTAGTATCTCAATAATGTGCTATACATACCAAGACAACTGCAACTCTAGTTGCTATGATGATGATATCAGCGCAAGACACAACTCCTGGGCACAATTGCTCCAGTTTTGCCTTGCAGGCATCGATAAGTTCATAACCTCGAACGCTACCATTTGATGCTGCAGTCTTCTCTGAACTGGTTCCATCTAACAAGATTGATGCATCGCAACCCTTTTTTTTATAGAAATGAAACACTTATTAATAACCATATTAACTTAATTATGTACATGTAACTTACATTATGAAACAATAATCGACGTTTTACGTGTATATATAGATATTCCTAATTTATACATGATATAAACATATCAGAGGATATTTTTCGTAATTTTAATTATTTCTATGTCTGATATCATAATATATATACCTGATATATATTCTTTATATTTTTATATTTTTTTGTAATATTATATTTGATATAACAATAGCTATATATATATATATATATATATATATATATATCGTATAACAATATTTATATTTGAGATCTCTATATCCTGATATAATTTATATTAGGTATGAATTAGGAAAACCTCTATTATATATAGACAATGTTAGATTACATACCCTAACAAAGCAATCATGGAATTGCATCCGGAGAAGAGCCGCAACAATGGTTTTATCGTTCTGAAAAGCTGCTTGGACTATGCCAAAAATAATTTGCTCAACGTTGTTTGTCTTACATTTATTGACGTAGAATCCTTTCTGGAGCTGACCATAAGACTGACCAAGAAGAGTCATACACAGAAGAAAGATGGCAAGTGTTGTAGAAGAAGAACTTGGCCTAGCTCTACCCATTTTTTCTTATTCAAGAAGAAGAAAGTGAAGACAAATACTATTTTTTGTGTTTTATGATATGATTTACCAGAATTATATTGGAGGATCATATTTATAGAGGCAAATTCTATGCTAAGTATGCATAATGTTATATTATGTTTGGACAAACAAGTTGGATAGTATGGTACTCGTATGCACGAATATGTTAACGTGCATTTCACATCGGTGAAATGATTCTAATTTTTCTCCCAATTGGCAACGTTCTTCTCTACGGCGGAATGACATGTAGAAATGTTCGTTCTACTATCTTATCTCAATTATTGTTATGTTTTATTATTTTTGTTATTCCACTTAATTTCCATTACTGTATTATTTTATTATATGATTTCGTTATTTCGCATAAAAGCTATACCGGTCTAGAATGTAACTAGTTAGCAACCGGTCTGGATTGTGGCTAATTAAAAAGTTTTTTGAATTGGCCAGAAGCTGAGAGCCCTTTCAATGTACATGATCTTAATTACTTCCTCCATCCCATTAAAATTGACTCGTTTTCATTTATATAGTCAAAGTTTAAAAAATTTGACTATGAATTTTTATAATATTATAAGAAAATAATACATTTAAGTAAAATTTTATTAGATATATCTTAATATAAATTTTTTGAATATCACATTTCCATAATTTTTTGCCTTACGAATTTAAATTTAGAGATAAAAAATTCAAAAATTCAAAGTCGTATCTTACGAACCACAAAAATACAAAAAGTTAAACGGACCAAAAAGTTAAGTTAGTAGAGCAACGAAGGGAGTACGTTCGTAAATTATAATGTGCATGAAACAGCCGATTGAACCATGTCGATCACATGAAACAAACATAGGGGGCACTTGCGGCAATCAAGTAGAGCTAGTCGGATCTATACGGTAGTGTTCAAACTAAGCTACAAGATACATTCTCATTAACTTGTGAGCCCTTAGCTTAGGGTAAAACTTTAGTGCTTGTGTAAATTAAAATCAATGCAATAACTTAACGTGAGAAACCATAGCACAACTCACCCATATCCGATAATATCCAGAACTTAACCTAGAAAACTAACAAATAAACATATAACTAACAAAGTTAAAACCCCATGCATACATCAACAACAAAATGTGGGGCCTTTCTACATTCAAGTGATCAACACTCGGGACTATCGATCAATACACCCAAAACATTCGCTATTATCCTATAAGAAAAAAATATATATACATACATACATACCCTACGACAAAGGTTTAGCCCTACTAAGTTAAAACCATAGGTTATATTTTCTGGGAATATTATATTATTATGGTTTCCATATAACTCATTTCTTAGAGCCATACGTAACATAATTAGTGATGGCCTTACTCCCTTCCGCCACAGCATGCTTGCCAAGCTCTCCAGGCAACACCAACTGAACGGCACCTTGCATCTCTCTCGCCGACATCGTCTGCTTCTTGCTATACGCATTCAGATTTGAAGCTTCTCCAGCAAGCCTCTCAAACATATCAGTCATAAAGTTGTCAATTACCACCATTGCCCCTGACGTAATTGCCATGCCAGGGTGCACTTGTTTCAACACCCTGTACACATACCTCTTATACCCTTCTCCTTCCCCCATTCCCCTTCTCATCCTCCTCTTCCCTCGTTTTCGGCCCGTCTTCATCGTTGCTGTCGTTTTCTCTTTCACCTCTTGGGCTTCTTTTTGGGCTTTCGGGCTTTCTTTCTTGACCCGCTTATCGGTCCGGGCTTGGGGCTCTTCCTGCCTTGGAGGGGTAGCAATTTTGTCAACTTTTGGTTCCTCAAGAAGAAAATCAGGCCCTTGGGTCTCGCTTTCGTCGCCTTGGGCCTCGTCTTCTTTATCTTCTATAGGAATGGACTTGGTTATTGTGGAGGTTTGCTCCTCCATACGTTCAATAACTTCGGGCTGGTCTTGGGTTTCTTGTGACCCTATAACTGACACTACTTCCACGGTTTCTTTTACAACTTTGGTTGTAGTTTTCACCACCTTCCTCCCTTTTTTTGGAGCCATTTTTTTCCTCGCCTAATTTTGTTTTTCACAACAATTTGTCATAAATTTTTCGCTACTTCATCATGTCTGAGAATACTGTGAAGTCGAGAAGCTTGAAGGAGAAGTTATAGTGGATTGAAGGAGTGTGTAAGTAATGGTGAAAAGGGTGTTCTAGAGGATGACACATATTGGACAGGTGTCGCAATAGTGTTGCTACGTGGGGTAAATGTAAAAGAATGAGATATCTCTAAAGGGGTGAGTGGGAGACTTTGTGACTGTTAAAATTTTTTTCTTTTCACAAAAGCATACTTGAATCTAGCTCCTTCGTAAAGATCAATTTAACTCATGTAAAGTGATAGCAATAGAAAAATGTTCCATAAGACGTAACGATGTTTATCTACTTGGGCTACTCAATTATTCAGCTTTGGAATTTGACTATGACGTTAGTTTCAGTATTCTAAAAATATATATTCACTATACTCTAGTTGCGAATTGTAACCGTTATTCTGATAAGTTAAATAATTCACCAATCGGTCTAATAAAAATTTGAATTTATTTTTTTAACATTATCATTTAATTGTTTAGTAAAAAAATTTATTATATATTTGATTACCGATGGTGACTCATTAGGCGGAAAAATCTTGGATCCGCCACTGCTTATACTAGTAATTAGTCCGATCAAAGTCATCTTTATATGACTAGAGTCCTCATCACGATCAACTTTTCAATGTATGTTCAAGTCCTAACCACAATTGAACTTGTAAGATTTTGTTATTTTTCTTGGGATTTTATGTATTCCATTTATTAGAATATATAATTTATGTACAAGAGATAATTCTAATGAATTAGAAAATGTAACACATAATTTTTTTTTGGTGAAAAAAGAGAGACAAGGCCCAACAGACAAAATAGGAACAAAAGAACAAAACAAACATCAAAAAGCACAAGACACAACGAAAACAAAACAAAAGAAAACAAACGAAGTCCAACCCTCCTTGAGCCGCCTCCGCAGGAACAGTTTTAACTAAGACAATACCACTAATATCCTCCAACAAAATAACACGAATACATAATAGGAAAATAACATATGCACAATATTTGGATTGATAACATATTCTATCAAAACTAAAGTCCATGACTGTTTATGCTAAAAACCGACCCTTTACTACATTTGGTAGGAAAGCCGACGACTAGACTAGGACGGGTATAATAAACGAGAAAAAAAAAAAAGTGAACGATGGAAATGAAGAGAGACTATACATGAACATGATATACTCACGGAAAAAAATTCTGGAAGTAGATAAAAATTAATTAGGGGTGGCTACGAGTCCACCAATACATTTTAATGTCGGTGTCAAAGTCATACAGTAATACAAATACATTGTATATTTGACTATAAATAAACAATGCCAAGAAAAAGTATAAAGGAAAATACAAGGTATTTTTATTTTTGACTTTTTAAAAAAAAATTTAAAAATTAACTCTTACTCTTACTCGTAAGTATTTCGAAATATGACCGTAAACCGCTGTCACTGACAACGGTTTTAAGAGAGTCAATATATTGACTTTCTGGGAGTTGAATTTACCCAATGTAAAACGGCTGTCCTTGACAATGGTTTTACACTGGGTAAATTAAACTACAGATCTCATTTCTCCATTTTTCCATCATCAAAAAATGTTTAAACACTACTATAAAACAATTGTCAAGGACAACGATTTACAAAAGGTAAAACCACGGTCCTTGACAACAGTTTTACATTGGGTAAATTCAACTCCTATAAAGTCAATATACTAACTTTATTAAAACTGTTGTAAGTAACAACGGTTTACAAACGAAACGAATATCATATTTCGAAAATAAACTGCATAAACAACAGTGATTACGGAGTTAGCGGAATAAAGGATATTTTATGAAGGAAAGGAAGTTGTAAACTTATGTCAGATGTTTCAGTAGGCCTTCATAGTTATACTTTATGATCTTGAGCTCTTCTTATTATAACAGTTTCATATTTTAATTAACTAATAAAATTCTTATCTTTGTAACTCATTTCTTGTAATAAATCCATGTATCTACGACTTGTTCAAGCAGTTGACTTGACGGTGAACAAGGAGAATGAGTTTCTTCATTTAAACACCCCCCCCCCCCCCCCCCCTATTCTCCTCCCTGATCTCCATTTATCTAGCTCCTAACTACCTTCAAGAAACCAAAAACAACTCCCATCATCTAACATAGTCCCCCCCTTCTCACTAACATCATTATTCTCTTCTGATAAATTAATCACGAATTTAAAATCTTAGTGTCACAGGGTATTTAGAGCACTATTATATTCATTCTTTGGCCCAACAAACACAGGTACATCCCCAAAGGACGATTCACGAATCACGATGTTATTACTGTTATTCTTGGTTGGCTTGATTGTAGTGCATCCCATTTGATTGAGCCCACACTATCTGTAGTTACCATTGCCATTAGCAACTAAAACGGTTGTTTATCATGATCACTAATGAAATTATTAGTATAATTTGTATTTACTTACCCAAGGAAACTGGTGGGATTGAGGTTGAAAATAGAGGGGGGCAGGGAGGTGGGCCTGTTTTGATGAAAGGAGTAGACTAGACTACTCTCTTTTTACTATGCATCACTTTTGCGATGCACAATTTACATATATAAACGTTAAATTCCTTTACATTAACTGAATCTCTATTGAAAACTAGGTAGAATTTCGAGAACAAAGAGGAAGTAGGTATTGATAGGCACTAGTAGAGAAAAGTTTAATTGCTTCGAACAAGGGGAAAACATGTCATTTGCGACGGTTTCATAATATAGCCAAAGCAATTGAGTGAGTCAGTACTTATTGTGCCGGGGCTACAATTTCCGTATGAGTCACTACTTTTTAGGTTGGGTTTAGAGTATGACCGCCGCAATTGATTTAATTTTCACGTTTAACTTCCTTCTGTATCCTCTCCTAATATCAACCCACTTCTTCACCGCTGCCATTATAACCGGCCACCATCAAAGCTTCACACTCGCTCTATCTCGATGAATCTCTCTCTCCCCCACCATTGTCTCTCACACACTCTCCATTGCGATTGCACTCTCGAATGTGTAGCACATTGTTTTGAACCACGATTGGTCATTGCATGCTGGTGTAGGCGTGTAGCCTAATACAAAGTACGGAAGTGCATGGAAGAGCATGATTGTTAATAAAATTCAAATGCTACACATAGATTAGGGCTCTTAAGGTGCTTTGAATTAGGCCTCCTAAGTGCCTCCATCTCGGCTTCTTCTTTTACTTTTTGGGTTCTCAAGGTATATGATTTAGTTGTTGTTTTCGATTAATTCTTGCTGCAAATGTATGTTTGGATTGGTTAACGTTTTATTTATTTATTTATTTAAAAGTTTTGAATCAGTTCCTATACATGGAAATAACCTTCTATTAATTCAGTTCTGCAATTGTTTTTCTTTTCTTTTTTTCAGTTTTGAATTGTTTATATTCAAAACTTTAGACTTGTTTAGGTCTGCCTAATTCGAAACATTCCCAATTGCTTGTATCAAAATATTTGGAACCAAATTTTTTAGAACATTAGACTTAAATTTAGCTATGTGTTTAGATCTTTAATTTGTTTCAGAATGTTAATTATGGATGATTATAGTCATTTTAGAATTAAAAAAGAGCAAAATGGTAAAACCACCTTTTCTTTATTAGTGACTTGTGCATTTCGGAATATAAGGGGATAAAGGAGAGCTATTTCATTAGCTAAGGTAAAAGAATTTAGTTTGCCTAATGAGATCATCGTCATGCCAATTCTGAAATGAAGTCACAGCTCCTCCTATAGTTAATGATATTTTACAATGTGGATTTACTTAGTTTTATTTTGTTCCTACTATTGGGTTGTTAGGTGGTTTGTGGATCATGTGGAAAGATGATATATCCAATCCTAACGGAAGTTATCCATCAACACAATGAATGTCAATCCTAACAAAAGTTATCCCTCAACACAATTAATGCAAATAAACCAAGATAGATATTAACTAAAACAAGATGGAGTACTACACTATCCAAGCCAAATTTAATTAGACAAATTTAAGATAGTCATTAGATATTACGGAGTAACTTAATAGGTGTATTAACAGTTTTTATAGGTGTCATCAGTCTCATTACAAAGGCTTCAGAGGGCTTTGATGGTTTTGATGCATATCTTTTTCTATCATATTCAGATTGATCAGGAAAATCAGGGAAGTTCAGAATGCTGCTTCACCACCTGTTATTTTATTGCAGGTAGCAAAGTTCAGCAGTTCCAAAGCTCATTTATTCACAAAAGTAGTTTATGCCCTCTCCTTGCTTTACTGAAACCATTTTGGACTTCAGGTTATTTCATTACTCTGACTGGACGGCATAACATCAAAGGTGGATTGTTAAAGATTTGTCTTTTACTAAAGAAAAATTTGGAGGCTAACCTCGATCCATCACTCAAATGTGAACTATTCCTATTGATTTATTATTGAGGATTTTCGCATGGTTGCTGACTGTTTTGTTCTATATTTGGATTTTGGATTGGATTCAACCTTCAGGTTCTCTCCTTCTTGTCTTAACAACCTGCATCCGTGCAATTTTCTGCACCTGAAGTGGTCATCTCATACTATACATTGCTCAAATACGTGTTTCGTATGCACACTGTAAAGATTATACTTCTCTGATTCAAAAATAAGTACTGTTTTGAGTTAAAATACAATAGTACATTACCATTATCTTTACTAAGCATAGTAGCATTCATTTGATTACCCTAACACCTCCAACAGAAAAGTCAAAATCTAAAATCTCCAAGGAAAAGCTTCATCCACAGCTTGAATAAGAGAAAGGAGATCATCAGAAAACAGAACTCGCTGTTCAGGAGGCTGAACCATCCGGCTGTTGTTGTTCAATGCCGTTCTATTGTCTCTCCTCTCGTAAAAGCTGGACCTACAAACAGGACATTGACCATGATTTTTCACCCAAGGTACAATGCATTCTTCATGAAACATATGGCTACAAGGTGTTAACATCACTTCTTCTCTAGGCTCAAAATCCTCTAAACAAACAGCACAACTTTTCCCATCTTCATCGTTGTGCTTTTCCGTTGCCTTGGCAGTGGGGTCTCTGTTAAGATCCCTATAGTATAGACTTACTCTTCTTGCCAGAATCTTAGGCATGGGATTGTAGATTTCTTTCTTGAGTTTCTTAAGGACCATCTCTTGCTCTTGTTTTGTAAGCTTTGAGTTGTCAGTTTCTGTAGGTAGACTAGGTACTTGCATGCTTTCGTTGCCAATGAATCTGGGTATTAGTCCGTGTGATGATTGTGGAAGCCTAGGGCTCATTCTCTGACCCGTGTTGTTGCTGACAATTATGATTCGTGTTGCTGGATAAGGATCCGAGGGAATACTACAGTTTTTAGCAACATGATTATACTTTTGTTCAACAAACCATAAGCTCCATATTTAACATCAATTATCAGTGTTCAAAATTCAGACTGGAAAATCCGTAATTTCCCTACTCATATTATGCATATGGGCTTATCAACCATTGATACACAAATTTCGTTACACTAGACATTAGTCTTTCATCAGTTAAATCAAAAATTCCATAAATTTACCCATTTGGTTTGAATCTGATACATAATTAACAAATATATATATGATCATTCTAGAGCTATCGACAGCCAGATTATATGTTATACCATGCTACTCAAACTGTAACCATAAACTCTAGAAGTACCTTGTTAGGCCAAAGGGTCTTAAGGCAGGTCTCTCCTCAAATGGCCGGTATCTAGCCAGTCCGCCATTTCTCGGGTTCTGCAGTAAGGCATAAAATCAAACAATACGAACAAAGAACAACAATTCAAAAAGATGTAAATTCATCAAACGCCTAGCCTTACATCTTGAGGACTAAAATGATGATCCCATCTGAGTTGCTCATCTCTATGTGATGAAGAGTCTCTATATCCCCTGATCATAGTGCCTTTCGTTCAAGTCTTTTGAGGTTCGAGCGAAGGAAACTATGTATCTGGTTGCAGCTAAGTGATTAGGATTCAGAGTTTGGATTTTTCTTCAAGTTTTTTACCTCTTATTAGGCATTGTGGTACCTTGCCTTATATATTGTTCTGATGCTTATACTATCATTAAAAAGTTAAACCATATTCGGTACCTGTTGAAGATACTCTGCAATGGGTTATGGGTGTCAGAAAATGACTTTGATGGAAATGAAAGTAAGAATCTTATTCTTTGTGGGGTTCATGACAAAGGCTTCTACGGCTGCAGTTGCAAAATTTTTCGGTTGTGTTTAGATTTAAGATCACCATTATAATTCTTTTTAATGGTGGATGGCAACTAGTTGGTTAAAATCTTGAATGGTAGTATTCAAATCTGGGATTAAATCCTGTTTACATTAGTTATTGGCTCTCTTTACATAAAACATAATGCTTTTTTATTTGTCGAATTGAAATTAATTAAATGGCCCATACACTTATAATTAAGAATGACAAGATTTCGTATACTTCGTAAACAAGATGAGAGATAGATATTATACAAAAGTTGTGCCGTCCAAAGACTTTCAAAACACTAGCTCAAAGTAGGGGATATGTGAAGATCTAACTATGACTCTATAAGTACTACTGTATCTGAGAAACAAACAGTTCCCAAAATGAATGAATTTAACTAACTTTCTGACAGTGTAAATGACTCAAACTCGGCTGACATGAGCATGTGTCCACGCTTATATTTGTGCGAAAATTTTGAACATTTTTGGTCAAGATTTAAATGTCACAGATACACGACAAGGTCGTAGTGCCAAAAAATTTTATGACACCTGGAAGTGGAAAATAAACTGAGTTTCAGTAACATTCCAAAAAACCCACAGGTGACAAATCCAGTTCTCAATTTAGAGTCCATAAACCAGCCAGTAGTGTACGTTTTCAGTTTTCAGTTTCCATCACAATATTTTGCAGAGAGATTACATGTCAAGTACAGTCAAATTTTAATTCATAAGAACTCTTGCCAGCCAAAATCCACAAGTCTGACTACAAAAAAGTAACAGGAAACTGACCTATCAAACTTGTAGTGGCTCATTCTGGTAACTGCTTATTGAATTGTCCAGCCAAAATAAAGGAAGGTTGATTCATCTTGGTTGTCTAATATGATGCTATTCGAGTACCTAACTCTCAGGCATACGATCTTATTCAGTACAGATTGTATGATCAGCAATTCAGCAGCCAAAAGAGGAAACAACTCAGGATACGCAAAGCAGATACCAATTAAGCTCAATAATGCAGCATTACTTGCTCGCTGTAGAAGACAGGATAAATGTCCAAAAGATAGAACCAAATACATGAAAGCTACACATATCTGAAGAGGTACAACCTTACAAATAAGCCACAGGACACCGATGTTATCTGATATGACACTTGAGACTATAGAACAATATACTTATCTATTGTTGTGTGAACCGAAGAAACAGTAGCCGCGTCGTGGAGAACCACTGACCTAAAAGACGATTCCGCGCTACCTCCCGGTGCAGTAGACAACAAGCGGTCGCCCTCCAGGATAAGCACGGCGCCGGAGTTTATGTGCACTCACAAACCCGACTGGAATTCAGAATACTTGCCCAGGAAAAATAAGCGTGTTTAGTGTTTAGAGAAGAGGAGGAAGAGGTACGAATCTGTAAAACTGAAGGGAGACTGAGGGAGTATATATAGGCAGCAAGGGAAGTGGAGAAGGTGGTCAAGCCACGATCGTTTTGAATTTTCTCAAATAAAATTCCTCCAAAAGATAGGACCCACGCCCGCGCATTCCCCAAGATCCCGAGTCCCGAGGCCCGAGGCCCGACCCGGCTTGGCGCGCGCGTGTGTGCAACACAACACCCACCTCCAAGGTACTCAACTAGGTAGTACTAGCAAATGACATTTTATAAGGAAAGCAAAACCACCTACCTCCACCAATGTGGGACTCTCACATTAACACTCTCCTTTTTTATATCAAAAACTTCCAACAACCGATTTATTCAATAAACAAATAAGAAAAGAAAAAGAGCAATTTTTTTAATGTTACTATTTAAAGCAATTTTCAATAATATAATTCGTATCAAACTTTATTTTTGTTAGGGGTAAAATTAGGGATGACAACGGATCAGATCTGGACCGAATTCTTATGGATTCAGATCCAAATTCATTTTTTAAGGATAAATCCATATCCACATTCAGATTCGTCAGGTATGAAAAGTAAGGATCCATATCCAGACCTACGGATCCGAGTTCAAAACGGATCCTACATATTTTGCCTATTTTTTTGCAACAATAATAAGTTTCAAAATAATCTGCATTTTACTTCTACGACAATAGTACAACGAAGGATGTAACGAAGGATGTAAATTTAATACTTGAATACAATTCATATAACTACTCAAATATCACAAAAGACACAAAGTACAAAGGAACAAAATCAAATTTTTACATGTCTTTTTGAATAACAATACAAACAAGTACAAAGAAGCAAATGAAAAAACAAGTAACGATCTGGATCTGGGTATTATGGTTAGACCCGTATTCGAATCCGTTTTTCAGTCACAGGATCCGAATCTAACCCGGATCTGTCAGTTCTAAATTTTGAAGATCCATATCCGTAAAACAAATATGGATCAACAGATCCGGGTTGGATCCAATATCCGTTGTCATCCCTAGGTAAAATAGTTATTAAGGGCACCAATTTTAAGCTTGTATGCTTTGGATTGAATTGGACTATGCTGATGGTTCGAGGTCTAGGAATGAAAATCAATATTTGGACATTTTACTAAAATTGAAATTACTTTCGAAAGAAAAAATTTTGGCTTGTTATTTTTTTTAAGCTTTTCCTTTTTCCCTTTTTTCCTTTCCCCTTTCTTTTTCCTTCTCCCTTCTTTCCCTTCCCCTTTCTGCCGAACTTCTGCATTTTGCTTTTGGTTCACTCCAAACCAACTTTCCAATGTGTCAACTTGAATTGTTCCTCCATTACTTCTCACTTGAAGATCCACTTGATTGTAACTAATTAAGGTAAATTTTTGTGATTCTGAGTGTGAATTAATTTGGGATTTTTTTTTGGCAGTAGAAAGTATCAAACACCAAGCTACCCACCTTTTCTAGCATGAACTACTAGATTATGGGCAGATTTGATCATAGACCTAGACCCTTAAAAAATCATAGAATCTAAGAGAGTCACTTTATTTTTGATGTCTTCCGCTAAAGGCTGAAGCTCCTTACAAGTCTTTGATGGGGTCATTAGAGTATGCACAACGTTCGAGCTATCAGATCGCACTACACAAGAAGTTCCTTTCCTTTGAGCCTCCTTTACGCCCTTCTAGATTGCTAGAAGTTTCTCCTAGAGTGGGAAGGAAGCCCAGATTCTTTCCCCACCTCCTTCATCTCTATAGTCGCTACTGTGGATAACCCATCCAATTCCAGCCTGGTGAGTCCCTCTGTCAGTGTTCTTTTTGGCTTTTTCCATGCCCCTTTCAACTTCCACAATGCTGAGATTATTCCCCTATAATCTCCCCTTAACCAAAAAAGAATTGCCAGTGGCAAGGGTGAAAAATTTGGATAGTTTTCTCCTGAAATTCCAGAGCATGACATACCCTTGACGTCCATTCCTTGAAAAGAGCAAACACTGTATTTGGCTTTGGATCGAGCTCCTTGAAACAAGTTTTATTTCTGTGACTCCAAATGCACCAACAAAGAATAATGAACTGGGAAGTTTTTGTGTTGCTCTTGGTCCTCAACTTTCATAAGGTAAGTCAGCTAGTTTCGAATTCAGTCTTCAATTTTAGTATTTGTTTTAGAAGTTCTTAGACCTAGGAAAGAGCCATTTCAGAAACGCTTGATGATTTCATAATCCGACATTAAGTGTTCTAGGGTCTTCGGATTTAGTTGAACCCCTCTTCTTTGTAGTTCAATCCTAATTAGGAGGGATCTATGTATTAGTTTCCACCCAAAGTAAAGAATTTTTTGCATCACTTTGATTTTGCAGAATTTCTCCCAAAAACTCTGCGAGTCACCTGAACAAATCCGTGGTGCGGTGGGAATAAACCCATAAATGTCACAAAGGTACCTACAACAGGCCTTGATTGCAAAGTCTCCAGACAATGACATCTTTTAAAGCTCTCTAACTAATGTGCGTTCCTAGAATAACAGAGGCCATTTCTTGGTTAAAAAGTCTCAAGATCCTTCTTGCATACCAGTTATTATCATTGATCAAATCAGCTACCCAAATGGGTTTACTCTCATTGGGAAGTAATTTTGATGTTCTTATGATAGCTCCACCCTCGGGAAGACAACTGCCTGTTTGACTTTTATAGTTTTTCCATTGCCTACTACTCTTCCTAGCCCTCCTATCATGATATTCAAAGCAGAGACTAAGATCCTATAGGCCCATGAATCAGTCAAAATTTTCTTTTCCTTTTCGGCTGCTTCTAGAGGAAGATCTTTATATCTACCCTTAATTAGTTTTGCAATAAGGCTTTACAGCTCCCTTTACATTCTCTAGGCTTGTTTAAAAAGGAGGGAGTACTTAATATGCACCATGTTTCTCAACCCCATTCCTCTTCGGCACTATGGAAGTTGAAGAACTTCTGTCTTCCTCCAGTAGATCACTTTCTTTTGCCTGATTTTTCCTTCCGAAAAAATAACCCTTCTCAGAGGATTATTTAGAGTATGCAAAACCAAAAAAGCACCTACCGCATATAGAGCCACGTTAATTTTTTCACTCATGGAGTTAGCCAAAATCCTAGTAGCTTTCTAATTTGGGGTTAAATTATAACCAACTAGTTTAATTTGGGGTTATTTGGCAACTATTGCACTCAACGAAGGTCCACATATCAACATCAACGTTGTTACCCATTTCTTTCACAATTTGAGGTAATTTTTAGGTTTGGTTTTAGTATAGGATTATTGACGTTGATGTGAACTAGTTAATATAAGTATGTTGAATAAGTTAAATTGATTGAACTAGGTCAAGTTAGAATTGTTCATTTTATTGATGTTGATATTGAGTTGGTTGGATAATGTTATTGATGTTTATGTTAAATTAGCTAGGTAATGTAATTGATGTGGAATGTTGAATTAGTGGTCCTATTTGTAGTAGTGAAGAGATAATTTAGCATGGACTAGCAATGATGGAAAATATTGGATAATGGTTAGAATTAGTTATTTTAGTTTTTCATGTACTATAATGCATGATTCTTTAGAAAACTTGTAAAATGAATAACAATGGTTAAAATATATGATGTACTACTAAGAAGAATACCTTCTTCCCTTGTTTTCATATCATACATGCAAACCCATAATCCAAAAAAAAATAATAAAATTACTCCTTAAACATACAAATTGGATCGATTTCATAACCTATTAAAATATTAATACTTGTCAAAAAGTCCCCAAAATTCTAAGTACCCATGCTAGCACAAATGGTCTACAAAATAAAACAATCCGATGGCACTAAAAAATGGGCTCCTTTACCGTGAAAGATGGTTGTAACTACCTTCAAGCCCATGATCAAGCAGTTAATTCTCATCCTAAAGCAATCATAGAAATACCACCAAATTTTTGGAGGAAATTTTGGAGGCTAAAAATGCCTCATAGGTTTCTTTTATCAGGGTGGAAGATCTTGCATAGGGCCCTACCTACCAAGGAGGAACTGATTAGGAGAGGTATTGTAATTGATCAGTGATGCCCTATCTGCAAAATCCTTGGGACATTTTTTTCGCGATTGTGAGGTTATCAAGCACATTTGGGGGTTCTCCTTTTTAAGGATTAGAACTTCTGAATTAGAACCGACCATAGACATATGGCTTCAAAGCTGATGGCAAAACCAAAGGTATGAAGGAAGCTCAAAAGTTGGATGAGGCATGTTTTATCCGAACTGGAAGCTACGAAAGGTGGAAGCTCTCGTGGACCCCTCCAAAGCCTCGAAAGAGCTAAGAAGCCTTGTGGAAAAGGTGGAAGCTCTCGTGGACCCCTCCAAAGCCTCGAAAGAGCAAAGAAGCCTTGTGGATGATATTTCACTATAAGCTAAGAATTTTCATTTTCTGCCTTGTTTTAAGGTTTCTAGATTTTTAGTAAATTGTGCCCATAATCTGGTCTTTAGTATTTGATGTGCTCGTTTTAGAGCACGTTTACTACCCCTTTGTAGTGTTAAATCTCGTGTTTTTAGATTGATTTTATATACATTACACTTGATTTGACCTTGATCTTGTGTTCGAGTTGTTTAAAGGTCATTTCAGGTGTTTTCAATGATTTCAAGGTGAAATGCGACGTATTCGAGGCTTTTACACTATTATCAAGAGGTTAGAAGCACGTATCGTAGCTTAAGCATGCATTCCAAGTCATTCCTAAAGATCCCACAAGGTTTGAAAGCCATTAGACACTTGAAGAAGTTGAAAAGCAGGATTCAGGCTCAGATTCGACCGAATGAATAAATTCGGGAAAATGAGGTTCCATTCGGCCGAATGAATGTCCCATTCGGGCGAAGCGCTCACAAAGAAGAAAACAAAGATAATCACCAGAGCTGCTGGAATGGGCGAATGGGGCAACATTCAGGCGAATGGTGTGTCATTCGGCCGAATGGGTCATCCATTCGAGCGAATTGTCCTATTTTTCTCCGGATATTTTACTTCTTCTCTAGGCCGGCCCAAGGACATTTTCGGGCATCCGAACTTCTTTTATTTTAAGTTATAAATACCCCTTTCTGAAGAGAGGGGGAACCCTAATTTTCATTAGTTTTAGTTTGATTAGCCTCTAAGCCTCTCTTAGTTCCTTAAGCCTTAGTTTTCCATTTTTTGTTTTCTCAACATATGTACTCCAAGATTTCGACTTTATTGTTTGGATTCTAATCGTGGATATTGTATTCAATCTTAATTGGGTTGTAAGTATCAATTTCCTTTTTACTTTTGCATTCGTTTTATTGTAGTTAATGTTTAGCCTAATATCTATTGCTTATCTAGAATAGTTTCTGCTTTATTTTTACTCTTGTTGGTTTCTTTTGATGATTATTATTTGTTGCGTTTGTTTTATTGATTATCATCATGCTATACATCTCAAACATGTGTGAGTAGTTATCTTTGGGGATTGATTAGTGAAACCTTAGGAAAAGCTATGTTCTTCATTGTCTAAGGTTACAAGAATGATGACAATAAGTAGCCCTCGAAACCCAATGCGAATCTTGTCCTGCAACTCCTTTGGAGACATAGGGCGATTATAGGTCGTTTGATGTGATTTGTGGAATCACCAACTTCCTCTCGCATACTTGGGTGTCTATACTAGTTATTGTTTGATTTTCTCTAACCTATCATGTTCTCTTTTGAAATCACCTTCCTAGCGTGAATCTAATCTCTTCCCCGTTTTTCTCCCTTTGATTTTCCTCTTTAGTTCATCATGATTTATATTTTCGTCATTAGTTTTAGTTGCTTTTCAAACCAAAAAGTCCAGTTATGTTAAGAAGCGGAGTGTATCGATATCCTTTGTCCTCGTGGTTCGATCCCCTACCCCACTATACTTGTGTGGTTCGTATTTTGTTATAAGTATTGTTTGGTTCAAGTTTTAGCATAAACGACTGTTAAAATCTTGTTATCAAAATGGCACCGTTGTCGGGGACAAGGCGTTATATTTAGACTCTTGCTGTTCTTCATATAGCTTCATTTTATTTTGATTTTTTGATGTTTATCTTTGTTAGTCAGTATTTACCCTTAGGTTTGCTGTTTGCATGCTCCATAGCACGCGCATGTCAAACCAACCGATAGTACCCTATAATCCTGAGGTCCAACGTTTAAGGAAACAATGTCCAACAAAACAAATCCCACATTCTATTCAAAGTCCACCCACATCCACAATGGCCGATGAACATCAGTTGTTCGGTCAGTTCGGAACTCCTGGCTCCCAAGAGTTCCAAGGATGTGTAGTACTTCGTGTTGCTACTACGCTATACCAAATACACCCCCAGTTCACAAGGATGGTCAAGGAAACCCCTTTTAGTGGATTAAGAAATGAATGCCCTCTTTAACATCTCGAGACATTCTCTGATATTTGTGGACTTATCCCTCCTTGCCCCAACAACCCCGATTATGTTCGATTGCACTTATTCCATCTAAGCTTAGCGGGGGACGCTAGAGACTAGTATAGATGACTTGAGCCAAACTCTATCACCACTTGGGCCCAACTGAAAATTGCATTCTTAGAAAGGTTTTACCCTACTGTGAGAACGCAAGATTAACAAAAAAAGATTGCCTCATTCACTCAAGAAGATGAAGAGAACTTAACTACAGCTTAGAGTAAGTTTAAGAGGATGATACGTGCATGTCCTCATCATGAGTATGGGGACAACCACCTGAACACATTCTTTTATGATGGCCTCAATGATACTACCAAGGCTCTTTTAGACTCAGTAGTAGGTGGCCAACTCTCCAAGATCCCATGCAACCAGGTAAAAGCCAGAATTAAGGTAGTTGATAAGAATAGTGCATGGGGAGGAGCAAGGAGTAAGGGTTTACCAAGAGGAATGATTGACACAACCAACCTAGACACCATCAGTGCTAAGATTGAAGTAGTTATTAACAAGAAGTTGTCCAAGTTAAGCCTAGCCGGTAGCTCAAACACCCCTCCGGTGCGTGAAAAGCACTTTGCATGTGCTATTTGTGGGGGTACCAACCATGATATTTCCTATTGTGGTGGTTCACACTCCGAGCATGTTGCTGCATTTGATTATGGTGGTTACAATCCAGAGACAGAGGTGATGAATTATGATGGTTATGGGTATAATCCTGATCATGTTGCAGTAATTAACTATGGTGGTCAAGGACAAGGAGCAGGGTATGGGCAACAACCTTTCCCTAATCAACCATATAGACCTCCTTTCAATTCAAATCAAAATCAAGGAAACTTCCACCTGGGATATAATAGAAATGCTTAGAGTGGGTTCAACAATCAAGGTTTTCAAGGGATCCAATCGAGTGGAAATGCACCAAGGCCAAGTTCATATAGACCACCGGGGTTTAATCAAAGGCCTAGAGGTGGTTCAAATCTGCCTTTCCCACCTATTCAACCTCATCATAGGGTTTCACAACCACAACAAAATCACACCTCAAGCAATGACCATTTAGCCTTCCAAGTAACTTCTCTTGCTCAGCAAAACCAGAGTCTCACTCAGACAAATCAGACTCTCATCCAGCAGATGCAACAACTCTAAGCTTAGCAAAAGTTGTTTGAAACTCAACTCGCCCAAATGGCTAGTCCTCCTCCACCACTGCTATTCCCATCTCACCCTCAACCTAACCCCTCCACACAACCTCCACCTCAGTACCCAAACCCAAACCAACATACTGCAAAAGCTATCCACCTGAGATTAGGGACTCAGTATGACGAACTTTCATATCTAGTTGATGCACCTTTGGTACGGGTTGGTGATGAGACAAGAGTGAATGTGAATGAAAAAGAAGAGGAACAAGGTAAGGGGTTGAGAGTTGACAGTGAAAGAAGCGAGGATGATGAGGAAGAAAAGATAAGGAGTGAGAAGTTGATAGAGAATGAGGAAGATAGAAAGAAGAGGATTGAGGAGAGAAAGAGGCTAGATCGCTTGTATGCCCCTCCACATCCTTTTCCTTATAGGAGAGTGGAGAAACAACTAGATGAGAAGTTCAAGAGGTTTCTAGAACACTTGCAAAAGATGGAGATAAAGATTCCGTTCCTAGATGCAATGGCATAAATGCCTAAGTATGCTAAGTTCTTGAAGGACTTACTATCCAACAAAAAAAAGCTTGAGGAAGAAGTAATCAGTCTTCCCCATCAAGTTAGTTCCATTTTACAAGGGAAAATGCCTATAAAAGAGCGAGATACCGGTCCATACAACCTCCAGTAAATTTGGGGAATCTTGATCCCAAAGGGATGCTCGCCAAACTAAGGGCTTTGATTAGCCTTATGCCTCTATCCATCGCCAAGAAGCTACCCTTTAGCCTCAGATCTTTAAGAAAGACAATCCAATTGGCGGATAGGAGCATAAAAGTTCTGTGTGGAGATCTTGATGATATACCTATCCAAGTGGGAGAACTAGTGGTCCCCTGCGACTTCGTAGTGATGGAAATGAAAGAGGACCTTTATACTCCACTCATTTTGGAAAGAGCCGTTATAAAATCACTCCGGGCGGTTATTAATTGTCATGATGACACTATAACGGTGGAAGTAGCCCAAGTGAAGGTAGTCTTCAAAATTTCCCCGCTCTTGAAGAAACCTATGGTTGAACAAGTCTGCCGCCTTAAAGTGGATGACAGAGAGGTTGAGAAATATAAAAGGGAAATAGAAGTCAAGTATTCAATGAGTGATGAGGATACTTATAAAGAAGATGAGAAGTTGGAAAACCAAGAGGACAGGGCCCAAGAATGTACGAGCAAAGAAGCAGAATATGAGCCACTGTGTGAGGTTAAGGAGGATGTTGTCTATAAGGGGGAGAGTTCCAATACTTCTCTCCAAGTAAGTTTGAAACCTCTACCTCCTATCCTTAAATATGCTTATCTTGATGATGATAAGGGGAGTTCCAAGAGTTCTGAGCTTGATGACACCTCGTTGGAAAAATTGCTTTGGTGATATTGGGTACTCACTTGGTGATATAAAAGGGATTAGTCCAACCCTTGTTATGCACCAGATTCATCTTGACAATGATCATTTCTCCTAAATTGAGCCACAAAGAAGGCTAAACCCCAACATGAAAGAGGTAGTTAAAGATGAAATCCTCAAACTCCTCAAACCCGGCATCATCTACTCGATTTCAGATAGTAGGTGGGTTAGCCCTGTTCATGTTGTCCCGAAAAAGGGAGGAATGACCATTATCAAGAATGAAAAAGGTGAGATGATCCCAACTAGAGCCACCACAGGATGACGAGTTTGTATTGATTATCGCAAACTCAACAAGGCTACAAGAAAGGATCACTTCCCTTTGCCCTTCATCGACGAGATGCTTGAGAGATTGGCAAGGCACAAGTACTACTGTTTTCTGGATGGTTACTCGGGTTTCTTTCAAATCCTAATCCACCCCGAGGATCAACAGAAAAAAAATTTTAGTTGTCCTTTTAGGACTTTTGCTTATAAAAGAATGCTCATTGGATTATGCAATGCTCCATCCACTTTCCAGAGGTGTATGTCTGCCATATTTGCTGATATGCTGGAGGACTTCATAGAAGTGTTCATGGATGATTTTTCTGTTGGAGGTTCATCTTTCGACACTTACTTGACACATCTTGAAAAGGTTTTGTTACAATGTTAAGAAACGAATCTTGTGCTGAATTGGGAGAAGTGTTACTTTTTAGTCCAGGAAGGCATTGTCCTAGGCCATAAAGTGTCCTTCAAAGGCATCGAGGTAGACCCTGCTAAGATAGATGTGATAAGGAACCTTCCTGTACCTACCTTGGTCACAGGAGTACAGTCCTTTCTTGGACATACAGGGTTCTATAGGCGTCTCATCTTAGGATTTTCGACCTTGGCTAAACCATTAAATGAATTGCTTCAAAAATATGTTGAATTAAACTTTGATGAAAGATGCCTTAATGCCTTTAATTTTTTAAAGCAATCTTTGATCTTTGCACCCATTGTGCAAGCTCCTGATTGGAGTTTGCCGTTTGAACTAATGTGCGATGCCAGTGATATCTATGTAGGTGCAGTTCTTGGACAGAAAAAGGAAGGAAAGCACCATGTAATATGCTATATCAATAAAACATTGGATCCAGCACAACGCAACGACTCTACCACAAAAAAAGAGATGCTGGCAGTAGTCTATGCTTTTGAGAGACTGCGCCAGTATCTGATATGTTCTAAGGTTTTAGTATTCACGGATCACTTGGCCCTGAAATTCTTAATGACAAAGAGAGATGCAAAGCCAAGGTTGATCCATTTGGTGCTTCTATTGCAAGAGTTCGATTTTGAATTGAAGGATAGGAAGGGAAGTGAAAATGTGGTAGCTGACCATTTGTCTAGGTTACCCGAACTTAATAGTGACTCCTTCCCTATCCAAGATGAAATGGTTGAATAAACCTTGATGACAGCGTTATTCGTTGGGAAAGCCCCTTGGTTCACAGATATTGCAAATTATTTAGCTTGTGGGGAGCTACTAGAGTTTGAATCAAGAGCAATGAAAAAGGATTTCTTTGGGAAAGTTGGAAATTTCTTTTGGAATGACCTCTATTTTTTTCATGCCTGCACCGACGGCATAATCCGATGTTGTATCACTGAAGAGGAGGTCCCCAAGGTTTTAACTCACTGTCACTCATACGAGTGTGGCGCCCACCATGGGATAATGAACACTACTGCTAAGGTCGCCACAGCAGGTTTCTATTGGCCCACCTTGCATAAAGATATTAAAGCATTCGTGAAGAGCTGTGAGAGATGCCAAAAAGTTGGAAACATCTCAACGAGGAATGAGATGCCTCACATCCTTGAGTGTGAAGTCTTTGATTGTTAGGGTATTGACTTCATGGGCCCCTTTGTGTCGTCTCATGGAAACCAATACATTTTAGTAGGGATAGTTTATGTGTCTAAGTGGGTGGAGGGCATTGCCTCGCCTACAAATGATCACAAAGTAGTTATGAAGCTTTTTAAGAGCATAATCTTCCCTTGATTTGGTGTTCCCAAGATAGTCATAAGTGATGGGGGTTCCTGCTTTGCAAAAAATAAGCTGAACAAATTATTATAGAAGTATGGAGTCATGCATAAAGTCGGTTCACCCTACTATCCCCAAGCTCAAGGATAGGTGGAAGTTTCCAACAAGGAGATTAAGAGAATACTAGAAAAGGTGGTTAACCCAAATAGGAAATATTGGTCTCTCAAGTTAGACGATGCTCTTTGGGCACACCGTACATGCTATAAACCCTAATTGAAACCACCCGTTCCGGATGTTGTATGGGAAGTCTTGTCGTTTACTGGTGGAATGGAGTGTAGGTCTTGGTGGGCGATCCAAACCCTTAATTTGGAACCTACCTTATTCTACGAGAAGCGAGCCCGCACAATTAAGGGAATTGGAGGAATTGAAGCTAGACGCATTCCACAACATGCACATCTATAAGGAACGAACTAAGCATTGGCACGACCAACAGATCATTCAACGAGAATTCCTTATCGGAGATAAAGTACTACTCTTCAATTCCAGAGCAAAGTTATTCCCCGGGAAAGTGAAATCGAGGTGGTCTGGGCCATTCGAGATCCTACAAGTATTTCCTTATGGAATAAGATAGTGTAAAGATCATCATGGAGGTAGTTTTATTGTGAATGGGAAATGGATAAATCTCTTCCATGAAAGTAGCATTCACGAAGTCAACACTGTCGAGCGTATAAGGTTAGTTGATGTTGAAGTTGAATGATTGGTGTAATCATTGGTATACAACAAGTATCTAAACTTTGAATCATTATTCTTTTGAGTTTTGTTGGGTTTGAAGCAGTTGGTTTCGTTTTGGTATTTGTTTTGTATTGTTTTTGATTTTTGGTCCCGGCTAAGTCGAGCTAAACGACGTTAAGCAAAGCACTTACAGGAGGTAACCCGGTCTTCTTTGAATTTTTTTGCTAAGTAATCATTGTAACATTTTTTTTTTGGGATACATATACTTTGATTAATCCAACCTTTAAAAAAAATATTGAATAACATTTCACTCGGCAGAATAGACACATTCGGCCGAATAGATGTTCTATTCGGGCGAATGGACTTGGATTATAGACTCAAACTAGAGATTGGTGGAGTTTCTGAGAACTTCGAATGGGTAATCAATTCGGGCGAATCAAATCCATTCGGTCGAATGGAAGTCCCATTCGGACGAATGGAGATACAGATGAAACTTGGCAAGAGTTTCTGAGAATGTCAAATGGAAACTCCATTCAGCCGAATAGTTAGGCAATTCATGTGAATGGTAGCGAAGATAGTTGAGAAATCCTTCAAAATTCGACCGAACAGGGCCCTTCATTCGGGCGAATGGAGGTCCATTCGGCAGAATGAAGCTCCATTTGGGCGAATGGAACACCAGTTCTATAAATACCCCTTCATTTTCCACGGTTTATTCACAATTCACTCAAACCTCTCAAAAACGCTCAAGCACGGTTTACTCACTCTCACTCACTTATTCTCACTACTATTCCCCCCTCTCCTTCATAAACATCAATCCACCACATTACACCACCATGGAACCTCGCATAAGCTTAAGAAATCCTTTCAAATGATCAAAGAAACAAGGGAAAGGATCCTCTTTCGGTGCGGAAAGGGACGAGCAACCAACCGGTTCTCAACCACAACCGGAGCATCAACAACGTCTCCCGGGTCAAGAACTCTGGTTCGACGAAGAGTATAGGACGGTGGTCTTTGTATCGTTGGAGAAATTTGAACATTTTCAATGGATAAAGGTACGCAAAATCAATTCTACCCGATACTTAGATCTTTCAATTTTACAACGTATGGGTATACATGAAAACTAAGCCTATGTTAGCGTGAGAATAGGTTGCATTTGTCTTTCCGGTTGAGAAATGCAACTTATTTCCTTGATTATGCTACCTTTTGTATTGTTTTTGGTTTTACACATGAACCTATTCTGGATAAACAACCGGATAATGCTCCGGTTTCTGAATTATGGCCTAAGATTGCTGGCCTACTTGTTTATCTGAATAGGAATATTTATGCTTCTGATGTGCAACACCCAGTACTTAAAATATTTTTCGAATTTTCTAGGGAGACATTGTTCCCTTCCCCTAGCCCTCACCTAGTCAGAAACCAAGAAGTGCACATATTGCACTGATACCTTACACCGCATAATGACACAGCAATTAGTATTCCAATGACACTATGGAAGTTTCTGAACACCACAACCACCCTTGATGTTAAAAATGACTTATGTGTTGGGGGTTATATATATACCGCATCGTTGAATTCCTAAATGTAATTAATCCAATAGAATTTAGTGATAGATTTTCCAGTACCACCACCCTCCATGAGTAGTGTCTCGTAAGAGTTGGCTTTATCTTCACTGACTCTCTGCGATGGCGGTACCTCAAAGACCGTGCAATCCCTATCCCCTCTCCAAATTTGCTTCCCCTTTTACAGTTTTCCGACTCGTACCTTTTAGACGACGATGTGCAGAGATACATAGTCGAGCCCCCTCTTAGACCCCCTTCTCCTCCTCACACCCTATCCATGCATGATCATCCCAGGGCCTCCACTACCCAGGCCAATCATACCGCCCGACTCGATCACCTTGAGCAAAACTTTGAGCGGGCCAATTACCCGTGGTATGACCTAGCCTACCGCTCTTACATGGTCGGCGAAAGCATGGCCACCCCTTCCTGGTACCCCCATTATGACAACTATAATGAAATATCTTTAAGTCATGAGTTTGACCGATTGCGTGTGGGTAGGCGTAGGTTCAACAACTTCACTCCCCCAGCTCCTAGAAGAGCTTCTAATGACTACGGGATGGACTACACGGGTGGGGAGGAAGAGGAAGATGAGGATAATGACCAAGGGGATGAGGGTTTTATTGGAGATGAGTAGTTTTAGACCTCCCTTAGCGCCAATGATGGCTTCAGCCTGGCTTGGGGGGGGGGGGGGGGGGGGGGGGGGGGTATCCATTGTCCTCTACTCATCATTTTGTAGCGTGTCTTTTGGTCTTTTTCCATGTCTGGCTGATGGTTTTATTATTGTGTGGTTTTGCGTTGTTTTGTTGTTTGGTTTTGCTTCTTGGTGTTGTTTTTAGGTCCTTCTACCCTCATCCCCGTAATGAGTTCCATGTGCTGCTTTGTTTCACCTACTTCTTGGTAAGATCTTTTGCTCCTGCTTGAAAATCCAAAGTTGCTTATTTATATTATATATTTTTGTTTTCTTTTCTTTTTCTTTCATATGCTCAAACAAAATAAATAAAAAATAAAAAAGAGAAGAAGAGAGAAATTTTTTGAAACAAGCATGCAAGCTTCTGTCGTGCGCTTTACAATGATTATATGCAAACTCGTGTTTCCCTAGCCCTGTGCCTGTTGTGGGTCTGAGTTTATCGACTGTTTTCCACTTAACTTGGTGGATCTAAGCTTGCTTGGTTTGTGGTTTAGATGACTACCTATTGTAGGACTCCATTGTTAGCCCTATATTACTGAGTGTTAGTCAGAGAATCTTAAGAATTGTGTCGGTTCTCCTCCATCATAGTCTGCTTGTCTAAAGGTCAGGGATGATAACACGTTTGTAGTTACAGCTACATGGCCAAATTTCCTACCATGGATATTAATTGACTTTAGGTTAAGCTAAGTTTGTGCCTTTACCTTTTTCTTTGTAGCCACACTATTTAACTCCACATGAGCCAAATGTCCCCTCTCTTTACCTAGAGGATAGTCAAGTGATCATAGTGAAGTTGGTGTCCGTTGCATTGTAGTGTAGGATTTCGGTTTGAAAAGTGGTTGTTGGATGATATGGTTCTATACATTACTCTTAGTATATTTCAGAAAAACACAAAAAGATAAAAAAGACAAAAAGAAAAGAAAAAGAAAAAAAAAAGAAAAGAGAAAAAAAAGAAAAGAAAAGAAAAAAGAGGAAGAGAAAAATTTGAGAATAAGGTTGGTGTAATGTATTAGAGTTTATTATTGCGTATCTTGAGGATTTTGGAGTGGCATTGTTGTCGAAAGTCGTAGTTTTCCTTGGTTTTATTACCTTGGATCGCTTACTATCCTCTATTTTAACTCCACATCCCCAAATTTTACCCTACCTTGATCCTAGCCTATATTGCAACCCTTTCCAAACCTATTCGACTTGGCCTGATTAGTAAGATCTGTGCTGGAGAGTAGATAAGACACAATCCCCGAGATTTCTCCCTGTTTAGGTGTTTAATTCCCGACTCATCTTTAGTTGGATGATTCTGAGCGAAACACATACCCTATCAAACACATGAGCGTATTAGAAATTTCCCACATCTCTTGGGAAATAACCTCGGGAGCGTAGAGTTGCGACCTCATTAGGTAGTGGGTGGAATGGCCTATGTTGTAGCTTTCTTGGTGATCCCAAGTCTGTGGAAAACATTGTTCCTCTTGATATTATGCTCTTTTAACCCCATTGTACTTGCACACCCATGGCTAGGGAAATGTTTTGCACATACACGGCTTGTATTGTCTTGTTTTTCACTCTCCTTGTTTTTCATTTGCTTCAGTAACTGTCTTACCCTATGCTTTCATGTCACCTTGCTAGTTCATTTGCTAGGGACTAGCAAAGGTTTGTCTTGGGGGAAGTTGATGTGCTCATTTTAGAGCACATTTACTAACCCATTGTAGTGTTAAATCTCGCATTTTTAGATTGGTTTTAAACACATTACACTTGATTTTACCTTGATCTTGACTTCGAGTTGTTTTAAGGTCATTTCATGTGTTTTCGATGATTTCAAGGTGAAATGCGATATATTCGAGGCTTTGACACTATTATCAAGAGGTTAGAAGCACGTATCATAGCTTAAGCATGCATTCCAAGTCATTCCTAAAGATCCCATAAGGTTTGAAAGCCATTAGACACTTTGAAGAAGTTGAAAAGCAGGATTCAGGCTCAGATTCGACCGAATCTGACAACCATTCGGCCGAATGGTAGTCCAACTTAAAATCCTATGTTTCATTGTCAGTGGGAAGGTCGAATGGAATACATGCGGGTGAATGAGGTTCCATTCGGTCGAATGAATGTCCCATTCGGGCGAATAGCTCACAGAGACAAAGATAATCACCAGAGCTGCTAGAATGGGCGAATAGGGCAACATTCGGGCAAATGGTGTTTTATTCGGCCGAATAGGTCATCCATTCGGGCAAATTGTCCTGTTTTTCTCCGGATATTTTACTCTTCTCTAGGCCGGCCCAAGGTCATTTTCGGGCATCCGAACTTCTTGTATTTTAAGTTATAAATACCCCCTTTCTGAAGAGAGGGGGGAACCCTAATTTTCATTAGTTTTAGTTTGATTAGCCTCTAAGCCTCTCTTAGTTCATTAAGCCTTAGTTTTCCATTGTCTGTTTTCTCAACATATGTACTCCAAGATTTCGACTTTATTCTTTGGATTCTAATCGTGGATGTTGCATTCAATCTTCATTGGGTTGTAAGTATCAATTTCCTTTTTACTTTTGCGTTCATTTTATTGCAGTTAATGTTTAGCCTAATATCTATTGCTTATCTAGAATAGTTTCTACTTTATTTTTACTCTTGTTGGTTTCTTTTGATGATTATTATTTGTTGCGTTTGTTTTATTGATTATCATCATGCTATACATCTCAAACATGTGTGAGTAGTTATCTTTGGGGATTGATTAGTGAAACTTTAGGAAAAGCTATGTTCTTCATTGTCTAAGGTTACAAGAATGATGACAATAAGTAGCCCTCAAAACCCAATTCAAATCTTGTCGAGACATAGGGCGATTATAGGTCGTTTGATGTGATTTTTGGAATCACTAACTTCCTCTCGCATACTTGGGTGTCTATACTAGTTATTGTTTGATTTTCTCTAACCTATCATGTTCTCTTTTGAAATCACCTTCCTAGGGTGAATCTAATCTCATCCCCGTTTTTCTCCCTTTGATTTTCCTATTTAGTTCATCGTGATTTATACTTTCGTCATTAGTTTTAGTTGCTTTTCAAACCAAAAAGTCCAGTTATGTTAAGAAGCAAAGTGTATTGATATCCTTTGTTCTCGTGGTTCGACCCCCTACCCCACTATACTTGTGTGGTCGTAGGTTGTTATAAGTATTGTTTGGTTCAAGTTTTAGCATAAACGACTGTTAAAATCTTGTTATTAGTATTTCCTTGTGGTAATAATCTATGTCCAAATTTGGTTATCACTAATTGGAATTGAGCCTCATGGCTGCTATTCGTGAATTATTTCCAAACTCTACATACACTATGTAATTGGCATATCAACATGTATGTCGAGCACAAGGTTGGAAAAATCTGAAAAGATAAGAAGATAGATGAGATTTCAGAAAGGTAGTTGGAGGGATGTCATGGAAGTAAGGACTGAAATTGAATGTGATCATACATTGGAAGTCATTAGGACTACTTAGGGGGTTTCATACCCTGGTGTTATGATGTAATTAAAGGGTACCTAGCTCAGTCACTGTTACTTTATAAGGCAGTGGATGAATGAAAAGCTTCATTTTGGTAACGATAAATTATTGAGTAAAGAGTACACATGTCATATTGAAGAGTTTGTTATCTTACTCTAATGGCTCACTAGACATCATTTGGCACAAAATAAATACAGCTATTGATATGTAGCTCACAGAGATTTGTCAAACACGAACTAGAGGCATCGAGACACGCTCATGGATAACAGTACTAACATATTACATTCCAATATTTTATGCACTTGTGAAAGACAAGTTTTTCAAATCGTAACAAGTCCATCCATTCTAGAAAATAGTTGAAAGAAATAGAGGACATGCACATAAACTAGATTCCCCAATCCAACATAGTCGGATCTTCCAAGAAAGTGACAATCATCTCTCAAAATGGGAGGTGAAAGGAGCTCGTGTTGGCTATCAGCGTTTAATGACCGTTGTGATAAAGGGCATATCGATGTGATCGAACATGTATTATGGAAAGTGCGCTAGTTCAGTACCATTAATAATATTCCTAGACTCCTGATACAACGAGTCCTCTTGCCTAGCACGCAAAATCCCATAACCCTATGCCTTGTTGTAAAACTTCTAGACACAAGTCACTTCTCCAGCCCAGATCCTACAGGCAACATGACCTTTGTATCTAGGAATAACACTACCATCTAATAGTCCACTTAGTATCACTCCTCGTATAACCCAGTCATCGTCTGGAGGACTATGACGCGTATGACTAAGAGAACTAGTGTTAGTTCTCATCTCTGATCTAACAAACTCCCTCCTTTATCTAGTTGGGACAGGTCGGTAGCCTTATCGATGATGAGTCGAAAAGTCCCGGTGGAGGATGTGGTCAAGGATAGTAGCGAACTCCTCTTCGTCCTGACTAATCTGGTTGTCGTCCTCGTCATCAAAAGGATAAGAACCAAAAGCAGTCGCGAGAGAAGCTTGGATAGGCATCTGGGAAGAATGTTGTACTCGTGCCTCAGCCGCCCTAGACCTCCTAACAGAAGTGTCGACCCAGCAATCTTGAGTGTGCCACTGCCCACAATACTCATTGGTGGTAATTAACTCAGGAACATATAGCCCCGCAACCCTCTATTCATTTCAATAAAGGTTAACATTTCCATTCACTTATGAATATTTAATAACTATTTTCAATATCTAATTACTATTATTATTTTTCTTAATTATTTATAGTTTTAATTACTATTATTAACATTTATAGTTTAGCTGTCAAAATTATAGTGCAAAAGCAATACTTGATCTTATGCAAAAAAATTTCAATAAGTAGTCCTTACATCACCATTATATTCTTCATAAGTTCAAATATTCCATTTTCAATATAATGTTGATCAGATACTAACAATTTTATGAATAAAAATAAGTAATTAACACTAATTATATACTTATCTATAAATTATTACTATTAGTATTAATATCTAATTAGAAAAATTAAAAATAAAATAAATACATTATAACTATTAATAATATCTAATTAACATAACACTAAAGTTAAATTTATGTTATTATTCTTAAAATTATTTATTTTTCTATTATAACAATTAATGTTAACATCTAATTACTAATATTACAATTAAATAAATATAGTATAACTATTATTTATATCTAATTAATATTAACTCTAAGTTAATGTTTATTTAATTCTTTTAATATCTAGCTAATTACTAATAATAAAAATAATAATTTGAAATATTTTACATCTAATACTATAACTATTATACTTAATTCCTAATTATTCCTAATATAAAAACTATTATTCTTAATTCCTTCATCCGTTTCATTTTTTTTCTTCCCATGTGTTTTTGTGTAGATTGCAAAATAAATTTAAATTTTAAATATCTTCAATTGTGTGTTTGTAAAAATTATAAAAAGTTGATATTTGAAAAATAAACTTTGATACGAATATTTTAATACCCCATATGATTATTTTTTTCTTATAGATTAGGAAGAATTAATGGTGAAAATTTGGCTCTAAAATCTTTATATTTCAAACAAGAAGATAAAAAATTGATGGAGTATTACTAACATCTATTGCTGATATTGCTAATAGTATCTCAATTATCATTAAGAACAAATAAGAACTATGAATAATGACAATAAAAACAATAATGAAACAAGAAGATAAAAAATGGATGGAGTATTAATATTTATTATTATTACTAACGTCTATTGCTCATATTGCTAATATTATCTCAATTATCATTAACAAATAAGAACAATGAATAATGACAATTAAAACAATAATGAAACAATTAGCGCTAAATCATATAATTTAACACTTTACGTGAAAATGGGAGCTGAACTAATTAACACTAATTATAACGACAAAAAAAATTAAGACTAATTAAACAAACCACAAACCGACAAGAAGAGGGGGGTCGTTTGGTAATTCTAACCAGCCTAGTGGCGGGCCGCCTGAAATTTCTCAAGTTGTTTGACCTAGATGATTGGCCCAATTCAAATTGCTAGCCTAGGGGTTGGCCGAAAATTTCAGACGGCCTTCCTCACCTAAAATTTTTTTAAAAAAAATACTCGGCAATTTGTGAGCGTACACCCCTCTTAGTTCATCAATTCTTTCCCGGTGCGGCTACTCATTTTTAGGTTTCCGACGATAGCCATGACAATTTTGGGGGTTGATGTGACGAGGATGGTGGCGGTTGAGTCTAGAGGTGGCCATCGAGCCGTGCAGGCTGGGCTAGGCCTGGGACCGGGCTAGGCTCGAGGAACCGGGATCGGACCGGTCAGGGGGGTGGGCCAGTCCGGTTCCATCTGGGGTTGGGCTTCTTCCATTCGGTACCGTATCGAAAATGAATCACGAACCGAATCACGAATCGAAATGAATCGAATCGAACTAAATTACGTCATTTTAATTTTTTTGTCTTAATAATTATGTATTATTAAATTAATTACATATATTTATCTAATTTCATATTTACGTATTATTGAAGCAAATAAACTAAGTAAACTAAAATCTAACTGAACTAATTCACTTTTTATAAAACAAATTTAATTAAACATGTTTTGGGGGTTGGGGTAAGAAGAAAGGGCTTGCACTTAATTTAGAAAATCAAAATTTAATTTAATAATTAAATATTGATTTTCAAAATTAAGTTACCTACATATTCCGAAAGAATCAAAGCCCACGTAGTTCTGTTACGTACCTGGAGGGGTGTCTGTGCCTAGCCTAGTTAGGAACAATCCCCGAACCACCTTCACTTGTTGGGTTGTCGCTTGATTCGCTCGTGACCATCATCATCCAAGGATCGTCTTCGTCGTTGTCATCCTCTCTCAATCCTGGGGTACTACGCTCTGCCTGATCCCAATCTTTCTTACATACGCATATTTCTATGCTCTCTAGAGATAAGCGGGATCTATTCTCGTCAAGTACTTGTCTACCTGCACTAAAAGAAGACTCGAAAGCAATAGAGGAGGCGGGAATTGCAAGGATATCCTTCGCAATTCTCGCCAGAATGGGAAATTGTCATTTGTGATCACGCCACCACTTAATAATTGAAAAATTAGCATCGATTTCATGTTGGTAAGAAAGATATTCATTAATATTATAAAGTGAAGAAGAAGAAGAAACCAATGTTTTTGATTTTTTTTTAAATTCTACCAATTGGTGGCTGCCATCGCATACCTGAGCTTCTACTAGACGACGATACATTTTGGGAAGGTGTATAAATAGAAGCATAATGATCATATAAACCACCTAAAACAATTTAACATTTTTCTATATATGCATTCACATCGTATTGTAAACTTAAAGCGCTATAATAAAATTCTAACACTTTTTCTAGACCCACAATCTTGACCTGATAACCGGGTTTTAGCGTCGTTTTACTAAAAGACTAGTTATGCAAACAATATTTATAAACACCCTAGTACTACTACAACTAGTGTAATGGTAAGTCGGGGCTCGAACCACAAGGACAAGGGATGATAGGTTTTAGACATGATGTAAAGCGTTTATTTGGGATTTGAATTGATTAAACTATACTAAAAACAGAAAAGCGAAGCAAGAATAAAAATGATAGAATGCGATGAAAGAAAAACGGGGATAGATTAGTTCCACCCTAGGGAGGACAATCGAACTAGCAAACACACCAAGTTAGGGGAAAATCGATCAACAATCAATCAAGACACTCAAGATAACGAGAGGAAGTTTGTGACCCTATAAATCACATGAACAACCTATAATCGCCCTATGTCTCTAAAGGAGTGGCTGGACAAGATTCGCATCGAATGTCAATCAATCAATCATCAACAATCTCAAACCCTAACTCTACGCATGAAGAACAAGCCAACCTAGGGTTTCACCAATCAAACCTCTAAGAAAACTACTTACTCATAGTAATGAAAACTAGGGCATAAACAGTGAACAAGAAAATGATTGGAAGCATAAACAATTTAAACGTAAATAAACAAGGGAACGAAAAGGAGAAACGAAGAACTATAAAACAAAACCGACAACTACTCTATCAAAACTGTAAATGGAGCAAGGATAATAAAAAGAACAATGGAATTAACAAAAACAATACGTGAAAGCATTAAACAAAATAGAACAGTAAAGAATCGATACCTTGCATAAATGAAATTGCGGGAACGAAAAAGAATCTGAATCCAAAATAAAATGCTTGAAAGGAAGGGCAACGAAAGCTGTAAATCTACACTAATACATGAATGAAATGGAAAGAATTAAAGTGATGTTCTAGGTTGAGGCATAAGAGCTCTCAAAGTAGGTATGAGGGTTTTTTACAGAGCAAGAGGGTATTTACACTCTAAGGACATAAGGGGGTAAAACCCTAGAAAAACCCTCGAGGGCCGACTAAAGAAAGAACCAAAAACTGTGGGAAAGAGGGCCATTCGGCCAAATGAAGATGGGATTCGGCCGAATGAGAGGACATTCGACCGAATGAGTGTTTCATTTGCCCATTACAGAAGCTTGGAGTTTTTTCACCCTGTCCACCATTTGATCGAAGGAGCCCATGCATTCTGCCGAATGGTTGTTCATTTGGCTATTCCCGAGAGCTTGAGTTATATGCTTAAGTCCCTGTCTTCCATTCGACCAAATAGATGTCAGATTCAGTCGAATCTGAACTTGAACCTTGCTGAACAGCTCCTTTGAAGTGTCTAATGGCTTCTGGAGTTTGTGGGCTCTTCGAGAGTGACTTGGAACGCGTGCCCAAGCTATAATACGCGCATCTAAACTCTTGATGAGAGTGTCAAAGCCTGGAACACGTCACATTTTACCTTGAATTCATCAAAAGTACCTGAAATGACTTAAAAACAGCTCGAGGACAAGATCAAGGTAAAATCGAATGTAATGTGAATAAAATCAATCTAAAACCGCGAGACTCGACACTAAAATTGGGTTGTTAACGTGCTCTAAAACGAGCACATCAACTTCCCCCAAGCCAAACCTTTGCTAGTCCCTAGCAAATGAACTAGCAAGGCAACACCATGAGTAAAGCACATGAAAAGCAAGGTGAGCGGAAAACAAGACAATGCCAGCTGTGTACGCGCAAAAATCTTCCCCAGCCATGGGTGTGCAAGTACAATAGGCTCAAAAGAGCATAATACCAAGATGAATAACGCTTTCCACAAATTTGGGATCACTTGAAAAGCTACAAGACAGGCTATGCCACCCACTACCTAATGAGGTCATAAGTCTACGCTCCCCAAGCTATTTCCCAAAAGATGTGGGAAATTTTTTATACGCTCGTGTGTTTAATACGGTATGTGTTTTGCTCATAATCATCCGACTTAAGATGATTCGGGGATGAAACACTCAATAGGGAGAAATCTTGGGGGTTGTATCTTCTTTACTCTCAAGCACAGAACTTGTTAATCAGGCCAAGTCGAATAGGTTTGGAAATGGTTGCAATGTAGGATAGGATCAAGGTAGGGTAAAGTTTGGGGATGTGGAGTTAAAATAGAGGATATTAAGCAATCCAAGGTAATCAAACCAAGGACGGCTATGACTTCCGACAACAATGCCACTCCCAAAATTCTCAAGATACGCATAAATGAACTCTAATACATTACACCAACTTTATTCTCGAATTTTTCTTTCTCCTATATTTTTTGGTTTTTTTTTCTTTTCTCTTTTTTTTTATTTTTTTTTCTTTTTTTCTTTTTTTTCATGCTAATGTTTCTTACATATACTAAGAGTAATGTAAGGAGTCATATCATACAACAACAACTTTTCAAACCGGCATCTTTCACTACAATGCAACGGGCACCACTTCACTGTGATCACTTGACTATCCTCTAGGTAAAGAGAGGGAATATTTGGCTCATGTGGAGTTAGGTGATGTAGCTACAAAGAAAAGGTAAAGGCACAAAGTTGGCTTACCCTAAAGTCAATCAATATTCATGGTAGGCAATTTGTCCATGTAGTTGTAACTAAAAACGTGTTATCATCCCTGACCTTTAGAAAACAAGACTATGCTGGAGGAGAACAGACACAATACTTAGACTCTCTAACTAGCACTCGATAACATAGGACTTATAATGGAGTCCTAGAAGGCACAATCCTCACTAGGCTAGTCGAAATGCGCCTCAATAGGTAGTCATCCAAGCCACAAACCAAGCAAGCCTAGATCCCCCAAGTCAGGTGGAAAACATTCAATCACTTTGTCCCAAAACAGGCACAAGGTTAGGAAAACATGAGTATGCATATGACCACTATAATGTACACGTCAGAAGCTCGCATGTCGGTTTCATAACTAAAACACATCAACATGACACACCTAAACATGCAAAGAAAAACTAAAACAAAAACCAAGACAATAGTTTCAATAATGCGAATCTTTCGAGACTTTGAAAATGCAAGAACCCTCCCCCAAGCCAGCTCAAGAGCCGTCTTGGCACTTGGGAGAAGAGAACCAAAAGAGAGAAAGATCATCATTATGGAAGTTATTTCTATACAAATAAACAAATAAAGCAAATATCGGGTTATCTCCCATAATTACTTTTGTTTAACGTCGCTAAGTTTGACATAGTTAGGCACAAGTTCATTCAGAAAAAGAAAACAACGAAATCATACCTGCCGTAGGAGTGGATTCACTCCTAGCATCTCCATCACCTCCAGCGTGGGGAGTCAAAACTCTCTACCGAGCCGCAGTGGCGGAAGTAAGCAACGGAGAACCAGGGTCATCTGGAGGTGGGTTATAATGCGGGGCTCCCCCAAGCCAGGGTGGAGTCATCGATCTCTTTTTGATTTTTCTTTATCTAGCCCTTTTCTGTTTGCAGGCTGGCTTGTCAGTTCCCTCAGATATGTAATAAATCTCCTTTGTTGGAGCAATCTCCTTCGCAACCTCAAAAACAACACGCTCTCTTGCCTCCTCCTCGTTCGACACCTCAACCATCATTGGGGCGGCAAAAACATCATACCCCTCAACCTTTTGTTCAGCTTCATTCTCAACAACCTCAAAGGAACAGATCTGCTCGACCATGGGTTCCTTAAAAGACTTAGAAAAGGAAAATACTACCTTTTCTTGGGCCACCCTCACAATGATAGTCTCTGATTCACAATCTATCAAGGCACCCAAAGTCTTCAAAACATCCCTCCCTAAGATGAGGGGGGTATAAGGATCCTCAACCATATCAAGCACCATGAAGTCACATGGAACCACTATGTTCCCTAGCTGGATTGGAAGGTCCTTAAACTCCCCACAGGTAACTTTTATACTACGGTCGGCTAGTTGGATGGTTTTCTTCAATGGCTTGAGCTCAAAGGTTAGCTGTTTGGCAATGGACATCGGCATTAGGCTAATGGAGGCCCAAGGTCAGCAAGTGCTCCCTTAGTATTGAGTTTTCCAAGGGTGACTAGGAGCACAAAGGGTCCTCTAGCTTTTTCTTTCTCTGCCCACGTGCCCTGAATGATGGCACTTACCTGCTCTGGCAGACTATTCACTTCACCCCCAAGCTTTCTCTTGTTTCCTAAGAGGGTTTTCAGATACTTAGCATATTGAGGCATTTGCTCCATGGCCTCTAAGAATGGTATCTTCATTTCAAGCTGCCGCATATGCTTTAGAAATTTGAGAAACTTTTCTTGTAATTCTTTCTCTACCTTTTTGTAAGGAAAAGGTAAAGGCGGAGCATGTTGACGCTCATGTTTCCTCATTTCCTGTATCTCCCTCCATCTCTCTTCCTCATCCTTCTTTTTCCTCTCATGCCCATTTACCTCACCATTGTTTTCCTCATCCTCTTCTCTCCCCTTAAGATTCTCCTTATGCTCAGTTTCTTTTTGACAACCACTATCTTTTGAGAAACCTTCCCCTAAATCATCTCATGGAGCTGCAACTGAACCTGAGTATGAGGTTCCCGATCTTAGAAAGATTGCCTTGCATGTGTGATGTTTGGGGTTAGAGTCAGGAGTGTTTTGTGGTGGAGGTTGGGTGGATGGGTTTTGTTGAGGGTGAGATGGGAATAGCAATGGTGGAGGTGGATTGGCCATTTGAGCAAGCTGGGATTCAAACAACTTCTGTTGTGCTTGAAGTTGCTACATTTGAGTGACCAAGGTTTGATTTATCTGGGAGAGGGTTTGGTTTTGCTGCGCAAGGGAGTTCAATTGGGTGGAAAGGTAATCATTATTTGGAGGCGAGTTTGGTGGTGGCTGTGTAGATGGATAGGGTAGGTTGGGGTTGGGTCTTGGCACTTGAGGGTACGGCCTATTCCCATTCGGCCTAGGAAAATTCCCATTTGCTTGATTGGTGGAGTTGTACCCTTGGTGGGAGTGTCCTAGGCTAGAATTTGGATTGAAGGGAGGTCTAAAGGGTTGATTATTGTAAGGGCCTTGTTGAGAAAACCCTTTGTTTTGACCACCATACCCCACAGCTGCCACATAATCGGGATTGTACCCATAACCATCATAGTTCATGACCGGGGTTCCTTCTTGGTTATACCCCCCCATAGTTAACAGCCGCTACATGTTCAGAATTCGAACATGATTGGTGCCCCCATATATTCTACATGAAAAGGGCCTCCCATTAACCGATGATAGATTGGAACTACCTTGAGCTAGCTTGAACTTTGACAGTTTCTTATCCATGATAGCCTCAATTTTTGAGCTAATTGTGTCCAAGTTGCTTGACTTAATCGTCCCCCTTGGTATTCCATTACCTCTCACTCCTCCCCCAAGAACTATTTTTGGCCACCTCTTCAATCTTAGCTTTCACCTGATTACATGGGACCTTTGAGAGTTGGCCACTAGCAGCCGAGTCTAGAAGTGCCTTGGTAGAGTCATTGAGACCATCATAGAAGAATGTATTGAGATGGTTCTCCCCGTACTCATGATGAAGGCATGCTCTAATCATTCCCTTAAACCGACTCCAAGTAGCACTAAGGTTCTCATCATCCTCTTGAGTGAATGACGCGATTCTCTTACGCCGACCATGCGTTTGAAATGTGGGATAGAACCTTTCTAGAAAAGTTATCTTTAATTGAGCCTAATTAATGATTGAGTTTGGCTCTAAGAATTTATACCAATCATTAGCTTCTCATGCTAGACTTAAGGGAAATAAGTGCATTCGCACATAGTCCGGGCTGTTAGGACATGGAGGAATGAGCCCGCAAATATCTGAGAATGCTTCTAAGTATTCAAAGGGGATTCATTTTTCAAACCACAAAAGGGGGTTTCTTTCACCATCCGGGTGAACTGTGGGTGTATTTGGTAAGGAGTTGGGGCAATGGGTAACACTACACCTCCTTGAAGTTCTTGGGACCCAGGTGTCCCAAATTGACCAAATAATTGTTGATTTTCGTCCATTGGTGATGTGGGAGGGTTGGAAGTATTTAGTTCTAATAGAGTTTGGGATGGAACTCGCCGCTTACTACGTTGAAACTCAGAGTCATATGGTTCTAGATATTGATTTGATCTACGTGTCCTATAGGAAATGCACACAACACTAGAGACCAAGCATAAGCACTGACAAGCAAAACTAAAAGACAATAAATGAAACAGAAATAAATTACAGCAAGACTATAATCTAAACATAACCCTTTGTCCCCGGCAACGGCGCCATTTTGATAACCGGCTTTTAGCGTCATTCTACTAAAAGACTAGTTATGCAAACAATATTTATAAACACCCTAGTACTACTACAACTAGTGTAATGGTAAGTCGGGGCTCGAACCATAAGGACAAGGGATGATAGGTTTTAGACTTGATGTAAAGCGTTTATTTAGGATTTGAATTGATTAAACTATACTAAAAAAAGAAAAGCAAAGCAAGAATAAAAATGATAGAATGCGATGAAAGAAAAACAGGTATAGATTAGTTCCACCCTAGGGAGGAAAATCGAACTAGCAAACACGCCAAGTTAGGGGAAAATCGATCAACAATCAATCAAGACACTCAAGATAACGAGAGGAAGTTTGTGACCCTATAAATCACATGAACAACCTATAATCGCCCTATGTCTCCAAAGGAGTGGCAGGACAAGATTCGCATCGAATGTCAATCAATCAATCATTAACAATCTCAAACCCTAACTCTACGCATGAAGAACAAGCCAACCTAGGGTTTCACCAATCAAACCCCTAAGAAAACTACTCACTCATAGTAATGAAACCTAGGGCATAAACCGTGAACAAGAACATGATTGGAAGCATAAACAATTAAATGTAAATAAACAAGGGAACGAAAAGGAGAAATGAAGAACTATAACAAAACCGACAACTACTCTATCAAAACTGTAAATGGAGCAAGGATAATAAAAAGAATAATGGAATTAACAAAAAAAATACGTGAAAGCATTAAACAAAATAGAACAGTAAAGAATCGATACCTTGCATAAATGAAATTGTGGGAATGAAAAAGAATCTGAATCCAAAATAAAATGCTTGAAAGGAAGGGCAACAAAATCTGTAAATCTACGCTAATACATGAATGAAATGGAAAGAATTAAAGTGATGTTCTAGGTTGAGGCACAAGAGCTCTCAAAGTAGGTATGAGGGTTGTTTACAGAGCAAGAGGGTATTTACACTCTAAGGACATAAGGGGGTAAAACCCTCGAGGGCCGACTAAAGAAAGAACCAAAAACTACGGGAAAGAGGGCCATTCGGCCAAATGAAAATGGGATTTGGCCAAATGAGAGGACATTCGACCGAATGAGTGTTTCATTTGCCCATTACAGAAGCTTGGAGTTTTTTCACCCTGTCCATCATTCGACCGAAGGAGCCCATGCATTCGGCCGAATGGTTGTTCAGTTGGCTATTCTCGAGAGCTTGAGTTATATGCTTAAGTCCCTGTCTTCCATTCGATCAAATGGATGTCAGAGTCGGTCGAATCTGAACCTGAACCTTGCTAAACAGCTCCTTTGAAGTGTCTAATGGCTTTTGGAGTTTGTGGGCTCTTTAAGAGTGACTTGGAACGCGTGCCCAAGATATAATACGCGCATCTAAACTCTTGATGAGAGTGTCAAAGCCTGGA
This sequence comes from Dysphania ambrosioides, assembly GCA_026401315.1. NCBI lineage: Eukaryota > Viridiplantae > Streptophyta > Magnoliopsida > Caryophyllales > Amaranthaceae > Dysphania > Dysphania ambrosioides. Next base: position 10,467,341 of record CM048657.1, read on the forward strand.
ACACGTCACATTTTACCTTGAAATCATCAAAAGTACCTAAAATGACCTAAAAACGGCTCGAGGACAAGATCAAGGTAAAATCGAATGTAATGTGAATAAAATCAATCTAAAACCGCGAGACTCGACACTAAAATGGGGTTGTAAACGTGCTCTAAAACGAGTACATCATGACCCCGGGATCAAGAATGGAAGCTATACCATATATAATGGCGAATTCACTAAAGTATGAGTACCATTTATTTGCATACTAGTAATTACATCACTAAATTGAACGATTTTGAAATGCTCACTAAGAGTGTTAACTACGCTAACACACTCTAATATAACTAAATAAATGTTAGGGTCGTAAACATAAGAGAAAATTTTGGTCACATGGTCAAATGCTGCTAAAATATCACGAATGTAAATTGCAGTATTCTAATGGAAATCACTAATAAGTTCATTGGGAGTCGCTTGGGTTTCGTTATAAATAAGGGACAAAACCTCACGGTATTTAATGGCATCTTTTAACATTCTATATGTTGAGTTTCAATGGGTTGGTGTATCTAGACTCCATTGTTTCTTTTTAAGGCCTCTTTCCTTACACAAGGCCATATACTTCCTTCTAACCAAGGCCATAATCCTAATCCATTTAATTACACTCCTAATAGGGTTAAACAAATTAGTTAACTCAGCTAGACCTTCTTGAACCGAGAGGTTCATAATATGTGCACAACAACGAACATGTAATAGCTCTCCACTGTTTATTAAATTTAAGCTTGGTTCGGATATTAAATAATCTATACATTTTGTGTTTGCTGAAGCATTATCTAAGGAAAGGGAAAAAGCTTGATAGTTTTAAGACACTCTATTATCCTTACCTTAAGGTTGTACCCGGTATGTCTCTCCTCCATAGCTTCAAAATAAATAATACGTTTTTTAATATACCACTCATCATCTATCCAATGGGCGGTTACACAAAACAAGAGGTCCATGTATCACTAGTAAGGCTAATACGACCGTTAAAAATACAAAACATTTCTATTAAACTACTTCTATATTTATAATAAGCAGTTTGGGTATGGCATTTAAGCGTGTTTCTATGGACACGTCTATAAGCAGGTTGTAAAGAGGTTCTAGTGAAATGTTCAAAGTTCGGACTCTCACCATAGCTAAAAGGTAATTTATCAGCAATCACGAAGTTAGCCATTTCATCAATCATCCTATCTCGGTTATACATAAAAGGCATACCTCCTCCGGGCATGGAACCCATATACCCGTGTAGTTGTGTCTGACTTAAAGATTAAGCTGTGTCTACGAATTCAGTTACATCCAGGTTTATTCCGTGTACTCCGGTCAAGTGACGGGATAAGGTCCATGTCCCATAACCGGTCTTCCATGAATAAGCGGCTATTGGCTTCTTTCTTTGTTGCTTGCATAACAAGAAATAGTACATGAATTTCTTTCCTTTGGAAGTAGCGCCGTTCACTAGGACCTTTTTAAAATATGGCCATACGGGTGAAGGTTTCTTTCTACAGTGAGTAGACTCGGGTACTCCTCCTTCATCGCCTTCACCTTCACCTTCATAAGTTCATTAACTAATTAATTAACATAATCAACCAAATATAACATAATCAAGTAATTTAACTAATCTAACACAACTAATCATTTTAACTTAACATTATCAACTAATCTAGCATAACTAATCTAACTAATCTAATCAATTCAACTTCAACATTATCAACTAATCAAACATCAAGAACTTAATCTAACATAATCAAATAATTTAACATTAGTTAATTAGAAGTTTAAGAGTTACCTTGAGAAGTAGAAAAAGGCGAACGCATCTGCAAAGTTGGAGTTTCAGGAATTTGAGGAATTTGAAAACCCGGAGTACCGAAAAGTTGTTGCTCCAAGTTTTGAGCAAACTCCGTAGTATCATCAAATGAACTGCTCATGCTGAATCTACCTCTTGAAGCCATTTTCTCTTATGAATTGTAGTAGTAAACAACTAATTTAAGAATAATAAATCAACTAATGAAGATAACTAATGAAGATTAAGAGAGTACTTAAGAAGAAGATTAGTACTAATAAGTAAGCTAATTATAATTAGTAGTAATTGAGAGATTGAGAGATTGAAAGATTGAGAGATTGAGAGTGAGTTTTGTGTGGATTGAAACCGAATTTCATCGGTTTATATAGGGGGATCGCAATGGCTAGCTCAACGGCTAGTTTTAACGGTCGAATTTCGACCGAATTAGCGGGTCGGGCCAGTCCGAATCGAATCATGTGCCGAATCGAGCTTGTTCGCGAACCGAATCGAACAGGGTTAGAGTTGGAAATTTGGGATTCGTATTCAGCCCATTAAACTAGCGGGCCAAACCGGGCTCAGCCCGGTTCGATAGTGGGTCGATTCGTGCCGGGCTGGTGCTAGGCCGAGCTGAACCGGCCCACTGGCCACCTCTAGTTGAGTCCATTAGGGTCGTGGTTGGAGGAGAGAGAAAGGAGAAAGGGAAAGGAAATGGAAAGTGAAAGAGGGAGAAAGTCAGTTGTATAATATTATAATATTATTAGACAAGGCAATAAATTTTGATGCATTATTTAAGAATCCCCTAATAGTTATGCTTCTTGTGCCTCAATGAGATTATTACTAATAAGCATTAGTGTCATTGTTAAGCATCAATTTATTAAAATAGGTACAAATAAGCAATAACGTAATGGAGCAAATGAGCAATGCTTCACACGGAAGATGGTTGTAAATGAAGCTGATGGTAGAATTGTCACACAAAAGATTATATAGCTTTTTACAATATTACAATCTATATACTCTCTCTATCCCTAATTTTTTGCCCCAATTGACTTTTCACGATCTACAAGACTCAACTTTAATCTTCAAATCCGTAAGACAAATTATACAAAACTTAATATTCTAAAAATTTACAATGAAATACATCAAATAATATCCTATTTGAATATATTATTTCTTATAATATAATGATAATTTGTGGTCAAACTTTTTAAGCTTTGACTCCCTAAATAGAAATGGAGCAAATATAAAGGAGTACGTAGTGCAAAAAGTTTTGCACTTTTGCATTACTTAAGGATGTAACCGTTGGAGATCCAAAATATTCATCTATTGAATTATGATCAAACAAGTTTATTACAATGAAAGAACATTAACAATAATTGACAAACAATATACACTCAGGAATACCGGTGACCAAAAACCTTGCTCTTACCAAGCTGCACAACAAGCAAAGCTACCTTTCTTTTGCTCTCCAGATCTCGAAAACTGATGCTATGAACACAAGGAGAATGGATAAAAAAACACAGATACACAAAATAGAACAGTTCTCATAACATTATAGTCAATTAGTCATCTAGCTGCATTGGTACATAAAATACACCGCATTCGAGAAGAATCTGATGGACTCTCGCCATTATCTTCATCATCATATTCATACTCAGAATTGAGGGAACCATCCCGAGCATCTTTCTCATCACTATACGTATTGAGTGAATCCATGTAACAAGTCATGTGATATGCATGACAACAAAAGAAAATGACAACCGAGACATTTTGGATGGAAAAGGGATCAAAGCATATGCAACATCTTCCCCCCACCCTTGTCTTGGATTTCAAATCCAAGTTTTTCAAATTTGGTGGTTTTGTTAGGGTTTCTGCCATCCTCTTATCATCTCTCTTAGTTCTAGCTTCTTCCTCTGTGTTGCTCATATAGATTGCATGCCTTGCTTCTTTGTAGTACTTAACCAAAAGATTGACAATATCAGCCTGTTTTCCCATCAAAGCACCAACAAAGTTAGAACAAAGTGAAGAAGATTCAACTAACAAAATCACTAATTCAACGTGTACCTTTAAAATATCATTACAACCATGTCGAAGTGAAGTTTCTGTTCTATAATCTGTTATGATTTTGACCAACCGATCCCTAAGCCTGTAAAATATTATGAAAGATAAGTGGCAACCATGGGGCATTCACATTGACAAGGGCATAAACTACAAACATCCATGAGCTCAACCAAAAGAAATTTAAGATATGTTGGGAGTTCAAGTTCACATGTGTATACACTTTTACTTGGAAAAACATTCATTTAACTATTGCAAGGATTTCACTTCATATCAAAACGAAACTCAGTAGCTATATGCCTATATGTACAGAACCGAGCAAAACATTCATTTTTTCCTAGTGAATAAAGGTATTCTCAAGTATAGCCAGTCTACTCATTCTATAATAAAGTACAGAGCCTAAATTAATTCGAAATAATTGTGACAGCTTTAGTAATCTCAAGAGGAAAATAGTGTACGGAATTGTTTTACCAATACCCACTCAAGTAATAAGGAACTACTTCGTATATAGCTCCCTTTAACTAGGTTCAGGTCAAAGCATCAACACAACAGAGAGTAGGTGACTAAAGTCTCAGGAAAATGCAGTGCAGAAGGTTGACCTAATTTACCCATATTCACTACTGTGGGAACAAAGGAAGGTACGGAACTCTTTTCCTATGGAGAATGCTCAAAGAATTTTGCAGTTATATATCCCAAAGTTTGATCAGAAGGACAAGCTGGTTTAGGACAGACTGCCTCTGGCAGGGTATTCTGTCAAATCAGGCTACTACTACATGATTTCAATCAAGCAAGATCAAAGGAGCTATGACATCACCTGCTCCTCTCTTTGGAAGAAATTTTGGGCGATAAAATACATTGAGTAGATGGAGGATAACTATCTGGAGGATTTTAAATGATTGCTCGCCTACAAAAATCAATATTCTTAAAAGAGGGATCCGAGTTGATCCTATCTGAGTCCTTTGTAATAGGAAATTGAATCTGCAAGCGACCTCTTTTGGGATTGTGAATGAGCTACCAAGCTTAAGATCATCTCCTCTTTTGCATAAACTCAGCAGCAGGAAGCACATTGTCAATTCTAGAATGGTTGAAATCCTGGAAAAATGTACTATCCAAGGAAGACCAGCCTAGCCTTTGTTATTGAGAACTATTTTTTTGCAGAGATTTGGGCAATGTGGAAACATAGGAACTTTATTTTCAGAAACATGGAGCATATTCCAACAGTAATGATGGAGCTAATGCAGTATTAGAATAGGATTTGTAGTAAGGCAGTCAAATGGAGAGTAGAGACTCATGCTCTAGAAGCCAACCAACGTCAGCCTTCACAAACCCATGCTGGACAATTACTTGCACAATTTGGAGCATGTATGCAAAAAACACCAACTCATGAAGTACGCATTGCTGGTGTGTGGAAGAAGGCGAAACATGGTAGAGGATTGAATCATACAGGGTCAGGATGGACTCTAAGACACAAGGGTGACAACCAGTTAATTAGTTGGGTGAGCCACAACTTTGTTGCTCAACGGCAATTCAAAGTGAAGCCTTGGCATTATTTATCTTCTTCGGTTGCTCCAGAAACAAAATCTAGCTTCTATTGGGATACCTGGACTGCAAGCAACAGGTTCACTATTTACAGAATCCTAGTAGAGCCCCCCTGGAAATTCTTCCTATTTTGCAAGACATCAGTATCCTAGCTAGAACTTTTCGTGTTTGTAACTTTATTCACGTAAGTAGGAACCACGAAAAGGCTGTTATGACCAGATTAAGTGGAATTCCTCAATCACCTTAGGTAGAAGGTCAGAAACATCATTGCGATTGCAATAACTTCATTTGTTACCAATTAAAATAATGGCATGCCCATTTTAATGGCCGGAATTAAAGTCCATCTAGAATTTAATAAAGAAAAGGAAATACATCTCCATTAACCTTTCATCCTATGAGAACCCATCAATCTGAAGCAAAGGATCCGGAATTCTGAATAAAGGAAGAAAAGCAAAAGAGAAAACTACAGACTTCGTTAGAAATTGCATATGATATTGAAGTGGAAGAGACCACCAAAAATGAGTGGACGGCATTCAGGTATTCGAAGAGGAAAAAAGACAGAGACATAGCTCAATAAAGATACGGGGATTGGCACAAGCAGCAGTCCAGAAATCAACTTATTAAAAGCCAGAAAAATTTGAGGGTCTGAATATAGGAGGAATATTAAAGGCCAGAAATATTTACAGATAACACAAGGATATGACAGTACTAACCGAGGTATTTCCAGTCCATCAGGCACAACATTCACAATATGAAGAGGATCAAGGTTGCCGACAGTATGTTCCAGCAACATCCCAACCTGCAAACAGCCACAGGCAAGCATGTGAAGAACCAAGAAGACTATTACTTCCTGCATAAATGGTCAAGAGGAAATAGACTTCAGAATACAATACTGTATATACCATTTCAGGTCTCTGAGTTGATTGTTTGATCAATTCTTCCCAAACTTCATCATCATTTTGCAAGCTAGCAAATTCTAAAGCCTGCTAACAGAGGTCATGTCTTATTCACAACTCCAAACAGAAAAAATAAACACAAGCACGAAAGCACCCACATGCATACACCCACACTCACATACATACAAGTATAAATATTTATCAATTAGAAAACTGTAAAACTGCTAAATCTGATGAAAGAAACCTACCTCTTCCATATCACCCAATTCATTTATGATAACAGCAAGGGCTTTTTTTGAATTTCCCATTCTTCCAAGAATGAATGCTTGTTCCTTCAGTAGACCTTTTCTCACACAAAATTCATATGCCTACATTCAACAAAGAGCCATTGCTTCTCAACTGATTCTGATGTTTAACTAGATTAGAATTAATTGCCCCTTAGATCTGCATACCATCTCCAGTGTGTAATGTGGACTGCTACGAAGAAAAGGAAGTAGCATTTTTGTATCATAATCTGCATATAGCTCCACCTATCAGCAAAAAAATGAAATAAAAATTTAAATATGGACACACTAAAAGAACTACAATAAACAGAACCATGTTCTAATGCTAAGAGAAGAACATGAAAGTGTGATTCAACAAAGGAAGTTTTGAAAACCTTCAGTGACTTAAACTAGAGGAAGAGGGGAGATTTGAAAATGGACAATGACCAGTTAAGAATTTCAAATCTTTATATAAGAGTGTTACGCATTGGCCAATGAGTAAGAATTGTTTTCAGAATCTAGCCGAAATGAACACCTGGTAGATAGAATTCACTACAGAGAAAAAATCATGCAATGTAGAAGGTCATCGTATTACCAGCTAAAAATAAGAAACAGAGGTGTAACAGAATTCCCTAAGGAAATAACACAAATCATGGCATCAACTATATGTATACTAAAATGAATTAATATCTTATGCAGATTTAAGTGCCAAAAAGAAACAAAGAGAATAAAACATCTTTGCCAAACAGAAATGGAGATATCTTCTTCGGGACAAGTGAAGCAATATTTTAACAGATATTAATGTTTCTGTTCACTCTAAAAGCACAAATAGACACAAACTGCCATCACTAAAGAAGAATCAGCTCCAGAATATACTGTTATCCTCTGGGATTGTGAAGCATAAAAATCAATGAATAAAACAGAACTCTACAATCTACAGGTCAAATGACTCCTCAGATGGCAGGTAAAAACTACCCTCTTCCACAGATAGGAGTTGTTAATGATTTCAAATTTGAGAACTTCCTGAAATTGGGTGAACAAAATCTATTTGAGATATAATTAAAACATACTAAGCAATTAAAGAGCATAGTAACGGATGGACAGTCGTGATTCAGAAGTGAAATCTAGCAGGAGATAAAGCCGCGCAAGGTTGTGCACAAATGTTCCCCAGTGCAGATTCAGAGACCAAAGATTTATCCCCCAAAACAAAAGAGCAAAAAATGGAAGAATGAAAGGAGAACTGAACTTAATAGCATAATTTCCAGGAACAAACTGACAAATTTACAAGGCTGAAGCATCCTTGAGCAAAATTATAAATAGAGCTAGCAAAGGAAATCGGGTTTTGGAAACATGTCCATGAATTCTACAATACCTGCATATCATGAAAATCCCTTCCTGCATGAGGACTGGCCTCAAATAAAGCATGCAAATACAGATACAAAAAGTATCTGAGATCGCACTGATCTCCAGCCTTTGATAGCTGCGACACAACATCAGATGGGGTAATTAGATCCCTTTGCTGAATCAACAAGGATGTTGCACGTTTGGTGTCAAGCATCATCAGTTGGACAGCCTGTGATGAACAAAAGAAAGCTTTCAGTACGTAATACGCAAATGGCCAGGGGGAGTAAGAGTACCAATTCAAATAAATACTGAGCATGGTGAATGTCTATGGTACATGTAAGGTGCACCTATAGAAACATCAATGACTTGCAATGCCAAATGAAGATCATAACCAAACAAAATACATTACAGGAGAGAAAGTAAAACTCAAGGTAATAGCACCAATGTACCTTTTCACGAACAGCAGCATGCAGGTTATGTCTCTCAACAAAGTCAAAAACATCTGGTTTCAAGAGCTGAAAAAAAGGAGAGACCACAAATAAGTTGGCGAAGCAATGAGCATCATTATGGACAGCAAAATGTTGTTTGTTCAATGACTGCAGATAGGCTTTGGAACTTATTAAGATCTAGATACTTACATCAGCAAAGAATGAAAATGCTTTCTCATTTTGCCCGGTTCTCACATATAACTCTGCCAGTGCCTGAATTATTGGCATTGTTGATAAATAACAATTAAAACGAAATACATAATAAGTGAGCAGCATAGCAATCACAGGGAGAAAGCAAGAAAAAAAGAGTTGATAACCTCTTTCAGATCGTCAGTCATCAAAGAAGCTCTGAGTTGAGGCTCTATCTCCGACAAAATACTCAGGGCAGAGTAAACTGACCGCGGCCAAGACTTCACAGCTGATAAGAAATCCTTGTGGGACGCAGGATTTATAGCAAGAGCCACAAGTGCAAGCTGGACCATAACAGAGATGAAAGGAAAAATCCTGAGCATATGACATTCATAGAATTCTTCAACAAATGTAGTGGCACAACAGACCTCGTATAAAGCATCGCTTAGTTTAGGGTTTCCAGTTGGCATGTAACGAGCTAAAACTGGCAGCTGACGAAGCTGAGCAAAGCGAATAATCCATCTACGAAAGGAAACCAACCCTTAGTACCAAAGAAAATAATAAAAATCTGATATAATGAAATTAAATTACCTTTCCCATGCTGAAGCAGACCCCTGAAGCAATTTGGGACACAAAGCTGCAGCTTCACTATATCTTTTCTCAGCAAGTAAATACTCGAGATACCTTGTACCCACCTGTTTACATCACCATGCACGACAGGATATAAGGAACGAACAAGTTTGACAATTAAACTAGATTTTTAAAAAAGTCAATCTCGAAAACCTGGCAACTTCTACGGAAATTTTCATTTAAAATTTATATAAAAATGTTTATAAATTGCGTCCAATACTTTGCAGAGCTTAAGTATCACAATCTAGATAGACCATAAAGGACATGTAGTAGAAAAACAATATTCAGGGTCTCAGGGACCATACAAGTGAACCTGTAAGGAAAAATAAAAGAAACTCTCCAAAATACGATTTCTTCACCCACTCTGAGTTTACGTGAATAGACTCAATACAATTCAGTGGTTTCATGTAGCACATCACCAGAACAAAAGGGACTTAGAAAGACTTATTGACTAGAATAGCAGCTTGAGAAGGAAAAGACAAAAGCCCCTAAAATTTTCAAGGGTATGGAAATTGCAAGCAACAAGAAATATTCCAATATAAAGGGCACACAAAAGTTGGCATGGTAAGATTTGGACTAAGATACCAATGTTGGCTTACTGTTCAGGAAAACAGCAAAAAAATTATTCTTCCCTCTGATCAAAGATGCAGAAATATATAGAGTGAAATAGACTTAATTGCAGCCAACCAGAGGATGGAAGTTGAAACTAAGAATGCTACTTTGATGCACCTATTTGATCAACACAGCATTGCAAAATTTAGGACATTCCTCCTTTGAAGGAAATTTTTAAAAATAAATTTTCAATAATAATAACAAAAATTTTTTAACATGCACAGCTTCAGCCAAAAGCCACAAAATAGTAGCATTGTTTGAATCACCAGGCAAACATCTTATAGGCGGAAGCAATGACTAGGAAAAGAAGAAATGAAATGGAAGATCAGGATAGTGTAGAGAGCATGAGAAACTAGGAACACAAAAACTAACTAAGAATTAGCTATGGGAATATAAAAAATGAAGAAGACAATACAGTTAGGAGACAAAATTAGTAGCATGGTCTCCTACGTAGATCATTACAATGGATGTGGAAACTGGTGTGAACGAAGGGATGAGGAGGAAGAGCACATAGAAGTTTAGAACCTTGAAACCGCCAGAGCTAAGATTTCTTTGTATAAGGACACTTGCCTCAACGATCAGCCTAGGGAATCTAAAATGCAAGGGGCTAAGACCTGCCAAATAGGTGAATAAAACTCCAAAAAAATCAAATAAACTAAGAAGGGGAACACTGACCTCTTCGAAAAGTTCTCTTCGCCCTTGTGTTGCTTCAACTTCTGCAAGAGCTTTGTCATACCATCCATGGTCAAGAAGCCAATTGATGTGATCTTCAGAATCCCTGGTATTCACAAGTCATATCAGCAAAGGACTTAATTTATTCTGTTGCAAACGATGAAGCAATAATTGGTAACAAAAAAAAAGGCACTTTAGATATTGGAGAGTTAGAAGAAGAAATTCTGGTGGAAGGTTCCTTGAATAGGTTCCCCAGATTTATATTTTTACAATACCAAAACAAAAACAGGATTCACATTTATCTAAATAAGCTACTACTAAATCCTATCTGTGTACCGTCAGATCAAGTACCATGAAGCGAAGATATCGCAAAGATCTTTGGTGGCTCAAAGCTCTAAGTGCCTAGATACCAAAAGGTTGTCTAAAATGTGCAAAATGTAGCTTTTTCCACCTTGACATAGATCTAAACTAGTTCAATTTATTTTCCTGACGTTCCTATATTAAACAAAATGAAACATTGAACTTTTAAAATGCACTACGCACTGCTATGGGAATCCCCATAGTAAGACTTTTGAAGCAGTATTACTTGCAAAGTTGCAAGCAAAAACAATAGCATATATTCTAACTCAGGTGAAATTGAACAAAACTCAGGTGAAATTGAACAATATAAAACATCATTTCACAAAGACTATCTACAAGGCACTCGCTGCCTGTATGACAGTCCCATCCCAGGACAAGTCTAATGAAGTTTGCTTATGGAAAAGACCCCTTCAAACATTTTCCGGGTCTTCGAATGCCAGTGCCCGGAGCCAAAAAGTAGAATGTGCCACCCGCCCTCCAGAAAAAAAAAAAAAAAAGATTGAGCAAGTTAACTTCCAACTTCTAATCAGGACAGGTGATGATAATCTAAGATACCATCCAGAAAAGGAAAAAAAAAATAAATGAAACCTGTAAAAAAACTTGTGTCTCTACTAAATTTATCTATAATTTTGGTGTATTAGCTAAGAGCCATCATTCAATTCAAAACCCTCTTGCACCATGTGCAGATCATACATATGGACAGACCGGTCACAAGGCAGGCCTTTTGTACAAACAAGCGAAACTTGAGCTTGGAATATTGGCTAATATAGTTACCAAGACTCCCAACTACTGCCATTTTTGTTTAAACAATCACATCTTTCATTTAACTAGGAAATGTCCCAACTTTTCGGGATGACTACTACTTTTCCCAAATCAATCAGGAATGACTCACAACCTGTTAAACAAGAGAATAACTTATTTTAAGCAACTCTTCATTTCTCTCTATTATCAACCCATTTGTCCATTACCAACCGCCATTGTTGCCCCCTCCCTTCATCACTTAAGCCCACCACCATTTCCTGCATGATGACACCCACTAGGATCCACCCAATTACGGCACAATGGCACCCTACAGGAATCCACCAATTATGGAACAATGGCACCCCAACTATATTATGGAACAATGGCACCCCAACTATATTATGGAACAATGGCACCCCAACTATCTCAGGATCCATAGCCCACTCCTTTAACCTTCTCACCAGTCACCCTTCTCACAGCAGCCCCCACCTTAAAAAAAATAGTCTCCTCACAACCATCTCCATCAAACAAACTCCTACCATCCAGTACAGACATCCACCTCCACTCTTTATCTATGCTCTCTTCCTGGAGGGCATCCCTGCACCTCATAAACTTATTTACCACCTGAAACCAATTTACTAGCCCCACCACAAAGTTGACGAACATATATCAAAATAGACTAGATGTCCATAAATAAAACAACTATAAAAAGAATTGAGGGCATGTCAAGCAAATAGAGTTAAGATTTAATGACTTAGGAACCTATTGGGCTATTAAATCAAATTTTACCAGCACACAGTCCCAATAATAGTAAGTGTAAGTAATAATAACAATCATAATAACAGTAGTGAAAACAAGCACCATCATCTTGTTCGGAGTCCTTATAAAATTAAATTAATAATAAAGATATACTCCATCAGCCAAGCAATATTAAATTGTTGAATCATGAATGCAGGGAAACGTGGCTTTATTTTCAAAGCTTAGCACACATTTAAGAATGTCATAAGTCCAGTTACTTTCACCAACCAATTCACCATTTCCACATCTCTGTCTCAACTCTCAATCTCCTCCGGCTGCAAAACCCAATGACATTCACAAAACTCAGTACTTTGCAAATCTGTAGAGTACTTTTGTCATCACTTCTTGGTTCATACATCGAAACTATCAACGCCAAGAAGTCTTAGCTTTGCATGCCCCTTCCATCTTTTTGTTTTAAAATTCAACAGACATTTGTCAATCTTACAGAGATAAAAATAACACCACTACCCAGCGATGATTTTCAACCCAAAACTACAATAGCTGCATTCTACTTGTGGATACTACCTGTTTTCACTTTCTACTCCAAACAAAAGCTTTCCCATCTCTCTCTCTTCCCTGCCCACGACCCCACTCTCATACATGTTTATTTGTTAAGTGAATCTTTTTCTAATATTCTTATCTGGATCAAGACCAATTTAAATTTTGACAAAGTCCAGCTTCCGAAACGTTTTGACACTAGATAAAGTCTACCATCTATTGTAGATATAGGTATATACAAATATTCCTCTTAATAAAAAGGTACCCTACAAATGTTCAATATGTCATTGTATGAATAAAAACTAAGAAAAATAATATATTAAGAAAAAAGAGATACAAACATTTTTAAACATACTTAGGTTCAATAAAATATTAAAATTGATTTGATTAGTAACACACTTAGTAATCTCATAGAATGAATACAACAAGGAACCTGTAAAAGACATTGAAAAACAAGTTTGAATCATTAAGAGTAATTTTAGCTTTGTTCGATTCCGGTGAAGAGGTCATATGGGAAATCTGAAAAGGCATTCTCCATAACATTATGGAAATGCAATAATTAAATACTTATATGCAAAATTTGTAACGGCTCTTGATTCTACATGTATTGCAAGTCAATGCAATATCTAAATACTTATATGCAAAATTAGTAACGGCTATTGATTCTACATGTATTGCCGGTCAGAGTAACAATATCATTGCCCATCCAAACTAAGAAACCAAGTTCTATAAAAATCTTCATCATCATGATAGACTTATTATCATTTCTGAACTTATGACAATCCACCAGACCAACCTAATTATGCCCAGATGTCTAAGGCAATTACTAACATCCAAAATGGTAAACTTCACAAGTGACATCATAAGAGGAAGCTTCAAAAGGAAAATCATTGGATAAAAATGAAAATCCTATGTGGTCCACTTCTAAAGATGGTGAATCTTCAATGGAAGAGTTGCAAAGTCTCTCTGTCATTTGGATGAGGAATTGAGGATCAGGCAGCAAATGACAAAATTATGGCAAACAAATGTTAAGTAACATTTTTGCTTTGTTTCCATTTCCTATAAGAAACATATGACAGCTTTATATTTAAATGGCCTTTATAATCCAATTTAATTGCTTTGGTTCTATAAACTCCAATGATTTTGTACTAAGCCCAAAGTCCACAATTGATTATTTTTTAGTATCAACACCAATCTCAAATTATCTCATTAAGCTCTATAAATATGTTTAAATGTTAAAATGATCCATCATTTTCCAATCATCTTGCCCTAAACCAAGCCCAATTACGTAAAGATAAAGACAAACCTCGAAAATGTCAAAAGCTATCTATTGTCAAATTTTTATGAGGTAGTTGCTTGAAACCAATATTAATAAGATCCATCAAGTAACCTCAAAATATGAATAATTATATAAAAAAACTTGTAATTAACAATTTTTAAGTTTGGTACAAAAACAGGTGAAGAGAGCATATTGGTACCAAATCTTGAAAACACACTTTTCAAAGTTTTTACAGATGCGCAAATTAGGAACACTACAAGAACTACATAACTACTATCATTTCTACACTTGAAATTAACATTGCCTGTTCTATAATGGTTCAAATCCTCGATCCCATAAATGTGTACCATTTCATGTACTATTTAACCTTATTGATCCATATCACATATCAGTCCTATAAAATCTCTAACCTTTACATCCCTTCATTAAGCATATGACATAAAAATTCACTCCTATCAACTCATCCTTCGAACACGTAGGAAAAAGAGGACATGAAAAATAGTACAAGCAGGAATGTAAGACCACTCCCCCCTTTTGATCTACTACTGTCAGTGGCATCAGACTCAAGAAGCATAATAAGATCTTCATTTTACAAATTCAAATTTAAAGATACTTTTAAGTCCCAAGAAAATATGACAATCAGAGAAAAGGTAAAACTAAAACAGAGTTCCTGAGCTTCATATGTGACTTCTGTAGATGTAATCTCAGAGATACAGCAGAAAAATTCACAAATACTGTAATACTTCTCTGATCTTCTGAATGTTTAAGCCAGTAGAACAAGAACAAATGGTAGAATGAAAATCTCAGTCAAAACCTCTGCAATTACAAATTAATTTCAATCTCAAAAAGATCAGTTTTCAGTAGTAAATCAGAGGAGCACAGCACCAACGAATTTCTAAATGTATCTCGCCACCAACAAGAAACTCCAAAAAGCACACCTAAAAAAACCAACTAGAATTAACCACAAAAGGATGAACTAAGCAAGAAGTACAGGCTCCAATAACCTACCATCTTAGCAATTAATTAAACAACACATTGACACCCAGTATGTATCTTGTAGCTTTCTGTTTTTTTCCATTGTCATACACTTAAATTCATTTTGAGCACCAAAGGAGGGGAAGAAGAAAAAATAAGAGAGAAAGGAGAAAGACAACCACTTTTAAATCAAATAATGACGGGAGATGCAGGGGCCAAGGGGAGAATGTAAAGTATGTGAAATAAAGGGAAGAGAGTAGAATAATAAAAACAAACCTTGGTTTTGCAATAACTATGTCTTTCGGAGATACAATATAATACAATGGCTCATCACCCGCTGACCATCGGGCATTAGTATAGTTGCTCCCTGCAGCAGTAATAACAAATCTTATAAATACAACCAAAGTTCGGATAATCAAGTCAAATCAAAGGCAGAAAAAGTTCCATCTCATCCCCTGAAGCCCCTTACAAGGAGCCTTCACTGATCATTCTCTTCTTCCCTAAAAGATGAAAATGGAAAGAAGAACTATGGAAAACAAAATACATAATAAGCTAAACCTGAGAGGGGAGTGTGCGAAAGACAGTAATCTTTTGCTTTATAATGTTCAAAACCATGAACAGGCAAAGCGTCAGTTGCCAGCTCATCATTAGTCCATGTAACAATGCGTACTTCTGGTCTCTGTGCCTTTGCCTGCTTAAAGAAACCAAAACCATAAAGAACATAACTGGGGTCCAAGACTGGTTACCAGAAAATAAAAAGATAGCAATGTATAACGAATCCAATGCCAAAACACTGAAATTGTCAACTTATCAAACATATAGAAAAAGAGAATCAAACTGTGGAAGAGAAAAATGACCATGATATTTTAACAAAAAATATCTACTCAGCAATAAACAGACAATCTTGTTCAAGAAGTAACTGTGTTTCCCCCATCAGTTAGCTATTAGCTCAATAACAACAAAAGATCAAGAGCTATTAGAGAAAATTCAATCACTAACTTACTTGTACCATACACTCCATATAAGGGATTATCGTATAGGTATCTTCTATCCTTACTATCATAAACCAACAAGATAAATTCGCTACAAAACCAATGAGACATATTTGCTAAAACCATCTAGACAGTACTTGTTAAGCTAGTATATAACAGATTACATTTCTGTTAGTCTTAAACTGTCAAATATATCTGCTTTGCCAAAAATCTGATCACAATATTGATAGTAGAAGTTACAAAAATCATCTCTCTGCCAACATTACCAATAAGTAGCTATGTGTGCCTCCCAAAATCACGCAACATTGCTCTTAATATACTCCCAAAACCAATAGCCTAGATCTATACTGCACCTCTCCTTTGAAGCCCTAGTTTTCTTTAAAAGTATCAACACTCAACATAAGTTAGCCATTCTTGATGATCAGAAATTTAGGAGGCAGGCCAAACATTTTATCAGAATTGTAACTTTCCCTGGCACTCTGAAAATGCCGAGATAGAAAAAG
Organism: Dysphania ambrosioides; assembly: GCA_026401315.1. Classification (NCBI taxonomy): domain Eukaryota; kingdom Viridiplantae; phylum Streptophyta; class Magnoliopsida; order Caryophyllales; family Amaranthaceae; genus Dysphania; species Dysphania ambrosioides. The sequence goes on from CM048657.1 coordinate 10,483,907, forward strand.
AAGATATGACAAAAAGAAATGACCTAGTATTAGAAGACAAATAATAAACAACCAAAAGATAACAACATCAAACACTTAAACATACTCAAAGATCCAGAGATATCAAGAATAAATACCTGCCGTGAAGGAGCTGTGCTACTAAAGTCCTTCTCTCCTTCTCCTGGAATATAGGCTAGAATAGCCAAAGAATCACCAAATGGAGCAATGCCTGAAATATAATAGTTCGTCTGGAAAGATGCAACAATGTCCACCTGATTTGAGCTTGAGACATATGCAGGTTTATAGGACCCATTGACTACTCCATGTTGTTTGCCCTGTAGTGAAGCAATCTTCACTGATGTGCCCCAGCCAATAATCAGTAGTGCATCATCCTGAATTCAGCTTATTTAAGTAAGAAAAAGCATGAAGTCAAAAATTGGGACACAAATAAACAGGCTTGGAATATCTGCATAGAAAGGCCATAAACATTGAATAGACAAAGAAGTGAATCAAATGACAGTAATTAATAATGGTAAGATGACAACCTGCCAAACCAAGTGAGGGAGCAAGAGCTCAGGATGTGGACTTCCTCGTGGTCTCTCAATGAAAGTCACACGTTGACCATTGGCAGTGTCATAAACCTTCACGCCTGCATCGTTAGCCCAAGCAATGAGACTTGTCCTCCATACCACTGCATGTATTGGACCCTCACCAGAATGCAATACCTACAAGCAGTGTACACAATCTGGTTAAAAATGCCAATATTGCATAAGATCATCTTATGTAACCACCTTAAACCAAGAATCGTTTCCAAACCTGCTCCTGATTTCCATACCACTTTTTGGTATAGAGTATCAATTGACCAGCTAATCCACCAGTCACAAATCTTAAAGAGTTCCTTGCATAATCAGGATCAAGAGTGATTGCCTTCATTGGTCTATGATACTCAAATTTTCGTTTCTCGTCAATAAAGAGACTGCTTATAACAACTGATCCATCATCTGAGCAACTCCCAATGTATTCACCGTCTATATCAAAGCTGAGGTCATTTACAGCTGCCTTGTGAGCATGAAATTCCTTCACCTGTAAGACCAAAAAAAGAGCATGCCAACCTCTTAACATCTGCTACCATCACACACAAAAGTGGCAAGAAAGGGGGTTTGATATATAAATAAATGATGACATTGTAGGGAACTAACTACCTAGATCAAAGCTAAAATTAAAATTTGGAGTTCTACACTTATAATTTTCAATTTAACCAACACCACAACCCTCCAAATATAAGAAAAATATTTACTGCAATTAAACCTTATACAAAGTTTCCAAGTAAAAAAAATCGAACAAAAAATACTTCTGAAGGCAAAGAACTTCCAGGACCTTCGGATCTTCATTAAGCTAATCTTGTCATTCAATAACGTAGGCTCCATATAATTCAATATGCATCATTCTTAAGTACCATAATGTCAACTTCAATCATTTAACTGAACTTCTAGGTCCTAGTAGTTAACCATGAAAAAAGCAAAACAAGCTAATCAATATAAGTCTAAATGAGCAAAGGCCTACCATTAAAAAGGACCCTCACCTTTCCAAGAATTTCATATGCTACCAATATTTGAATCACGGCCACACACATATCATCAAAAACACCGAACTAATTCAAACAAGAAAACCTAAAAAAATTCAATAAGAGCAGAATGCAATATGCATCACTCTCACATACAATATCTGAAAAGTTGGACATTTACTAATCATCCTGAATTTCTAGGTCCTTCTAGTGATACAACCTAGACAGTAGTACAGAAAGCAACACATTATATCTCTTAATGAGCAAAACAATCAACACTCAAAAGTACACTCAGCAGCTGTTTTCCAAGAAGTTAAATGACTCCCCAACACATCATAATCATAAAAACACCAAATTACGACACAAAAAATCAAAACATCACAAAAAGTTCTCTAGGCACAGAATGCCCAAGCCCTCTGTCTTCATTAAGTATCTAAAATTTTGCAATGCAATTTACTAATACTCCAAAACACATCACTCTCATAGGCCAAGTTTGATCTTTTTCATATCATCCTGAATTTCTACTTTCTAGGTAATGCTCATAATAATATTAATCACTTCCACATAAATCATAAAAATTCCAACATGGACAAACAAAATATTTTGGGCAACTTACTAGGCATGGAACATCCAAGACCTTCGAGTCTTTGCTAAGCTGAGAAACTCTGCAATTCAATTATAACTACTTCAACATGCATCAGTCTCACATGCCACTCTCACATACACTACCTTTAAAGCTCAGTAAATTTCATATCCACCTGAACTTCTAGGCCATGCTCACAATAATAAATCAAATCACTCCTATAGACATGTGTGTCTAAACATCAAATACACATAATCCCTACACGGGAAAAAAAAAAGTTCCAGAAAATCTCTGGCCACACCTGGTATATGACCTCGTCTTCAATAAAGCTGTCGATTCAATTTAACAAGTACTACTTCAATAAGCATTACTCGCACAGTATCACAGACCACTCTTACTTCCTGTTAAGTTTGGTATCTTTCATATCCATCTGAATTTCAAGGTCCTGCCTAAACTAATAATTCGAATTACCGATTTGCTACACGAAAAAAAACAAAATATTCCTGAAAATTCACAAGGCACGAGACTTTCCATCTTCATTCAGCAGCAAAACTCTGAATCTAAAAATTACTACTTCAGTGTGCATCACTCACAGCCGCTCTTACAAATCAATAAAGTGCAATTTTTTTTGCATTGTCCTGAGTTTCTAGGTAATTCTAATTACTACTATAACCACTTCTACACACAATAATCATCCAAAACACCGAAAATTGGACACGAAAATTAACAATTCCAAAGGTATGGTGGAATATTTTCTCCTTAACTCCCATATTTTTTTAACAATTGGGGGGAATGGAGGGACCGATGGGAGAAGAGTACGCATTTTAACTCAAAATTATTCCAAAATTCTAGCAAGTCACCACTCAATGAAAAGCCATAGGTCACAGATGAGGGTCACAATGTGACACAACCTAAGAAACAATCAGTTGATAGTTCACTTCATTAGGTGCGCAAACATACACAAGCACTAGCTATAGCAAGAGCAAGTGGAAAGTGCTGCCAGACATGCAAGTAACTAGCAACTCACCCTACCCAAATAGACTCTCATAGGTAACTTGGCCCTCAGGATCAGCAAAGGTCATAGGAGATATATTGGGACACCAGCCTGAATTCACTTATTGTAGAACACAACTGCAATCAGGCTCATCATGCATATTCAACCCCCGCTAATGACATTTTTAGTTCACTTGGTTGTTACACACCTCTTATAGCTACAGCAAGATGGCTTTGCTGGTAGCAAGGATTGACAGCTAATATCAACAGAACCTTATCATAGATGAGTTTGCTGCTGCCAGCACACAACCATAGTGATAACATTTATCTTCCCTTCTCCAAGCCTATCTGTCACAGACACACTATTGTAGACAGTAGCCATTACACGGCGACTTTCCAGTAAATATAGAACCCCTAAATTGACATCTCCTGTTGTCCTATATTTCTAGTACTATATGAAGTTGTTCCCTAGACCAATATAAGAAGGTACATCAATTCCACAATGGTCCTTCCCGTTTCGACTTTGCCATACTGATCCATTTTTTTTATTTCGAGTCTATTGCTTATCCATAATAATATATAATCTCAAGGATGTACTTTTCATTCAATACCACTTCTATATCATAAGTGATACTGAAAATATAAAAGTATACAGAAAACGCATACTGGAAGATAGAATTGCATTACCATGGAAACCACGAAAATTCGACACAAACAACGCAATAGCATATTTCGACTAATTACGGAGTTACAAAATCGATGAAAGTCAATAAAACTAAACAAATCCACCTAATAAAATTGGACAAAAATTGGAGAAAATTGAGATCGAATATAGGAAAAAGACCTGATTGCCGAGGAAATCAAGAATGTGAACGGCGCCGCAGTGAGTACCAAGTGCGATCATACGCTCGGAAACAGCGATACACGTGGCGGCATCAGTTGATAGCAATGAAGATAAGCTGCCTCCCATTCTCTGATACTTTAGCTTCGGCTCTTCTTCTTCTGCCTCTTCTTCTGCTTCAACAGCTGCTTTGGATGATGATGATGAAGCGTCGTCTTCTTCTTCGTCGCGTTCGTCATCGCCATCGACGCCGTTTTGCGACGGGAATGGAGACATTTGAATTGGAAATTGAGATGAAATGGTTGATGATGATGATGAAGGGAGAAGGAGACCTCGGGTTGGGATGGGGATTGGGATTGGCCGATTGGGGATGAAAACCGGAGAGGAAGAGGAGCTTTTGTGTTTTAATTAACAAGTTTCGTGATTTCAATTTAAAAAATTAAATCTTTCCCATTCGACGTTTTTTCTTACGCCTTTTTTTAGAACAATTTTGAAAACTATGTTTTGTCGAAAAGTATTTAAAAATTATACACAAAGACTTATAAAAGTATGAATTTAATATATTTTTATTTACTATTTTAAGAAGAAAGTTTAGTAATTGACATTAGAATAATATCCTATTAGCATGTGTTAGTGCAATAGCAGCCTATTAAATTTGGAAAATCAAAATAAAGGAGTTGGATTATTAACATACAATGTAGAATGAATCAAAAACATAAAATATGTTTAATTTGAAGATTTACAGTTGTTGATAAAAAAAAAATTATTACTCCCATTTGTTAGTATGAATGTGAATGAATTCATTAGACGCTTTTGTTATACTTCTTCTGTGAATATGTCTCCATATTCCTAATAATGAAATAAATTTCAATTAATTTTTGTATTTATCTTAATAAACAATGTAAATTGTAGACTTACATTATCAGTAAAGGTTTTAATATAGGAAGCTTTATAACCCATAACAATCTCTGCTTCTTTGTCTAATAGTATACACTTTGTTGTCTTGTTGTCTCTAACTTTTACTTGTACTTTAGATTTGTAAAAAATTTTGAACTTAACATTTTATTTCAAGAAATCTATTATAATATTATATTTTATATTTACATGGCTCAATGTCGTTGCAAGCCAAGCGACATTTTAGGCATTTATCAGCCCTCACTGAGTGTCGTGCACATGAATCACACCAAATTGGCAAATTGGTGTCTATACTTAATATTGTCGCACATGCCTGAAGCTAATTTATTGTATTTTTTCTTTTTCACCAGAAGCAACGAAAAGCTTCAAATTCTATTTTGGAGGCCTCGTATTCATCTATGCTCGTAAATAATAATACAAGATTTTAGAGTTTGGTTCTCCATTAAATTGTAGAAAAATAAGACTTAAGTTTTTGACATTTAGACATAGTGATAAAATTATTCAAAAAATGTAACGGAAAGTTTGATATCTAAATATTATTAAAGGATTGACAAAGTGTTACTTGTTGTTTCTTCAAGACTAAAATAGTGTCATGTAGTCTCTTAAGTCTCGACCCCCAATAAGTTCATTTGACTTTTGACAAATTTAACTCAAATATCCTCCATATGTTGGACAAAACTCATACTTTCTCCATTACTCAATCAAAGTAGACGTAATACTCCGTAGTAAAGCAAATCAACCATAAACCATCACTCTGTAAGATTTTACAAATTATAGCAAATATATCCTTTTTGTCCCTAATATAAATATGGTCACACAAATTTATAGAGTAGAACGTATTTAATCGTGTCTTTAAAAGAAATCAGATGTGGGATACAAATAGAAGGTGAAAACTATATGTCAATTCATTATAATGTCTAGGTAGATTTAATTTTAGGAAAGTGTTAATACACTGTATAACTTTGGAAAAATATAGCCATATACAAAATACCTACTTCGTACAATACACCAGCCAAACCTACGATTAAGTAGTTACCCGAAGCTAATTTATTGTATTTGTTTTCTTTTTTACCAAATGCAACGAAAAGCCTTCGATTCTATTTTGGAGGCCTCACATCCATTCATGCTCATAAATAATAATATAAGATTTTAAAGTTTGGTTTTCCATTAAATTGTAGTAAAAGAAGACTTAAGTTATTGACATTTAGACTTAGGTTATTGACATTTAGACATAGTGATATCTAAATATTCTTAAAGGAGTGACGAAGCGTTACTTGTTTATTCAATGCTAAAATAGTGGCATGTAGTCTAATAAGTCTCGACTCCAATAAACTAATTTAAATTTTGACAAATTTAACTCAAATATCCTCCATAATGTTGGACGGTTCTCATACTTTCTCCATTACTCAATCAAAGTAGACATAATACTCCCTAGTAAAGCAAATCAATCATAAACCATCACTTTGTAAGATTTTACAAAATATAACAGATATATCATTTATGTCCCTAATATATATGTGGGTGTTAACATAAGATGAAGTACATTATAAATCAAGTGTAATTCTATTAAAAGATAATAGCATTTCATAATTACTATTAGATTCAATCGTTACTCGCTTGCAAAAATTTAATTTACAAAGTGGAATACCCTAATATATCATATTAGAAAGTAAGTATTCCCAAACTAACAAATAAGATAGTGTAATTGACTAATAAAGTAGGTAAAAATGTTACCTAAAATGTAAATGAACCTGCGGATGAAAAGGGTGAAGTTGAGAAAATTCCGACAATGGTAACCAGCAATCCCGAGAATAATCCAAAAAATGTGACTAAACAATTGACTTTAATACTTACACTCCAAGAAGAAATGGCCAAACCTCTTTCATAATATTGGGATCAACACCCTGCAATGATGATATGAAGTATGAGATTTCCGATAAAACATTAACAATGATGTACAAAACTGGAGCCACATAGTTATATATAACACCACAAATTGAACCACTAAAAGCAACTTACTCCGCTTATCACTTTCTTCAAAAATTTAACTCCGCCACAAGACAGTCTACCAATAGGTCCAAACAAATGTTTCTATTGCTTGGACAGAAGCGCTAAAGTACGATTAAAATTAAAGGGGTGAAGTTTGATATTTTTGTTTTCAGTTAAGCAAGTTTATCATCTTGATCATATTTTAAAAGGTTTCGTATGTGTAATTTTTGGTTTGTTGGTTTTTTTCAATTATTGAAGTTTATCATTTTTTCACCTTTTTACTTCCTCAATTCCTTAAATAAGCAACAAAACACAAACTTTATAAGCCCCAACTTTCCCACTTTCCCAACCCTTAAAAAATGCAGTAAAAAGTAATGAATTATTGAACTTTTTATATTTTGTTACCTTAATATAAATAGGGGAATTGAGATCATCATAGAAGAGAAAGAAGAAGAAATCATCAAGAGTCAACCCCTGTCTTGTAAACTTGCTAAGATGCCTCCGCCACGGCAGAATATCATCAAGAAGGCGGCTTGCATCGTCCTTTGTCGTGTCCTTCGCCTGAAACTCCACCAGTTTCACTCTAAAATGAACTTCTTCATCTTATTCATGTAATGTGATTAGTTAAGAAAGTATAGGGTGTGGCTAATTATGGAATAATTATTAACCCTCAAAAACACTAAGACTAATCATGGGGGTTGATCTTTTCACTATAACCTTTACAATTAGAGAAAAGGGACAAAAACAGATACATCAACGACAATTCTGATTCACAATTCGTTCTATTGTACTTTGGTATTTTCCTATTACCAAATAGTTTAATTTGCTTCAAATGATCATGAATAACATGTTGCAATAATACAGATATAGGATCACTTAAATCACAAAAAAATGTATCAGTGGTGTGACAACTGTATGTTATTCCATGAAAAGTAAAATAATCCAAGTCCAAAATTCCATCATATCATTGAACATCCAACAATATATTTTGTTGCCTACTCGAAAGTTATCCACTCTATCCTTTCAAAAATAAGTAATCCACTATGACTCCAAAGTTTTGACAAAAATGACTCCCAAGGTAAAGCACCCGTGTCCATGTGATGAGCAAAGAATTCGGACAAACTTCTTTTGGTACACCTTGCTAAGCGTACAAAAGCGTTGGACCAACATGCCACAATATTCAAGATAGACAGTATATTATAATTAATATCATCCTCCACAACACAATCTCTTTCCTAGGAAGTTCAAGTTTGATTACTTTCTGTAACTTGTGCTCGGTTTCTTCTGCGATTGTTCCTCTTCCTCTTAAAAAACCCAATTTTTTCACCTTTTTACTTCCCCAATTCCTCAAAAATGCAACAAAACACAAACTTTATAAGCCTTGACTTTCCCACTTTCCCAAACCTTCAAAAAATGCAATAAAAAGTAATGAAATATTGAACTTTTTACATATTTGTTACCTGAATATTAAGAGGGGACTTGAGATCATTTGATAAGAGAAAGGAGAAGAAATCATCAAGAGTCAACCCCTGCCTTGTAAATTTGTTGAGATGCCTCCGCCGCCACAGAATATCATCAAGAAGACGGCCTTCATTGACCTTCATATTGTCTTTTGCCTGATACTCCACCAAAAAACGGTGGAGATGGGCCGCATTCATGTGGGTCCCTTATGAGAGTATATAGTAAAATTCTCGACCAGATCAAACGGCAGGTGTATGTCACTGCTCTTAATTTTTTGTTAAAACACATGAACATCTGGTAATTGTGACGTGTTCCACTATTCCCCATTATTGTAGTTAATTAATTTTAATTAAAAAATGGGATTTAATTGATAAAAGATGGGGAAGTGCAATGATGAAGATTGTATTTTTGTTTGAAATGGGGAAATGGAGGTTTAGGAGAGGGAGAGCGGAAAGAAAATTCGAAAAATCTTGAAATATGAACAATTAACAAAAAAAGTGGATTTGATGGTTTTAGTTTTTTTCAGCCAAACGTATAATTAATTAGTTATCTGAAGCAAATTTTTTGGATTTCTTTTATTTTTTTTCCACCCGAAGCAACGAAAAGCCTTTGTTTGAGTTTTGAAGGCTTCACATTCACTCTATCTCTAAAATAATAATATAACATTATATTGCCTCTTAGAAAACATATAACATAATAAGTAAAGTTGAAAATAATGCAATTAATAAAAAAAATCTAGTATATATAGTCATAGGTATTCTAAATATAATTTACAAATACAATTAGATTCTATATATTTGTTCTACAATATTTGTATAAACATTCAATTTTTATGATGTCATTCTCTCTATATTTTTTCTTCAATAAAATCGTGTCTTATTTTTTTGAAACTTTTTCAAATTGAAATTATACTATATTTAATAAAATTAAATAAATTTGGGATTAAACAATTAAATTCAAGAATAACGTAGTAAAACTTGAGTGTCTCCCTCAACCACTGCTTCCCATTCACTTTGGTGGAGAAAATTCTAGATACTTTATTTATAGTTTTTGTTGGATTTTTAGAGGTTTATTCTGATTTGTCATGTCTTTTGTGACTTCTAAAAAAATCATAGATGATTATCATAAAATAAGGTGATTTTATTTTTGAATTTTTGGTTTTAGTTATTATTTTTCCAATTTAAGATTTTTTTACCAAAAGATACAATCGTGACTATTGAGTAGAGGTGGTTAGTTTTTTTTTTAAATGAGCTAATATTCTTTTATATTATTAATACACTTATCCAATATGTATTAGTTTTTTTTTCTTTTTTATTTCACTCAAAGCTAGTTTTTTTTCTCCTGAAGCTAGTTTTTGTAATTTTATATTTTTTTCACCTGAAACAATAAAAAGCCTCATATTGCAATTTGGAGGTCTCTCATTCATTTTTTATCCTAAATAATATAATATGATACGCTTTATAATATTTTGGATGAAAATAGTTGTTCTTAGACTTAGAAAAAACGTTGCTTTAGGTTGTTATGCATTGGGCTAAAGTTGTCAAGATAGCCCACAATCAGACGAAATTATTGTCACTAACGATAATTTCACTTTAATAAAAATTGCTATCCTTAACAATGATTTTACCTAACTACGCTTTTATCCCTTTCTTCCCTGCAACGTCATTTCTTCCCTTCCATCCCCTTTCTTTCCAGTCCCCATCTCCCTTTCTGCCAAATCTCAACTAAACCACAATCTCACTATTGTGGCTAGCTATATCCCGGCCAATAATCTAGCACATTTTGTGATGAATTTATTCCCTTTGGTTCTCAATTGAATATTATTGCATTTGGTAGGTTGAGGCAAGTGTTTGATGATTTTGATTATAAATGAATTGGGGGTTTGAGTAAGTATTGAGGGGAATTGGACATGGTGAACTGATTGGTTCACTCTTTCTGACAACCACATTGTTGAACAAAGCTCTGCCAAAATACTCAAAGTTTGTTCCCATCTTTTGCCTAATATAAGGTAATTAAGTTAAAATTTATGCTTTGTTGTATTAAAGTGAATTTAATGTTGTTTGGATGTTGAAATAGTTTGAATTAGGTAATTTAAGGTGTTGATTTAGTTTTAAAGTACTGAAATTGACTATTTGATTTAGCTAAAGGGAGACAAAGTGAGTGTTTGAATTAGGCATTGCTTATTTTGATTTAAGGTATTGAAAGTGACTATTTTGATTGCTTAGTTAATATTTAGTAGTCAAGAACTTCCCTACATTCTACTTTAACAAAAAATATGGGAATGATTACATTAAGTAGACTAGTAATGTTGATGATGTTGAGAAGTTGGAGGGACAAAAGTGGAAGGATTTTCTTCATAATAGGAGTAAAATGAGCAAAAAGTCTATTAGGTTTACAAAGAATCAAATTTTTTAAAAAAAAAAGATTAGAAAATGATTGGCCAATTTCAAGATTTCAACTTAAAAAAATTAAAACTTCCACATTGGACTTTTTTTTTGCGCTTTTTTTTTAAACAATTGTGATATTAAAAATATTGGCTCAAGTGGTGTGACAAACCTAAAAGTATAATAGGTCATTTTGCGCAGTTTTGAAATTAGGTTTGCATTCTTTTGCTTTCGTCCGCCTTCTGCTCTTCTTACACTGTTTCAAGTATTGAACTTACACTTTCTCTCAAATTTGCAATCTCTCTTCTATGAAATTCGCATTATATGAAATTTTTTTCTCTTTGAAACTTGTACTCTCTCTCAAATTCACACTCCCTCAATTTTGTGTTGAATTTAAAGTCTTTCTCAAATTCAAATCATGTATGTTTCACTTTCTTCAAATTTTTGTTAATTTTGCTTTTATTTTTCAACATTATAGTTTTAGTAAAGATTAGATTTTTATGTTGTTTAAACCTAATTTTTTATTTTTTCAGTGTGTTATGGAGCACTCAAATCAGTAGAAAGCTAACGAGGAGCAGCAAATGATTATGAAAGTTTTTGAAGATGCACAAATTCCCAGAAAAGTTAATCGTAAACCTAAACCAAAAGTCAAAAACATGTAAGGGAATCTTTTGTTTATATTTCTTATTTCATTCATCTTACATATATATATATGTATATACACACAAAATCTTATATGCACGCGGAATACAATAAAGTTATTATATCTCAACAAAAGTTACTTCTAAATATAACAAAAGTTATCCCTTAAAGTTGGTAAGAATTGAGATATGTTGTAGTAAGGGATAACTTTTGTTATATTAAGGGTTTATAAAAAGTATAGGTTATATAATCTTATCTATAAGTTTTATCCTCTCTTGTATAGGTTAAAGCAAAAAGTTATATCTGTTAATATTATTATGTTTGTATTTTTGCTTGATTTGGAGTAGAAAGAAGTACCAAGAGGTTTATATCCTTATTTGATAAGAAATTGTAATCCAAGTTGTCGTTTCTTGAAGCTAGCAGATAATAAAGTTATTCAAATTAATGCAACTAATATGAGTTCTTTGTTAGGACCCCCTTACACAAAGAAAGAAGTTGAGTTGGTTTGTGGTATAACTTTAATCCTGCAATCATAATTTAAATATTTGATATAATAATATATATATAAATCAGATCATAAGTATAATTTATAAACTAAAAATACCAATTCTTAGATCATGTGATAATTAGAAAATATTTACAAAAAACAATTCTTAAGATATTAAAAGTTTAAATCATTTTCTTACTTATAATTATCTATGATTTAGAAATTCATTTGGCTTCTTATAAACTTTTACTTCAATTTCCTTAATTGGATGTTCCTTCTCACTTTCATCTTCATTTTCACATTCAGATGATATCGACCACATATAAGTATCCATAACATTAAATGGCTTTCTATCATCTTCACCATTTACCGTAGCTTAAGGCATGTAAGTTATTTTAATATTAATTTCACGCTGAAATGGTGATTTATGAGAGGAGTTACTCTAAAAAAATACTAGAATCATGTCTAGTATCAATAGGAGTCTTTGGAGTTGCTATAATTAAATCTATAGAGTATTGAATTTAATAAAAAAATTAACAACAAAAAGTTTATAATTAATACATTAACTTACTTGTGCACTAGATTCCAAATTGCTAGTAAATTCCTCTTGCGATTTATTAAGTCTTGTAACAATTCTATCAATAATGTCCCAAAAGTTGGAATCATGTATAGATCTTTTTTTCTTGAGAAAGGGAATCCTGTGATGATTTCTTTCAACTTCTTCCTTTAAAGACTCAATTTTTTCATATACTTGAAGTCACCAATGACATATCGTGATAAAATTTGTAAACCGAAATAAGAAAAATATTACTCAAATGAACAAAATTATACTATAAAATCATATATAATTAGAAAATAAAACCTCAATAACGACTTACTTTAGTTTCTTTATGCCATTAACTATATCAACATTAGTATCAGCCTCCGTTTTTAAGAACTTGGTGCTAACATCACTTTCTTCTAATGTCTCACATTCATCAATTTTTCTTTACCTCCTTTCATAAACAATATCTTCATTATCATCATTTATCATAATATGTTTGAAGACATCAACTGATTCGATAGAACCAACAAAAGGATCACTACGGGAATTCCAACACTAATTTCATATTCTAAAATTTTAACTTTAGAGCTGAACTTCTTTTATCCTAATATCTTAGGAGAGTTTACAAATAAGGGTTCACCATACTAAACTATATGTATATATGCTATCAAAAAAGCAGGCAAGTAACCTTAAATGACCTTTGACTTGAAAATATTTGAAGAACTCTTCATAATGCCTTTTTGTTTTTCCTCCTTTATCAACTTCATTTGCTTGGCTTCTATTTTTGGAATTCTTTTATCGATTCACAAAGAATATCCATAACACAACCATACCAATTATAGTTCCTAATCACATTACCATTAACCAATGATTTTATTATATTCAATATTAATATCTTGTCAGAAGTTGGTTTAAGAAATAGTACATCATTGCACATAGTACAAACATTTTCTTAAACATTTCTCCTCCTTTCTTCAATTATTTGAAATTTATATACTCGTAAAAACCTAATTATGAAGACCTTTTAATTCAAAAAATCCCTCTGAAACTTTTTAAAAGGATAATCTGGATTTGTAAGATTATTTTTTATATAAATTAATTTTAATCCAATATCTATTCATCATCTTGATTATAGTTTAATTTGACAATGCAACTCATAACATTCTCATTAAAAATAAAGCCTAAAAGAAGGATAAAAATAGAATTTGAAAATTAATAAAGAAAGAAGACTAGGGCTAAAAGTAGCATTGAAAATTAATTAAGAAAAAGACTAAGTCTGATTATTTTTTTTAATGAAATTTATTTTTTCAAATCTTATAACAATTCACCAAAGCAATTAGTAAATAGAAAAATATCAGGGTTTAATATAAATTATAAGTTCATTTATGGAATAAATAAGAAAAAAGAAAGGAGTTATGTTGTCAGATATTCATACAAGATTAAGCCTTCCTAAATAAACCAAAAATTCTTACTAGTTGTGTAAGGTTGAGGAAAAATTCATAGTGGATATTGAATTAATGACTTTAGCCAAAGAAGCTAAAAATTATTGAATTTTTGCTTATTATTTCGTATTAAATATTTATTAGGGATTTCATATATCTAGATTAAAATATTAGAAATAATTTCAAAATGCCATATCATCAAATTAAATAATTTTAACCATCATTTTTAGTTGATATAGCTCATAAATGGTTACTTGAGATAAACTGGGGTGATGATATAAAAAAAGATAAACTCGGGGCCATTTTAAGAAAAATTAAATGTCTTTAAATCGTATCTACTAGTGAGTTATGTTATCTTTATCTCTTTTAAATCTAAGTATTATTGTAAATTAACACATTATTCAAGCAAATCAAACTAAAATATGTAAAGACTTTTGATATAGTTACAACAATTAAAAAAAGTGTCTAATTTGGATAATTACACTTGTAAACACTACAATAAGGTTTTATATGAAAAAATTATATAATATTAATCCAAAAATTAGCATGGATATCTAATGTGTTAATGTAAATTAATTTATTTTCCTTTCCTCTGTTTGTTTTCAACTAGCAATAAAAAAGAAAATTTTGCAATAAAAACCTGGTAATTTCCACTTGAAGGAAAATATCATTGTTGAAATCACGAGGGAATATCGTACTTATATTTCCATCATCCCACCTTACCAAACTATAAATACGACTATAACTCTAATTCTTTTTCCTTCCTCTATTATTTTTCATTTGATAATTTCATTACCTATTTAAGGTACATATATATTGAAAATATTAGTATGTCTAGAATTATGTATAGGCACGTTTATTGTAGCTCAATTACATGTTTATCTAGTATCATATTCATGATTGACATCAATATACGAGTAATGTTGAAGGCACTTTTATTGGCATATTTTGAATGAGCTAATATGTTTGTATGAATTAAATATGCAAGCATAAAGAAGGCTTGATATATATTAAGCATGTTGAATGAATTATTTTTATAATAGCAAACTTATGTTTAGTAGTAACAGGTTTAAGTTTTTTCATGTCACAAGTCTTGAAATGAATTATAGGTAAGGAAAGTTATGTTGTTTATGACATAAATTTTAGTAGAGCATTGTTAATAATCGTATTCAATAACGTAGTAGAAAAGTAAGAAAAGTATCATGAATTTATTTATGATCACTATTTGTTAAGCATAGATAAAATGGAAATTTGGATGATAAGCATGTTTCATTGTGTTGTTCAATTATGATTTTTAGTCTTTTAAAGTATTAATCACTTAAGTATAAAAGGTTAAGTAATAAAACTTGAAGGGTGAATAATAATATTGGGATCTCTTTCTATAACAGTCATATAACAATCATAATATTGGATTCATATTTAGTACCATGCCATACTTATCCCTTGTAGATCAAGTGACAAACTATTTCATTGCTAAACCGTACCATTACTAATAGTAGTTAAAGTGAAGATAGTGCATTGTTCAAGTTATAGCTTCTAATGTTAAAGCGTTCTCGTATAGAAAGTTTGAAGCATGATTTGTATGTTCGGTTATTCTTATATATAAACAACTATTTATTATGGAATGATGCATGTTAGGTTTAGGTTGTATTCTTAACATTTATGTACTAAGCTATAGAGATTGTGTGTACTTTCTTGTTGATCATGATTTATTCTTTAATTGATTATGTGATGACCCAATAATACATTTGTGTTATTGGTGAGCAATCGTCACTAAGACCTAAGATTTGTGGCATTTTCGAGTTTAGAAGTGCCATATTCACATGATATTTTGTGCGGAGAGTTTATTTACTTTATTGCTTTTGTTAGTCATTTGTTTAAGATTTCATATTGTTAGTTTTAAGGATTGTATTTAAGGACTTTGTTCATTTTATGTTCATGGATTTTAAAGTACTTTAAAGTAATTTGGATGTTTTTAATAACGTCTTATAATAATAGTACTAGTTAGTTTTTCACAACAAAATTTTGAAGAGTCGATCAAGCAGTTTTAATGGGGAGGTAATATTCTTATAATCCACTTTATTCTATTTGAGAAAATGATTATTTGGGACATGTAATATTAATTTTAAATATTTCTTTATAGTTATGGCCCTCATAAACTACATAACTTAATCATAATTTTCAATAAAAATGAATAGATTAGTCTTGGGAAAATAACCAATTACCCAATCAATACTAATTTCATGACCTAAAACCAAACCATAGATATATAGAACAAAGTACTAAATAAAAACAATTAGTTTTAATAATTAAAATTAATTTTAGGAAAAAGTAAAAGCTAGTTTAGAAAAAATAAGCTTAATTAGTAAAAAATATTTTAATCAATAAAAGTAATTTTAGCTGAATTGGCTTAGGTTTCAACTAGTTGGCAAGTAGGGTCTTCACCATACATTTCCTAAATATTTACACAACTAGCAATTGAGGTCAATGGTTCCAACTAGGATTGTTTTCTAGTTAATGTAGAATGATAATGAGTGAAATCGAATAGTCATATGTTTATTTCCGTTAGGTCGATTGAATTTCCTTTTCTGAAACTTTTTGTAATAATTGGATTCCTTAGTATTAGGCCATGTAATTTTTTTATTTTGGATTTAGAGTTATGACTATGGCCCTGATAAACTACATACTTAATCATAATTTTCTAGGAAAAATATATATTAGTCTCAAACAAATGACCAAATACCCAATCAACTTTGATTTCATGACCAAAAAACCAAAAAATCAAACTAGAAAAAGAGCTAAGCACCTAACTACTCTAGAAAAATATATACATTTCACAAAAATTCACTTTTTATCTTATATTCACATTTTAAGGAAAGTCCATTTTATTTTAGTCAGAAAGCACTTAGCTCAAATAATTTTGATATTTAATTCGAGAACGTCGCATTAAATAGATAAGAATCAGATTCACAAAATCTTAACATATTAGTTACCTAAACAACATGCTAAAAAAATAGATTATTAAAGCTTTACTTGCTCCATGTTAATTTTTACTCTAAAATAATTATGAAATAGATATAAACCTAAACGAAGCTCACAAAATTGCACCAACCATTCCTTCCACGTTCCAGCATCTTCTATTGGGTCTAAGCCCAACAGTCTAATCCCTCCAACTTCGTCCAGCCCATTTTATCCTCAACCCTAAAAACACACGCTACATTTCTTCTCCTTCACATAAATACCTCCCATTACCCTAAACCCTACCTCTTCCTCTACAACACCGCCCCCACCGAGGAGAGAGAGAGAGAGACCTCGCCGTCCATCCACCACCCCCCAAAACCCTAACAATGGTGAAGTTTCTCAAACCAGGCAAGGCTGTCATCGTCCTCCAAGGCCGCTACGCCGGTCGCAAGGCCGTCATCGTCCGCAACTTCGATGAGGGAACCCGCGACCGCCAGTACGGGCACTGCCTCGTAGCCGGGATCAACAAGTACCCTAAGAAGGTCATCCGCAAAGACTCAGCCAAGAAGCAGGCGAAGAAGTCGCGCGTGAAGTGCTTTGTGAAAGTCGTGAATTACAACCACATCATGCCCACTCGGTACACTCTTGACGTTGATCTCAAGGACGTTGTGACTGCTGATGTGCTGCAATCCAAGGACAAGAAGGTTACTGCTGCTAAGGAGACTAAGGCCAGGTTCGAGGAGCGGTTCAAGACTGGCAAGAACCGTTGGTTCTTCTCGAAACTCAGGTTCTAAGGTCCTTTTGGAGGAGACAGTGTGAAAGAGTTTTCTGATTTAGATGATAAACATTATGTTCTCAATGCATTTTGTGGTTTTAAATGTCGGATTATGTTTATTTTTATGGTTTTCGGATCTCATTAGGATAAATTTTGGTGGTATTATCATGCTTAGATTATTGGGCATTGTGCTTCATTTGGATATATATTATGAACTCATCTAAGACTGTTATATGTGTGTGTTATTTGTTTTGTTTCTTTTGATTTATAATTTTGAAAATGGTGAAACTCGATTGTATTTGTCGCAGCAACAATGGGATGTTGTTGTATAAGTATGTAGAATCGGAAAGGATTGTGGGTTCCGAATTGAATGTAGGAAGTGTAGAATCTTGACAACGTGTTGTTCGATTTGGTGTTGCGATGTATTGCTTGTGTATTTGAGTGTAATATTGTGTTTATAAATTCAGAATGATGTAGTTGTGTTTGTGAAGATTGATTATTGAATTCTAGCTTTCGTAGACGTGAGATTTGGTGTCGTTGTAGGTAATGTTTGTCTGCTTACATATGTGATGTAGTGAAGATTCTGTAATGCTTCAAATGGATGTGATTATTTGGATAGGATCCTTGATGTATTGTAGTAAACCCCAGGAAAGATTTCCATCTTATTGGAAGCATCTAATGTGTTGGAAGCATCGAATGTGTCCTATGTACGTTCATCGGAAAAGCCAAGTAGCATAGCATAGGGCTCATGAGTATTAGGTGCAGCTCTGACTATATGGTTGGCTTAAAAGATGGGTACACATTTTTTTTTTGGAAGATCTTCCCTCTTAGTTAGCTATGTCACTGTGACTTTCCATGTGTGTGGTATTGTGACTTTCCATGTGTGTGGTATTGTGACTTTGCAGGACAGGATTTGGCATCTCAGACCTGATTGTTTTGAGATAGTTGATTGAGTAGTAATTCATGGAGGTCTTCCAACCTTGGGGATTAAGGTGATGATTGTTTCATTCATCTGTTGCAAGAGAAAGCCTCTTATCAGGCACCATTAAAGATTAAATTTACTTCATGAATGTCCTCCTTATGCACTGGATTCTATTTTTTCTTGAAAAACACACTGGTTGAACATCATCTGGCACCGGTGACTTGTTTGGTAGATCCTTCCTTAGCTGTTATTAGTTTGAACAAGGAATTGCTGACTCTAGTAAAATGTTGTTTTGTACGATTCACTAGATTCTAATACACAGACCACCCCTCTTAGATCTGTAAATATGTCTTGGTATGTGTCCCTTAAAGTATAGACGAGTGGACTTAACTATTTTTAACCTGATTGTATCATTTTAGTGTAAATTAAAGGACTGCTATTTCAGAAGGATATTTTGATAAAAACTTAAGGTTAGTTCTCCATTGATGTGAGTTACCTTCTCTGGGGAAAAGCATCATTGATTGTCAAAAACGCTTCTCTTTTCTGTCATCAGTCATCCTCTACAAATTTTTTCATGTCAAAAACCAATGTACAACTCTTTGTTTGTCGTTGTTAGATGTTTGTAGCATTACAATTTGTAAAGTGTCTCATTGTTTGGAAGGACTAAAGAGCTGAAAATGAAGTATGTTAGTGTTGGCTCTTATGCTTATTAAACCGGAGTTATTTAGTGTTGCGGTCTAAATTATTTCAGAAAAAGGCTAAATTTTTGTAGTATAACTGTTTTGTATAGGTGTCTGAAATAAATTCCTCTAGGTAAAATGATGTTTTTCTCTGAATGTAATTATAATATATGGTAACAGAGAAATGAGGATTTCAATCAGAACCCTCTGGCTATTTTACAACTTTAAAAGATAATGAATTTAAGGTAGCATTGCAGGGTATCTGGGGTAGCTTATGTTGAAACAGTTCTGAGTATGTCTTAAACTGTAACCTTCTTCTGCTGCATAATGAGTGACTGCTTCAAGCCCTACCGCGAAGGTATGGAATCAGCCTCGTGGATGTTTTTCCATTAGAATTTTACTGTGTTGATGTAACTGTTTTATGGAAGAGTGTCTTCTTTTTGAGGATGGCTTAAAGCAGAAAGAACTCTTCGAATTTCCTTTCCTACCCCCTATTGATTAGTTATATACACAGTAACTGAGACTATGCTTGTGTGTGTTCTAGGTCTATATTGAGTGAACAGATTATCAAATCTCCTACCTGTTTCTATCGTTTAAGTAGTGTTTGACCAAACTTTAGGTTATATTTTACTGGAAAGTGAATATACATTGAAGCACCTCCAAAGAAACGCTGATTGTTAGAGAGTACATATCATGTTCGTTTTATGTTAAGATGATGTTTCATGCCCACTGGTGAAACATTATAATTAAGATTAAAATGGATCTTTGGAATGGTCTTTTTTTTGTTTCCATCCGGTCTGTCATATCTATGTTTGGTTTCTGTAGTCTTATCTTTGTCCGATCAGTAAGTACATTCTGTCAATGTGTCCATTATTGCTAAAGCTCGCTGCTCTCCCTATTTGTGTAACATTCCATTGCTTGATTCTCATCATGTGTCGTTGATAAACTTTTATCCTTAGTTAGAGCTGTGATCAATATCATCCAGTATTAGCTAGCATAAAAGGCCTAATTTTATCATACACCACCCTTCTCGCCACCAAGAGCCCCATCTATCGCAGCCTGAATCTCTTCCATGCCTCTCTTGCAGCCTGAAGCTCTTCCATGCCTGCATTCCACCCACTACCACACCTTGCTGCAGCCGCCGCCATTAATTTGTCCTGGCACATATGTGACCACCGCATTAGACCAACAAATGCAACTTACCAACCCATCCCCCCAATACAAGGGCACTTCCACTAGGATATTGATTGAGTAGAGCATTGCGAACTCAATTCTCTAGAAGAACACCTTTACCTGCATAAACCTAGCTGTAACTTGTCTTGATTTATAGAATCCTTTTAATTCTCGTTTACTACGACCATTAGAATGTCTTCGATATTCATTGATTCACTTGACCGGGTTTTGTTGAACTTATTCTCCTTTATTTAGTAGTGGAAAATAGACAGAGGAGGAAAAATATGACAAGAAGACTGAAATTTTTTATGTGTATAACTAATCATCAAAAAAACATACTTGGGAATAGAGTGACTTATTATAAAAAAAACTCAAGTATATGCAAATGGGATCATAGTACAATATAACATACTTGGGAATAGAGTGACTTATTATAAAAAAAACTCAAGTACAATTAAGATATCATATGTAGGATCCTAGCTAGGTACATATATTTACTGAAAACAAAGGAAATGATATTGATAAGTGCAACATAGTTATTTTCACTGATACCATGGTTAATAGATAGCAACTCATATTTTTCTTGAGTACCATAAATAAGTACTAGAACACATGATATTGTATAGAAATCATATGTTAAAGATATTAGCTTGGAACTGATCCATTTTCTCTGGTTCAAGGCTAATCCATGCATTAATCCCTCCACGTTCTCCATGTTGGCCACTATATCCTTCAGAAAGTAGTAGCACAAATTCATCGTTTCCACTTACTATAGGACTTACATGTGTTGGCATCCCGAATCCAAAATCAAGGTCACCAAATGGAAGCTTCCACCAAGCTGATACATAGAAGTTCCCATTATTTGTAGCAGGTATACCTTTATAAATTTCTAGCCAGTCAATCACTGATCTCACATATTCTTCAGTAACCCTTTCTTTACCCTCCCTTATCAGTTTAACACCAAACGAAATTGGGTTTCGAACTAGATCAGCAATCTTTGAAGTGGCAAAGGCAGTGATGATAGCATTTCCAACAAATCCATCAGGCAAAGGTGGTGATATTTTGGACCTGATATCTACTGCAAAAAATACAGTTGAGAGCTCATTAGGATTGTCAGTGAATACTTTTGTCCTCTCCTTCCAAATGTGCGCCACAATGGCTTCAAAAGTTGAACATTTCGTCATTGTCTTCGCTTTGAGGCGACTAATCATATCAATGTCGAAGTTAAAAAGCTTTTGACAATACTTCTTTGCGAAGATCAAAGGCGAGGGAGATGATTCGTAAGAGGTAGTGAAGGCTGTTGGCGTCGAAGAAATCTTTGGCAACTTTATGTACTCCTCGTGTGGAAAGCTAATCATGAGGGGATTTCTGGCTTTGATATGTGTTCTATCATGGTGTATAAGTGGGATTTTTAAGCTTCCATCTTTGCATATTGAGGCTAGATTTAGAAACATGTGACTAGCTGCTTTGCCATCAAGGATTGCATGATTTGTTAGAAACCCAACTGAAAATCCTCCACACTCAAATCTTGTAACCTGTCAAGAAAGAAATTAAGCATAGTTGATTAATTCAATGCAGTGTAAGATAATATTTTTCATGTGTAATAAATGAAGAAGACTATTTAATGCAAGAATAAATATGAAACTATAATAGATACAAGTAATGAAGGCTTTTCTAATTCATACCTGATATAAACTATATTATATCATGATATTGAGATATCTGTCTCATATAACCATTGTTATATCAGATATATACATTATGATTTTAGGTATACAAATAAAATTACGAAAATGTCTCATAATATATTTATATTAAGTATAAATTAGGAATTTCTTAGTATTGTCACTAGATATACAAGTATATATATTTCTTATTAAACTATGACACTTCGTAAATGAATAACGTGACTCTGAGTGGATATATTCATGTAGTATGTACTCATTCCACATTTCTACAATGTAAAAATCATTTTTTTACAATGTTCACACGTAAAATTAAATAAGAACAATAACCAATTTCACTTTATTAATCACTTTAACAACTTAAAAGTGAATAACTCGGTATGTACTTGGAGTTTACCATCGTTGAAAAAAGATGAAATTTGACAAAGTTGATCGATGCAATGATGCAAGAGCTAACCTGAATGGTCATGAGTGCTAACTCAGCTAGGTTTTTATACAACCCTTGACGATGAAGAAAGTGACCAAATGTAGGATTGGGAAGAGAAAGATTTCCAAGATCAGCTAATGTAAGGCTTGATTCAGCTTTAACAAAAGAAACTCCAGCATTGTTACAGATAAGCTCTAATCTTTTAGCTTCATGATTGAAGCTAAGCCTACCAGCCATATAATAGTATGGGACAAGAAGTTCACATGTTGCCTTGAGAATTTTTTCAGGAATGTCATTTGTTGATAGTTTTTTGTCTTCCTGAACTTCAAAGAAGAATAGGGTTTCTACAGGAAAACTCACTGCTTGATCAATATTTGACAAGAACATGGTTTCTGAGGGGTATGGGTGTTTTGGAGAAATCAGTGTAATTGCTTCATCTTTCACTACATCTTGGTCAGTTACTGAAACAGTTGACTCCATTGTGAAAATGTTAATCATGTGCTGTAAGTGATGGTTTAGAGATTTCTGTGTATATATATGTACAGAAATAGCTACATCTGAAATATCGTTTGATTGTCTAACATATAGGTTTGGTGGGGTTGGTGGAAAAATGCATGAAAATGGCATTATGGGTTAAATAATTGCAACATTCATTCATGGATCCTACATTATTGGCATGATTTACTCATTTCTTTCCTTTTTACTAGGCGTAGGAGGCATTTCAAGAGCACTTGTCACATGAAAGAGTAGGAAAATGGAGTGCAAGTATTGATAATATGAGCAATTTTTATGTGTAAAAATTTAGAATTGGAATCTTTTTTATTAAACTAGTTTCCTAAGCTAGACGACTCTTACCTTGAACTAACGTACAAGGCTTAGATTAAAAAATAAATAAAAAAAATCTTAGATGTGCATATCTTGAATGACTGCATGTCTTGAATGACTCACTAAATCCTAGTATTCCTCAAAAGCAGCCCTTGTTATGGAATAATAAACTTCAAAGGTTGTCTAAATATATCTTTAAGATATGCTACAATGCATATCTTGAAGAGTATAGTCGTTATTTCACTCGTGTAAATTGGTGGGACCGTATCATGCATTAATTGACGGGTCTTATATGGTATTAGACCATGAATATTCACGGGAATGTTTGAAGAAAAATGTCCTTTGATCAAGTGTAACAATTGATTATAATATGGACAAATTATGGAGATGACTATAATCGATTATTTTAGGTGATCATAGTGTTTTGCTAGAAATCGACTATGAGTTGTGAACTAATTTGATTAGTGTACGGCTAATAATAAACCGGTTCTATGAGGTCACACATATAAGTATATGATTAAATTAATGTGCAAAAGAGGTTAAGAAACTAAATAATCATGCTTATGTGAAGTATTGACTAATGAGCTTATTTTGTAACATAAGGATGTTACTTATAAATAAACCAAGGTGAAGAGGAAGGGAGCTGAGCACTATTTCACTTAGCCATATTCTCTCAAAGTTCACTCATCCTCTTTTGTCATCACCAAGAAAAGTAATAAGAAAGAGTTTTCTTATTCCGTACTAGCATACGTGGAGATTTAATCGTTGCTTATAGACCAACACTAGAGGAACAACATTTGATATTCTAAGGATCTCTATATAGAAGTGTGAAGTTTTCTTTGATTTGTGGAAATCAAGCTTCAAGGGTATGAAATTCTATTCCTATAATTCGTATTGAAATATTCATGAGATCCTGTTGTGGATGCAAGAAATTCCGTTTTTTTGTATCTACATTCCTACAGTAGTATCAGTTAGGCTCTTGCATATTTTGATATGATTTTGATTGATTATTTTGATTCAATTAGGGGAGGTTTGATATGTGGTATTGAAAATGCATGATTAAAATTGGATTTCAATCAATTGGTATTGATTTGTCTAATGCATAGTGATGCTGGGATTAATCATAATTAGCACGAATTTAATTGGAAATTATTTGTTGATTTCGTTGTTCTTAGCATGCCCAATATATTCAAACTCTTAGCCATGATAACCTGATTTTTGTGTGCTAATTGGTTTGAATTATGCTTCATGGATGTTTTGAATTTCATGAATTCACAATTTGATTGAGTTTTTATGTTGAAATTCGACTATTTCATGCTCAATTTTATATTCACGAATTATAAACCTTAAAATCTTCCCCAATTTGATTGAATCTCATGGAAATTAAGATTTTTCATAATTCATCAATACTAAATTATGGTTATATGATAACCAAATATTTTCCCCATAATTTTGGACAAAAATGAGAGCAAGAGTTTCTCCATACACAATCCAAAAGCTGGGTTTTTCTATCGGATCTTTGCAACTGCCGTGGGGGAGCCACGGTGGATGGCCGGTGACAGAGTTGCTTCTGGGAGGCTCACTGGTCAATGAGAAATGCAGGGGTGGGGTTCCTTTTTGGTGGGTCACCGAGAATAGTTTCCGGTGAGATCTTTCTTCCTTCGTGGCTGCTTGCGTGAAGTGTGTGTGAGGAGCTGATGGGTTGCAGCTAGTCGCGGGCCACGGACTGGCCGAAGCCGGGCTTGGAGCCCGGGCATGTTATGTGGGCAGTTATGCAATTCAAGTTAGCTAATTAATTTTAGTTAATACCACTTTTAATCTTTAATTGAATTAAAATAATCAGTTTTTTGGCTATTTAATTTATTCTTTGACTGTTTTTATTGATGGCAATTATTACTAGGATTTTATTAATATGATTAATAAAATGGGGTAGTTAATGGCATGGCTTTTATTAATATGATTAATGAATTGAGTAGTTAATGTCATGCTTTAATATTGTCATTATTTTATTTTATTAATATGATTAATAAGGTTGAATAATGATGTTAAAAGTAATTATTTTTGTTAATGTTTAATTTAATTAATTTGATTAGTTAAATTAGACTTTATATGCCTTTTAATTGTTTTTAATGGCATATTGAAGACTTAATGTTTAATAATTGTTATTATGCATTTTGTTTAATAATATGTGATATTATTATTATTATTAATTTGTATGCTTATTATAATATCCGATGTTATAATTGCATGAGGTAACTGGTATGGGCCAAGTTAGGATAGAAAATATGATCTCCGCATCGTTAAAGTTTTTTGTATCCTAATTAAATACGATTTTTGAATCGTTTGTATTTTTGTAATTTATTTTAATTTGTTATTTTAAATTTCAAAAATCTTATGTATTCAATATGGATGGAGATCCAAGGAGTGAAGGTCCAATGATGATCCATGATGATTCAAAGATGAAGCCCGAGAAGAATAGTCTTTAGGATTTAGGGGACATACTAGGATCACATTTATATTTTAGCTTTTATTGCTTTAATATGCACTAAGTTTAACTTATTAAATAAACCAACGTAGTAACTCAGGTCCCTAGTATAATATTGAGTTAATTTGTTTTTCCAATACAAACACCAATAAAAGCCTTAGTCATTAGTGGTTGGTTCTGCCTAAGTAGGGTGTCAATAATTGATTTAGAATTAAATATGGTAAATTTGAGAAATTTACATGTTTATTTGGTTATACTCAACAAAATCATCAAAAGGATTTTGGATTTTGAAGCATAGGGATGGGTATTGGGTAAGGAGTTACCACCTGTCAACCAAGAATTACAAATATTGTAATTAGTAAAGAGTTTACTTACCTTGATAAAATAACTTTAAGAGTAGCGCCCAAGTCTGCTAAGAATTATTTTAAAAAGGATATTGGAATCACTTAATTTAAAAAGAGACAATTTTTAAATTGAATTAAGCATGCGTGGCTTTTGTTATTTAAATTGTTTAAATACTTAAAGCTTATTATGATAAACATAATGAATTTTGCATATATCTATTGTAGATATCATGTCTAATAACAACAGCAATAATTCTTCACTTTTCAATTTGCATTCGATCCTTAAGAAGGATAAATTGAATGGGAAAAACTTACTTGATTGAGAACGAAACCTAAGAATTGTTCTAAGGTCCGATGAAAGAGAGGATGTTCTTGAAATCCCTATCCCAACCCTGTGCTCAACTCCTACAGATGCTGAGATAGCTTCTCACAAGGTTGTCTTGAAGAGGTTGGTAATTGTTACCTGCCTCATGCTGGCCTCCATGGACTCTTTCCTTTAAAAGAGGTTTGAGAAAATGGATATATATAACATCATTCAGTATTTGAAAACTATGTTTCGACTGCAAGCTAGAGTTGAGAGGTATGAGACTCACAAGGCTATCCTTGAGTGTCAGTCGGAAATGGGCAAGCTAGTGGGAGAACATGTCTTTAAGATGATAGGTCATTTTGAAAACATAGAAAAACTAGGCTTATCCCTTATAACCAAGAGTTGGGTACTGACATCATACTCCACTCACTTCATGATGGATTTAAAAACTTCAGGTTGAATTTCCATATGAATGGAGTTGAGAAAACCCTGGTTGAGTTATATGGGATGCTCATTACTATTGAGCAAAACATCCAATTTGAACCTAAGAAAGATGTTCTCATGATTTAAAAAGGAAGAGGGTTTAAGAAGGTTGGGACTGGCAAAAAGAAGTATGATAAAAGTAAACAAGGAGTTGTTACCAAAGCTTCTTTAAAGCCAAAGGCTACAACAAAGCCAATGGTGATTGCTGAGAGAAAATGCTTTCACTAGTGACATGATTGGTCATTGGAAGAGGAATTTCCCCAAGTACTTGAAGGATAAGAAGTTTGGTGCTTCTACTTCAGGTATCTATGTTATAGAAGTTAATTTAGCAACTTCTACTTTTTCTGGGGTATTTGATATCGGTTGTGTTTCTCACATTTATTCGAATGTGTAGGGACTCAAAAGGAGTAGGAAACTGGCAAAAGGGGAGGTAGAAATGTGCTAGCTAATGGAGCAAAGATTATTGCCACATAGTTGAAACTTATTATCTACCTTTGCCTTCTGGATTAATATTAGAACTCAATAATTGTTATTTTGTACCTAATATTGATAAAAACAGTATTTCAATTCATGTTTTGGATCATGAAGGATACACATTTACGATAAAGAAAGGTTGTTTATCTATTTATAAGAATGACATGTTTTATGCCAGTGCTAAAAATACTAATGGGTTGTATCTACTTAACCAAGATAAGCCTATCCTTAACATAGAAAGCAAGAAACATAAATCAAAAGATATAAACCCCACCTATCTATAGCATTATCGTTTGGGTCATATAAACCAAAATCGTATTCAAAAGTTACATAAAGGTGGGCTTCTAACATCTTTTGATTTTGAATCATTTGATGTATGCGAGTCGTGTTTGATGGGAAAAATAACAAGATCACTTTTTTCTGGAAAAGGTGAAAGAGCCAATGAACTATTAGGCCTAATACATATAGATGTATGTGGACCAATGAGTACAAAAGCTAGAAAAGGTTATAACTATTTCATAATATTTACTGATGATTTTAGTAGATATGGGTATATTTACTTAATGAAACATAAGTCAGAATCCTTTGAAAAGTTAAAAGAGTTCCAAAATGAAGTAGAGAACCAACTTGGTAAGACAATAAAAGCATTATGATCAGATCGTGGTGGTGAATATTTGAGCCAAGAGTTTAGTGATTATTTGAAGAGTCTTACTACCTCAAATGAATGGTGTCTCATAGAGGAGAAATCGAACTCTATTGGATATGGTTTGATTTATGATGATTCTTGTTGACCTTCTAGTATCCTTTTGGGGAAATGTTCTCGAAAATGCTGCTTTTACACTAAACAAGACTCCATCCAAGGCAGTCGATAAGACCCCATATGGGTTATGGAGAGGAATAGTTCATAGCCTGTCTTATTTACGCATTTGGGGCTGTGAGGCTTATGTAAAACGTTTACAGCCTGACAAGCTCACTCCTAAACCCGAAAAATGTTTCTTCGTAGGTTATCATAAAGAAACAAGGGGCTATTACTTCTACAACCTTCATGAAAATAAAGTGTTTGTTGCTAAGGATGGTACCTTTCTGGAAAAGGATTTCATTTCCGAAAAGGTAAGTGGGAGTAACATATTTCTCGATGAAGTTCAAGAAGCGCAATAAATAGATATGGTTCAACCCATGTCATAAGTAGAAGTACATGTGCCATTGCCTGTGGTAGAGGTAGTGCATCCAATACATGACACCTCTCCCGTGCCTGACTTTGTGCTGGAAGAAGAACATTCAATGGTTGAACCTCCTACTACTCCACTCGAATCTAATTCGAGCGAAAATTCTCAAATCGTTAAGAAGGAAATTTCTCCTATTGTTGACCCTCATAGATCTAGTAGACCAAGAAATGCAACAAAGAGTTTCGTAGACTTTTTGTTAAGTGAAAGTTTTGAAATAATGATTTTAGAATTTAAGGAACCTACTAGCTATAAAGATGCCTTAGTGAGTCAAGACTCCAAAAAATGGCTTGGAGCCATGAAATCTAAAATATAATTCATGTCTATGAATCAAGTATGGGACTTGGTTGATTTGCCTGACAGGATTACACCTATTAGATGTAAATGAATTTAAAAAATTTAAAACAGACAAGGATGGAAACATTGATGTTTTCAAAGCTAGATTGGTTGCGAAAGAGTGAAGGAAGATTCATGGTATTGACTATGATGAAACCTTTTCACTAGTTTCAATGCTTGAATCCATTTAGATAAATTGGCTATAATGAAACCTTTGCACTAGCTGCCTTCTTTGATTATGAAATTTGGCAAATGGATGTCAAAAAATCTTTCTTGAATGAGTTCTTGAAAGAGGATGTGTATATGACACAACATGAGGGTTTTGTGGATCTTGAGAATCTTAGAAAGGTATGTAAGCTTCAAAAGTCCATTTATGGTCTGAAGCAATCATCTTGGAGTTGGAATCTTTGATTTAATGAGGCAATCAAACAATTTGTTTTTCTCAAAAATGAAGAAAAAATTGTGTATACAAGAAGTTTAGTGGGAGTAGCATTATCTTCTTGGTTTTATATGTAGATGACATATTACTCATAGGAAATGATATTCCCATGGAGGGCTCTGTCAAAGAATGGCTAAATAATTATTTCTCTATGAAAGACATGGGAGAGGCCGAGTATATATTAGGGATCAAGATCTATAGAGATAGATCTAAACGATTAATTGGACTTAGTCAAAGAACTTATATTGATAAGTTTCTTACTAGGTTTAATATGGAAAAGTCAAAAATAGGTAAATTTCCTCCCTATGCAACATTGTTTGTCGCTAAGCAAGACTCAATGTCATTCAAACATTGATGAGATTAGGCAAATGATTAATGTACCTTATGCCTCGACAATAGGGTCCATTATATATGCCATGATTTGTACTCGACCAGATGTCTCATATGCATTGAGTATGTGTAGCAGATTCTAATCAAATCCATGTGATGTGCATTGGAATGCATCTAAGAATATCCTTAAGTACTTGAGAAGAACTAAAGATCATTTCTTAGTGTATGGAGGTGAAAGTGAGTTGGTTGTTGAATACGCGAATGCGAGCTTCCAAACAGACAAAGATGATTTTCGATCTCAATCTGGGTTCATCTTTTGTCTAAATAGAGGGGCAGTGAGCTGGAAGATTTTAAAGCAAAGCACCATAGATGATTCTACAACAGAGGCTGAGTACATTAATGTAGCTGATGCAACAAAGGAAGCTGCTTGGATGAAGAAATTTGTCTCTGAACTAGGAGTAGTACCTAGTATTGGAAATTGTATTGTCTTGCATTGTGATAATAATGGTTCCATTACTCAATGCAAAGAACCAAGATCACATTAGAAGTCCAAACATGTACTTAGAAAGTTTTACATCATTCGTGAGATTGTGATAAGGAAGGATGTAATGGTTTGCAAGATTCATACGGATTACAACATCGCTGATCAGTTAACTAAACCGTTGCCTCAACCCAAGCATGAAAGTTATACTAGGGCTTTAGGGCTTAAGCATATTGAAGAGTGGCTTTAGTTGTGTACTATTTTATTGTAAAATTAGTCATAAACATAAAACACTTATATACGTATATTTATGTTTATCAAAAAAGTTCTTATTAAATGTGGTTTGTTGTTAAATAAAATGTCCAAAGTATTATATATCATTCGATAGGTTTGTCAAATGTAAGATTTGATGATTGAAACCCTATTAAGAGAATCAAATTTATAAATACTGTTAGTCCCTAGTCCGAATCATTAAAATGGACATAAATGATTCTTTCAAGGATAGGTTTGTAAGTTGATTGATAGCGTAGTTTCATAGGCTATGGGGACATAGAGATGTCTAGTCATTTACATGTATATGTATGTGGATACATATTGGATAAACCTACTTGATATTCTTTAAAGTATTTCAAGAATTTTATTTATTATATTTGGTGGATTCCTTGACATGAGTGTGACACTAGTCTCATTTAGTGATTAGTAGGTCTTTGACATCTCAAACGTTGTGTCGTAACAGGAGGTTATAAAGTGAATGTTCAATTTTACTAAAAATTAAGTGGGATCTTTGGTTATACAAGATTGAATAAGTCCTCCTAATTGTTAGGATTGGTGTCTTGGGCCTCTTGAAGAGTAATAACTGAAAAATGCAAGGCCGTGCTCAAGAGTTAATCATTTGTTTTGGCAGTTCAAGCTCGGATTTCAAGAAATGATTTGAATATTAGTATGGATATAAATCTCAATTATAGGCATTTTTGTTTAATTTAAATACGAGGAAGAAAAATTATGATCTCAGTTATAGTAATTAAGTATCTCAGGTATAAGGTTTATTATTTCAAATAACTCAGTATTAAAATTTACTACAAGTTATTATTTTAAGAATTTTTTAAGATATAATAAATTTTAAATTGATTTTAGATTTTAGATTGTACATATATTTGGATTAGTCATTCATAATGTGCTCATGATTATAAACTAAGTTATAGATATATAAATCTCAATTATAAGCATTTTTGTTTTATGTAAATACGAGGAAAAAAAGTTATTATCTCAGTTATAGTAATTAAAATTTCAGTTAAAGTATTAAGTATCTCAGGTATAAGATTTATTATCTCAAATAACTCATTATTAAAATTTAATACAAGTTATTATCTCTGGAATTCTTTCACTTTATACGAAAATTAAGAATGATATTAACTCAGGTATAGATATTATAATTTCAAATATATAACCAAGGACAAAAATTCATATCTCAGTTAAGACATACTCAAATAAAAAGATTATATCATATAGTTATAAATATAATTTTAAAACATATATAATAACTATACATATATATAAACTAACAGTATTATTCAAATGATGTGTTCATTTAGAGTTTTTGTTTCAACTTCATTAGGATGACTAGGTTTTTGTTTTGTTCTTATCAAAATAATCTGTCAATATCTTTATTTTCTTTGGTCTACCTTTTGTTTTTGCCATTTTAAATCTGGAATTCTTTCATTTTGCTCAAATTCCTCAATAACTTCTTCAGACTGCATTATTGCCTCACGTCTCTATATAAATCTGATAAAGATTGGTCACATTTTTTTCTTGCTTCTTCATTTCCTTGATATGTTGTTACAATATCATAAATACACAAACAACATTTTGTCTCCAAGGAGTGCATATAGTAGATGATTGATTAACTGCTGAAGAATCTTCACAATCATTACCTTTAGAAGAAAATAGAAATATTATGTTAGTATTGAAAGAAGTCTCACAAAACAATAATGTAAAATAATTAACTATTTTGCAAAATAATATACCTTCCCAAACCACTGATTTTGCAAACTTGGTCCAACTCTTTTTAACATATCTTTCTGGAATCTTGAAAATAGAATGAATATGCATTATTCTGAGTACAATGATAGCATAGTAAACCAGTTTCTTGATAGCACATACATGAGCATGTAAATTCTGTAAAATCAGGAGTGGTCAAAACAGTTTTGCTCCTTGTCATATCTTCATTCTCAGAAACTTCAAAAAATTTAAAATCACCTTCTTCCAATAAAGTCTTCACATATGTATTCATACTTAAATTAACCTCATATAAGAAGTCATTATATATCTTTAATGTATATACTACAGCTGCATGTTTCAATTACTTACAATTTAGAAGTGAAGTTTTTGGTTTTTCAGTTGTGCACCTGAAGTTATCAGATTTCTCAGTAGATCGCCATCTTTTTACAATATCTTCAAATATGTGAAAAAACTCAAAAATATTGGTACTTCTCTTGGCTTTAAAAGTGATGTGTTATCTGATGTGTTTGATGTGTTTGGGGTTTAGGATCGCTTTGGAGTGGATTAGATGAATTAGAAAACAAATTCGTCTCAAAAGGAAACAAGATAAACACGCAAGGTAGAATCGGGTCTAAATTGCGTATAGGGGAAAATAATCTGGACCAAACACGAAGTAAGGCTAGATTATAGAGCTTATACTGACTAGCACTAAGCAAAGAAAGTATAAGTTTGTGAAACACCAAGTAACACACGAAATTCACAAAGAAAATCAGATTCTGTTCTACTTCTTTCACTCTTTTTCCAAATGAATTGGCAAGTGCCCTATTTATAGGAAGCTTTACAAATCCTTTAGCTTCCTATCTTATACGTTTAAAACAGAAGAAACAAGCCTCAATAAAGCTTTGTAACTCCTTTTTGAAATTCAAAACAGAATTTAAAAACTGAATTCAAATTGAGCATGATTCAAGCCTTGAATCACGCTTTGACCAAGTCACTAGATGACTGATTATTTGAGCAGCTATTTCGTGCATATTTGACAGAAAATAACCTCCCTAATTAAAGCTTTAAACGACTAAAATAAACAGCAAATAAATCATAATTATTCTCCCACAGAAATCGCCATGAATCAAGCATTGACCCCCCCCCCCCCCCCCCCTTTTTAGCTGTGGCGTTGATTTGGCTGTTTGAAAACTTCTTCTTGACCGTCCCCTTTAACTGGCCATAACTTCCCCTTTGCTCTCTTCCCATTTAAGGCAAGAAACAAAAGGATTAATTGAAGAGAACCCCACGAAATTATCACCCAAGGACTTGGACTTTCCGTGGATGAACAAGGCATGGACCGTCGTTTGAACTTCTGGAACTTTATGGACTTTATTGCTTGCTACCATATCATTCTCCCCCTCTTCGGAAAAGTTTGCCCTCAAACTTTCATCATCTAGATATGGGCTCAAGTCTCCCACATTGAACGTTGCACTTACGCCACCAAACTCACTAGGTAGATCAATCTTGTAAGCGCTTTCCCCAATTTTTTCCAAGACTTGAAAGGGACCATCTGATCTAGGCATGAGCTTATTTTTCCTAAGGTTAGGAAAACGTTCCTTCCTTAAATGTAGCCAAACCAAGTCACCTTTAGCAAATGTAGGTTGTTTTCGGTTCTTATTTGCCCGGTCTTTGTAGACTTTGTTCATAGCTTCAATCTTCTTTTTGACTTTGGTGCATGTTTTCTGAAATGCTTCCTACCTCTTCTTAGGTTCTCCATGTATTAAATCTCCTTTAGGCAAGGGAATTAACTCAATGGGCAGCAAAGGATTAACCCCATACACCACTTCAAAAGGACTACGAGCAGTGGTAGAAGAAGGAGACCTATTGTAAGCGAATTCAGCATGGGCTAACTTAACATCCCAGTCCTTTTGAGTTCTACTCACTAGACCTCGTAACAAAGCACCAAGGGTTCTATTAGTCACTTCTGTTTGACCATCCGTTTGTGGATGATGAGAAGTACTAAATAGGAGCTTAGTTCCCACCAATTTCCACAAAATCCTCCAAAAATGACTAAGGAACTTAGTATCCCTATCCGAAACAATGGACCTTGGAACCCCATGTAAACGAATGATTTCTCTAAAGTATAAATCAGCAACTTTAGAAGCATCATCTGTTTTGTGACATGGAATAAAATGAGCCATTTTAGAAAAACGGTCCACCACCACCATGATACTATCCTTCCCCCTTTGAGTCCTAGGGAGACCCACAATAAAATCCATGCTTACTCCTTCCCATGGAACATCAGGAACTGGTAATGGAGTGTAAAGACCCTTGTGAAAAGTACTCTTGGATTTTTGACAAGTAGAACACCTTTCTACAATGTGAGTAACGTCTTTGATCATATGAGGCCAATAGAAATGTTCTTGAAGCATTTCTAATGTCTTATGTATTCCAAAATGACCAGCAATTCCTCCCCCATGGATTTCACGAACCAAGAGTTCACGCACACCATTCTTAGGCACACAAAGTTTGTTGCCTTTGAATAAGAACCCATCTTGAACCGTGTAGTCTTGAGTAGGTTTCTTGAATTTTCCAGAAAAATCCTCATCTTCTTCATAGTGATTTTTCAAATGTTCAAACCCAAGAATCTTCGTATGAACCATAGTTAATAGATAGCTTCTCCTTGATAATGCATCAGCCACAACATTCTTCTTCCCTTCTTTGTACCTCGAACTGAATGTAAAAGATTGAAGAAATTCAACCCATTTAGCATGTCGGTGATTAAGCTTCTGCTGTCCATGAATGAATTTCAAGGCTTCATGATCCGAATGTAAAACAAACGGTTTTGGCCTTAGGTAATGAGACCAATGATCTAGAGCCCGAACAATAGCATAGAACTCACGATCATAATTCGAATAATTAAGCTTAGCACCACTTAATTTTTCGCTGAAATAACAAATGGGTCTCTTTCCTTGAATAAGAACAGCACCAATACCCACGCCACTTGCATCACATTCAACCTCAAACAGTTTATCAAAATCTGGCAATGCAAGAACCGTTGTATTGCACAATTTCTCTTTGATTTCTTCAAAGGCTTTTTGAGCAGATTCACTCCAAATGAACGCACCTTTCTTCAATAACTCGGTCAAAGGAGCTGTGATTGTTGAGAAATTCTTGATAAAGATTCTGTAAAATGAAGCAAGACCATGAAAGCTCCTCACTTCATGCACATCTTTCGGCACCTTCCAAGTTGAAATAGCCTTCACTTTCTCTGGATCAACCTGTACTCCTCCACTAGATACAACATATCCTAGGAAAGTAATATGCTTACACATGAAAGCACACTTTTCCAACTTCCCATACAATCTATTAGTCCTTAAAACCTCAAATAAAGATTTTAAATGTAACAAATGTTCATTTATGGATTTGCTATATACTAGAATATCATCTAAATATACAACAATGAATTTGTTGAGAAAAGGACGCAGTACCTCATTCATGAGTCTCATGAAAGAGATAGGAGCATTGCAAAGACCAAATGGCATGACAAGCCATTCGTATAAGCCTTGCTTGGTCTTAAAAGCTGTTTTACATTCATCACCTTCACGAATTCTCATTTGGTGATAGCCACTTCTCAAATCAATTTTACTGAAAATCTTGGCTCCACTCAACTCATCAAACATGTCTTGAAGCCTCGGCATAGGAAATCTGTATTTGATAGTAATATTATTGATAGAACGACTATCAATACACATTCTCCAAGTTCCCCCTTTCTTAGGTACTAAAAGAGCAGGAACAGCACATGGACTAAGGCTTTCGCGCACATATCCCCTTTCTATAAGTTCTTCAACTTGTCTTTGCAACTCTTTGGCCTGATCGGGACTACATCTGTAGGCTGGCTTATTAGGCAATTGAGCTCCCGGAATCAAGTCAATAGCATGCTCAATACCTCGAAATGGCGGCAGGCCTTGTGGCAAATCACTAGGAAATACATCAGAAAATTTCTCTAGCAATTTCTTCAAAGGCAATGAGTTAGTAACATTGGAAAGGTTATCATCAACAGGTTTAATAACAAGAAAAAACCCTTCCCCTTCCATAGCATACTCACGCTCAAACTCACGTTTTGAAACCAGAAAATTAGGTTTCTTCTCCATCATAGGTTCAATCTTTGGAGGCAAAGGAAGTAACCTGATTTTCTTTCCTCCATGAGCAGTGACCGTATAAACATTAGAAACGCCATCATGCAACACATTTCTATCAAATTGCCATGGTCTACCAAGCAAAATATGACACACACTCATAGGCAGGATATCACACCAACGTTCATCATGAAAATTTCCAATTGTAAAAGAAACTAGAGCTTGTTTCTTAACCTTTAAACCGGTGTCATTATCTAGCCAATTTAACTTATAAGGCTTAGCATGTTCACGAGTAGGTAATTTCAGTTTACTTACAAGTTCCTTAGAGGCCACATCTGTACAAGAACCACCATCTACAATCACATCACAAAGCTTGTCTCGTACCTTGCATCTGGTATGGAAAAGATTCTCTCTTTGTTGGACATCTTTGAGAGGTTCAGAATGTAGGATCCTCCTCATAACACCACACAATGGAGTGGCGTCTTCTTCAGCTCCATATTCCTCATATTCCTCTTCTTCTTCCTCATTTTCTTCGGAATCATACCCTCCTTCATGAATGGTGAGTGTATTCCGTTTTGGACATTCACTAGCAATATGTCCCCTTTCATGGAATTTGTAACACGTTCTTTTGGAAGCTTCTTGCTTGAAATCCGTTTTTCCTCCTTTGAATGAGTTAGGAGTAAAAATGGATTTGGCAGCAACTTCACCCTTTCCTACGGAAGGAAAAGCTTTGTAAGGAGGCCTCGAAGTAGGCCTTGGCCTATCTTCTTTGTGTTGTGCCTCAACCTTTCTGGCAGCTTTCACAACTTCTTCATAGGTGGAATAAGGTAGGAGATCCACCTTATTAGAAATTGGTTTTGACAACCCTTTGGTAAAACGCGCAATTTTGAGTGGCTCTCTCTCTTGCATATCACACACCAAACTGAGTGTCTCAAATTCTCGCACATATTCATCAACACTTCGTTCCCCTTGAGCTAGGCGAGTCAATTTTACATATTGATCTTGCTCATACTCACGTGGAATCCAACGTTGCTCCATCTTTTTTCTGAGTTTCACCCATGACTCAATCTTACCCTTTCCTTCTCTTCTCCTTTTGGCCTTCAGATTATCATACCAAAGTCCAGCAAGTTTGGTTAACTTAAGAATCGCCATTTTACAACTCCTAGTATCATCATACTCCTTATACTCAAAAATACTTTCCAATCTACGTACCCAATCAAAAAAAACTTCTGGATCATTAGAACCATCGAATTCGGGAAGATCAAGTTTGAGACTTCTATCTTCTTGGTAACCACGAAATTGTGATTCCCCATGGGTGGGTGTGGAATTGGAATGTTCTAATTCCTCTAACTTTCTACCTTGTCTAAGGCATAGGTCAGCAATGGCATCCATACGTGTTTCATGCTTTTTTATTTCGTCATGCATTTCCTGGAGTTTTCCAAGAATGTCTTTCATCGCTTCGTGAGATGTTGAGTTGGATGAACTCGAAGCCATGCTCCAAAGCCTTTGCTCTGATACCAACTGATGTGTTATCTGATGTGTTTGATGTGTTTGGGGTTTAGGATCGCTTTGGAGTGGATTAGATGAATTAGAAAACAAATTCGTCTCAAAAGGAAACAAGATAAACACGCAAGGTAGAATCGGGTCTAAATTGCGTATAGGGGAAAATAATCTGGACCAAACACGAAGTAAGGCTAGATTATAGAGCTTATACTGACTAGCACTAAGCAAAGAAAGTATAAGTTTGTGAAACACCAAGTAACACACGAAATTCACAAAGAAAATCAGATTCTGTTCTACTTCTTTCACTCTTTTTCCAAATGAATTGGCAAGTGCCCTATTTATAGGAAGCTTTACAAATCCTTTAGCTTCCTATCTTATACGTTTAAAACAGAAGAAACAAGCCTCAATAAAGCTTTGTAACTCCTTTTTGAAATTCAAAACAGAATTTAAAAACTGAATTCAAATTGAGCATGATTCAAGCCTTGAATCACGCTTTGACCAAGTCACTAGATGACTGATTATTTGAGCAGCTATTTCGTGCATATTTGACAGAAAATAACCTCCCTAATTAAAGCTTTAAACGACTAAAATAAACAGCAAATAAATCATAATTATTCTCCCACAGAAATCGCCATGAATCAAGCATTGACCCCCCCCCCCCCCCCCCCCCCCTTTTTAGCTGTGGCGTTGATTTGGCTGTTTGAAAACTTCTTCTTGACCGTCCCCTTTAACTGGCCATAACTTCCCCTTTGCTCTCTTCCCATTTAAGGCAAGAAACAAAAGGATTAATTGAAGAGAACCCCACGAAATTATCACCCAAGGACTTGGACTTTCCGTGGATGAACAAGGCATGGACCGTCGTTTGAACTTCTGGAACTTTATGGACTTTATTGCTTGCTACCATATCAAAAAGAGATAACATGATTTGTTACTTCTGACATTTGAGATGATAATATGCCAGCAGAGAACATATCTTTATTCAATGTTGTACACCACATTTGATGCAAGCTATGTAGCCTAATAAACCACTCATTGCCACGCAAATCATACTTCTCTATCATTTCAGACCACGAATCATTGAATTCTTCTTCATTATCACATCCCATTAGACATTTATCAAACATTGCTTTGAAATCATCATCACTCTTCGAATTACCAAAGTGTGGTACAAAATTCTTTAGCAGATGCCATAAGCATAACCGATGTCTTGATATTGGGAAGACCTATAAAAAGTAATTATTAAAATAATTATTTTATATCTATAATAAAAGGTATAAAGTTTTAGAGGTTTACCGTTTTTACTGCATTGCACATAGCAAGATCTTGATTGGTAAAGATAGATGATGGTACTAGACTACACATAGACTTCTTGAATGTGTTTAATAACCATTCAAATGTCTTAGTTTTCTCATTTGTAATAAAAGCAAATCCTAACATTGTTGTTCTCTAGTGGTTGTTGATGCAACAAACGGAGCACAAATCACGTTGTATCTGTTCTTATTGTAAGTTGTATCAAATATCAAAACATCTCCAAAACATTTTAAATCTTCCAACATCATTGGATCTCTCCAAAAATATGCTACTATATAATTTAAATCTCCAACCTTCAATCTGTAAAAGAAATTAGGATCTTCTTTTGCTTTTTATTGTAAAGTATCTAACAAGACTTGATTATCTCCTCCTTTTACTGTTGTATTTTGTATCTTGTAATGTAATTTAAATGATCTCTTTTAGTGTGTTCAAGATTTTCTTCTCCACCAACTTCATTACAAAGATAATTATATGAATCCATAAGTTTGATACCACTCTTAACCTTTTTCTCAATAACTTCTCTAATCTTTTCTCTGATATATCTTTCAGACTTTAGATGATGACGTACTGTTTTATCCACAAATTTATGATTATGAGTTACATTATGATCAACAACAACGAATTCTCATTCCTTAGAGCTCCTGAATATAATATAAGCTTTACAACCTACCCATGTGTCATTTACTATTATTTTTTTCTTTTTGAAATCAGAATTGGTATCAACATTATCCAATAAAGGTATATCAACAACACCATAAGTTTCATTCTTCTTCTGTTTTCCTTTAAAAAATCCTTCTTTAGAGCATCAAAAGTAGCACTCTACTAATTTCCAATTAACTTTCCTAGTTGTGGATTTTCTAACACTAAATCCTAAAAATCTTGAATGA
This sequence comes from Dysphania ambrosioides, assembly GCA_026401315.1. Lineage (NCBI taxonomy): Eukaryota > Viridiplantae > Streptophyta > Magnoliopsida > Caryophyllales > Amaranthaceae > Dysphania > Dysphania ambrosioides. The sequence continues at coordinate 10,523,901 of CM048657.1, forward strand.
GACTTGTACAACAAAAAAACTTCATCATAATTAGCCACTATTTTATTTAAAAGACATCCACTAATATTTTCAATATTATCAAATTTGTAGTAATCTTCTATATTGAATCCTACAATAGAAATGATATCTCAGTTTTATAAATTAATATATCAGTTAAAGTATTTTCAATCTATGAATAAGTTTATTATCTAAGTTAATATGAAACACATATATTCACATAAACCTCATGTATTTCTTGGTTATATAATAAAATGAATAAAATTATTATCTTAGTTGTAGTAATAAGGATATCAGATATAAAAATTAATCTATCGGGTATATTCATTTATATATGAGGTATAAAAGTTATCATTTTAGTTTACATATATGATGTTTTAATCATATATAATTTATTATCTTAGTTATAGAATTAAATGTTTAAGACATTGTATTTATTATCTCAGTTTTAGAAATAAAGGTCTCAGAGATAAAAAAAAAAGATCTCAGGTATTGTTGTAACACCCCGATAATTCTTATTTTTCCGAAACCCAAACCTTTAGGAACTACCGGTGTGCTACCGCCACGTGTTCAAACGTTAAGGCTATAAAACAGAGTTTTGCAGCGGAAAACCAAAAGACTTATGAAATAACATTAAACGTAAATCAACTCTTGATGTAAACAGCTGGAACCTCTACGGCCCTTACAGTAATGTACCAAATAACGTTTACCTCTAATTCAAATCCAACAGTTTAAAACCAAATCAAACCAACATAATTTATTCTGAAAATCTAAATTAAAATAACGTTTCTCTCCAACTCGCCCATGCATGAATGCTTGTTTAGATACCTGTTAATAATCTGCTCCCCAATAATACAAATGTAAGTATTGGATAATTACAGTGTCATTTATAGGCGAAAGTCATGACCAAAAACACACAAGGCACGTAATCAACAAGTTGAGTACATACAAAATTACAAAGTACGACAGTTGAACTGATAATTAAATAACTATAAAAATGTAAGAACGTATCACGCAACATTTTACTCAACTGACACGATAAATTGATTAATGATTTGGATTAAGAAAAAGACTAGGTTGTCTCCCCCATGTCCTGATTTGGACATCAAATAGTTAAATAACCCATGCACTCCCGTCGGAGAGCATCAAAATACAATATAAAAATCCAGATGGTAAACGGGCGCGACTCCGTTACCATAGCTAGATGAGATCTCAACTAACCCCAATTTTAAGTTTAAAAATTTATAAAAGAGAGACTCGTAGATCACATGGTCTCCAACAAAAGCCACGGATAATACCCCGTGAACTCCAACCCCTGATTGTCAATACTCTAGACGTGCACTAGCCTATAGTTTTATTACTTATCCTCTTTATCTTTAAGTGATTTACTATTTAAACTCAATAAACACAATCACCGTAGCACACAAATGCAAATATTACAGTCATTCAATCTATCTTTGTTATACTGTAATTTTAACTTTTTAATTTCAATCTCAACTGATAAAATTGTTGAACCAAGTCAACTACCCTCGTCATTAAGACTAATAAAAATACTTCTTTACTCCACTCATACTATCAGTAATGAAGGAGTAATAATAAACAACTCATGGATTAATTAACAATTAATACCAATTTAATAAATCACGGTTTCTCACAAATAACACCAAAACATGCCCCTAATATAAAGAACATGAATTCTTTTAAATGGATAACCAAACAATCTCATCCAAAGGGTTCCCTAAACATGATACTAAGTTTATATTTCATCCTAAATCATGTTCCTAATTAAAGGTAACGTTCTTCGTAATTTATATGTACTTGTTGTAAAATGCACGGGTATCCATTTTCTCTATTTTTAAGGACCTTCCACAAATTGTTCTCCTACACCAAATAATACAACTAAATCAACATATCAACAACCAAATTTATTTCCAACATCTTCATAATATTTCTTATCTATCATGACTAGTAAGGCTAATTGATACTCTGCAAGCAACATTAATTCTAAAATGATAATCAATATAAAATGTTTTCACAAGGATATAGGGTACTTCAACTTATTCAATCAAGCCTCCTCCACACTACCTAAATTTCGGTATTCGACAATCATTAAAATCTCCAACAACAATCTCTCTTTATAATGACTAAAGATCCACTAAAAATGACGTCTTTTAATGACTCGAAATTTTAATCTCACAACAAAGTTAAAGATCAAGAAATACCCAAGCACCAAGCATCCTCCAATCCTTTGATTTCAACATTCCACTAAGATTTGGCCATTATGACACTTGATAAAAGATTAAAGTAGCCCAACATATTGCTTCTTTTAAGGCCTCATAATTAAATTGCATACAATATCAAACTTGAACCTCTACAAATAACCAATAGGTGACACACTTTCAATCCATTTGGTTTACTATCTTAATTGACATTCATCTAATCGGGTTTCCAACAATCAAGTCAACCTATGTATACCATTTTCAAATTTGCTACATTGGAGACATCGGGATACAATCACAAATCAAAAAAAAAAAACAAAATCACCAAGAAACACCAGAATTTAAGAAGAGATATATGACATATAAACCTAATCCAACGTCACTAGTTTTGGGACCCTAGAAGCTCCAACTTTCTTTAGTTCTTCATATCAAAATTCAATCGTTAATTCAATCCACCAAATCACAACCCAACACAACAACAAATCATAACTCAACAATCACAAGAACCACACACCTCCATAACATCCTAATCTCATCAATTCATAACATATCATACATGAATCAAGAGATAAAAAAAACAAGAGGGAAGGAGAAGGGAGATCGTAAGTGGGCTAGCAGAAGCGCTGGAGGCTGGAGCGACGGCGGGCTATCTGGCAGCGACAGCAGTGGGGCAGCGGCTGGGGTCTGCTGGGGAATGGTTTCACGGGGGGGGGGGGGGGGGGGGGGGGGGGGTTCTTTCTTGCTTTTTTTCTCTACGGGGTGAGGGGGGTTTGTTATTGTTTTTGTTTTTTTGACTTTACTTTCTTTGTGGGGTTTCACGGGTAGGTTAGTATATGGGGGTTCTTTTCTTTTTTGACTTGAGTATTTGTGGGAGAATTGGCCACGGTGGGATTTTAATAAGGGTGGGGTTTTTTTTTGTAGTGTTTAGGTTTAGGTTATATGTGTTTAGGTTTAGGTTTAGATAGTAAGATAGTGCTTTGGGTAATATAAAATTTTGAGTAGGATAGAATTTCGGTAGTTTAGGCTTAGCGGATTACTTAGGAAAATAAATAGATAAAAAAATAATTGTAGAATTTCGGGGGATTACAATTGTATTTATTATTTCAATTTATGTTCTGATCGTATAAAAGTTATTATCTCAGTTATAGAATCAAACGTCTAAGATATTGTATTTATCATCTCATTTATAGAAATAAAGGTCTTAGTTATACAAAAAAAGATCTCAAGTATTGTATTTTTTTTCAATTTATGTTCTTATTGTATATAAGTTATTATCTAAGTTATAGTATCAAGCATCTCAGATATTTAATTTATTATCTTAGTTATAGAAATAAAGGTCTTAGATATATAAATAAACATCTCAGGTATTGTATTTATTATCTCAGTTATACAAATAATGGTCTTTAGATTTACTGCTTGAGATCTTTATATCTATACTTATACATGAGACATTTTATTTGAATAACTCAAATACGATATGCATTCATTATCTCAGATATATAAATAAAGGTCTCAGAAATTGGATTTATTATTACCAATATACAACTAAATAGGATTAACAATTTTTTATCTCAGGTATTGAATTTATTATCTAAGTTATAAATCAAACGTCTCAGATATAAATTATTATCCTAGTTATAGATATAAAGGTCTTAGATATACAAATAAAGATCTTAGTATTATTTTTTTATTTCAATTTAAGTTTTGATCATATATAAGTATTTATCTAAGTTATTGAATCACATGTCTCAGATATTTAATTTATTATCTCAGTTAAAGAAATAAAGGTCTTAGGTATACACAAAAGATTTTAGGTATTGTATTTATTATCTCATTTATATAAATAAAGGTCTAAGATTTAATTCCTGAGATCTTTCATATCTATACCTATACTTATTTGTATAACTGAAATGGGCAATACATTTATTATCTCATATGTACAAATAAAAGTCTCATGAATTGGATTTATTATCTCAGGTATTGAATTTATTATTACCAATATATAATTAAATACAACTACCAATTTATTATCTCATGTAATTATTACCAATATTTTCAGATATACAATTACCAAATTCTAATTCAGATTCGTAGAAATTATTATATCAGATATGTAAATTACCAAGTGAAAGATAATGAGATCGTATATCATATATGATAGTTACCTTCACATAGAGGTGATCAAATTGCGGGTCGGTTTGGGCCGTGCCAAAATGTTTGTTTTCTACCCATTCTTCGGGGTGGGTTCGGGCCAATATTGTTTTCGGGCCTAAAGTTGCTGCCCAAATCTCATATAAATCGGGCTTTGCGGGCCTTATTTAGATTTTTTTAAAAAGTATGTTTTACGAATGTAAAAAAAAACTCTCACCAAACTATATACTATGAAAACACCCACTTAGAACACCCGACCTTTATGATAACCACATTATAAACACAATTGATAAGAAGTTAAGAATTGAATACTTTTTTTGATAGAGAATTTAATTAACATCGAGAAACATGCCCCCACTTATACAAAGTTTATAAATCAATATGATTTCATTTTTTTTTTCAAATGAGAATTTAATTAACTTTTCAGTATACCCATTTTGAATGCCGACAATAACTACTTGATGTTAGTTTTTCTTACCAACTTCATTATAAACAATAATATCATTATAGTTTTACAAATTATGATATAATATTATGCATTATATTAGTGATACTCTCTAAAAATTACTCAGTTGATTTGGTTCATGGTTTAAAATGCCTTATATTTTTTAATATATAAATGACGGCTTGTCTTAAAAAGTTGAATAGCTTACACCTTACTTATTAGTAATTGAATGAATGACTGGTGAGTACAACTTTAATTGCTAGGATCTAAGAAAAATGTATGCTAACATAAGCAACAATAATACTTATACGCAATGGCCCATGACACTTTACAAAATAAACATGGACACTAACTCTAAGAGAGTGTATCACTGTGTCTTGCGTTACGTAGTATGCACATACACATGCCTCAAATTTTATTTTGCCAATCAGGTCGGGCTTCAGGTTATGCATTATTACCCAAACCCATCCCAAAATTTTTCGGGCCAAAGTTAACTTGCCCAAACCCAAATTTTTTCAGGCTAGACTGGGTCGGGCCAACGGGCCAGGTCATTATTGGTCAGGTCTACCTTCACATCTTGAGGTTTTCAAATCTTCATTATTTGATTTAGAAACATCATATATTTTCAGTTGCAATTCCTTCGAACTTGGAGCTTCGTTAGATTTCTTCAGCAATGTATTCGAACTCGTTTTGTAAGATTCCATAATTCTGGTAAAAATGTTGCGAAAAAAAGAGAGAATGAAAGAGTGAATGAAATGTAGAATGAAATAATGCGGCGTACTATTTAATGCTCACGGAAACTAAAGCCTATTTATCAGCGCGTTTAATTAGGTGTGACATATTACATCCAATACCAGCTCATGATTAATTGATCAACTTATAGCATTTACATAATGTAATTTCTATATCGGAACAAGTGAGCTTTATGTTTCCTATTTTCTAGCTAGCTAATAGCTTACATTTAATATTTTATATTGTAGTTGCTTTGTCTCATAGGTGCTTAAGTTGGTTAATAGTTAAACAATTGTTTTGCAAGTTAATAAACATACATACATAATGAGTTACATTATGGACAACGTAAGAAAGATAAAATATAAATAGAGTAAATGCAAATAATTAGATGTTGTTTAACATTATAACAACCTCGTACATTAGAGGGGGCGAGAGACCTAGTAATATACTAATATCATTAACACGGTACACACTCAAACAAAAAGAAAGAACATAAATCAGATCTGGCAGCAAGCTTTCACATTCTCTGAGTAAGTTGGTGTAACACCAACGTCCGAAAATAAAGTGAGAAATGGCGATAGTCCAAATCTAATATCCCAATGATTCCCGAACTGAAATGCTGCCAGAAACTGGACAGTCGTCATCATCATCATCTTCGCCATTCTAGTTGAGTCCACTCCCTTTCATATACAGCATCAATGGCGAATTGAGCAACACCTCCGTTCAAGGTTTCGGCACTTCTAGGGTTTTCTTCTTGGCCTCTTTGTGGTTCTTCCAAGGTGTTAGCGGAGGCGGCGACGCTGGTGGTGGAGACGGTGTTAGCGGATTGATGGATTTGTTTAAGGTTGGAGAGAGAATTCTTAGCTCTGTTCGGTCCGCGAGGTCGCTTGGTTTGCTTCCTTCAACTTCTGATCGCCCTGAGGTTTTTCATCGTTCTCGAACTCTCTGGTTTTGATTTTATTGTGATAATGTGGTTAGCTTTTTGTGATTCTTAATGTCGGAGACCGATTTGTTGAGCTGATTGACGTTCTGAGTAGTGTTGTTTTCGATTGTAATTGGTTTGATTCGGCTTTGTCGTACCAAGATTGAGTATTTGTGATTCGAAGGCGGTAGTTGATTAAGTGGCGAACTTTAGGTGTCAAATCATTTGGTACTCACTATTGAGTATTGGCTGATTGAAGAGGAGAAATTGGATTAGTTGCCGTATACAAGTGCTGAATTTTGTATTAATATTCATTTTTCTTCGATTTCTGTTTGGTTAGTGCTTCGTGGTTTCCGATTGAGATTGGAGTTGTAAGATCAGTGTAGTTAAGGAGTTTGTCAACTTGTTTGGGTTTTTGACGGTTGGAGGTATGGAGTGGTTGATGTCTGCGGTTAATGTTGCTTGAAGTGCAAATTGTGCCACCTAGCAATGCTAAGATTTGATAAGACCAAGATTTTAGATTACAATGCAACCTTTTTTTTTTTTTGTTGAGCTTGGAATGTGGACGCTATCTTTCTTGGAACATTTTTTTTTTACCCAAGAGTGTAAATAAAGGGTAAATTGCTAGTTTTCTATATAAAGTCAACGTTCAAGTCATGACACAAACTTTGCATATTTACAGACAACAGTTAAATGATTAGATTTCTCAGTTCTCATAGGCCTTATGCTTTCTCTTGAATCTTAGCTTCACCTCCTATCCCTTGATGAATAGTACAATGCTTTTTCAAAGACTACCTTATACAATGACATACTACGAACATATGTGCCTTTACATGTGCCATATAGTAAATTACGTTGGCAGCATTCCTTCCGGCCTAGCCTTCTCTCTTGTGGAGTTAACCTTTACTTATTCAAGGTTTTCCACTCTTCTATATTTTCATTACATTCAGCTAAATTATGTTATGATGCTTACTTCTCACACATTGAGACTTTCATGGATTTCTGATCCATCTTGAGAAAAAGGGAAGGAATATCTCTTTAGAAAGAGTATGGAACAAATTAAGGGGGGTGAAAGAAACTTTGACTAGACAGGTTTCGCTGTGTGAGGGTGGCATCATTACATTAAGGTTCATTGTGCTGTACTGACCTCCTTTATTGTTGTCTTCTGTTGAGATTTTTGATATGTTCAGAATTTCTACTGTGTCCTATAATCTTTGAATTATATGTTTAAAATTTCTGAACTGTATGTTCTTCATGGACCAATATGTCATGATATTATTATTGGGTGGATTAGTATAGTGTTTCAAGCTTAGGAAGCTATAAAGGTGGAGATCTTGATAGAAGATCAACTCACTTGGAAAAATATACAAGTATAAGCCTTGCTAAAAGTTGTAGTGTATATTACCTCATACTTGTCTTGTTTCCCATGTTTGGTTGCTTTTTTTTTTTTGTGGTGCTTATGTTTATCGTTGAGTGCAATAACTTGGTTTACCTGGTAAAGTGAAAGATGCAAGGTAGGTTGAAAGAGAGCGATGATGTACAAGGGGATTGCAATGATCTGAAATCCAATTCCTTTGACTATTTGGTGGTGTAGATAAAAAATTTAAAATGTATTCTTGGGAAATGTCTTGTCGATCCACTCATTTAAATTATTTTATAGGTTTAGTCGGACTCAAGCTCTTCATCAATTTATAGCTCCCTTCCTTGGATGAGTAAACACAATCATGTCTTATTTTTATGTCTGCATTATTTCGATTGAAACTTTCAAGTGTTTTAAGGGTATGCTCTTTGTTCTTATCCAAATTTATTACCTTTTCCAAGAAAGAAAAAGAAAAAGGCATAACTATGAAAAGAAAAAAGTGCAACCAACATATACCTTAGGCTGGTTTTACAAGGCTAAGTTTGTTGCTTGGTATAATTAATTAAGCATCAGACCATTGTAGCTATTGTGCTATAACATCTGATTATTTGTTTCTCTTTAAATGATACTAAAGTTTTTTTTTCTTCTATATTTTCCTTAGAAGAATATTTATTTATAAAAATGTATTTCTTCCACTACATCTTCAGTGTGGAGATGGAAATAATTTTAAAATGAGCATAGTATGTTTGAAATTAGTATGACACACATTCAGCGAGTATAGAGTGGTGGAATACACAGCAGTGCATAGATAAAGCTAGTGCATTGTCTTGAGAGAATATGTGGTTGCCTCTGCTTTAAATATTTATCTTTCACAGCAAGCCTATGTGATTGAGTGCAATGTAGCTTTATATCATATCCGATTGTTTTTGGTAGTCTATTGGACTCTTCATTTCATATTTCCGTATCATAATACCCGTATTAGGCCTTGACACTCTGACATGGATATGGACATTTGGCACTTCATTTTGGACCAAAATTATGCAATTTTTTTTTACAAAATTAGCTGAGTCGGACACTTGGATATGTACCCGTGTCCAGCACTAGTACTCGAGTCTGAGTAACATAGTTGGTAATACATAGAATAATTATCTCTGTTCTGTAGTTTTCTTGACATTGACGTGATGCTTGCAAAGACAACTTTTAGACTCAGGTCCCACTGCTGTTAATTGATTGCCATTATTATAGAGTTTCCAATTTTGGATGTAACTGGTTACTCTATTTCTTGGAACTCTATTTGAGGAGGAATCCATTAAATTGACTTATGTCCTTAAGGAAATAAAAACTTATTTATGGGCTTTCCTTTTGATTTTCTGTTAATTTGGAGACCTGTAAGTGGCTGTCATTTAATGTGTATGTTTTTGTATGTTGCTAATAAGAAGATGGGCCACCTCTTGTTTTTGCATTATTAACTGTTTTCCTTTGCGCTGATAGCTCTTTAGTGTGTTTGGGGTTGGGGTATTTTGGGCATGTCCTCTGGGAGGAATAAGGAATGAAAACTTTTATGACAATCTTTGTTGTTGCAGCTTTATGGAATAGAATGTTTGGTTCTTCCTTACTTGAGTGTCCAGAAGCATGTCTTTGTGGCAGAGTTGTGTATTTTGCTGCCTCTTGCTCTCTTTGAACACATGCTTACAAAGCTCCCCCAGCCCTATTTGTTCCAACTGTTGAAAAATGCTGAATTGTTTTTGTATTGACTTAGTTTTTGAAAGACTGCTGCTCCTCCCTCTTTGTAACATCCTTTTCATAGTTTTTATAGAAGAAGGGTCTCCAAGGGCCCATTTTTCAGTGGCAGTAATTTTTTTAAATATATTTTTTTATTGGGTATTTATCTTCATGCAGGTTCCTGCTAGGGCAGAAGCAGCTGCAGCTGTTGCTCGAGCTCTTGCAGCTCTTCCCCCTGATCAGAAGTTAAGTCTCTCTTCAAGTTCTGCAGAACTGAGTTCTATATATGGAAGCAGGCCCCTTGATCCAGTTGTAGAGGAATTAGAGGAAGAATTCTATGAAGAGGTTTGTTATTGCTTCTTAGTTTTTAGCTCCATTACTCTATACTTATATCGTGCTCTTGTTGCATATGTAGTTGTGTGCGTCATTTGAATATATCACTATCTCTTTGTTTTTGATTTCTCCGTTGGTCCTTTTGTTGTATAATTAAGTACATTTTCACACTTTGTTGCTCCCTCCAGATATTGATATCTGCGTTCTGTTTTGTTTTGGAAATTTGGACAAAGTGTTTTCCGTTGTTTCTGTTTGCCTTTTTTCTGTGTTCTTGTCTTATCTGAATTTCTCTTGAATACAAAGGCATCCTTGTTTTGAGGAACTGCTGGTATTTTTTAAGGTCAACAGTGATTGTAAGTGATTCAAAGGATAACAACTTATTTGAAAGCTTCAGTCACTCACAATTTTCTACTAAGGACCTTCTATAAATAAATAGCCAAAAAGGACCATATATAACGTTTGGTTTAGACACGGGACCTTTAACCGAATTTTGGCCTCCAATTCAACGTTTTTGGCATTGACTCAACTTAATTCAATTTGAATTCGTGATAAATGTTTCAATTCTTCACCTAGTTATGGTTTTGAACCAAGAAAAAGAAAGCAAAAAGGAAGAAAATGTCGGAAATTTGGGGATTTTTGGGGCTTTCTGTTGATTCAATGTCGTTAAATTTGCATCAACAATGATCTTATTTCATAACCAGATCTTTATATAAGGTCTATTGTCACTTTTTTTTTATTTTTTTTTATTTTTTTTATTTTTAATATAAGGTTCTTTCTCACAAAAGTGGTGATATGAAAGGTCCATCCTGACAAATTTTCCATTAATCTAACAATGCAAAACTTTGCTAGATATTTTTTCAACCTAATCAATTACAACTGAAAAATAAAACACTGATATATGTATTCTTTTGAACTTTCTTAGCCTTAATATGTTTCCTAAATCGAATAAAGCTTTGGAATTATGAGCCTTGATTCTAAACATTGGTATCACATTAGTTCTAACAAAATTACACATCCTAAATAAATTAGAAAACAGACTGGAAGAGTGGAAATTCATCTATTTTACACTTGGAAGAAACTTTAGTTTGATAAATTCAAGCCAAATCAAATCTTTTCCATCATAACCTTCCTTTTCTATCCAACATCACCCTTAGCAAATGGTTAAGTCAAAATTAGCAAACAATCTAGTTCTAAGTGTGAACCATGAGTCTACAAAGCTGCTATGCTGCAAGGGCTCCAGATCTCATCTTCTGCTACTTGTTACTGTATTTAAGGGCCTGCACATGCAGTCCCGTGCCACTTTCTCAGCTCAATGAAAATGTCAAGGGCACGTAGAGGACCCTGCCAGTATCCATCTGCTCAAAATCACGTTCATATCCTTATTGAAGCTAAGAGAAAGACTTTCTATTCAAAGAAAATCAAGCCATTTTTAAATTTTCATTTGCACCCAGCATATGTTATAAATAATTGGGCCCCCATGTGGAATTTTATGAGGCAGTTGTTATATATGGATTCAAGGACCTGAGGCTAGAGAGTTTGATGCATGAATCATGGGCCGAAATTTTCCTAAAAATGGGTCCGAAATGGGAAATAGAACCGAAATGAGAAATGGGCCTGGAAATGAACTTGAAATGGGAAATAGGCTCGGAAATGAAAATGGGCCTAAATGGGCTTGGGCCTTGACCCATTGACTTGGGCCTTGACTTGTGCGAGATCAAAATTGGACTTGGCTATGGGTTTGACTTCCATGGGGTTGGACCTTGACTTGGGGTTTGACTTACATGGGATTGGGCTTTGATTGTGCATGGGCTAAGGAACTAAGGCTGCATGGCAAGAAGGCTAAGTGGCGTGAGAAAGGAGATGGATTGGGCCAAGCAAGGATGGCATGGGAACTAGGGCTGAAGTGGCATGGATCTTCAAGGATTCAAGAGTCCAAAAGCAACCAAAACATCAATAAGTCCAAGCTACTTGAATATCTTATTTTTATTTATCTTTTTTAAGTGTTTTGTTAGGTTTAAAACTCCTATCTTTGTAGGATATTTTGCTGATCAGATTTGTTTAGTAGTTTAGTTAGAATAAACTTGTTTTAATGCGTGAATTAGGGGATGATAGCTGGCTGATCTTCACGTTTTGGTTTAGCTTCCTTAGGGTTTTTTATTTTCTATTTTCACGTGTTTCTAGCCTTAGTTAGTTAGGATTTTCTAGGTGTTTATTTATTTGTGTAGCAGCCGAAAATCAAAGAACTCAGTTGATGTTTAAGCTTAAAATTTTCGTGCTTGTTAAACTCTCTTTTGTGGAGGATTTATAAGGTTTCCTATGCTAGCTCAATTGTGACATAATGAGTGGTGATTTTAGGAGCCTTAATCTAGCTAAGTGGTGCATTTAGTTGGATTAGGGTTTTCCCTTGAAACGAATCTTACTTGGTGTGGCTGTATGGTAAGACTTCTTCCTTGATCTATCGGTTACTTTCTTCATTTGTGGTTTGTTTTTTATTGGAACTTGATATGTTAGATTTTTGAATAATCCACTTGAATTGGGTTTGTGATGATATTATTCCTATGCATGAAAATCAGAATTCTCAGCCTACAAAGTCATAATCTTTACTTGGAAAATTTATGATTCAATCTGAGTTTTCTGATTCGTGGGGCATGCAAATGTTCGTGAATTTTGGGTAGAGTTATGCCGTTGGATTTGGTTTCTTTTGTGCGTGAATTGTGAGCCTACATGTTTAATCTTCAAGAATTGGATCTGGCCTATTGAGTTTGAAATTTTGATCTTTAAAATCAGAAAAGAGTAAGCTAGAAAATTCGTGATTGAAGTTGGTGTTTTATCATTCATTCGAAGCATGTCAATATGTTTTTTTGCTTGAATTATTGAGGCGTGCTGTGTTGGACTTTGCGTGATAGTTGCTGGGTGAAGTTGTTGGATTCCTTGAGTTGTAACCTACATAATTATCTTGGTAAAGTGGTGGGGAATCATCAAGAATCATTGTAATTGTTAGGTATACCTTTGGAGCCCATTAATCATAACCATTTGCGCAAAACACAAAATCTGGCAGAATATTGTGTGTGTGTTGTTGGGCTTGTTTTGGGTGTCAATTAAGGGAGTTATCGTACACCCCCTTAGGATTAGGTTGTCTAGAGTGTGGTTGAAGAGAAAGGAGAAGAGTGAGGAGCTTTAGGGTGCGTGGCTTCGTGGGAAAGGTGCTGGGTGCAAGCAAAGAACCGTGTAACTTATGTAAATAAAAGCAATTTATCTACAAGAGTTGTAAATTGATTGATTAATTGTAATTACAAAGGCTGCCTTCTTTCAAGAGGAAGGTACTCTCCAAATGTGTCTCAATACAATTCTACCCTCTCCCTCTTTATTACAAGCCTGTCTAACTGATTTAATTCCCTCATATCCCTACTCTGCCCCTCCCATCTAACATCCTATTGTTAACCTACAACAGCTACTGCAATATTCTAACCGCTTGTCATGCTCCCATCTCTTGGCTTTTTTCTTGCATACATAGCAGCTTGTCTGTCATGCTCCTTTTTCCTTGCTTCCTTCTTGTATACGTAGCAATTATGGGTGGTCTTGGAATAATCCCTGTAGTACCCCCTCCCATCAGATTCACCTTGTCCTCAAGGTGGAATTCAGGAAATCGTGTACACATGTCTGCAAGAGGCTCTCAAGTAGCTTTAAATTCCGCCAACCCAGTCCATTTAATCAGAATTTCTTTGCCACCTTGGCTCTCTAGCTGATTTTCCCGTACTCTTAACACTAATTCAGGTGCTACTTCAATTATCAAGTCCTCTATAAAGTTTTCTGGAAGAGGAGAGAGCGTCCATTGGTGGCCAAATGCCTTTTTCAGCCGTGAAATATGGAAAACAGGATGGACTTTGGCATTATCAGGTAGCTTTAGTTTGTATGCTACTGCCAACTCGCTATAACACTTGATAAGGGCTATAGAATCTGGGACTCAGCTTCCTACATGCTCTTGTTGCCACTGAATGTTGTCTGTACAATTGGAGTTTAAGTAAAACCCAATTGCCCATAATTCCTCATGAATTCCTGTGCCTGTAACAAATGCATCATCAAATTATCTAACGCCGTATCCTGTTCAATCAACTACTCTTCCACCGATGACACAGCCGTAGCACCAAAGTAAATCTCACTAGATGGGGAGGATCTCGACCATATAAAATCTTGAACGAAGTATGCTTAGTGGCTGTATGAAAAGAAGTGTTATACCAATATTCTGCCAGGGATCCACACTAGCCAAGTCTTAGGTTTCCCACTTTAAAGACACCTAAGATAGGATTTTAACCCTTTATTAACAACTTCCAATTGACCATCCGTGGGGGTGATAAGTAGTGCTTCGATTGAGTTGGGTGCCTTGCAACTTAAATAACTCTTTCCAAAAAACGCTGAGAGGGTATGCCATGTAACCTAACAACTTCTTTAACAAAAACTTAGCCATAGATAGAGCGGTGTATGGGTTCCTCATGGGAATGAAATGGGCATACTTGGACAGTCTATCAACAACCACAAATATGGTGTCCCAACCTGCTAATTTGGGCTAGCCTTCCACGAAATCCATCGAAATATCCTCCTAAACCTTGTTTGGCAATGACAATGGTTGCAAGAGACCTAAAGGACTTACTGCTGAAGCTTTATTCCTCTGACAGGTGATACAATTTCGCACATACTCCTTGACGTCTTTCCTCATTTCCTTCCAAAACCACTCAACAGCGATTCTCTGTTAAGTCTTGAGCTCTCCTCCTTGTCCCTCAATAGAAGAATCATGGTACTCAAACAAGATGAATGACAATCCTACCTTTGAACATGAGTATGTCATTCTCCAGTGAAAAACCCTTTGGGGTGACCTCTCCTTGTCTGATTCTATATGTTAACCCCCTCAGAAGTGCATCTCGATTAATGATTTCACCAATCTTGGACTACGAAATGCCACAAACAGATACCAATGTAGAGCAACTAATTTCTCCCACAAACTCCCTTGAAAATGCATCGGCCACTACATTGCTTGCTCCTGGCTTGTACTATATTTCAAAAGTATACCCCAGTAGCTTACTCATCCATCTCTGACCCACTTCCCTTTGCTCTAGCAAGTACTTTAAGATTTTTTGATCCGTTCGTACCACAAAAGTCTGGTCCAATAGATAATATCGCCATTTCTCAATGATTAACACAATCGCCATCAATTCTTTTTCGTAGATGGACTTATTCGCAGCTCTTGTACCTTGTTGAAAAATGCTATGGGGTGTCCATTTTGTAGTAACACCGCTCCAAATCCCATCCCACATGCATCGGTTTCTAATATGAATGGTTCAGCAAAATTCGGCAAAGCATCAGTAGCCAAATCAGTCCACTTAAAATTATCCTTCCTAAGTTGGCTAGTGAGAGGGAGAGCCATGTGAGCATAATTTTTGATGAACCTTCTAGCCCTAAGAATCCCCGGAGCCCCTTTAAGTTTCGAGGCCATGGCCAGTCAAGGATAGCTTAGATCTTGCTATTGTCTACCTCCACACCACTGTCAGACACCACATGACCTAGGTAGGCTACTTTATTTTGCCTAAACTCACACTTATTCCTATTAGCATACAACTTATGTCTCCTTAACACACTCATCACCGTAGCCATGTTTTCCCTATGCTCGTCCTCTCCTCTACTATACACCAACACATCATAAAAAAAACCAACACAAACTTACGTACATACGGCTTAAAGACTGAGTTCATCATGGATTGGAAAGTTGTCAGCGCATTCGTTAACCCAAATGGAATCACGAGGAACTTGTAATGGCCCCCATGAGTTCAGAAAGTTGTCTTAGGAACATCCCTAGCATGAACTCGATATCTGGTGATAACCGGACTTTAAGTCTAGTTTTGTGAAAATTGAAGCTCATCAACCATGGGTAAAGGAAACTTATCTAGAATGGTGCATTTGTCGAGTGCCCGATAATCAACGCAGAATCTCCATGATCCGTCCTTCCTCACAAGCAGAACCGGACTTGAGTGAATTGAGGGTTGAATAATGCCTGCCTTGAGCATATGTGCCACCAGCTTCTCAATCTCATTCTTCTGACTATGAGGATAGCAATACGACCGTACATTGATTGGATTAGTGCCCTCTCTTAACACAATAGCATGCTCAATTGTTCTGTGTGGGGGGAGTCATGTAGCATCTTAAACACATTAGCAAATTCCTCCAAGTTCACACTCAAAAATTCCGGAACCTCTCCCCTATTTTCTGCAAAGTCTTCCATTAAAATGTCCAATTCAACCAAGTATCCATGTTTTTCTTTTCAAAGGGTCATACACATAGCTTTCAAAGAGATGCATGTACGCCCCAGAGTAAGATCCCCTTTTAGTGTTACCTTCTCTGTCCTCACGGTAAATCTCATGACCTGTGTTTTCCAATTAGTGGAAACATCTCCCAATTTCTCCAACCATTGTACTCCTAAGATGACATCTAAGTTTCCAAGCTCAAGGTAAAAAACTTCAACTATAATTATCCTCAATAACTCCAACTCAACCCTCCTACAGTGTCCTTCTCCCACTACTGCTTCCCCATTCCCAAGAGTGACCCCAAATTCACCCGTCTCTTCTATTGGAAGCTTTAGCTCCCTCGCCTTCCTCGTTGAAATGAAGTTGTGGGTAGCCCCTGAGTCTACCATAACCACTACTTCACGTTCCTTAATTGTTCCTCTCAACTTCAGAGTTTTTGGGTTAGTAAACCCCAACATTGAATTTAATGAGATGGTAGGTGATTCGGAGATTTCTAAGTTGGGTTCAGCTAGCTCTTCTTCCAACATCTCTGGAGGTTCCATCATATCCTCCTCCTCGTCCATCATCATTAGCACACTCAATTTGCGGTGCCTACGGTGGTGGTTAGGGTTCCACTTCTCATCGCATCTAAAACAGAGCCCTTGTTTCCTTTTTTGCTGGAGTTCTCTTTCGGTGAGTCGACGAATCTCCCCTAGTATTCATGTCACATTACTCTTGCCCAGATTCGTGGTGTGGTTGTTTGGGTTATTTGGGACCCTTACATAAGGGACTGAACTATCCTGGGGTGAGTAATGGTTTAAATGTTGTCGGGCTTAAATTGGGAAACAACTTGGGCTTGTTCATAGGCACGGTTTTGGGCTCGCCCCATCATCTCGGCCCAACCTTGATTTTCTCCTCAGCCCTCAAGGCAAGCTCCATAGCTTCATCCAAGTTAACCGGCCATAACAATCTCACTTCCACCTTCACTTCCTCCCTCAACCCATTCAAGAAATGTCCCATGGCAATCGCCTCCGGAACTCCGTTAAGTGAAGCCATCAATTCTATAAATCTTCTATTGAACTCTGCCACCGTCACGGGTCCTTGTTGAAGAGCCAACCACTGCTCATGGAGACTTCCCAAAGACGACGGCTGGATTCTTCAAAGGAGTCCTTTCAATTCCTCCCACCTTTCTGCCGGGAGAATCCATCCATCCGGATTGGATCCATCAAAGCTGGGTAGGTCCAACTTCTTTGATCTCCAATTGCCTCCCATTTCCTCCGTAGCAACGTGTTGTGGATCCTCCATATTAGGGATTCCTGTATTGGAAAAAATCCCCGAGTCTGCTACCACGTGAAGGGGCTTTCAATCTGAATTCGTCGTCTGATTCTCCATTTTTGAGACAACGAAGCTACCTCGGCCCTCAGCTATTGAGCCGTTTTTTCCACCACCTCATTGGTGTGTCTCCTGAACTTGGTTTCCATAGCTTCCGGCGCCATTGTTATAGCTTGCATGATTTTCGTATCCAATGAAGTGATTTCGTTTTCCATAGCCTCGATTCGTTGAGCGTTGGTAGGAGGGCCCATTTCTTACCGCCGGCGTACGACTCCTGATACCAAATTGCTGGGTGCTAGTAAAGAACCGTGTAACTTATGTAAATAAAAGCAACTTATCTACAAGAGTTGTAATATTGATTGATTGTAATTACAAAGGCTGCCTTGTTTCGAGAGGAAGGTACTCTCCAAATGTGTCTCAATACAATTCTCCCCGCTACTGACCCTCTCCCTCTTTATTACAAGTCTGTCTAACTGATTTGATTCCCTCATATCCCTACTCTGCCCCTCCCATCTAACATCCTATTGTTAACCGACTAACAGCTGCAATGTTCTAACCGCTTGTCTGCTTATCTGTCATGCTCCCATCTCTTGGCTTCCTTCTTGCATACGTAGCAGCTTGTCTGTCATGCTCCCTTTTCCTTGCTTCCTTCTTGTATACGTAGCAATTATGGGTGGTCTTGGAACAATCCCTGCGAAAGGCTGAGCGTCACAGTAGATTGGCTGGTTTGCGTGGGGATTATTGCTAGAGATTAGGGCTTCGATTTTGGATCCGAATTAAACCCATTTGTCGGGATACCCACCGGGAACATCCCTACAACAGCATTCTTGTCCTCTAGATGCACTACTTTACATGTGCTTTGATAAAATCTCTATTCTTGATAAAATGTTAGTGCCTAACCCCGTGTTTTTTGCAAGTGAGATATTCCTGTCTTGTAAGGATCTGTACTGTGTGCAAAAGGAATATCTCACTGTTTAATTGATAACATGTTATTTGATTGATTACATACTATTGATTCATCTTCTGCTTCAATCAAAAGTAAATCTCTCACATATAGCTTAGTAAGGTGGAAAGGAAGTAGTTGCAACCTCAGACAAAAAATAGTACAAATTCTATAGTAGAAGCCTATAAGAACAAGTTTAAAAGAGTGGTCTTTACAGACTGGTGAAAAGTTGATGGCAGTCTGGTAGTTCAGGGTGATGATATGAGTTCTTTTCGAGGGTGATGGTTGTTTTTAATTGGTGATAAGTTCTGCCAGATGATCAGAGTATGATAAATGGAGGAAAACAATGGAAACTCTGGTTTAGTGTTTTTGAAACTTCTTGCATTGACTTGCAAGATAATTAGACTTTCCTGAAATTAGAGTGAGGTTGTGTCCATGCAAAGTCTTAAGTATGCTGTAAAAAGTTGTGCACAAGCTGGTAGGAGGCTGAGGGTTCTGTTATCTTTTGAAAACCAGTGGTTATTAGGCTTTTTTATTGGTTCATCCTGTGGCCATCAGTAAAAAATGAATTAGATGAGTGCATCAATGATCTTTTTTAAAAAGATAGAGCTGAGATTTATAAATGGAAAGAGGAAACTCCAGGCTAGTGCCTTTAGTGTAATTGAGGAAAAGAGCTGGTTTATAGGGTTAGAAGTTATACGAGGGCTGTGGTCTTAACTGAGACATCTGTAATTTTGAATTTGGGTGTTAATACGAGTAGTGAGATCTCAAAAAATATTTCCTTCAATTTTTCAGTCTTTTTCTTAAAATTTTAAGGAAAGTTATCTTTTTGAACTTTTTGTATTAATCTACTAATACAGTTTTCTTGTATCTAAAACAGAAAGGCTTTCTCCATTGGGTCTGATTCTATGTTTTTCATCTATAGGGTTCTGTTGCAAGAAATTCTTTCATTTATAGGTTCCCTCTTGTTGATTTTTTTAGAATAAAAATTTTCTTATCATATATAGTCTAATCCAAGGAAAATTTTAATACTGGCATGATTGTTTCTTATTATCATTTTCTTACCCTTGGGAACATTTACAGTCTTCTCTCGAACTTGTCATGTATTCTCTGTCTTTTAGACTATTACTAGATAACGATTTTATATTATATTATTGCCTCTCTTCTACATAAGCTTCTGTATGGTATCTAGTGAAGGCTTTGATTACATTGTAAAACATATTTGCTTGAATATAGTGATTTTGTTGTATTTATGTTATCTGTCAACAGGATTTTGATCCAGTTATGTATGTTCTTGAGCATATTCCATCAGAAGAAGAAGAATTGGGACATTTTGAAAACAAGGTTAGACTTTGTTTGCTTCTTGTTGCTCTTGTTTTTTTAATTCAGATTGTTAATATTAGGTAACGAGTTTGAATGGAAGTGGTTTTTTGCTTCTGAAAATATAGTATTTACTTACTCCCATCACCATAGATGCAGTGGTATTGTCATGCACATATTTGTTTAAAATGAGATCTGAAATAGGACACATGCTTAGACTGGGCCTCCCACTTTGATCCCCCATTGGTGATTGATAAGGTATTATGAATGAAATATACAAACTTTCTGCAGTAAGATTAGAGGGTAATGTGTAGGAGACTTGATAAAATCACTCGAAAGGACCATTAATAATACAAAATGAACACATGTGATGATGGTAATAAGATGAGGAAAAACGTTCTTACTAGAGAGAGAGAGAGAGAGAGAGAGAGAGAGGTGGGGGGGTTGATGGAAATCATACCTTATATTATGAAACAAGAATCTAGGTTAAAAACAATTATGATTGGTCCTTACTTGGCTAGGTTATAAATTTTTGAGTGCCACCATATTTTATTAATCTTTATACCTTGGTAACTTCAGAATAGGTAGCCTGTCTACTTCACTAATATCTATTTTTGTGTTTTCTCGTATTCCTTGATATGATATTTCCTAATCTCTCCAATTGAATGACCAGATATTTTCTCTTAGTGTGCTTGATTTGTTTGATTTTTTATTTTATACATGTATTTTTGACATTCGAAAAGAGTTCTCTTAT
Organism: Dysphania ambrosioides; assembly: GCA_026401315.1. Lineage (NCBI taxonomy): Eukaryota > Viridiplantae > Streptophyta > Magnoliopsida > Caryophyllales > Amaranthaceae > Dysphania > Dysphania ambrosioides. The sequence continues at coordinate 10,544,403 of CM048657.1, forward strand.
TTGTGATGACTTCATTATTGATATTATCTCTGTAAGGTTAGACTCCCTAGAGGCTTCCTCATTTTCATTATGTACTTGAGCTTGCATAATTTCGAACACTTCCTAGAGTTGAGCAAATCAGTGTGGTTCTCACTTGAAAGTGTATTGTATTGTTTTATCTTGTGGTCAACAATTCCTTTTCATCTGAGCTACCTAAAGTGAATATTTGATGATATCAGCTTTGCTAAGCTTAGTTTTTCAACTTGATCAATTTCTGCTCTTTTCAGGCTACTGTCAGGCTATTACAACTGGAGAAGATTTCTTCACATTTGTCCCGCCATGTCATGGAGCATCATGAAGAAATGGGTAATCTGTTAATTTTTTGGGGGGCTTACATGAGTCAAATTCTCATTGATCAAAGTTTGTGAAAGTTAAGTTATAACAACTGTGGAACATATGTTGGTGTTCCCCTGATAAATAACTGTTCTGATTTATGATTTAAGTTAAAAGTTATAGGCTGAAAATACATTTATTTTTTGCCAGTTAAGGGTATGCAATTGGTAAGAGAATTGGAGAGAGATTTGAAGATCGCCACTGTAATATGCATGGTATCCATATGAATGCAGCATTTTAACTCCTTTAATGGCTTCTAGTTTGTTGAGAGGGTCTATCCTCTTTTTAATGGACTATGATCTATATTAGAATTTCGTGCCATATTGCAGAATGGGAGGAGGCACCTGACTTCTTCTATGCATGAAGTTTCTAGGGATCTGATTGTTACGGCTAATTCAAGAAAGAAGCAAGCTCTCTTGGTATTGACCTTTTTATGCAGCATTATTTTTCATTTGATTGCCTACTTACTTTGATGCGTCCTTTTTCCTATGTAAGGTTCATGTTAGAAAGCATCTACTTTGATATTTTGCTATGTTCCATCTGCAATTACTTCCATAAAGTGGAAGAAATGAAAGAAAGTAAACAAGTGGTGAACTGTAGTCAGTCTAATTATTGATTACCATAGCCTTTAAAACTCTGCCTTTTGTGTTTTTGCATAAAACTAGGAGAAACAACACAAAGAAAGCGAAATGATTCTAAAAAGTAAGGACTTGCAAAGTTGTAAGTGTAGGGATTACACACCTTGATGTCTTCAGCCAATTCTTATTACCTTCTCCCTTTGTCTGGATAAAATTCGCCTCATTAACTCTTTTAGGATGACTCCGAAAAAGTTTGCACATTTCCTAAAATGTTTCTGGTATGTGATTGGTATTACTAAATACCCTTTCTTAGGTCAAATAATGAGGAGACTGGAGAGTGGAAATATTATTGGTATTATAACAGTTGAATCATGTCAAATTCTTGATAATTAGTTAGGGACAAAGTCACAGTTGATTCTGGATGGAGTTAGACTAGATATAAGAAAATAGTGTTATATCATGTCTTCAGATCAATATTCATGTTCAGCTTTCATACAATGTTTTACCTGCTATACTTAATAAGTTGATTTGTATTTCCTTGCTATTGTTCTACTTAATAATATTAACTTTGTGGGCATTTGATCTTGTGCAATGGTTCATCTATTAATGACACTGCACATGGTAATGCAGCCAGTACAATACAGGGCCCTGAGCCAAATTTGTATATTGGGCTCCTAGAAATGAAAATTGGTATGAAAATGTAAAACATATTTGTATAAAAGAAATAATAGAAGACTATAGTTCTAATCTTTAAGAACATAAAAGCCTGCCCATTCCAAAGAAAACATGGGGCCTCTAATTGCATTTTCTGATGGTTTGTGATATGTTTTCCCAAAAATAGCCTTATTCACTTTGATTTATGGGGAGAGTGTAAAAATAATCCAACTATTCTTAAATGTGGTTGGTTGGGACAATATGACAATTATTTAAGGTGAAAAGGTCTAGGGCCTTCCTTAATCACATATATTGCTCATTTGTATTATGGTATAGCCGCTATCTTGTATATACTTACTTCAATATCCTGAGCTGTTTTAAGTATTGGTTTATTGATTTTGAAAAGTAAGAGGCAAGCGGCAAGCCTATATCTTATTTTATTGCTCATTCTGTCTTTCACATCTTGGAACTATTTTGCAGGATGTGCTTCCAGTATTGACAGAAATATGTCATGCTCTAAACATGCAGAAAGAGCTTGAAATACTTGTTGAGGAAGGGAATTTCTGTAAGGTTGATTTTTGTAAAGATCTCGCCGCTATTCCCCTGTTTCGAGATGATTATCATTCCAGTCGTCATTTACCAAATAATTTTCTGCTTCTATATGCAATAATGTATGCCTCTGACTGCTACCCAATTGCAGGCATTTCAAGTACTTTCTGAATATTTGCAGCTTCTAGATAGTCTTACCGAGCTTTCAGCTGTACAAGAAATGAGCCGCTGTGTTGAGGTAAATATTATCTCAGTGTTGTAGACTCTTTTGCCCTGTGTTTGGAAGTGGGAAGTCTCAGGGTCACCAAATGCTTTGACATTGTTTTCACTCTGAGTCTCTCTCACGCAATAACAACAGTAATACTCACTCATCTCACTACCTGAAGCTTCTATTGTGAATCTTCTTGACGCTTCTAACCTAGCCACTTACAATCTCACAGATTCTCACAAAACTTGGTCGATATACTGCTAAAATCATCACTATGTATTTAATGTTCTTGTTACTCTTTCTAATTTTATTTTTAAATTTGACTCTTGTTTCTATTTCTAATTTCCCATTCATGTATGTTGGTGTCAATAGGAGTAATGTGATAACAATAATATTGGAATAGATGTATTTAATGTTCTATGTATTGTCTATTCTGTGAAAAAAAGAAAAGAATATGAACCTGTTTATACATGTGTATGGTGAAAATCCGAGGATCCGCCTATTGAGTATGTAAATAACTAATAATTTGAAAATTTGGAGGTTTTTTTACTTAATTAAAAGAGTGAACACTTGACATTCCTTATTTGATAATTTTATCTTATTTTAGTAGACTTTGTAGAATCTTACGATTTTAGGATTCCATCATGTGAGCCCCTCCGATCCCTGATTCCAACATGTCAATGTGTATGCATGTTGTCACCTGATTTTTCATCAATGAGTGCTTCCTGTTTCACAATTATATTTCTTACAACTGCAACCATTCTTTTGTATACTTTACAGTTTTCGTGTGGTTAATGATCTAGATCTATGTGCTGTTTCTATTTATGTATCCACAGGTTTGGTTGGGTAACACTCTTCAGAAACTGGATTCATTATTGTTACAAGTTTGCCAGGTTTTCAAAGAGGAGAAATATGTTACTGTATGTATATGATCCTTGTTATTCATTTGTGATTGAGTTAGTAAATTTATCAGTCATCTCATTCTTCCATATCTTGTATGTATGACAGTGATGATTACTTATTAGCTGGTATCTGCAAATGTCTTGTAGCAGCTTGTGGTTTTCTTCACTAATTCCTATCATGTAAATATAGAAGTCAAAAATATTTCTTCCGTTTTGCAGACAAATCATACCAATTGCTCTGCTGGTGAACCAAATGTTTTTGCTTCCGGATCTGTTTAAATCTGTCCCTTGATTCATTGCCTCTTGTTGCTTGTTTTCACTTTTATATTTACTATGTGATAATAAGGGTAAACCTATCAACCCTTGTATCTAATCCCAAAAATTATCAAAAACCTGACATGATTCTGGAGGTTGGATCAGAATAACAGTTCAATCTTCTTATTTGCATGAAGGATGATTTAATCCTACTTAGGTGCTAAGACGCGAACAAAAGGGATTCAAGCCATAAAACTTCATAACTTTCAAGTGAGAAGATTCCAAAGTTTATGTTTGATTTGGGATAGGGATTAGGGGTGGAGAATAGGTAATAATATGAATATGATATTTAAGTGTTAGATTTGCTAAAGGTTCCTAGTCATTCCTCCAAGGGGTTGTGAGGATTTTCTTTATTTAAATTAATTGTTTTGTGGTATGGAAGATTATAATCAATAAAAGGGCATGCAAAAGTCTATTATGCGGTTTCCCATCTTAATGATTTCCCCCCCTGATTGTTATATAAAATCTTCAATGGAATATGCCAATATTCCAGGCTGATTTTATTGGCTTTTCATTAATTAAGAAGTAAAAAAAAAATAGGTACCAAATGTTTAGGAAAAGTCATCCTTATTTGGTGGATGAGATAATAGGGAAGAAACAAGATGTAAAGGTTATCAATACAGCTAATCTTTTAGGAATCACGTGGCTAGTATATGAAGTATGTGTTATCAAGAAAATCTAGAATGAGTTGAATGTTCTTTGGCAACTATTGGGGATTTCTTAATTGATTTCCAGAACTTGATTATTTATTTATTTCCCATTGTTTTAGGGAAGCTAATTCCACTGCTGATTATATAATCAATTTATAGGCACAGTTTCCACCCTTTCTCATGTGGTTTGATTTTATCAATCTTCATTTCCCAAATATCGTTTGGAAGTATGAGTTGAGTTGGTCCTACACAACCTAGGATTTCTTTTCATATTGGAAATAAGAAATTTGCCTTTTTGAAATCCTGCTAAAGATCTAGCTTTGTTGAATGTGACAGTTTCTATATGGGTTTGATCACAATGGTCATCCCTGAGAAGTGGTAGATCTTAAACATCAATTTGAAATCAATTCCTATCTGCTAATCATTCCTTTGGAAATAAGGTCCATATTGGAAATTCTTTCTTTTCACCTAAGTAGTCATTTTCCTTCCAGCCTTCTCTCCGGAATATCAAGTGGTCTGACATCCGTAATTGGAAGAACATGAACCATTCTTCCAAGATTTGACCTCTGGATAAACAGATCCTACTTAGCAGTTCCAATTATCTTGTCCAGCTGGTAATGAGAGAAAGGGGAGGAAAATTGGACTATTTGGTTGAGGCCTTGAGGGGGTGGGGAAATTATCAGCAAGACCTTCGTTCCTCAGCTTGGTGCAAAAGGCTTCCTATTTTTTCAATCATCACGTTGTGTCAGAGCGTAGATGGGGAAGCAGAGCCCAGGAAGGAGAGAAGCATTCATGGGAGAAATAAAAACAATAAGTATCCGTTATTTGACAGAGGAGAGGTTTTGAAAAATTTGAAGAATTTTGAAGTAATATGATATAGTTCATTTTCTTTTTTCCCAATTTCATTTCATGTTTATTCATTATCTTATCAATGCTATTTTGCATGTAGACATTCTTTTCTTTCTATCCTTTAAGCTGAATCCATTATTTTTTGCCGCTCACCTTTCTAATTGATAAAAATCTTTGACTCCAGTGTTTTGACATCTCATAAAGTTTTGGCTTATCAAACACCCTTAAAATTGTAAATGGATATGAAACTTCTTATCTACAAGGTCTATACCATAAAGGAGAGAAGGAAATGAGAGATGCATAATCCTGTTTCTCAATTTATAAAATCATGAAATGTCCTGTGTGCCTGCTTTGCCTAGTTAGTAGCGTGTCTTGCCCTCACGTCTCCCTTCATTGTGGATTGGCAAGTTTTTTTTTTGATGGGACTACTAGAAGTGCAAAAAGAGGCTGCCTTCTCCCTTCTACTGGTATAGAGTAGCTGCAATTCAGATTGTGGGGTTTGGGAGAGCAAAGGAGAAGAAGGTGTTGTGGTGAAATGCTATGATGGCTATCCTTTGGGCTATTCAGTTGGAAGTAATGCAAGGATTTCTAAGGAAGATACTGATTCCTCTGATTTTATATGATAAGCCAATAAGGTTTCTTTGTAAGCGTCCTTTTGGGATAAAGCAAATGGAGCTTTCACAAATTAGTCACTTGGGGAGAAACAAGAGAGAGGACACCAATGAAGGGTTTCCTAACTCCTTCAAACTCAAAATTCCATTTCTAGGACCAAGCCTACAATAAAAAGCAAGTCACTAAGTGATTGTTACTGCTGTTGAAAATATCAGATTTACTCACTAAGGTTAACAGTCGTCCTTTTGGTGGCTGGGGAACCATTGTGATAATAATAAACATTTATGGGATTTCTCTATCTAGATCTTTGTGAGTCTGGTTTGAAAATTTTGTTTTTCTTGTGAGGACTTTTCACTTTTTTCCTTGTGTTTGTGTCTTTGCTCTTTTATGATTTGCCCTCATATTGTCTATTCTTGATTGATGTTTCTGTCTCTGTCCTAATTTATGTTCTCTGACCTAATCGCATCTAATTCAATCATCTTTTGTAGGTGGTCGATGCCTATGCATTGATTGGGGATGTTTCTGGTCTTGCTGAAAAGATACAAAGCTTTTTCATGCAGGAAGTACTTTCAGAGACTCACTCTGCACTCAAAACTGCTGTTCAAGAGGTAAGACTGTTAGAATATGATTTGGATATGGAGTGGTTTTCTTATTGTTTCTGATATTTGTGGTGGTCCTCTCTCTTGCTCTATGTTTTCCAAATTAATTTATTTTAAAATAAGAAACATAATGGGGCTCTAGTGACCAAGAAACATGAGAACTTGAGAAGTGCTGGAGCCTGGAGGGGAAAGAGGTGGGGTGATATATGCATGCTTCAAGAGGATTTCGTCCCAACATTTTATGTGTTGTGATGTGAGAGTGTATGCAGTCGTTGTAGGTTTCTGGTTTTCTGATAGATCTTCGTCATCTTGTTGGCATTTTGTTATCTGATTTTTATTTCTTGTTGAATATTGTTTACTTGACTAATACTTGCAGGATCAGGATGCAGACAGTCTTCAACATAGGTAAGTAGTGTTTACTAAGTTGCTTAATGTTTTTGTTTTACTGCATGAAGTTCTGACGTGCTTCTTACTTGTTCAGTTGGAGACTTACCTACAGCGACCTATGTCTCCAGATACCGGAATCTAAGTTCAGACAGTGCTTGCTTAGAGCGCTAGCTGTACTTTTTAGGTTGATGTGTTCTTATCATGCTATTATGAGCTTCCAGCCAGAGAACAAGGTAAAAATATTTCTTTTGCATATGGTGATGTTTAGTTTTTATTAAATTTACCTAATTTCATGGACTTGATTTCTTGATCTTAGTTCTTTTGTAACTAGGGTGAGGGGGCAGCCTGAATGCTGCTGCTTGAGTATATTGCTTTCTTCTTTGGTCATTAAATTATTCATGTTGTGCTCATATTTTTTTAGCTATTAAATTGTTTATCTGCCGTTTGTGGTACATGTGTATTTTATAAATTTATTTTTCCTAATAATCTTGTGTTAGTTTCTTATTTTCCAGATGCAAGAGAACTTGAGCAGGCAATGTGATATTCCTCAGACACCAGAAGATGTTCAAACAAAGAATTCTGTCTTAGAAACTCATGAGAATAGAGTAAATAATGGCTCTTTAGCTGTTGATGTGGAGATGTTGGAATGTTCGTTTTCTACTGGTGACTATGCAGGTAGAAGCTCTTCTACTCATATGTCTGGAACTAATGGCTCCCTTCCCGAAGATTCCAATAACATTTCAGATTTGTCACTGGATGATAATGCCATGTCCAACAGTGGATCTCCTTGGTATGAACTGCGAAGGGATGCTACTGCTCTTGTTTCTCAATCTCTTCAGAGGGGATGTAAAAACTTTTGGCAACTCATGACTAGTCGTGTATCGGTATTGCTTTCATCAGGTGCATTTTGTTCGACAAGCATCCACCAATTCCTCAAAAACTACGAGGATTTGAACCTATATATTTTGGCTGGGGAAGCATTTTGTGGAGTTGAAGCTTCTGAGTTCAGGAAAAAACTGAAGGCTGCATGTGAAAGTTATTTGAGTAATTTTCATAAGCAGAATATATATGTAAGTTTTTTTCTTTTTCATTTTTACATTAAATAGCTCTACAATGTTTTTACTCCCTCCATCCCAAATAAACTTCACATTGTTCATATTTATTTCCCTTTTAAGTAAAAGCAATGGTTGAATGAGTTAAGACCCAATTCAGGACCTGAACTTTACCCTAAGTTCTTGTTTGGGATCAGAAATTTAAAAGTTGAAGACCTCATGGTAGTTTTATATTAAATTTTCTGTAATGTTTTTGATAAATTAATAAAATTAATCTTTTTGGAGAAAAAAAGAAATAAACAATTTTTTCTTCTTAATTATGCCGTTTCTTCTCTCCTTGATTCTTAATAAAATATTAATCCTCTCTGTTGCATAAATACCTTTTTCTTTCTTTCCTAATGATTTGTTTTTCCTCTTAATTTCTTACCTCTCCACCCACTTCTAATAATTTTACTAATATTCAGTTGATTTCCTTAAAACTTGTGCCAAAGTCACCCATGAAGTACATTTTGGGATTGAATAATCATTAATTTCTCTTTTGTTTATCATGCTCTCTTTGAGCTGATTTTTAATTTAATTATCAGAGGCTTTTCTTCCACATACTTCCTTTCCAAGTATATTAATGGTACAGTATATGGTACACTGCTTAAAGACCATGATTTGCCCTCTGAATAGGGTATAACTGTTTGTGGAATAAGGATGCTGGTCTGTATTGTTAATAGAGTCTTTTGTAGTGTTGGTGTATGGCCTGAAATTTTGGATTGATAATTATTTTTATTTGCATTTTCAGGGGAATTTTGTTAAGGAGTTCTGGTTTTAAGGCTCTACATACTAATTACACGTAAGATTGGACTTAGGATTCCAATCCTTTATGCCATGGCTCTTAGCCAAATTCTCTAATCCTATGTGCTGCTGTCACTGATAGGAAAGAACTCCCTTCAGTCTTTTTAAGTCACTTAATTTCCATTTTGAAATGTCCTAAGTAATTTGATATAATTGTGGATGGTGAGTTGTTTAAAAAAAATATACTTTCGAAGGTATGACTATGTATACAAAAGTCAGTTTGTTATAAAAAAATCAGATAGAGGTCATAGAAAATAGAAAGTACTGTAAGAGAGGATAAGGATCCCAGTACAGGGAAAGAGGAAAAGGATTGATTTCTAGGAAATCAAGGTTTAATGAGGTTTAAGGAAACCACACTTTATATAGTCAGATGACAAACTTGGGAAAACTTCAATGGGTCAACATCAAAGAGAGTCAGCTTTTTTTATTTATTTGAGAAGATGAATCACTACTAGACGATAAGGTGTCCTCACAAAGAAACACTTAATATAGTTACTAATGAGCTCATATCCTCTGTAAGTTCCATGTTGTTTAGCTTTGAAAGCTCTTGAAGCCTACGCCCTTAATAGTGCCAACAAAGTTATTTTATCCTAAAATAAGTCACAGGGAACAGTTACACCATTATAGATGTGGCCGTTTATCTCCAGCTCAATATTTATTGGATTTGCATTACTTCATTTCTCCTAAGCCATTTCCTCTCCTTCACCCCACCAAACCCCTCAAACTGAATCTGTATTCAGTCGTCTTTATTTGAAGGGTATACCCTAGTCCTTTATATATAGTAAAGAATCTTCTCCAAAGATAACTAGCAGACTCACAGTGAAGGTAAACATGTGAGCAAGCCTCAGTGTCTCACTGTTGGCCAGAAGCAAATGTCCTACAAAATAGTATCTGCTAGGTACTGAGCTAGCTTGGGAGCAAATACAGGGCAATGCTGAAGAAAATAAAGTACTCGAATCAGTATTGTAGGGATTTGTAATGGAATAAACGAAAGAAAGCAATGTAACAGTAAAGTAAGGAAGTTGTATATTCTCTATTAAGATGAGGTTTCCTACATTCGAGAGGAAGGAGCTCTCCAATTGAGTTCTTACAAATCATTTCCTGCCTCATTCCTTGTGCACCCCCTCCCTTAAATACAAGTCACTGACTACCTTCCCAAATATTCTAACAAACTATTTACATTGTATTTAGCAAACTTCCCAGCATATTCTCACTGACATATGCTAACAACTTAACCGTTTTATTAATTACTCTAGTCTAGACAGTAAACAACCAGCAGGCCCATATCTTCTTATGGCTTCTTATGGCTTGAGTTATTCTCCCCTTTCTGCCCCTCTGCTCTTGTTGCCCCTTGCTTGCGTCTTGCATATGTTATCACCACTGGTGGCCTCTGAATCTTCTCAGCAACATTCCCTGTAAAATCCTAGTCTCCTTTTTTGAAGCATATCATTGGTGTTAAGCCTTCCCTAAGTTAGTGCTTTTTTGGTTTTAAAGCTCCTCATATGGGCACACTTTAGCACTTTTGTGGAACAATTTGAAAGGATATGTCCTTGGATAGTTTTTATTTTCTCATAGCTTTCATGTGGACATCTTGTCTATGTGTTGTAACTTTCATTATTTTTTCCAAATTTAAAAATTTTATTTTAGAAACTATGTTGTGCATGAATCATACTTTGCACTTTTGCATGTTCTTGCCTTTAGTGTGTATTATTTTCTCTTTGATGCTCATATCAGTTAGCACTAAGCAGTACTTTGTATGGTTGTTTTGTTCTCTTTGTGCCATTGTAAATTTCCATTTCATTAAATTTTCAGGCATTAAAGATGGTTTTGGAAAAGGAAAGCTGGCAGAAATTGCCACCTGATGCTGTCCAAGTAGTTAGTTTTGCTGGTCTTGTTGGTGATGGAGCACCTTTAATTGCTTCCTCAGATGTTAGTTCAATGCATGCAGGGCTACTTCATTCTAACAAATCGACGCTATCTACTGAATTAGAGCCTATAAAGAGGGGATTTTCTCATTGGCTTAAAACTGGAAATCCTTTCTTAATGAAAGTTTCATCTCCTATGATCTCTCATACTTCATCCCCATTTGTTGATGGTACATATTGTTCTGTAGAGCATGGTGGGACCTCTACAGAATGTGAAACTAAGAAGGCATCTTTTGTTGAAAATAGCATGAATCATTTAAATGGTGAGACTTCTATTCTTGATGATGAAAATGAAGATCTTCTTGCTGATTTCATTGATGAAGATAGTCAGCTCCCCAGCAGGATATCTAAATCCAATCTTTCTCATAATCACTCTTCACAATGGAGAGATGATGAGGCTGCAGCACAAACTGGATCTTCACTTTGTCTGTTAAGGTAAATTTTATTTGTCTAGAAATTCATAATTATGCAGACATTAAAGATGCACTTTGCTAAGTTGGATTTTGATAGGTTCATGGACAAATATGCCAGGCTTATGCATAAATTAGGAATGGTCAATGTTGAATTATTCAAGGTATGTTACCCAATAGTATATTGTCATCTGTAGGCATTGTTTGATTAACTATGTAACTCTTGTCAGTGATAATCTTAAGGTTCTGTTTTATTTTTTTGTTTCTAATGTCTACTTTGTCTGTTTCACATGGTTACTTCTTATAGGGATTATGCCAACTGTTTGAGATCTATTACTACTTTGTCTTCGACGCATTTAGCCATCAAGACAGCCATGCAAATGGGAAAGGTGTTTCTGAGACTCTTAATCGTAAGATCCTGTGTGTTGAGTTGTTTCTTTAATTGACCACTCTTCTCTGAAAATGTTCATGTTTCATCTTCTCCAGTGCCTTGTCAATTGACTCAGAGATTACTCTTATATGCCTCGCAGATCGTTTGAAGGCTGCTGTTAACAGAATAACGCAAGACTGTGAACTATGGTTAAAACCTAAGCTGTTTACCTCTTCAGTGTCGTTGCCTGTGTCTTTAAATTCATCATTGAAGAACATGGATCTTACACCTACAATCCCTCCTGGCACAAATTTTGGTCAATCTCTAGGACTCAAGGTGTTTACTTAGTAGGGCCACTAATCTTTGTCATTATCTATCTAAATTGCTGGGACTGCAATAGAGAAGATGCACAAAGAAGTTCATACTACCCCATCCTTCTCATCTACATCCTCCAACTTCTTTGGTGTGTGTGTGTGTGTGTTGGTGGATCCTATTGTTGGATGGAATAATATGACTTCTTATATTAAACTATGAATTTGAATTAAGAATGGATGAGACATTGCTCCTACATTTTATCCAAATTAGTTAAATCTTCTCTATCCAATCTGCTCAAAATTCCACCTTGTATGTTGTTAGTAACTTTATTGTTTCAAATGCATTGTTGTCGTTGGTGTGATAATTGTACTCACCAGCCTGTTTAAGAAGTAGAAGGTTGTTGCAGTACTTTTTCTTTTTGGTATTGAAAAGGGCTTCATTCTGGACACTGCCAGTTTCCTAAATATTCTATTCTTTTCAACTCCCTTCAATAGATTTATATTTTCCGTTTCTCATATGTATGTCATATCATATACTTAGCTTATTTTAATGTGCTCCGCCTGTAGATGGAAGGTGTTCTGGGTTGAGGGCCTTTTCTCACCTTTTTTTTTTTTTTTTTGGCATAGTGTAGATAAATTATGTCTCTTCTGCTAAAGGAATGCATTCATCATAATGTGTCTGTTGAAAGACAATATATGGTGTACATTTCTCTGTTGCCTAATATCAACTCAATGTGCAGGAAACTTGTGCTGCTGTTGATACCATATCTCTTATTGCTCGCATTTTGTGTAGATCAAAGCCTCAACTTCAGTCCATGCTTTGGCAAAATAATCCAGCTGTAGTTGAAGATTTTTTTATGTATCTGGTATGCTCTTTTTCTGTTCCACGCATAGTTCGAACTGAGATTGATCCTCATGCACTTAAGAAAGTTGTCATTGCTACTTGTTAATCTCTGAACCTGTATCATAGTGGTCTGTGCATCTTTTTGTGGCAAATAGGAAGCATGAATCTTATTGCCCAAACTGTACCTTCTCAATTGCTGCTAAAAGTTGTTAATATATTTTGTTGTTCTTTAATTTATCGTGGGTTTCTCATTTTTTAGTCACTTTTGTATAAATGGTAATGATATGAGAGTTTTTGGTTTCAGGTTGATTCTGTGCCGGACCTCACCGAGCACATTTATAGATCAACTGCAAGATCACTTCTACACATCAACGGGTAAGACATTATGTATTCTACTTAAAATTGAGAATAGGAATCTAAGTGTATATCCTTATTATTTAAATGATTATCTTAATCATAAGTAGATTATTATGTTCTGTAGTGTTTTGTCAGTTGGATTAAACACTTTTGTTCACAACTCCTTGTGTCATTTATTTTTCGAACTTCTGTTTGCTCTACTTTTATTTATTTATTTAATTTGACGACTCTCTGTTTTTTTATCTTTGAGATCCTATTTTTTTTGTTTGGGATGATGAGTAGGAATTTACTTTCAATAATTCAGTAAGTGGCATGTGAATGCAGATTGCATAAAAAGATTTTCTATCCTTTACATGTCTTCCAAAGAAGAAATAATTGGGTTTTGGTGTTAGTTCTACACTTTGTATTGTCAGTTACATTGGGCTCTTCAAAACGAACTGTTGCTTGCAGATCCTAGACTCATGAAATTAATGAAAGAGTAGCATATGGCCTGAATTAGTTTGACCTAGTTTTAGTGTTATTAATTAGGAAATCTGGAATGTACACTTCTGTTGCATAACTATCCTTATCATTATTTACCAGTGACATATATGTGCAGTGGCATTTTTTGTATACCTGAATCCATACTATGCCTTGTGGTTGTGATTTTCTTGAAGAAGAATACTGCCGGCCAGCTAAAAGATATACTGTGTTCTGTAATTAGGATTGCGTCTACACGTAAAAGAAAAAAAAGTAGAGAAATAGATGTTGACAAAAGTAAGTTTTTCTGAGAGGTAATGTCTGGGTAAATGTGGATATTCCAAAGTGCAAAATTTCAACTTAAATACAGGACTGATGGGGTATTAGTTCTTAATTTTGACTATTAACTTGCTCTTTCTCTGCTTTCTTAGTTTTATTTCCTCAGTTCATTTGTTTATTGCTGTGGCTGTAACCAAAGGAACTCAAGCATGAGTGGATAAGTCTAACTAAAGCCAATAAAATCTCTAATTTCAGTCTATCTTGGCTTGTGGAATCTCTCCAATGAACTTTTTTTGGGGTGATAATGTGATATAAGTCAATATAGAAAATAAGTGTAAATTTACTATTATTGGAGTAACACGAAAAATATACATTGATACCCCCCCTCTATTTAAGATTTTAGAGACAAGAACATTAATAGGATCAAAGAAATGTAATCTTTCTGGTGGGAAAATCTAAAGAGTTTCCTTGTGAGAGTAGGACTAAACTGTAAAAATGACGCTGGAACAGAAGGGGTTTTGAGGTTACTTGTTAACAAAGTTCTGTAAAAACTCGATTACTTGTTAAAAAGTTCTGTTTTCTAGGATATCAACAAAGTTCTGTAATGTCTAGGTCTGTATCTATTATTGGCAACTATGCACTCCAAGGTGGTATTGTTTTACACCTGGTACATATTTATTACATTCAGGGCCATCATTAATTATTTCCTAATTTTCTTTTATATGGCTGTAATTTATCAATGTACTTCAGCTACTGCAGTGTATTGAGTATGAATTTTCTTTTATTTTTTTTCTCTGGATTTATTCATTTCAAATTTCCAGGTATGTTGAACGTATTGCTACTGCAAAATGGGAAGTCAAAGAGCTTGGAATGGAGCATAATGGGTAAGTCTGTCTTTATGTATCCATACTTTAGCTTTCATGTTTAACATCTTTCTGTCTTTACAGTGCTTTACATCCAAAAGGAAATCCCATCACACCCCCCTAACCAAAAAGAAAAACAAGGAGAAAAATACCTGAAATATTAGTTTTGGAGGATGCAGTTTGGGAAGTAAGAATTTTATGTTTCTCTGATTCATCTATACAGAACCCCAATGTATTGTAGTGTCCGTAGCTTGAATTCTCTCACCTTTGTGTTTTGCCCCGTTTTCTTTTTTTTTTTTTTTTGGGGGGGGGGGGGGGGGGGGGGGGGGGGAGCGGAGGATGATCATTCAAACTCTAGTGTCTACCTTCCCCACCAACTGTAATTTTTGGGTTGTCTTTTAGGTTTTACCATGAAAATTTATTAAATTGCACTGTATTTTGTTTTCTACATCACATGTTAAATGATTACTTCCTTTAAGCTCTTACGAAGAAAACTTAACTTTTATGACCACAATGAGCGCAATTTGACAGGGAAGGAGTGATAAACATTGCAATGCAGCATATCTGCACTTGTTTGAGATCAGAAGTATTGTTTTCCTCTCTTATTGTAATCTGTCTCTTTCTGAGTGATGGTGTGGAAAGTTACTGTGTACTGATTCTGCCAAACCTTTACCTCTGGAAATGTATATAGTTGATGAACTTTAAATCTTGTGACATGTTGAGAACTTCTATTATGGGGAGTGTATTTTGTCCCTCAGTAAATCCATTGACTGTTAAAAGTTTCCCCAAATTGATTTCAGAAATCCTTAATGGGGTTGTGAAATATTGAATATTACAGGTTCTTGGAAGTTGGCCTAATATCGCGTTTTGGTGTATCTCTTTCATTCTAGTTTACTGTACAATTCGTTATTGCAGAAATAAATTGATCCATATTTTTTAGTTGTGTTGATTGACGTGATTCTATTGCTACGAGCAAAATATAGCTTTTCTCATATCCTCTGGAATACCATCCAACACATGTTTTCTATTAAAAAACATCAGTGCAGTTACATTTTTTGTTAAGGGAGCTGCTAATTGCTCAATTCCAGAAAAAAAAAAGAGTTAATGGAATAAGCAATGCTCTCCCTTGCTCCCTCCAATTTTGAATCAAAGCTTTTTCTATCAGTTACCTGTATGGCAGCACTTCAAATTTACTGGGAGTAATATTGTTGTTATCCTTATATGAACAGTTATGTTGATTTGCTTCTGGGAGAATTTAAGCACTACAGGACAAGGCTTGCTCATGCTGGGATTCAAAAGGAGGTAATGACTTCACTGATTTTTATTTTGCTATCGTAATTCAAGGAGATGTCCAATTTCTCTTGAGGCGTTATTAAGGGCAACCTCACAATTTTGGTTCCCTGGATTCCGGTGACATGTTTGATTTATCTATTAATCATAATAGATCTTCCAGGTGGCATATTTGTTGTATACATGTATGGTACAATTAGGAAGTTAGACCTCCTTTCACAAAATGATCTGTAGCTTCATAGTACAGTTATTTAGATTGCCTGTCAAAAATGTGGTTTTAGAGGTTGGGCAGGGATTCGGGGAGTAAGTAATCTTTGATCTAACAGTACCCCCAGCCCTGACAGGGTTGGGTTGGGGAATTCACAAAGAAATCGAAAAATTAATCTGCTTGCTGATTAGCTGCTATATTTTTGAGATATAGTTTCACTGGCCTGTAATGATCATTCTGAGTACTTTAGGATTTTATTTGTAACTGTCTGGTTGGCTGCATCTTAAGAGTTTCTGTGCCAACAGGTTCAAGAACTTCTTTTGGAATATGGTGTTGAAATTGTAGCAGAAACACTTGTTGAGGGTCTATCACGTGTAAAAAAGTGTACTGATGAAGGCCGAGCTCTTATGTCTTTGGACCTACAGGTTTTCTTCAAAAGCTCTGTGCAATTCAGACATTTTTTGTTCTACTTTCTAATTGTCCAAATGTTAATCTGTCCTGATCTGCTATTTTTTTAGGTGTTGATTAATGGACTTCAGCACTTTGTGTCTAAAGATGTAAAACCAAAAATGCACATAGTTGAGACATTCATTAAGGCAAGGATACGTCTTCATGTTAATGTTATGAAAGTTGTAGGTTATATATTGTAAGGGCTAACCTTTATTGAAATCTTTTGATAGGCCTACTACCTTCCAGAAACTGAGTACGTTCACTGGGCCCGTGCACACCCGGTAAGTAAACATATACTTCCATTTTCCTCTTACTGTCTTTGGCTTATGTGTATGTATGTGCACCATGAATGATAGGTGGTAAAAAGAAGTAATATCATCATCGTTTGTCATGTGCCTATTGTTTATTGAAGAACATGATTGCTGTATGCAGGAATATAGTAAAAGTCAAATTGTAGGGTTAATTAACCTTGTAGCAACTATGAAAAGTTGGAAGAGAAAAACCAAACTGGAAATTATTGAGAAGATCGAGTCATCTTGCGTGATTTAAGTTGAACACGGTGCTACAATTATTTCTTGCTATGTATATTGTATTCTCTTCGTTTTTTTTTCCCCTGTAGATAGAAGGTTGTAGATCATGTAATTTCCATTTTGTAATACAAGGTGGTTTAGAATCACCCACAGAAACTTAGATGTAATTTTGGATCACAATGAATCTTGCTAAAAGCATATAATGAATAATTTTTCATCTTATTTTGCGCTTCAAATTAAGCCATGTACTGTACAATATCTCATGTTTCTCATCTTCCCTCTAGCTCTAGGCTTAAGCGATCGCTAATTGGTGTTGTGATATCATGGTGGAGAGATTGTTTTAAATCTATTTACAAAGATTGAAAGAGAGACCTTCAGACGAAGTTTCAGTTCGATGAACTTTGAATACTAGGCATAAGTTTCCCAATGTGAAAGATAACGCATTGATTTGAAACTCACCCATCAAAAGACCATTGAACTAGTCTATCCACCCTAAATGAGGAGGAAATCGTGCTTCTTGAAAGTATAAATCTGAGATACAGACACTACACATTTTTAAAGGCTAATGGCTTGCCTATATGTCTTACCATAAGAATTCATGGTTTAATCGTGTTCCTTAAATAGATACATTAACATTAGATAAGCTGATCATAAAATAAGTGAAACAAATTGTAGATAGGTTCTGTTATCGTTCTTTTTTTTTTCTTTTCCGTTATTTGATGTGAGAACATCAACTTGTATGAACATTTTTTAGAAAATTACAGAGCAAATTATTCACCTTTCATCCAAGTAAAATATTTTTCCATAGTATATTTCCCTCATCTATTGATGGTTGACTGATCAATGTGCATTAATGTTCTAAACTTGCCCTTTTTACTCGTACCCATGTAATGTGTATGACAAACTTATGATTGTTTGTGAATTGACTTGTTTTGCTTTGCTGAAGTTTGTACAACATATATGGTCCGTATAACTTTGAGGTAAACCCTAATTATACATCAATTAGGTAAACCAACATAACTAAGATTTAGGAAACAAACACTTGTTTCCTAAACACATACAATCTTCTAAAATTATACCCACAATACTCCCCCTCAAGTGGGAGTATAAAGGTCACTAATGCCCAATTTGGAAAGTGGAGTGCTAAACATCACCCCCGAATTACTCGAACTGCCCCCAAAATTAGCGATTTTACCCCCAAAATTGACGATCTTGTGGTTATAAGTTTTTTTATTTAAGCTTTCATGTTCTATAGAAGGATGGTTGATAGTATTGGATCCTTAGGACAACGGTAAGCACAACAACCAATTAATTAAGTATTCGGAGGGAAATTGACAGATGAGTGGTCTTAGCCCTGATGCAAAGAAGTTGGCTCGGGATATGTCTGTGGTTCAAGCGAAAAGGTTATTTTGGTTATTGTGAACTCCCAATTTCCCAAATATCATTCGAATGCGCAACATATCTACAATTTTAGAAATAGGATGAGAGAAGAGGAGGCGTGGACGGGATTTTATAAGTCAGTTCCTTCATCTTGCTAGTGAGTGCCAATACGTGAAATATGTACGATTCGATTCTAATATGAATGGTGTCACACATGCGTTTATGGCGCATCCTGATTCTCTGAACTTGTTATGTACGTATCCATGAGTTTTGAGCATGGACTGCACTCACAAGATGAATATGTACAAGATACCCTTTTTGAGATATGTGGTCTCAACCCTTGTAACAAAATTTTTTTGATTGCATATAATCCTATATGTTGAGACGATAAGTAGCTTCTTGATTGCATATAATTCCTACGTAATGAGACGACAAGTAGCTTCTTGATTGCATATGAACTTCTAAATTATTTTTTGTCAAGATACTACGTAGTTTACAAGTCCATGGGCCATGGCTGACTAGGATTTAGAAAACCATAAAATAGCGAGCACGTAATAGACTATATCTAGTCTAATCTAGACACGGTTTAAATAAAAATTCCAGAAGGTTCTCTCCTCCACTAATTACGTCAATCAAACTCTTTAAATACGGCAAAATACCTCCTCACAATTCACAACAACCCCAACAACTTTTCTTCAACCCTTGCCAAATTTTTTTTTTCAACATTCTCCCAAATTCTCTTCTCACAACCTCTCAAAGGTATTTCTTCTTCCTTAGCATAGTTCCACTTTTTAATATTAGTCGAATTGATTGAAATTTTTATATTACCTGATTATTGTTCTTTGAATCGGTGATTTTTTTTAAGGTTTGATTAGGCTTTAACTGCAGCTTCAAAATTGGATATCTAAATAATTTGTTGTGGTTTGGGATATTGATGGGTTTGTTTGGGTATGCGTTTTCAGATGCAAATCTTCTTGAAGACTCTAATAGGCAAAACAATCACCGAAGACTATAACAGGCAAAACAATCACCCTGGAGGTGGAGAGTTCCAAAACCATTAACAATGTCAAGGCCAAGATCCAAGACAAGGAGGGGATACCCCCAGACCAGCAACGTCTGATCTTCACTGGGAAGCAACTCGAGGATGGCCGCACTCTTGCTGACTACAACATCCAGAAGGAGTCGATCCTCCACCTTGTGCTTTGTTTGAGGGGTGGGATGCAGATCTTTGTCAAGACCCTCACTGGGAAGACCATTACCCTTGAGGTTGAGAGTTCCGACACCATTGATAATGTCAAGGCCAAGATCCAAGACAAGGAGGGGATACCCCCAGACCAGCAACGTTTGATCTTTGTTGGGAAGCAGCTCAAGGATGGCTGCACTCTTGTGGACTACAACATCCAAAAGGAGTCGACCCTCCACCTTGTGCTTCATTTGAGGGGTGGGATGCAGATCTTTGTCAAAACCCTCACTAGGAAGACCATTAACCTAGAGGTTGAGAGCTCCGACACCATTGACAATGTCAAGGCCAAGATTTAGGACAAGGAAGGCATCCCCCCTGACCAGCAGAAGCTTATCTTTGCCGGGAAATTGCTCAAGGATGGGCACACTCTTACTGATTATAACATTCAGAAGGAGTCTACACTCCATCTTGTGCTCCGTTTGAGAGGTGGGATACAGATTTTTGTCAAGACCCTCACTGGAAAGACTATCACTCTCGAGGTCGAAAGCTTTGACACCATTGATAATGTCAAGACTAAGATCCAGGACAAGGAAGGAATCCCTCCGGACCAGCAGAGGCTCATTTTTGCAGGAAAATAATTGGAAGATGGTCGGACCCTTGCTGACTACAACATTCAGAAGGAGTCGACCCTCCATCTTGTGCTCCATCTGAGAGGTGGAATGCAGATCTTTGTCAAGACTTTAATCGGCAAGACTATCACCTTGGAGGTCAAGAGTTCAGACACCATTGACAATGTCAAGGCCAAGATTCAGGACAAGGAGGGCATTCCCCCAGACCAACAGAGGTTGATCTTTGCTGGTAAGCAGTTCAAGGGTGGCCAGACTTTAGCGGACTACAATATTTAGAAGAAATCCACCCTCCACCTTGTCCTCTGTCTCCGCGGTGGCGTTTAAGTCGATTGGTGCCTCTCCTGGTTGTTATCCGCTGCTGGTGTGAAGAAGTGAAAGATTGGATGAATCTATTCGGATGTTAGTTTATGTTAAGTTGTTATGTGGTTTGTATTTCATGTTCTTGTTTTAGTTTTGGTGATGACGAACTTTTTCCTTTACTTTGTTTGATTTGTGAATAAAAGAAGACCCCCTTTGTGTTGAAATGTTGTAATCGTTCTCAATGTATTATATTTGTGTTGATATGATAAATTGACTAACTACTTAGGTCAGATTGCATTTGCTTGGGTACTCTCGAGTTCGTCCATTTCCTTAATCTATTCTTTGTTTACTTTCACCGTTATTCTCAAAGATAATTTCTTGATAGCAAGCATTTGATCTTAGTCGTCTTGATCGGATTCTGGTTAATGGGGTTTTTCTATGATCTTAGCAAGCATTTGATCGGATTTTGTATGACTGTGTCCATGCAGTTAGAAACACCTAAATTCATCAAGTCATACTATAATTCATCAAGTATATTATTTTTCCCTATAATCCCCTTGCTTAACATGCATTGTACGAATTCAGCTATGGATATGGGTACGGGTATGATAAATGGAAGATATGATTATTCGTCCAAATCCTCATCCAACAAAAGTTTCATAATCCTCAACAACAATATAGGTCATAGAATAAGCCCTAGGTTTCCACAATCTTCACACGCTCAAATACCTTGTTTAACGTTCCTGCCAATGAAAGCGTGCATGTACCTACAGAAGCTTGATATCTCAAAGATGACAAAAGAAGAGCTAGGGATCGTCTTTAGGAAGCTTCAGAAAAAAAATCTATAATCCTATGAAATGCGTAAAGACTAAGATGGAAAAAGTTATGTTGTTTGTTTTGAGGTATTTGAGTTTGGAGATGCTTACATCTTGCTGTCATATGTTTCATGAAGTATTTATTGTACGTCGGGTCAAAAATAATGGACAGTGTCTTGTAATCTTGTATGTAAGGTCAGATATTGTGGGAGAAGGAATGGCTTGCCAATTAACAACAGCCAGATGGTTTGGCTTTGGCCTCCTTCATTAGCGTGTTCTATTTTCTGTTGAGCTCCTCTCTCTTATTCAAGATGTGGATAAGGCTTTTTCTATGAGATATTAGATGTGCATCAAATGAAAAGTTATTACTTGTTATGTTTTGTAGATACTGGTGAAGTTCTAAGGTTTTTCTAACTCAAAGCAATTGCATTAATTGGTTCATATATTGAATCGGAGAAGTAGAATCTTAGCAGTTTGCATGACAAACTTGCATTTGGACACTTTATGATTTATAGTATGACTTGATGAATTTAGGTGTTTCTAACTGCATGGACACAGTCACACAGGTTGTAAAATGATAGGAATCAGAGAATCTGAACTTTGAATTAAGTCTACATATGGAATAGAACAGTAAGTAGCCTGTGAAGTTCCTGAATATGAATCCATAGATTCGCATTTGAGTGATGGCTTCAAGTCAGCCACCAAGTTTTAATTTAATCATAAACAAGTTCTAGGGAGCTCTAGTTATAATATTGAGTGTATCACATAAACTCAAAATAGGTCGTCTTATAAACATAACAAAATAAACTGGGTTAAAAAATGGCTTTTAGTAAAGCAATGAAAGGGTATTGTTTACTAGAAGTTGACAAATCAGTATGAAATTCTAATGCACATGTTCACTATATAAGACTATCAGAGTTCTCAAATCTAGTAGAAGTTTTATGAACAAACAAACAGCACTAGAGGAGCAAAGCTTCTATTGGAGACGGTGGCTTGATATGACCTAGAGGATTAGTTGGTATGCTTGCAAGCAAGTTAAGTGAGACGATGGCCTTAAATTTCCTAAATAAATAATTATTTATGAGAGCCTAATAGCTACAAATAAGACATTGGAATTATGTAAAGTTTCTCCTGAACTAGTCTAAGATGTTCAAGTTATTGATCATGTTAATTCTTAATTATTGTCTGTATTAGTGAATGATCTATCTTGTGTATTCATTATTAGCTAATTTGTTTTCTTTTATTCTATGAACTTGTCCTAGTGGGGACAGACTCACTTGGAGTTAATGTTGATCGAATAAAGGTTACTGAAGTTAGAGGTGGCCACTAGGCCGGTTCAGCCCGGTCCAGCACCAACTCGGCCCGCCTCCTAGTCTGCATAGCCCAACCCACGTACGGACCGGGGCAAGCCCGGTTTGGCTCGTTAAATTAGTGGGCCGATTCTGAATCCCTTTTCCCCAATCCTGACCCTATTCAATTTGATTCGAGATAAAAATTCGATCTAGCCCATGATTCAAACCGGACCGGCCCACCAACACGGCTTGGCCTGTCAGCCCGGCACAACACTGATTAAACTGACTAAAACTAACCGTTGGAAGTAGCGGTTTGTAACCGTTACAATTACCTCTATATAAACCCTTTAATTCAACCTTCAATCCTCATAATTCTCAATATCTCAATTACTACTAAATACAATTAGCTTACTTATTAGTACTAATCTTCTTCTTAATTACCCTCTTAATCTTAAGTAGTTATTTTAATTAGTTGGTTTATTATTCTTAAGTTACTTTTTTACTACTACAAAGTATAAAAGAAATGGCTTCAAGAGGTAGACTTAGTGTTAGTAGCTCGTATGAAGATACCGCAAATTTCGCTCAAGACTTGGAGGAACAACTTTTCAGAACTCCTAGTGCTCAAATTCCTCAAACTCCAACTTCGGATATGCGCCCACCTCCTACTACTGGTCAAGGTAACTCCTAAAATTCTAATTAATTGATGTTAATATGATAACTAGTTTGTTTAATTAGATAGCTTAATTAAGTTTATAATGTTTAATTAGTTGATGACGTTAGATTAAGTAGATGATATTTAACTAGTTGATGATAATAGGTAGATTATATTGATATGTTGATTATGTTTAATTGGTTGATGATGTTTAATTAAGTAGATTATGTTAATGATGATAATTAAGTAAATTAAGTTAGATTAGTTTAATTAAATTAATTATCTTAAATAGTTTAATTAGTTGATTATGATAATTAAGTATATTATGTTGATAATTTTTAATTAGTTGATTATGATAATTAAGTATATTATGTTGATAATGTTTAATTAGTTAATGATCTTAGATTAAGTTGATAATGTTTAATTAGTGATGATAGTATGTAGATTATGATAATATATTGATGATGTTTAATTAGTTGATGATAATGTGTAGATTATAATAATAATATTTTGATGATGTTTAATTAGTTGATGATTTAATTGATTACTAGATTAAGTTTAATTACTTTAATTAAGTAGATAATGTTTATTAGTTATGTTTATTTTGATAATTAGTGTTGATAAGTGTGATAAATTGATGATGATGTTAATTAGTTATGTTTAACTTGATAATTAGTTTTGATATTTATTTTATTAAACTGATTATGTTATATTAAGTTGATTAGTTTAATTAGAATGATGATGTTAATTAGTTAGTTAAGTTAGTTAATGAAGTAATAATGTTAAAGAAGTAATGTTAGTTAAAGAAGTAATGCTAGTTATGAAGTAATGTTAATTAGTTAGTTAATGAAGTAATGCTAGTTAATGAAGTAATGCTAGTTAATGAAGTAATGCTAGTTAATAAAGTAATGTTAATTAGCTACGGTTAAGTTAGTTAATGAAGTAATAATGTTAGTTAATGCCTTAGTTTTTATAACTTGATATGAAATGAAGGTGAAGGTACATGATAGTGATTGTGGAGTACCCGATCCCACTCACTGTAGAAAGAAATCTTCACCAATGTGGCCGTATTTCAAAAAGGTTCCAATGACCGACTCTTCTTCTAAAGGGAAGAAGTTAATGTGTTATTGCTTAATATGCAAGCAACAAGGGAAGAAGCCGATAATGGTATATGCATGGAAGACCGGTTATAAGACGGGGACATTATCCCGTCACTTGACCAAAATACACGGAATCGATCTGGAAGCCATTGAATCCGAAAGCGCAGCAGAATCATCAAGTCAAACGCAACTACACGAGTATATGGTTAACATGCCCGGAGGAGGTATACCTTTTATGTATAACAGAGATAGAATGATAGATGCATTAGCAAGCTTTGTAATTGTTGACGAATTACCATTTAACCATGGTGAGAGCCCTAACTTCGAACATTTTGCTAGAACCTCCTTACAACTCATATTTAGACGTGTCCCTAGGAACACACTTTAGCACTATACCCAAACTGCCTATTATAAATATAGAAGTAGCTTAAAAGAAATGTTTCACACATTTAACGGCCATATTAGTATTACTAGTGATACTTGGACCTCTACTTTCAGTGAGCCTTTTCTTTGTATTACCGTCCATTGGATAAATAATGAGTGGTATATTAAGAAACATATCATTTTATTTGAGGCTATGGAGGAGAGACATACCGGTTACAATCTTACAATAAGGATAATAGAATGCCTTAAGAAGTTTCACTTGCTTGATAAAGTGTTTTCCCTTTCCTTAGATAATGCTTTAGCAAACACAAAATGTATAAATTATTTAATGTCCAAACCTAGCTTTAAATTGTTTAATAGTGGAGAACTTTTTACATGTACGTTGTTATTCTCATACTATGAACCTCTCGGTTTAAAAAGGTTTAGCTGAGTTAAGTGATTTGCTTAATTCCATTAGGAGTGTAATTAAATAAATTAGGATTACGGCCTCACTTAGAAGGAAGTATATGGCATTGTGTAAGGAGAGAGGCCTTAAGAAGAGGTAATGGTGTCTAGATACACCGACCCGTTGGAACTCCACATATAAGTTGTTAAATGATGCCATTAAATACCGTGAGGTTTTTACCATTCTTTATAACGAAACTCAAACGACTCTCGATGAACTTATTTCTGATTTCCAGTGGACTACCACTATTTTTATTCGTGACATTTTAGTAACAGTTGACCCTACAACCAAAATTTTCTCATACATTTATGACCCTAACCTTCATTTAGTTATATTAGAATGTGTTAGTGTTGTTAACACTATTAGCCCCATTTGAACATGCAACCAAAATTTTCTCATACATTTATGACCCTAATATTCATTTAGTTATATTATAGTGTGTTAGCGTTGTTAATACTATTAGCAAGCATTTCAATGTCCCCTAAATTAGTGAGGGTATTACTAGTAGGCTAAGTAAGTGGTACGCTTACTTTAGTGAATTTTCCGTCATATGTAGCGTAGTGGCTATTCTGCATCTCGGGGTTAAGGCTTCGGGTTTAGAAAGCGTGTTAGAATTTGACTATAACACTCTAGGTCACCTACGATGTCAATGCATAGATAGATAAATATAAAAAAAAATTATCTGGTTTGTATGATTATTATTCTTCTATTTATACACCTTCCCAACATATATCATCTTCTAGCAGAAGTTCGGGTACACGATTCAAGCCAGCACTTAGTAGAATATAAAAAAATATATAAAACCATCGATTTCTTCTTCTTCTTCATCTTCTTCAATTTATGTTATTAACGAGTATCTTTCTTACCAATATGAAACCGATGAGAATTTCTTAATTATTAAGTGGTGGCATGATCACGAATGACAATTTCCTATTCTGGCAAGAATTGCAAAGGATATCCTTGTAATTCCCCCCTCCTCTATTGTTGACGAGTCTTCTTTTGGTGTAGGTAAAAGAGTACTTGACGAGAAGAGATCTCGCTTATCCCCGAGAGCATCGAAATATGTGTCTGTTAGAAGGTTGGTTACGTGAGATATTTATTTTATCCTTTTGGGAAGATTTTATAAATGGTTGTTGGTGTTTACCGTATAGAATGAAGGAAAATGTCCTTTTATCAAGTGTAACAATTAAGTATAACATGGACAAATTACGAAGATGACTATAATCGGTTAGTTTAGGTGATTATAGTGTTTTGCTAGAAACCAACTATAATTTGTGAACTAATTTGATTAGTGCACGGCTAATGATAAACCGGTCCTATGAGATCACACATATAAGTATATGATTGGACTAAAGTGCAAAAGAGGTTAAGCAGCTAAATAATCATACTTATGTGAAGTATTGGCTAATAAGTATATTTGTAACATATGGATGATACTTATAAATCAATCAAGGAAAAGAGAAAGCAAGTACTTCAAAACACTTAGCCATATCTCTCAAAAAGCTCATTCTCCCTCACTTTGCCTTCACCAATAAAATCAATAAGGAAAAAGGTTTTCTTATTCCATACTTACATACATGTGGATTCAATCGTTGCTTGTGAACCAACACTAGAGAAGCAACATTGGGTGTTCTAAGGATCTCCATATAGAAGTGTGAAGTGCGCTTTGTTTGGTGGAAATCACGCTTCAAGGGTATGGAATTCTTAACTTAAAATTCATATTGAAATGTGCATGAGATCCTATTATAGATGCAAGAAATTGTTTCTTGAAATCTCTCTTTGTGTATCTACATTACTACAGTGGTATCAGTTAGCCTCTTGCATATTTTGATATGATTGTGATTGATTATTTTGATTCATTTAGGAGAGGTTTGATATGTAGTATTGAAAATGCATGATTAAACTTGGATTTTAATCAATTTGTATTGATTTTTCTAATGCATAATGATGCAGGGATTATTCATAATTAGCACAAATTTTAATTGGAAATTGTTTCTTTAAATTTGTTGTTCTTCACATGCCCAAATTCGATTTGCCTAGCCTTGATAATTTGATTATTTCATGCTAATTGGCTCGAATTATTCTCCATGAATGTTTTGAATTACATGAATTCACAATTTGATTGAGCTTTTATGTTAAAATTTGGTTGATTATTCACTTTCGAAAATCAAGGAACCCTAAAATAATCCTTAAATTTGATTGAATCTCATGAAAATTATGAATTTTTATAATTCATCAATCCCAAACTATGATTATATGATAATCAAAAGTTTTACCCTTAATTTGGACCCCAAATTCGATCAAGAGTTGATTAAATTTACCAAAAAATGCCCAAAACTTGCGCGAAATTGGAAGCCTCTGTGGTTGGGCTATGGTGGCCGACCGTTACTGGGGTTGGGTGGGGTTTGTTTGCCGGCTTTCGAAAAGTGTAGGGGTGGGTTCGATTTGGTCTGGGTTGCCGGGAGTTGACGCCGGTGAGAGGCAAAAGGGGAGTGCGTGTGTGGGTGAGGGCTGCTAGGAGCAATAGGTCGTGGGTCATGTCAGGCCGAAGCCGAGCTTGGGAGCCCAAGCATTTATTTGAGCGTGTTCATTTGCACGTTATTTTTTTTATGTCTGCTTTGACCAAACGTTAATTAAGAGCCCGATCATACCAAACGTTACTCATAAACTAATTATGTGTGTAAATACCACATTTAACTTATAATTGAATCAATATAGTTAATTTCTGGTTAATTAAGGGGTTAATTAATCATTTTTTGACTTATTTATAATTTATGACCATTATTACTATTTTTATTAATTTGATTAATATGAATGGGTAGTTAATGAACTATTAGTCCTAATACATACAGATGTATGTGGACCAATGAATACAAAATCTAGGGAAGATTATAGCTACTTCATAACCTTTACTGATGGTTTAAGTAGATATGGGTATATTTACTTAATGAAACACAAGTCAGAATCCTTTGAAAAGTTGAAAGAGTTCCAAAATGAAGTAGAGAACCAACTTGGTAAGACAATAAAAACATTATGATCAGATCATGGTGGTGAATATTTGAGCCAGGAGCTCAGTGATCATTTGAAGAATAATGGGATTCTTTCACAAAGAACTCCACCTGGAACACCTCAAATGAATGGTGATTCTAAGAGTAGAAATCAAACTCTATTAGATATGGTTCGATCTATGATAAGTCTTGCTAACCTTCCAGTATCCTTTGGGGGACATGCTCTTGAAACTGCTGCTTCTACACTATACATGACTCCGTCCAAGGCAGTCGATAAGACATCATATGAGTTATGGAGAGGAAGAGTTCCTAGCCTGTCTTATTTACGCATTTGGGGCTACAAGGCTTATGTAAAGTGTTTACAACCTAACAAGGTTTTTCCCTAAGCCGACAAATGTTTTTTTGTTGGTTATTCTAAAGAAACAAGGGGTTATTACTTCTACAACTGTCATGAAAACAAAGTGTTTGTTGCTAAGGATGGTACCTTTCTAGAAAATGATTTCATTTTCATAAAGGTAAGTGGTAGTAATATATTTCTCAATAAAGTTCTAGAAGCGCAACAAACGGATATGGTTCAACCCATGTTAGAAACAGTAGTACTTTTGCCATGCTTATGGTAGAGATAGTGCATCCAATGCATGACCCCTCTCCCATGCATGACCTTGTGCCAAAGGAAGAGCATTTAATGGTTGAACCTCCTACTGCTCTACTCAAATCTAATTCGAGCGAAAATTCTCAAATCGTTGAGAAGGAAATTTCTCCTATTGTTTTCCCTCGTAGATCTAGTAGACCAAGAAATCCACCAAAAAGATTTATGGACTTCTTGTTAACTAAAAGTTCTAAAATAATTTTAGAACTTGAGGAACCTACTTGCTAAAAAGATGTCTTAGCGAGTCGAGACTCCAAAAAATGGCTTGGAGCCATGATATATGAAATGGACTCCATGTATGTGAATCAAGTATGGGACTTGGTTGATTTTTCTGATGGGGTTACACTTATTGGTTGCAAATGGATATTCAAATTAAAAATAGACAAGGATGAAAACATTGATGTTTTTAAAGCTAGATTGGTTGCAAAAGGGTTTAGGAAGATTCATGTATTGACTATGATGAAACCTTTTCACCAGTTGCGATGCTTAAATCCATTCGGATAGTCCTAGCGATTGCTGCCTTTTTTATTATGAAATTTGGCAAATGGATGCTAAAACCGCTTTCTTGAATGGGTTCTTGAAAGAGGATGTGATATGACACAATCTGAGGGTTTTGTGGATCATAAGAATCCTAGGAAGGTATGTAAGCTCCAAAAGTCCATTTATGGACTGAAGCAGACATCTTGGAGTTGGAATCTTCGATTTAATGAGGCTATCAAACAGTTTGGTTTTCTCAAAAATGAAGAAGAATCTTGTGTATACAAGAAGTTAAGTGGGAGTAGTGTTGTCTTCTTGGTTTTATATGTAGATGACATATTACTCATAGGAAACGATATTCCCATGATTGACTCTGTCAAAGAATGACTAAAGAATTATTTCTCTATGAAAGACCTTGGAGAGGTTGAGTATATTTTGGAGATCAAGATCTATAGAGATAGATCTAAATGATTGATTGGACTTAGTCAAAAAAATTATATTGATAAGTTTCTTACTAGGTTCAATATGGAAAACTCAAAAAGAGGTTTCCTCCCCATGCAACATGGTTTATGTCTAAGCAAGACTTAATGTCCTTCAAACATTGATGAGATTACGCATGCTAGTATACTATTATTTCAAAAACAATTTTCTCTAACTCATATTATTATTTGCCCCATTTGATCCTTTTTGTGAGAACTTTATGGTCAAAATGAAAAACTATATTGGGACAAAGGGAATATAAAAAATAGGACCTTATCTTCTTAAATTTAGAATAATACAAAATATGAAATATAAATATATCTTAAATTGTGAAAAATTATGTTG
Organism: Dysphania ambrosioides; assembly: GCA_026401315.1. Lineage (NCBI taxonomy): Eukaryota > Viridiplantae > Streptophyta > Magnoliopsida > Caryophyllales > Amaranthaceae > Dysphania > Dysphania ambrosioides. The sequence goes on from CM048657.1 coordinate 10,574,411, forward strand.
TCAAAGAATAGTTTGATGCTTCAATCTTAAAACCATTTAGTAATAGGAAGAGTAGCTCATTAGATTTATTTGTTGGTCTTACTTCCTTTACTTTTTAAATATGGGGCAATTAATCTCAAATGATATGTAATTCCGAACTCTCCCCTTCACACAAAAGCCACAATTTTTTTCTTGCAATGCGAATAGATTATAATATCCTTGTTGGGACTTTTCTTTAGATCACTTTTAACAAAAGCTCGCATTAGGGGTGTGCATAAACAGTTAACTGTATTGTTAAGCTTTAACGGTACGATTAACCGTTATGACGGTTATTGGAAAATGCTAATCGTAACTGTACCGTTAAGTAACAGTAATCAATAAACGGTTAACCGGTATTTAACGGTACGGTTAACCACCAAACTTTTCATTCCATTTTTATGCACTTGTACATCTAATATTGTGAAATTATTTGTATGATTTCTTAACTCATTTGGGTCTTCTACAATAATATTGTGAAAAACTTGTCATATTCATTTATGTTTTAGCCTTTTAAGTTTAGTATATTTTAAAAATAATAATAGAGATTAACCGACGATTAACCGTTACAAAAATTTCATTACCGTAACCGTAACCATTAATTCTTTACAGTTCAGTAAAATAATCGTTAATATGAACCAGTTATACACGATTAATGGTTACGATTATTTTGCACACCCCTAGCTCACATGACACTTGCTTGGGATTGTTTAATGCCTAACTCTTTTAAGGATGTCTTAGGAATTTTAACAAATTGAAACATGGACATCCTTTGGTGAACAACAAATATTGTATACACGCGAGATACAATTAAAGTTATTGTATCCCCTGTAAAAGTTATCCTTCAATATAACAAAAAGTTACCCTCAACACAACAAATGTCAATTTTTATCAACTATAAGGAAATACCTTTTGTTATTTCAATAGATCACTTTTATTGAAATACAATAACTTTATTGTATCTTATGGCGTGTATGTACAAATTTTTGTGTTTGGTAAATTGGGCAATATCCGCACTAGGAATGGCAATGGAATGGAGTCGGAGTGGATCCAACAAAATCCGAATCCGATGCGACAAGTTCGTGAACTTTAATTTTGGATCCGAAACCGATCCGATCCGTCGGACCTCCGAATCTGATCTGTCGGACCTCCGAATCTGATCTGTCGGACCTTCGAATTCGATCCAAAAATTAATATTTTCTTACCTATAATTTTGTTAGTTTCATTACTAATACTATAATTCCTTTATAACATATAAAGTAAATTAAAAAAATTTATACAACACAAGCAAATACCATGGTTTATTTATTTATTTTATTTTATTTTTTTATTTTGGGTTATTATATTTGATCTTTTTTTTAATACTAACCTTAATATTACTCATTCGGATCGGACTATCATACTCGAATCACAATCGTGTCGGATGTAATACATTATCTAAATCCGATCCGTCTCCTACTCGGAATCGGAGTTCTTTTATCGGATTCAGAATTTTTTTAAACGGGTTTGTTATCTCTATAATATTAACAAAAAAAAAGTTTCCGAAAGCATATTTCCCGTTTCCAACAAATTCAAAAACCAATTGAATTTGAATAGCATACAGTCGCAGACAGAATAATTTGTAGACACAAGTGAGACAGCAACACCCACAAAAAATCTCAACAACTTAGAAGCTCTCATAAGTTACCATTACAAGGATGCCACGTAACAACTTCAAAACCACATCCACTTCCTCCAAAATGCACTCTTTTTAAGTCTTAACTTCCAACCTTCTCCAAATCCAACTCTCTTCCTCCCTCAATAATTCCCAGGTACTTTACTTATTCCTCAAATCTAAGCTAATTAATATACTGGGTATTCTGGATTTGTACTGTTGGATTGCTCATAAACTTTGCTTAGTTTTATTTTTTATCTGGAAAGTTGTTACTTTGTATGCTAATGTTACATAATTATTTGTGAATTATGATAGTATGGTGATTGATATAATTTTGTTTATTATTTCGGGATATCTATAAGTTGTAGGTTGGGTTAAAATGTGGTTATTGTTAATTTATAGATAGGGTTACTATTAGGGGTTTAGAGGGGTTACTGATAATGATTTGATGGGGTTAATGGATAATCGGGTATTATCGAGTTTTTCGAATGATTTGTGTTTTTGTTTAGTGATTGCCAAAAATCAGGTGATGCTAGTGAGGTTAGGGTTAATGGATTACCCAAACATAGTGCAATTTTTATTGATCAGGATTATTATCATCAAAGTGCAAGAATGGGTTGCTGTCAACATATAGCAGTTTATGAGTTATAGTTGAATTTGACTTCTTGATGCATGATTTTAGGTTTGAGAGGTTATAGTAGTAGAGAAATTGATCGATGAATGTTTGGTTTATGGTAATGAGCTTTAACCCACAAGACAATTTCGGATGATTGACAACATATTTCTTGTGATCGTCTGCATTTGGTTTACCAATTTACCTGCTCATGAAATGGATTGGTTATCCATGTGTTTTACGGCCTCTCCAAGTGCTCATACAGTCTAAGTAGTGAAGGTGCTATAGTCTGCTTTTTAAGCAGCAGATTTCATTTCTAGGGATTCTTCTCTTCACATTTTAATTATTTATGGTTACTTTTCCTTAACACTTCTTTCTCAAGTGCTACTACCAAAGCCATCTATTTTAAGTAGGTTGACAAGTAGTAGGAAGTCCAGGATTATCCAATGTTCATTTCATCCATAATTGTTTTGATTCACAAGAATGGCTAGGGAATATACAATCTCTTTTATCTTGATAGGTCTAAGAAGCACAAATGTTTTCGGGAGAAGCATGCCGATCACCCATTGCATGTAGGGAATGATGGATGACAATTCTGTCACTGAACCATTATGTTTAGGGGTTTCAGTTGCTTCTAGTTTTTTAGCTCTATGCAGTGAGCCAGTGAGTTATATCTTTCTATCCTAAACTGTGTGTTGTCTGTTTATTTAAGAAAACAGAATACAATACAATAACCCTCCATTATACTTATATGAAGCCTTCTTCTATTCTCCTTTTTTCTTTAGTTTCACTCTAATAATCCTCTTGGGACTTGGATATCAATTAATTCAAAAGAAACCTTACATAGATTTTACCATAGTTAACTTTTGAAAAAAAAGCAGTGGGTTTGTAAGGTAGAAGAGTGATGTTAATGTTGTGGCAATGCTAGCGTTTCTATGAGGATGATCTTTGATGATTGCTAGCACACAATAATATTTTGAACTCCATATGTGAATGATGTTTGAATGACGGTCTGTATCAGGGGGACATGTCACTTAGCTATTTTACCTACTCACAAATTTGGGAATTGGGTTCCAACTTCTATGCTTCTGAGACTTTTCTGATGGAATAAGGAAACATTTTAATTGAAATGTTGGAGAAATGTTTTTCCCTTGATAGTTTATTTTCTTATTGCTTAAGTTCTTCGCTCTTTTCCTTCCAGGATGACATTTTGCTTATTCGTTTTCGTACTTTCTAATCTGAGATGGCATTTGGCCCTTTTGGGCTTATGTTTTAAGTCGATGATACAGGAGCATTACAATTTCTAGTTACCCTGCATCAAAGAATTGAACTTATCTTAAAGTTTGCTCCATGTTTCTATGATAATTTTCAAGCTTTGAATTTTCATCGTGTAGCCATTGTTATAAGTTTATACCATGACAAAAGCCAATTTCGGGGTACATCATGGGCTTTATTATCTTTAAATTCTTAACCTCAACAAGGACCTTGAAAACCTTGCAAAATTTCAGAACATTACAGAGACACTAGGTTATCTGGTTTTAATGAAAGAAGGAATGATTTGGTAAACTGATATAATAACAGTAGAGAATTGATTCATCCATCTCTTGTTAGAAGAATGAAGGCAAGGATCACTTTTTTATGTTGAAATTGCATCTGTTAGCATCAGATTACTGATTCATAAGGGCCAAAGCTTGCAAATAGCCAAATAGTATTGTGGAACTGCATAAGTGTTGTATTTCCCCAAAAAATAATAATAAAAAAGATTAGTGCTATATTCTTGTCATCGTGGAATACTAAAAACTTAAGATGGTTCCCATATTAGCATGCTTCCTTCGTTTCTTTAAGTTGCACGTTTTGACTTTGGGCATTATTCACAAATTTTACTTTGACTTCGTTTTGTATTTATACCTAAGAAAAAACAGTCATATGAGGTCTTGTTAGATTTTTCACAATTTATATTTTCAAATATCAACTTTTTATAATTTTATATTTTGACAATTAAAGATAAACGTGTTTGGAATCATCCATTGGCAAACATACTAAAATAAATGCGTCAACTAAAAAGAAATGGAAGTATGACATTATGTCATAAGCAAGATATGGGTTTCTAACATCAGAGAAAGTGCTATTAGCTTTAATATGATGGGGCCTTCCTCTGGAATCTTGTTCAGCAATTCCACCTTTTGATATTCATATCTTTTTGCTTCTTAGCTGATTTCTGTCTTTATCTTTTCAGCCATCTTTCTTTTAGGGTGAGCATTGCAGTTAGTGCGAAATGGCTTCCTCATCAGCGTGCCTTCTTGGACATGGTTCATCAACCTCAAGCTCTAAAAGCATTTTGAAAGAGAGACTTTTCCATGGGCACCTAATTGCAGGACGTTCAGTGTTGCTAAAGTCTCAAAAAGCTTTTATTGTAAGAGCATCTTCAGACAAGGCACAGAGTAATGAAAGAAGAGGCTTTTTAAAGTTGTTACTAGGGAATGCTGGAGTTGCCTCTACTTTAGCCGCTAGTGGAAGTGCTTATGCTGATGAGCAAGGAGTTTCTTCTTCTAGGATGTCTTACTCGAGGTTTTTGGAGTACCTTGACAAAGACAGAGTGAAAAAAGTTGATTTGTTTGAAAATGGTACTATAGCTATTGTGGAGGCCATCTCTCCTGAGCTAGGTAATCGCGTACAACGAGTTCGGGTGCAACTTCCTGGTCTTAGCCAGGAGCTGCTGCAGAAGCTCAGGGAAAAAAATATTGACTTTGCGGCACATAATGCACAAGAGGACTCAGGTTCTCTATTATTTAATCTGATAGGAAATCTTGCGTTCCCACTTATCTTGATTGGGGGTCTTTTCCTTCTCTCTAGACGTTCTTCAGGAGGAATGGGAGGTCCAGGTGGTCCTGGATTCCCTTTGACTTTTGGCCAGTCAAAAGCCAAGTTTCAAATGGAGCCTAATACTGGGGTGACTTTTGATGATGTTGCTGGTGTTGATGAGGCAAAGCAAGATTTCATGGAGGTGGTGGAATTCCTGAAAAAACCTGAGAGGTTCACTGCTGTTGGAGCTCGCATCCCTAAGGGTGTTCTGCTTGTTGGCCCACCAGGGACTGGAAAGACCCTGCTGGCTAAGGCTATTGCTGGAGAAGCTGGAGTTCCATTTTTCTCCATTTCTGGGTCAGAGTTTGTCGAGATGTTTGTTGGTGTGGGAGCATCTCGAGTGCGTGATCTTTTCAAGAAGGCTAAAGAAAATGCTCCGTGCATTGTGTTCGTTGATGAAATTGATGCTGTGGGAAGGCAAAGGGGTACTGGTATTGGGGGAGGAAATGATGAAAGGGAACAAACACTTAATCAGCTTCTGACTGAGATGGATGGATTTGAAGGTAACACTGGTATAATTGTTGTAGCGGCAACAAACCGAGCTGACATTCTTGATTCTGCGTTGTTGAGGCCAGGGCGTTTTGACAGACAGGTAAAATTATACTTTCAAATTTGATTTTGCTGTGATGTTGCCACATCTCACATATTGGCTACTTGTGATATCTAAATTCCTACTTATCCTTCCTCTGGAAAAATTTGCGCTTATGATAAAGTAGTTAGGAGAGCAGATGATAAGCACTAGGGTATTGATTTTCTTCGTACTTATTAAGGTATCAGTAGATGTTCCTGATGTACGTGGGAGAACAGACATCTTGAAGGTCCATGCTGGAAATAAGAAATTTGATACTGATGTCTCCCTTGATGTGATAGCAATGCGAACACCTGGTTTTAGTGGAGCTGATCTGGCAAATCTCTTAAACGAGGCAGCTATTTTGGCTGGTCGCCGTGGGAAGACAGCAATATCTTCCAAAGAGATTGACGATTCTATTGATAGGATCGTTGCTGGAATGGAAGGAACTGTAATGACAGATGGTAAAAGCAAAAGTCTTGTGGCATATCATGAAGTGGGACATGCCCTCTGTGGGTAAGTTGATAAGCATTACACTCAATCCTATTTCCACTGAAGCTCTGATTCTCCTATTTTCCTTGCCCAGCCTGTGTTAGAATGGTATCGAAAACCTTAATAAAATAGATATACTTGGGTGTGATATTAGAATTTGATAGTTCATTTATATCCTTGTTGGGTAGTTTTTACAAGCCTAGCAATTTTTCCATTTTGTAGTAACTTAGTTATATAAAGCTTAATTAATACTTCCTCCGACCATGAAATATTGCAACATGTTGTGTTGACTTTTACACCTTCACACACTATCCTTTGGCCATCTATTGTGTTTTTTACGTAAAGAAGAAAAATATAGTTAGGTGGAATCTTGTTAGATTCATCTTGATTTTTACTTTCAAGATAACTTTTTATTAGTTTTACTTATGAATTAAAGATAGAATTGTATATGTTGCAATATTAGTAGATTGGAGGAAGTATTAAAGATTAAAATAGTTAATGATTGACTCAGTTACCTACCCTGTCAGCTGTTATATTGACTTACTGTATATCAATTATCACCCTTTGTTTTCAAATAGGAATAGAGGTTCATGTAACTAGAAACATTGCTGATTATTTGATTTGCTTTAATGTTAATTAAGTGCTTCCAATTTGGGTGGGAATGGGGAGGGAGCCTAAATCCATTATGAGGTTTCTTATTTTGGATATTTTATGGTGTAAATGTGTAATCTTTTCACTATATTAGCTTGAATTGTACGTTTCTTGGGAAATAGTTTGCATGCAATAGGGAAATTGAATTTATCTTAAGTGTGTCAACTATGAAGGAAAGACAGCCAGAATAAACAGCATAATGTTGGTCATTTTTTTAAAGGTAGAGTTGTAGACGAGAAAACATTCTCTATGCTTAATAACTCATGAAGCAAATGCTTGTTATATTTGAAGTGCAGCATCAGTTCTGTTTATTTTTCTGTGTGTACTGCTTATTTACCTCTTCAGTTAGTTTTCATGCTGTCATCCTGATTTTTCCCCTTTTGCTTTCATATGTACGGAGTAGCTCAAAAGTCACAAGTATGAGTGAATCACAGGCAAATAAGTCATACTGCTGTAAAAAGTCTAGAGCACTTGTAAAATGTTGGTCTTGTTTGTGTGTTTAATTATACTATATTGCCTAAGTTGTGTGTACTTTTGTTGTCAATAAAAATGTACATAAACTGTATTTATGTACTTTGGCATAATGCAAGAAGTATTCATATCATTCCCATGTGTGCAGAACTTTGACACCTGGGCATGATGCTGTCCAAAAAGTCACTCTTGTACCACGCGGTCAAGCACGGGGACTCACCTGGTTCATTCCTTCTGATGACCCAACCCTCATTTCAAAGCAGCAGCTCTTTGCAAGAATTGTTGGTGGTCTAGGTGGCCGAGCTGCAGAGGAAATTATTTTTGGTGAACCCGAAGTCACCACTGGAGCAGCTGGTGATTTGCAACAAATCACTGGTTTGGCTAAGCAGGTAACTTTGCAATCACGACCTTTTTTAATTTTTCATGTGCTGTTCTTGTGAAGTGGGTTGCGATTATTCTGAGACTGATATAGTGAAATATGCATTAGTCAAAAATTCTGAAGCATGAACTTAACACTCTCTCTGGAGTCATTGCAATTTATTTTCCTGGACCAAATTATTTGATAGTTTTTAGCAAGCCAGCAAGGAACTGATTCATGACTGTCCATCTCTTTGGTCTTACAGATGGTTACTACTTTTGGAATGTCCGAGATTGGTCCATGGTCTCTTATGGATGCATCAGCACAAAGTGGGGATGTTATCATGAGAATGATGGCAAGAAACTCTATGTCAGAAAGGCTAGCTGAGGATATTGATTCTGCTGTGAAGAAAATTACAGATGATGCATACGAGATTGCCTTGACCCACGTAAGAAACAATCGTGAGGCCATGGACAAGATTGTTGATGTTCTTCTGGAAACGGAAACCATGAGCGGGGACGAGTTCCGAGCTCTTCTCGCTGAGTTTACTGAGATTCCTCTGGAAAACCGCGTACCTGCAGCAACAGCTTCTGCTGTAACAGTATAGGCACATGTGTATTATATGTATACAACAAGGTGTTCTCTGGTTTCTTTAATACCAAACAAGTTAAATACCATATCATATTGGGAGTTTTGACCAAAGTATTCACATGTAATTTAGATGCTGTATAATTGTAATTAATTATATTTGGAAACTAATCTCTCTGTGATTATCATATTTTCTGAGTAAGAATGGTCAACTGGGTCCAAAATTGACCCATAACATAAGCTAAATGCTACACCATCCTTCGAAGAAGATTGCCTTTTTTATTTTGAGATTATTGCACCTAAAGTGCAGGGGCCGGTCTTGGAAATTCGGGATCGGGATAAGACCGGTCTTGGAACAGGCCGGTTCGGTTCCGGGTTGGGCTTGGGTGGGTTAATTCGTACCGAATCGAAAACCGAATCACGAATCGAATTATCGAATCGAATTGAATTGAAACAAATCAAAATGAATTACATATAAACACATTTACAAATTAGAATAAAGAAATTATTTCGAATGTAATTAAACATTTATAATGCACTCATAATGACTTTTTTTTAAAACTTTTAAATAAGGTTGTTGTTTTTTTTTATAATTATGTATTATTAAACTCATTACGTATATTTTGATTTGAGTATTATTAAACCAAATATAGTATTTTTTTCTTGACAATTTACGTATTATTAAACCAAATAAATTAAATAAAATAATTAACCTATTATTAAAAAAATTATTTATTATTATACTAATTAACGTAATTAGCTAATTACATATTTACTCATAATCCATTATCATATTAATTAATTTTAATTAAACATGTTTTGGGGGTTGGGAAAAAAAGAAAGGGCTTGCACATAATTTAGGAAATCAAAATTTATATAAATAAATACAAAATTGATTTTCAAAATTAAGTTGCCTACGTATCCCAAAGGAATCAAAGCCCAAGTAATTCTATTATGTACCTCGAGGGATGCCTAGCCTAGCCAGGGACAGTCCTTGAATCTCCTTCACTGTTGGGTTGCCGCTAGATTCGCTCGTGTCCATCATCATCTAAGGATCGTTTTCATCGTTGTACTCCTCCTTCAATCCTTGAGTCCTACACTCCGGAGATAAGCAAGATCTCTTCTCGTCCAGTACTCTTCTACTTGCACTAAAAGAAGACTCGGAAGCAATAGAAAAGGCGAGAATTGCAAGTATATCCTTTGTAATTCTCACCAGAACGAGAAATTGTCGTTCGTGATCGCGCCACCACTTAATAATTGAAAATTTTTCATTGGTTTCATGTTGGTAAGAAAGATATTCGTTAATAATATACAGTGAAGAAGATGAAGATGAAGAAGAAGATGAAGATGAAGAAGAAGAAGCCGATGTTTTTTATTTTTTTTTAAATTCTACCAAGTGCTAGCACAAATCGCATACCGGAATTTCCACTCGACGATGATAAATTTTGGGACGGTGAATAATAGAAACATAATAATCATATAAAATAGATAAAAACATGTTTAAATTTTTCTATTTAGGCATTGGCGTCGTATTGTAAACCTAGAGTGACATAGTAAAATTCTAACGCATTTTCTAAACCCAAAGTCTTGACCCCGGGATCAATAATAGCAACTATACCATATATGACGGGAAATTCACTAAAGTAAGAGTACTATTTACTTAGCATACTAGTAAGTACATCACTAATTTGGGTGATGTTGAAATGCTCGCTAAGAGTGTTAACTACGCTAACACACTCTAATATAACTAAATGAATGTTAGGGTCGTAAACATATGAGAAAATTTTGGTTGCATGGGCAAATGCTACTAAAATATCACAAATGTAAATTGCGGTATTCCAATGGAAATCACTAATAAGTTCATCAGGAGTCGCTCGGGTTTCATTATAAAGAATGGTTAAAACCTCACGGTATTTAATGGTATCATTTAACAGTCTATATGTTGAGTTTCAACTAGGGGTGTGCATAAACGGTTAACCGTACCAATAAACCTTAATGGTACGATTAACCATTATAACGGTTATTGGAAAAAGGCTAACCGTAATTGTATCGTTAAGTAACGGTAACCGATAAATGGTAACCGATATTTAACGATATGGTTAACGGTTAACCGTTAACCGTTTCATTCCATTGTTATGCACTTGTACTCCTAATATTGTGAAATTATTTATATGATTTCTTAGCTCATTTGGATCGTCTACAATAGTAATAACACATATTTATATAAGGTTTGATCATCTATAAAAAAGTTTGTAATATTCATTCATGTTTTAACCTTTTAAGTTTAGTTTAAAAAAAATAACGGATAACCATTACAAAATTTTCATTATCGTAACCGTAAGTCCGTAACCATTAATTCTTAACGGTTCGGTAAAATAACGGTTAATATGAACCAGTTATACACTGTTAACGGTTACGATTATTTTGCACACCCCTAGTTCCAACGAGTCGGTGTGTCAAGACTCCATTGTCTCTTCTTAAGGCCTCTTTCCTTATATCAGGTCATATACTTTCTTCTAACCAATGCAGTAATACTAATCCATTCGATTACACTCCTAATGGGGTTAACCAAGTCGCTTAACTCAGCTAAACCTACTTGAACCGAGAGGTTCTTAATATGAGCACAATAACGAACATATAAAAGCTCTCCAGTGTTCAAAATTTTAAGCTACGTTCTGATATTAAATAATCTATGCATTTTGTGTTTGCTGAAGCATTATCTAAGGAAAGGGAAAAAAACTTTATCAAGCAAGTGAAAGGTCTTAAGACATTCTATTATCCTTACCTTAAGGTTGTAACCGGTATCTCTATCCTCCATAGCTTCAAAGCAAATGATACATTTTTTAATGTACCACTCATCATCTATCCAATGGGCGGTCACACAAAGAAAAGGATCACCGAAACAAAAGGTCCATGTATCACTAGTAAGGCTAATACGACCGTTAAAAGTGCAAACATTTTTATTAAACTACTTTTATATTTATAATAAGCAGTTTGGGTATGGCGTTTAAGTGTGTTCCTAGAGACACGTCTATAAGCGGGTTGTAAAGAGGTTCTAGCGAAATGTTTGAAGTTCGGACTCTCACCATGGCTAAACGGTAATTAATCCGCAATTACAAAGTTAGACATTTCATCAATCTTCCTATCTCTGTTATACATAAAAGGCATACATCCTCCGGGAATGGAACCCATATCCCCATATAGTTGTGTCTGACTTGACTATTTAGCTGCGCTTGCGGATTCAGCTGCTTCCAGGTTTATTCCGTGTACTCCGGTCAAGTGACGACATAATTAATGTCCCCATCCCATAATCAGTCTTCTATGAATAAGAAGTTATTGTCTTCTTCCCTTGTTGCTTGCATATCAAGCAATAGCACATGAATTTCATCCCTTTGGAAGTAGTGTCGATCATTGGAACCTTCTCGAAATATAGCCATACAGGTGAATATTTCTTTTTACAGTGAGTAAACTCCGGTACTCCACCTTCACCATCATCTTCACCTTCATTTCATATCAAGTTAAGCCAAAAACTAACATTATTAGTTCATTAACTAACGAATTAACATAATCAACCTAATATAACATAATCAAATAATGTAACTAATCTAACACAACTAATCAATTTAAATTAAACATTATCAACTAATCTTAACATAACATAATCAACTAATCTAACTAACCTAATCAATTTAACTTCAACATTATCAATTAATTAAACATCAATAACTTAATATAACATAATTAATCAGTTTAACTAATCTTAACATAACATAATCAACTAATCTAACTAACCTAATCAATTTAACTTCAACATTATCAATTAAATAAATATCAATAACTTAATATAACATAATTAATCAATTTAACTAATCTTAACATAACATAATCAAGTAATCTAACATAACTAATCAATTTAACTACTTTTAACATAACATAATCAAGTAATCTAACATAACTAATCAATTTAACTAATCTTAACATAACATAATCAAGTAGTCTAACATAACTAATCAAATTAACTAATCTTAACATAACATAATAAAGTAATCTAACATAATTAATCAATTTAACTAATCTTCACATAACATAATCAACTAATCTAACATAACTAATCAATTAAAACTATACTAATCTAACTAAACTAATCAATTTACTTAAATCAATTTACTTAAATTAATTAAACTAATCTAAACTAATGAAGTTATTTACCATCATCAACCTAATGTGCTTAATCTAACATCATCAACTATTCAACTAATTCAACAATATCAACATAATTTACCTAATTATCATAATCAAATAATTAAACTATTTAAGATAATAAATTTAATTAAAAAAATTGAACTAATTAAACTAAATATACTTAATTATCATCACTAACATAATCTACATAATTAAACATAATTTCATAATCAACATATTAAGCTAACCTACATATTATCATCGACTAATCTAACATTATCAAGTAAATAAATATTATAAACTTAATTAATCTATCTAATTAAACTAACTAGTTTTTATATCAACATTAATTAATTAGAAGTTTACCTTGACCAGTCGAAGGAGGTGGACGCATCTTCGAAGTTGGAGTTTGAGGAACTTGAGAAACAGGAGTAACGAAAAGTTGTTGCTCCAAGTTTTGAGCAAAATTCGCGGTATCATCGAACGAACTACTAATGCTGAGTCTACCTCTTAAAATCATTTCTTTTATGAAATGTAGTAGGAAATAAGTAAATTAAGAATAATAAATAAACTAATTAAAATAACTAATGAAGATTAAGAAATTAATTAAGAAGACAATTAGTAGTAATAAGTAAGCTAATTATATTTAGTAGTAATTGAGATATTGAGAATTGAGAGATTGAGAGTGAGTTTGTGAGGATTGAAAAACCGAATTGCTCGGTTTATATAGGGTGATCATTAATGGCGAATCCAATGACTAATTAACGACTAGTTTTCAACCAATTTAGCAAGCCAGGTTGACGGGCCGGTCCGGTTCGAATGAGTGGGATGAATCAAATTTTTTCACAAACCGAATTGAATAGGGTCATGATTGGATGGAGCATCACTGCCTCATACAGCTACAAATTTGGACGGAGCATCTCGTCATGATATATTGGCTGAGCATAATTCAATGCATGGATCATTTCTTAGTGAAGATGATTTATCGAATGATGAGAATAATGTTGTCATTGGTATACAAGATGAAAGGGACTTAATGCTTATCAACAATGATTCACAATTCGACCTCAAACACCCTCCACCATCTCCGTAACTAGAAATGAACCATGATAAACCATAACACAATCATTATAAGTCGAGGCTCAGCAACAAAAATAGGCAATAAGTTCTATTGCATTTACTAAACACCACAATGTCAGGGTCACTTCCTCATGGGTCCATCAACAAAATAGCAGCTAAGTTCAAATAAAGTAAACGAACAATTAGTTCACTATGGAATAGAGGTAAGGAACAAATGACAACAATGCAACTGTTTGACATGGACCATAAGTACCATAGATGTGGAAGAAAAAGAATTATAGTGCCATATACTCATATAGCAAACATTCACATGGGAGACAGGACATGTGTGAGAGATCTAGCAAGAAAATTAGACCTTGCTCCATCCAACTTTTAGAGAATGGTGAAGAGAAGGACTTGAAACCACATACAAACAACATGCATTCAGAAATTTCATAAGACAAGAAATCGGTAAGGTTAGATTGGGTACTAAGTTTACTCCAACCTGAAACTCAAAGCACTTTTCTAGCTTATTATACTATGTATGACTTTGTTCATATCAATGAGAAATTGTTCTACTTATCAAAGAAGTCACAATGAGTTTATTTAGAAAAGATTAGCCAAATACATACAGGTTTAAAAAATCAAGCAAGTTTATCTCAAAGGTGATGTTCATGGGCTGCGTTGCAAGACCAAGGTGGAATGATAATGGTTAGTGCACATTTGATGGGATGATAGGCATCTTCCCATTTACAGAACAAGTAATAGCCAAAGAGAAAATCAAAGAAAAGAGAAAAGGGGACAATTGAAACCAAACCAATTGAATTATTGAACAAGACAACAACAAGGAATATGCTCATCAACCACATCCTGCCAGCAATCAAGGCCAAGTGGCCACAAGAAGGCAGCAAAATCATATACATTCAACAAGACAATGCCAAAGCTCACATTACTCAAGATGATCTTGAATTTCAAGCACATTTTGAAAAAGACAATTAATATTTATACTCACACAACAACCCCCAAACATCCCTAATTACAACATCTTAGACCTTTAGTTTTTTCAGGAGTATTCAGTCCTTAATGCATAAAATTATGCCAAGAATAATTAAACTACTCATCAAAGTGGTAGGGAAATCATACAATGAATTACACCCTAAGACTATATCTAATATGTGGATAGATATTGAAAGCAAAAGGTTCTAAGAACTACAAATACCACATCAAAAGAAGAAACAACTAGAAGATGATGGAATGCTACCAGAACAAGTCATGGCACCCAAGTGAGCTGTTATAGAATGCATGAAGTTGCTTCATGGAGAGGAATACACTAATGTGATTTTTGAAATTCAAGGATAAAGGCAAAAAAGGATTATGTATTCAATCAAATTCATTACGAATATGTTGTTGTTTGTTCATTAAAATCTGAAGTTAAGTTCAAGTAATGAATATGTTATTAATGTTAATATTATTGAGCATACAAGAAAAACAACAAATGCAACAAAAACAGCAATAACAAAAACAACAACAGAAAAAATAGCAACGCATATAAAACAACCCAAAAACAACAACAATAGAAAAAACAAGTTATGCAACGAAAACAGCAACATAAAAAACAACCACAATCTTACAAAGATATGTAAAAACGAAAAAAGTCTAAAAAAAGTCCGCATTCATAATCGAAAACAACTACCACATTCAATAACACTGCCTATTAGCCTCAAATCAGTTCAGGGAATCGGTTTCTAATGACAACAATTATTAAAAGTGTTTCATAGAATATTTTCTCATTGTGTTTTGAGGTTAATCATTGATCAAAAGCAAATACAACAATGAAATAAGAGCATTTCCAAGCAAAAACAGCAAATATAGCATAAACAGTAGCAGCAAAAATAGCCATAATCTTACAAAGACATATAAAAACAAAAATATCTCAGAAAAGTCCTCATTCATCATCAAAAACAACTACCACATTCAATAACCCTTCCCATTAGCCTTAATTCAGTTCAAGGAATTGGTTTCTAACGACAACAAATATTCAAAGTGTTTTGTAGAATGTTTTCTCGTTGTATTATAAGGTTCATCATCGACCAAAAGCAAATAGAGCAATGTAATAAGACCATTTCTAAGAAAAAACAACAAAGAGATACAAAGACATATTCAAACCAAAAATTTCTTAGAGAAGTCCCCATTCATCATCGAAAACAACTACTGCCCATTAGCCTCAAATCGGTTCTAGGAACTGATTTATGATGGCAACAGTTATTCAAAGTGTTTCGTAGATTGTTTTCTCATTGTTTTCTGAGGTTCATCATTGACCAAAAGAAAATAAAGCAATGGAATAAGACCATATGTAATAGCAAAAACAGCAACGTAACCTTACAACGAAAGCATAGAAATACATATTCAAATAGAAAACACAACAGAAAAGTCCCCGTTCATCATAAGAAACAACTACAATGTCAACATTCCTAACCTAAATCAAACAAAATCACCAAAATGGACCTTAAAACCAACCAATGACATAAAATAACTGAAACTCATAGAAGTCAACCACTTTGTCCATTTCATTTAACCTAAATTAGTCTAAATTGATGCTTCCTTTTAAAATGTGAACTTTGTAAACTTCATAAACTAAAACACACCAAAGTCAACCACACCTAACCTAAATCAAACAAAAATCACCAAAATCGACTTTAAAACCAACCAAACATGACATTAAATCACTGAAACTCATAAAAGTCAACCACATTGTCCATTTCATTTAATATGAATTAGTCAAAATTTATGCTCTCTCTTAAAATCAACCTAAAATTATGCAAATATTTTAAAAAACCACCAAAATGTAAACTTCATAAATTAAAACACACCAAAGTCAACCATACATAACCTAAATAAAAAAAATTGACCTTAAAACCAACTATACATGACTTAAAATCACTGAAACTCATAGAAATCAACCTTATTGTCCATGTCATTTAACATGATATAGTGTAAATTGATGCTTTCTTTTAAAATGTGAACTTCATATACTTCATAAACTAAAACATGCCAAAGTCAACCATACCTAAACAAATTAAACAAAAATCACCAAAATCCACATAAAAACCAACCAAACATGTCATGAAATCACTTAAACTCATAGAAATCAACCACATTATCCATTTCATTTAACCTAAATCAGTCTAAATTGTTGCTTTCTTTTAAAATCAACCTAAAATGATGAAAATCTTTAAAAAAAACCCACCAAATTGGACCATACCTATCCTAAATAAAACAAAAAAATACCTAAGTCGACCATAATAAATAGTGACTCACTTAAATTAGGAGAAACAACCATAACCAATTATAAAGAAATGTTGATGACAACAACCCATAATAAATCAAAATAGAACAACATCAATTTAACATCATATAACTCAATCACAAAAGAACATCATGATAATCACAAATCAAACAAGCCCTGCAATAGATTAGAGTTGCAGGAAAAAAATGACAATTTCTTAAGGGGGCTTACAAGCTAACAATACTACTTCCTTAAACCCATCAACTCCTTTAAGGGGAAGTGGCTTTTGTTGAATTTAAATACAACAACCCCAACCAATCAACTCTAATGAAATTAAAACATGAAATTCAAGTAGGGACTAAAATATAGAACCATACCATCAAAAAGGGGACTTATTATTGATAAAACAAATTTGATAATTTAGCTCTTAATCTGTCGAGATTGGGCTTCCCATTTAGAGCAAGTACAAAATTGGGTTTCCATCTATTAGGGTTAACGCGATCTTTAGCATTGACAACATGTATAGGAGTGTTCGGAATCACCAAGCTCTAAGGTGGGACCACAAACATAGCTAAATGACTACCCTGAGACTGAAGTTTAAAAGGGACTTCTTTACGGGCTTACCACCAAGAAACGACACCAAATATAAATTGAATAAATCAAATGTTAGAATAGGGGATTATAAACCATCAAATGAATATCAACAATTGTAGAAAAGCATATGAATTTCAGCGATTGTAGACCATCAAATGTAGATGGGACCTACAAAACTAGAGGAAAACTTATCACCAGGCAAAATACGGTGCTCGTATGAGGTGGAGACCACAACGGACTGTAATAAGGTGGATCTGGATGGTTTTCCATCACAATGTCATTCACTGAGCAAGAATTGATCGGACCGTAATAGGGTCAATGTTAGGAGATAAAATCGTCCTCAATCTCATCTTTTAACTTATTTTCGGCCTCTATAGAACTAGGACTTGGTTTTAGAAGTTCCAAACTATAGGAATGAGATCTCCCACGTTTGGAGCATTTGATTTGTTAGGGTAGTTCATAGTGAAAGGGAAATTGAAGATGGTGGAGAGGGGGGTTTGGAAGAGATAACAACCAAAATTGGTTTTGTTTATACCAGAAAATGAAAGCAGAATTTTAAAGCTAGTTAGATGAACATTTGATGCAAGACGGTGGCTAGATCTAGGTTTTAAGCAAGCAAAAATGGCGAGTTGGAAGAGAGACTTTTTTTTTAAGATAACAAGGTGAAGGCTAGTCAAAGAAGGTGAGGAAGTGAGGGAGGAGTAAATAAGGGTTAGGGTTTTGGGGGATTGAGGGTATTGGTCTTTGCATGTTTCTCTCTTTAAGGTATTTTGGGTATAAAAAGTTGTGGACTAAGGATATTTTAGTCATAAAGTATAAGATAAAATAGGAAAAAATTTTAAACGGGAAAAACTTTTGAAAATTTCCTAATAGAAAATATGGGGAGAAAAAATAAGAAGGGAGGGAGTAGTTTTCTTGTAAAAGATGAAGATTCAATAGGGGATAGAAAGGATCAAAATACTCTAGAGGGGGGGGGGGGGGGGGGGGGGTGAATAGAGTATGGTAGATTTTCGCAATTAGGTGTTCAAAGGCTTTGAAACAGCTTTTAGACATGGAAATAAGATATGATAGGTTTCAAGGGCTTTGAATTGTTTTTCAAGATTTGATTTGAAAGCGAATAAAAAATGTAAAGCAAATGTAAAGGGGACAATGATTTGTTACGAAGTTCGGCAATGTGCCTACGTCTCCGCATAGAGTTTCCTACCCGTAGGATTTAACCGATCTTTATTTCCTCCTTTAGAGACCTAAAGCCACCTTCAAAGATTAACACACAATCTTCTATACCGTAGCTTACCCTAGCTACATTCTAGCGTCTCAATTCCTAGAAATAAAAATCTTCTCACTTTTTCTTTCTGAATCTTTGAGTATTATAAATTTACTCAAAGTATGTCTCTCTTTTTCTTTCGATATTTTCTTTTTCACACTCAAGGAGACTTTCTTTTCTTTTCTCTCAATCTAAAATACAAGTAAAGTATAAAGCTTTAGAGAGGAAAGTGTTTAGGTTTTCTGCAGCTTGTATTGTATATCTTGTGTTTTTTTTAAGGACTTCTTCTTTCTTCAAGCTTCAGCTCACTCTATTTATAGAGTTTCTTCGCAACGAATAGTCTTCAGTGTATTCAACAATACCGTTGCCCTTGAATCAGATGTTAGGTCTTTGGTTAACTGCTTCAGAATTTGTTCTATGATGCTCGGGCAGTTACTGAGGTCTGCTTCAAAGGTCTTGACCGAATAGTCATTACAGATTTAAATGAGTCTTCTTATTTTGAATGGCACGATCAACAATGTTTGAATGGAGATAGCTTCAGCAGTACTTTTTCAATAAAGCTAGGAAGACTTGAAATTCAAACTCATCTTTGAATTTAAACTAAAACCTTCAAGATTCCATCATGTAACTACTTCCTTGTTTTTAGGAGAGGTTTCAGCATGAATTCAGCAGCTTAATAGCTTTGAATTCTTCGAATATATCTGGACAACAAGCAAATGATCCAAGCCACAAAACAAATAATACAAGTAATCACATAGTAATCGTGTTTGTTTCATACATGACATATATCATTAGGTGATATTTTTTATCATCATCAAGATGAAGTCTTTGTAATAAAATCCACCTCCATTATAAAAAAAAAAAAGTAGAGAAAGAAAACAAAGGCCTCGAAAAAAGGGTTAAAGCGAAGGAGCACACAAATACATTCGTCGACAAGCGATTCCCAGTCCTCAACTCTCTCATTCCCTCTCTCCTCAATCAATCCTTAGCAAAACCCATCACTCTCAAACGGTCGAATTTCCCAAAAATGGCAGGTTACAAAGCAGATGATGACTACGATTACCTGTTCAAGCTAGTTCTGATTGGTGATTCAGGGGTTGGTAAGTCCAATCTATTGTCTAGGTTCACAAAAAATGAGTTCAATCTTGAGTCTAAGTCTACTATTGGGGTTGAGTTTGCAACTCGGAGCTTAACTATTGAGAATAAGGTCATTAAAGCTCAGATTTGGGACACTGCTGGCCAAGAAAGGTATACAACTCAATACCCACTTTTTGTTATCTGATTTTTAATGAGATTCATATTGTTGTTTATATCATATGGTTTTTATTTGTTTAATTGTTGGGTTTAGTGTAACTTTTTGTGGGGTTTTTGTGTATAATGTTTATGTGATATTGTGAAGTTTTGGTTAGATTTTATTGTTATGATTTTGAGGTGTTGAGGTTTTGTGAATTGGTGATTTGGTCGGTTTTTATGACATGGTGTTTTAAGCTCCGAGGACTAGGATAGTCCATGATACATATGGGTCGAATACGATGATTTAAGGGATCATGGGTTTTGTTTCTATGCTTTTCGAACACTCTAGCTATTGGAGATTTAGTGTTCTATTTGGGATGTTTGATCTAGTCTTGGATTTTTACCATGATGGCGGAATTTAATACCAAGGTTTGTTTTGTTTATCTACATCTGAATTTCTAATGATTGAAGTATTTTTTATATTTGGAATCCCTATAGGTCCCCTTTCTCCTTTGCCCTTCCTTTTTATACTGAGGCACTACTTTTTACTTTGGTGTTTGGTACTCTACAATTACATTGTTAGATGAATGATACTCGTCTGTTTTGCTGTTTTCTCTTCTGTATAAGATGTGTATGGAAGGTATTAAGTACCATTGATTGGCTTTTTGTTGGCGGTTATAAACGACGATCATTTGTTGGGTAATTTGCATAGAGTGTCTCTATCAATGTCGATGGTAATGCAATTCTATCTTCCAGTGTGCATTTTCTTTATACTTGTATATTTTTGGTATCACTTATAATCAAGTGGTATTGAATGAAAATCACATACTTTGAGGTTAGGAATATTATTATGAATATTGGCATGGGACTTTCTTTGTAAGATTACGTATAAACTTATCATTATTACTACCAGACGACCACTTATAGGCCTTGCTGTATCATCTTTTTCCTTTTCATTCTCTGATGTTACGTCAGATATTTGCTTATCTCCTGTTTCTTTGCTTTCTAAGAACATTGTTCAGCTTCTCTTAATTGAAACAAGTATATGTGAGGTTTGTTTGTTTTGGCAAATATCTTAACATTATACTTCCATTTTCAAAAATTCTTTCAGTTTATTACATGGCAATAAGTAATTTGTGTACTTAATATCTGCTGAAAACTCAGCTACATGCTTAAGGTATTTCTCAATGTTTCAATAGGAGGGTCTTTAATGAATCTTTAGGAAGACTGGAAAGCATTTAAAACAGATCTAGCATCATAGTATTATTTTTCTTTAGATTCTTTTTAGAGCAGTTTGAAGCCACAACAAATTAGGAGAGGACTTTAAGACTGAATATTTTTGTAAGTGTGCTATGAATTCTGCCAGTTGCTCTGTTACTCTACTATTTGGTTTGATTTCCTTAAGTTTGTTGTATGAAAAGATTTTTGGATTCAGGATCAAATGTTGTAGTGCATGGTCTTCCTAAATTAAGTGCTGTAGGATATACGAATATTCGTTGACCTTAATAGTATTTTATTGACAAGTCTTAGTTTTTTTTAATCTGGCAATCACCATACATGGCCACACCACCACATGGGGGAGCTACCTTTGTTGTGACCATGTGAACAAATATTAACATAATCCAAGCAACATAGTGACAACATTAACGGGTGTGTTCAAATATATGCTCCAACCTAACAACTTTGAGCTGGTGAGTCAAGCATCTCTCTATAGGGGCTTTACTTTGATTTTGTCAGTTTCATCTTTCCACTAGATTTTCTCAGCCTCAGTATATGGGCTTGCTAGTCGGTATATTGTCAAATGTGGGATGGATTTTCATTTTCTTGGAAGGTAAAGAATTAATATATTTCCTGATCTACAAAACTCTTTTTTACTAATCATTGTATTCATCCTATTTTCTTTTTTGGTTTATCATGAGAAGTTGTAATATTGAGTAAGTTATTGCAGTTCATATGAGATTTAACAATTAGAGGATAGTGGGATATGTCGGGTTGATTGGGGTGTATTGTTAAGATGTAGTTTTGGGAGACTTTCACTGATTGATAGGAAGGAATACCATAGTGGCGGTTTGTAACAATTGTCAATGCTCAGTAGATTGGATGACTTTTGCTTATTCGTATTGTGACTTTTACTTTCTTACGAGTGACTTTTCATCCATCGTATGCATACGCCTGTCTCATACTAGAATCTCTCAAGCTACTTAACTTCTGAGTAACACTTGCTTACTTTCAAATTAGCCTAATTTCCAAAATTACACCTACTACATCTCCAACTCATAGCAATGGCTAATTTGTCTTAACTCAGCTAGAGATATGGTAGAGTTATTTTTAGAATGGGGTCTTTACAATCATGACAAGAGCAAAGAGGACATAGGAAAAAGTTACCTAGTTGATTAATAATTTTTGTAGGTTGATTTTGATATTTGAGATGTTGCCACACCAACAAAACTTTTGGAACTCTGAAAAAAATGGTATATTTGTAATGGTGAAAGTGACTCATATATGGTTTTAAATAAGTGTGGACATCAAATATGCATGATTTCCTGAGAGGAGAATATCAGCAAACAACTTGTTCATTTACATTATTGGATGCTCTGATTGGTTTCAAGAGGAAGTTACTTAGGTGATGCGAATGGATGCTTGAAATTCTTTCAAGCTAGCTAAATCCTATTCTCTCTAGGATTCATCATATCTTAGTATGGTGTTTACTAATTTTAGGCATAGGTGTTTTTTTCAAACTTTCCTTTTTTAGGTTTTATGATTCTATAATGTGTGGAAGTCATGGAGTTGATGAATGGTGGAAGGCCTTCATCAAAAGCTAAAATCTTGGAGTGATTTTTGAAGATTGAAAATTTTGACCAAAGAGAAAAAATTTTAAGACAAGGAGAGGTGACTTATTACGATGGACGGTGCTTATTACATCTTGTCGGTGCTTTTTTACAACTTCAGTGACATGGCAAGTGACGTGGCTACACATAAGTGATTGGATATTTAATGTTTTATTTTAAATAAAATAGTTTAAGAGTAGTTAATTTGTAATTTTATCTTTTTGGGTAGGATAAAGTTCTAACTAAACATAAGATAGTGTTAGAGTTTTGGTAGGATTATGTAATAAATAGGTGGCAATATCCTATTGGTTATTAGGTGGTTATTAGTAGTCCTTTTAGAAATAGGAGCCCTAATCTCAATGTGATTCAAACTCTCAAGCTATGGGTATAAATAGATGTACACCCAAGCTTGGAAAAATCAGATTTTGAGATTCTTTTCTTTGTATTCTTCATTAAACTTAGAGAGTTTGTTGTTTTTCTTTGTGCGTAATAAAGAGTTGTGATTGGTGCTTAAAGCTTTAGATTCACGTGAGGAAGTGTAGGAATTGAGGGTGCTTTGCTTTAATCAATTCTCAAACTTTCGCCTAAGATTTTAAACCTTTGGTGCGTAGCTTTAGAGGGTTTGATATCTAGTTTTATCCCTTCGTGTGGATTAAGTTTTTCATACCTAGATTCACATCATGAAGGAGTTTGTCTCTTTAAATCTTGGTACTTGTGATAGGAAAAAACTGAACGAGTGTATGAAGGAGGGATAAATGCTTAAATATGAGTGGAAAAATGTCTTGAGTAGCCATTATATCCTAGTTTATGCATGTAGGGGGTGATTGAAGATTTTCCACGTCATCTTGTGGTTTGCTTATTTGGTAGACGTGGCAGTTACCCTCCTGCATCATAAGGAGGGATAAAGCAACAAGGCGCCGTTTTTGCGGATGAATTTTGTTCCTTATACATGGAGACACATGTCATACTATGTTCAACTGTCTGAAAAATTTTCTTCTGCGGAGGATCCTGATTCACTTAAACTGCTTTTTCTCATTTCCTGTTCTTCTGATATCAATATGTGAATAATGTATCCCCTCTGCATATTCACCCTTGTGGTATCGGATTAGAAGATCCATTAGTTTGAGGGGACCACCTTTATCTATTTGCAGTTTGATCTTAGATATGAGTATGTAATAAGGGAATGATGTGCAATAAGTAGTAGGTATAGACCCTCAGGGTCATTGGATTCATCTGATTATAATGATGGGATTCATAATTCCTTGGAAACATACATGTTTTATCCAATTTAGTGATTGATGGCAGAATGGCATTCTTATCAGTTACCACATGATCTTGATGGTAGAAGTCTTCTGGCCATTTTACTTAATACTTGAGAAGTGATTGTCCTAATTGATATTTACTGTAATGTGGATTTCAGATATGTCAGCAGTGCCTTTCTTCCCATTTCATTTGTTTCCCTTCCATTTTTTGTCCCTTGCATTTCAAAT
Source organism: Dysphania ambrosioides (assembly GCA_026401315.1). NCBI lineage: Eukaryota > Viridiplantae > Streptophyta > Magnoliopsida > Caryophyllales > Amaranthaceae > Dysphania > Dysphania ambrosioides. Next base: position 10,598,619 of record CM048657.1, read on the forward strand.
CATTTCTTTTAATTTTCTGTGAGAAGTGGTATATCTACTGTGTTTTGAGTACATCATACTTCGTATTTCTTATCTATTTTTTTAATGACAGTAATCACAGAATTGGTTCTCTGTTTATTTTTAAAATAGGTACCGTGCCATAACCAGTGCCTACTATCGAGGAGCTGTTGGTGCTTTGCTTGTGTATGATGTTACCCGGAAAGCTACATTTGAGAATGCTGCAAGGTGGCTGAGAGAGCTTCGGGAGCACACTGATTCCAATGTTGTAGTCATGCTGATTGGTAACAAGTCAGATCTTCGACATCTGGTGGCTGTTACAATCGAGGAAGGGAAGGCTTTTGCTGAGCAGGAGGGACTCTTTTTCATGGAGACTTCTGCTCTTGAGGCAACCAACGTGGAATTAGCTTTCACTGAGGTTCTTACTCAGATCCATCGTATTGTCAGCAAGAAGGCAGTTGAGGCTGGTGATGCTTCTGCATCGGCTGTTCCATCCCAGGGAGAGAGTATAAATATAAAAAACGAGACCTCAACTTGGAAGAAGATAGGCTGCTGCTCAAACTAGTTGCTTACTGTAGTAAGTCTTTGCTGCTATACCTTTTTGTTTCCTTTGGAAAAATCCGCAGGTCTTTTTGTCCCTCGAAAAAAGAAAAAACAAATAGGAATTTTCAATGTCTATATATTAGTAATGCTCTGGATGCTTCCACATTTAGTAGAAGCTATTTGGAAGTTTTTTTTTTTTTTTTTTTGGATTTGATTAAGAGGCTTTTTTATGTTCAGAATTGTTCTTAGAAGGTTCTTGGATGATGCAGCAGTTAATGAATCTGCATTTCTATTGCATATACCATAGTTTTGGTGTAATTTAACCCCACCTTTCCCTTTTTGCTGTGATTTCGAAATTACCAGATTTTTCTGTTGGCCTTGAATCGAAACCCAGATTATACTTCGAATTGATGATTTTTATTCAATTAACCATAGATCATTGAATCATGCTTGACCTAAGTTATGCATCTCCCTCTGCCAAAGCTGGGATTAAGTTGTTTTACACCTATTTGTTGTATTATAGGCATATGTGACCTGTGCGCATTTAATATGGAGTCATTACTTGAGGTACATGAAGCTATTGGGATCAAACTTCATCTTCATTGTTGCCTTTATAGCTTCCTATGTACCCAAATAGAATGAAACTAGTATAGTTTGCGTAGTTAGCAAATCAGAGATGCATTTTCCTCTCGTTTTTCTTACAATTGTCGCTCCTTCCTGTTCTTGTACTCCTAAACCCTAATATATACTGAATTATTGGTGCATTCATGCATTAGCAAGAAGAGGACCCAATTCCCTTGACATTAAGAAAGTCCCATAGTTGAGTAGTGGGTTAGACAAGCTTAGTAATTGGCGTGTCTCAATTGCCAAGGTGGCTACCCTATTAGTATGTTAGTTGTAGAAAGAAAAGGCGTCATAAAATAACTAAATTATTCATCAAAATAAGTCATAAGAAGAACGAAATGGGGTTTAGAGTTCAGATATTAGATAAATAGTTATTGGATTATTGCATTAAATTGATGAACATCCAACTTGCTAACCCATTACGCATGCAGTCATACTAACCCAATTTCTCGTCCTGCTTTTCATGTTTCGTGATGTGTGGGCTCTATTGATTGCTTTTATGGATGTTAAATATGACCTACTAAATTTGTTTATTTATGGCTTTATGTAATTAGTAAGTTCTTCCACTTATTTGCCAATATGTATAGTGCGAAGCGTAGCTACTTTAAATGGTATGTTCAAGCAAATGTTAAAAAAAAAAAAAAGAAAAAAAGAAAAGAAAGTTGGTATGTTCAAGAGCTCTTAGCCAAATGCTGCACCTTAGAAATCAGAATACTGCATATGTTCAGTTTGTAATTGTATGTTCAGCTTAATGTTTTATTTGCTTCAGCAGGTTTTGGCTTCTAATTATTTACACTTTTGTCACTCCGAGCAAAATTCTGTTGAATAATGAGCTTCAAAGTTTAAACATGTACTCCATTTATGTTTATTAGAGACATGTACTTTAACCAACTAATCTAATTGACATTTTTCGTAAACATTTTCTCCATATGTTGAGCCGTGAAGTGTTTATAAATAAAAATGGCTGGTTTCATATAGTAGAACAAGGACCTTGCTTGCCTGATGAACTGGGGAAAAAGAAAGGGAGAATAAAACGACTGATTTCATTAATCGAGTGGAAAAAAACAATGATACCGAAGTAAAATTAAGGCTTTAAACTTTTTATCCTAAGAAAATAAATTCTAAACAATAGTAGTATAGTACACTGGTATATAACTTTCAACTTCATGCTCAATGTTGTTTGACAGTCTTGCTGTCTTGCTAGCTGGTGGCTTTCGAGCCACCTTGCTAACAAACCACTGGTAATTGTTGACGCACAATACTGTCAAAACCATTTTTCTTCTCTGCAATTACTAGCCAAGGAAATTGTCACAGCTACTCCTTAATAAACACATTGAAGTAGAGTTGGAACAAAACGAAAAAAAAGAAAAACAACAAATGCTCCACAGTTTCACCACTCGGTTCCAAAGAAACCACAAGCATCACAAGAAATCAACTTTCAACATAGCAGTTTGCCTGTTGTAGGCAGCCTATTCAGAATGGATAGCCAAGGGATAAACGGGCTTCTTGGGGTAGCCCTGTTATTATCCACTTTACTCTGATCGGAAGAGGTGCAGCTGATGATACATCAACTTGATGTAGAAAACACCATTCTTGACAACTGCATTGCATCTTCCTATATACGTAGGGAGTACCCTCAGCTGAACTGGACGTCTCACCAACATACCATCTGAATACTGTCCCAGACCCACCTTAAGCTGGGAATATGAGCTAGCGTCTGGACCGGAAAACTTAGTTTAGAAAGACCCCTGTGTTAGCAAAACTAGGTGTCATCTAGGCATAGGTATTTTGCTTATATATGGAGTGATATCTCCCAAAGCTAAGGTATTCAATATCTCTCCTAACATTCATAACCCTATAGTTAGGTTCTTGTCAGAGCATCCGGATTATACTAACTTGACCATCGGAAATAGCATTCACGTTACAGGTCAGGTCGGAATCTTAAAGAAGCTTATCGGTCCAAAACTATCAGATCCCCCCATCAGACACTCAATAAACACTAAATTCAAGCAACTGAAGCTTCTTTTCAGACTTCAGGACATTTTACTGGCCTGTTAGAACTTGCGAAGTTCCCCAAGCTGTTACTCTTAAGATAGTAGCTTAGCTATCAACCCATCTGACACGCAATGGCCCTACCATTCAAAGTTTACATATTGTTAGAACATGTAAACATGTTTCAATGACTACAAAAATGAAAAGAAATGATCAATTGTGGTCTTATAGTCTTAAATAGGGAATATAGTTCATGCAAGAATAATCAGGTTCTCAAAATGGTGGGTGGCACATCCGCACATGTTTTGATTGATGTGATACGAAATGAAAAAGTCTTCAGAATAAGAGATAACTCTTACTTAGAATGGTGCACATATTTTTGTTGATCTTTAAATCAGTACTATAAATATTTCAAAAACCATAATACAAGTAAAAAAAATGTCCTTTCAACCAAGATACATACCAACAGCGAAGCAAAAAATGGTGTATAAATTCTTAAGCTTTTGTAATATAGTATAACAACACGTCTTGGTGTTTATATAACAGCTAAATCATCACCATAAATCGGAAAAACCTGACCAACAGCGTCAAAAGCAAAATACTACATCCTTCGCTTCGAACATGTGTTAGTTATCTTTGTTCAAATTCTTGAAAATATAACTTTCTACACGACCAAGTACTCAAGTAGCTAGTAAAAAGTTACAAATCATATCATATATCATGTACTACCGCATATTGGAGTGGAGGGAGTACACCTTTCGATGCTCCCATGGCCGCCGCGGAAAACCACAGAACATTCAGGAAGCTCATCCAAGTCCCCAAACAATGATTCATCTTCCTCTTTCATTGGAAATGTTGCCATCTCAGCGTCCTCACATTTGGGTCCCACTAGAGCCGGCGTATCAAAGGACAAGTCAGATATCCAACTGTACTCAACCCGGCCCACATTTCCTAACATCAAAGTGTCACCAACAAACTCTAAATGAGGAGGATCGCCAAATGGATTAATGTGCAACGGTGACGACGGAGACGGCTCCTCTCCACCGTCCTCAAAGGAGTCTGTTGGATCAAGAGAGGCAGGAGGAGAGGCGGGAGATGGAGTACCCGGCGAGGTTGCATTGGCTGGCAGTGGTGGGTGCTGGTGGTGGTGCTTGGTGGTTGGTAGAGCATGGTTGTGTTCGCAAGCGTAGGTGACGATAAGCATTGTGGGGTCCACGCGGCTCCTTTCTACTTGTTTTCTAGCAGGGCAGCCTTTGAAGCTACTACATCGATAATATCCCCTGTAATATGTGAATACAAACAAAACCACATCGATAATGTTAGGCATTTTTATCACGTTGGTGCCCACGTATATCCACCACCAATAAATGCAAGAATTTTCAGGCATTTTTATCATGTTAAGCTTTTCCTAAAAACAAGAACCTAACACTACAAAATACCAAGTATCTCCGATCAAATTTTTTTTTCCCCCGTATCTATTCCTAACATCAAAGTTTATAAAATTTAACCACAAATTCTTATCATATTATAAAAAAATATATTAAAGTAAGACTTTATTAGAAGTATTTCAATATAAATTTTTGAAATATTAAGTTTTCATAATTTTTTCTTATAGATTTGAAAATGAAAACATTTTAAGTGATGTAATGGAGATAATAGAACAAAAAATTTGGGATAGAAAGAATATTTTCAATACATCCCACTAAGTCATGAAATTTATCTTCACTATATCCATTTACAAACCAAGAGATTGATATTACGAGTTTTCTTGAAAGTTTTATGCAATCTTATGCTCTCTCCTTTTCATTTTGTTCTTCTTATTTGGAATTTATAGATTTTAATAGTCAAATTTTGACCTTAAATTCTTCCTAATTTATAATGAAAAAAATATAATCATATAAGATATTAAATATTCATCTCAATATATTTTTTCAAATATTAACTTTTTCTAATTTTTGCAAACACACCATTGAAAATATTTAAAACTACTTTTGAAATCTATGAAAAACAAAGGGGAAAAAAAAAAGACGTGAGTAATAAATAAAGTACTTAGTTTATGTTAGAAAGTGCTTTCCTGCCTTTTAGGATAACGGTCGGCATTGGGCAAAAGATTTATGTTTCTCCTAAGTAATTGATTGCATTGATTTTACTTTATGTTCTTTATGATATTCATTGAATACACAAGTTTTTGGATAATGCTATGATTCTACACACTTTAAGTAATTGTTGTATCAAATGTGACGAAAATGTCAAACATCAATACGTGAGAACATGTTATAGAATCTTCTCATGTTCTCCCATCTACCAAAAATGTAAAATGTTGCAAGGTTTAGAAGATAAAACCATTCATCATAAAAAAAAAATATACATAAATTTGGAATATAATTGTGAACTGAAGTTTAAGTGTATTTGCAATACCCTTAATTCCTCTTGCGTCTCCCAATTGTGAGTTTTATTTGAAGAAACAAGCTAAAACAAGAAATTTTACTCGTCACAACAATGTTTAGAAATTTCGTGTAAGGCTTTATTTTCTATAGTAAATATGGAAAATCAAAAATGCTAATTTTCCGATGACCCAATGTAGAAATTTTTAATCCTACCTTAATCTAATGCTCTTTTTCGTAAATTAAATTATTCAAACTTTTTTTATATAAAAAGAGTCGTAAACAACAATACAACAGTTGAAATAAATGGAATTTAATCTCAGGAAATTACTCAAATTCAATTAATAGTAAACTGTCAAAAAAAAATTAGAGTTTACACCAACCTTAACACAATTGTTTAATTGTTTATAAATTAAATAGTTTGAGAGACCCCATGTATAAAGTAATTAATAATCAACATAAAATTAATTTCACTTTTATTTCCGTAGATAATTGATCTAATAAAAATTGGATTCTCCGCCAAAAATCAAAAGACATTTTAAGAATTTGGACATGCTGACATTGGAGATGCAACGTGTAATGCACGCTCCCTAGTTGGAAAGAAGCGCCTCCTATGATTGGTTTCCAACCACTCCTTTGGAAGGCGTACGTTAGCATTACGGCTGCTTCTACACTAAAATACGCCTGCCTACGAAACTCATGGCCCGGCGGGCGCCTGAGCTCAAACATTCATAAAATCGATCATATACATACACACCTGGGATAGGGAGAGCCTTTGATTGGTTTCTGGCCGTACTTTCTCCAAGCCCATGAATCAGACGGTGGATATGTCTCCCCTTTACTCCTCGATCCATCTCCATCTCCTATCGGTATTGATACCACTCTTTTCTGTATACTCCTCCTGCTAATCTCCCCAACATCATTAGCAGAAGTTAATTAATCAACTCTTAAAAAAAACAAGATTATTTAGCAAAATCACGAAACTATTTTGGGTTAATTGTTATTTAATTTGTACACATAGATGGGTAGGTTAAATTAGCTTATCACGAACTAGTCCCCTCGTGCTTCGCATGGTGAGGAGGCCGAGGGGAGAAGACAGGGAGCTAACCAACCATTTAGTTAAACCAAACAAATTTTAACAAACATAAAAAGTTGGCAAAAAAAAAAAAAAAAAAAAAAAAACGCTAACCTTTTCTTAAGAGAAGGCGTGGTTGCTCTAGAGTTGTCATCACCGGAGAATGGCGAATCGGGTGCTCCATTTTCTGATGAGCTTTGCGGGTCATCTTGCTCATGGGTCACATATAAGCTACTTCTATGTCTATTTTCCATTACCATGATTACCACCTTAATACAAATCCTATGCACAAAAATCAAGCGTGCTCAGCTCCTCAACTTTAATCAAAAGGGTAGTCCTAAAATGCGAAGAATATGATATTTTAGCCTCAAATATACATGAAAAGGAGGGCGAGAAAGGGGATTTATATGGTGTTATGGAGTAAGTGTGTTGAGGTGAGAATGGAAATGGTGAGATTACAGGGGAAAGGGGAGGTTTAGTTTTCTTCATTTTAATACTAATAAGTTGAGTTTAGTTGCCATGTTTACAGATGTGCAATTGGGTGTATTTAATTTATGGGTCGTGCGAGCATATACGCCATCTTACACAAATCAACTCATAATTTTATTTGACAGCGTTTTAGATAATTCACACCTTTTTTTTATTTTTTTTATTTATCTAATAGTATACTCTGCAGGTATAACACTGGATTTAACAAGAAAATTATTATGTCTCTTGTACGACTCTTGTTGATTAACATGTTTTTAGTATATGTTTTAGAGCAAAATGTTAAGTATGTAAAAAAAAAAAAATATTTTTGTTTTTTTGTAACTTAAATAATCTAATGCATAAAAAGATTCAAAACTGACCCTTTCTATATTTTTTGCATCCGAATCTGAAGAGTGAGTGAGCTATTTATCTTCATGGGTTTTAATTATTAAAAGAAATTAAAAGAACCATAGTTTTAATATTTAATGTTGCATCGTATGATGTATGGTTAGGATGTGGATGATTATAAAATAGCCTGTTGGCTTAATATACGTAGCTTTTGTATAATACTTTTTCCATTCAATATTCAACCAAATGGTTGTTGATATCATCGTGGAGGAATCAGGTAAATCAGTGATTGCATTGGCTAATTATGAACTTAGATCATAGACCCTATAATTTTGTATTATTTGTTCATACATACTGAAGGATCAATGATTGATTCAATGAATTTCTTTTTTTTTTTCTTTTTTTTAAAGCTCATTACTTATGCACTAGTTGTTTATGCTGTAATCATCATTTGTAGAGTTGTTAGACACGGGATCAACAAGTAATTGAAGGCTTAATACTCTTAATCTAAAACTTGTTGTGTCTCTTATTATTTTAGATAATATACTTCCAAGGGAAATCATAATTAGAAAAATGGCTTTACTTTAAGAGTCGATATTTATGGTTCTTCATTCTTCTCATTTAGAATATATAGTTTTTATAGTCAAATTTTAACTATAAATTCTTAAGAAAAAAAAACATAATTATATAGAATTTTTAAAAGATCTGTCTTCATGTATATTTTTTAAATATCAAACTTTTATAAATTTCGCAAACATACAATTTAAAATAGTTAAAATTTAAATTTGTTTTGACATTTACACAAAAATAAATGAGAAGAAAAAAAAAGAAACTAAAAGAGTAGTACGTAATTCCTCTTCAACGAATTTAATTAATTTTAAAAATAGGGAAATATAGTAAAAACTGGTACGTACTTTATTATTCCGAATATTGACGTTTTAAACTTGCTAGTTGTTTCTACTATTATCTATGTGGACTATAAAGTAATCGAGTTAGAAAGTGATCTTGTCGAATTATGCGGAGGATTAAGCATGTTTTCATGTATTTAATTTCTTTGCCTTTCCACTATACTCGTTGTGGGGTCTGTAGAAAATTCGTTTTGTATAGAGTAAATTGTGAAAATTACATGTTGTAAAAATTATACATTGATTTTCTCAGAAAAAAAACTACAATTGTAATGTAGTATAAAAAAAGGAACAATTGTAATGGTTTATGCTCACCCATTCATATAAATGAATCTTAGCCCTTGATTAAGTTTTCCGATGTAAAAAACTATCAGAATTTTAAAATAACTTTTATGCTTGATAAATCAAAACTTTGCTATGAACGAATAAATTCATCATTCTTGGTTATTACTTTCAATCATGTTCGGCAATTACTATATATTAGAGTATTGTTGAATGGTGAGATTAAATTCAATAGATGTTGTTAGGTGATAATTAAACAATAATTACCCCATCATTATGTTGGTCTTTCTACTATACAATTTTTTTAAAATTATAGGATATTTACAGTTGTTTACAAATAAAAAGTTGTAAGTAATTTTGATCGTATTTATACTAAATGTAAGAAAATTATTTCGAAAACGAAATAAAAATGGTCATAAATTCGTGTGACGTCATGCCAAAGGGACTTTTCTATGGTCTAGTCTAGTAAATCTTTGAAATTTTTAGCACATTATTACATTGATACTAATGAAATGAATGCTACTTTTCCAAATAAGTTTATAGTACGTACTATGAACAAATATCCAAATGCTAAGATTATCCAAGTTTTGTGAACTACTTCATTCTTAAGTGGAATTATTTTATTCAAGGCTATAGACATTTGGGCTAAACCCGGGTGCTTGGACCATCTACTAATTTCAGACAAATTTTCGGGTGAAGCCTAGAGGTGGGCTGTTAGGAACGGGGTCGTGTCTGACTATATGGTCATATCGTGTTGTGCTACCTTTTTCTAAAACTCGGTCCATAACATGATACGGCCACTTGCACGGCTTGTCGTATTTCGTGTTGGCCTAATTTTTTAATAAAAGATAAAAATGAAATACATAATAGAATAAAAAAAATTAATTTTAGATAATTTAAATTATATTATAAGAATATAATAATATTAAAAATAATATTAATATTAACTGTAATAATAATAATAATAATCCTAATACTAATAATATTATTAAATAATACTAAATAATGGCGTGCTTTAAGCCGTCCCTGGTGCCAAATTGTTGTGCCGCTTTCGTGCTCAGGCCCAAATTTTTTTTGCTATTCATGGCCTAGCATATGACCCACTCCATGGACAACGTGTCTTGCTATGCCACGACCGTGCTCGTGCCATGCCGGGCGAAAAGCGTGTCGGGCTGGCACATGCCCAATTCTAGGTGAAGGCAGGAACTACTAGGTTTCGTTTTTTTTCCACTTAATATTAATGTTGTCAACTTAAAAAAAATTAATTGTATTTAATGATGTATATACGTTATATAAGGTGGTGAAAGACATTATCACTTGAAATTTTATAAAATTTATTTAAAAATATATTTTTAAAATATCAATTTTTCATAACTTTTACTCAATATACACTAATTAAAGATATATATGATCAAACCTGTACAATGTAAAATGCAGCTGTAAAGAAAAAAAAAATTGGATTTAATAGTTACTCATTTACAAGAAAAAAAAAAAGTTATCCCGAATATAAATAAAAAAAAAGTACTATAAATTTTCATTCCTCGATCGTATAATAATGTAAAAATATATATTTGGCAAACTAGGATTCTAATTTAAAAAGATTAATGTTAACAAGAACTTTGTTTTATAGATTATCCTTATGATTATTCTATTATAAGCTTGTCATGTACTAAAAAGCAGTAGGGAGTGAAATGGAATTTGATTAACTGTGCCCTCACATTTAAGTATTTAACTATTTAAAAAAAATAATTAAGCTCTCCGTTGAATGCTTATCCAATGATGTAAGTTGTGGCCTGAAAACCACAGTATTCCTTTTCTGACCAAAGGCATCTTTGCTTACTTAAAGCATTAAAATAAAACGACAACTAATATCAGCAAATTTTATATAATTTTGTTAATTTTATCAGTATATGGAGTACATGACAACGAACAGTTTCCTTAGCAAGACCCATTCTCTTCAATCTAGAAAGAGACAATATATAACTCATGACTTATTCTCTTATCTTATAACGACAAGGCCTATTCTTAAGAATTGTTAAGATGATCACAAACTAATCTTCAAGAAAATGATATCCTCCATTCTTTTGCTCTTTGAGTTTGATGTTTTGAGAATCGAAACGGTTTATTTAAAATTCAAATATTTTCAATTGTATTTTTGTAAAACTTATGAAAAGTTAATATTTGGAAAATATATACATTGAGACGAATCTATCAAGATTTTAAATGAATATTATTTTCCATCTAAAATTGAAGAGACGTCGTAGCTAAAATTTGACTTTAAAATCTATAGTATTCTATATGGGAAGGGAAATAAAAAACCCGGATGAAATACATTTTTTATTAACCAAAAAGTGGTAAACTGATCATTCATATCATATTATTGGTTTGTGTCATTTAAGTTTGGATTATATTTGATTGATGAGTACCACATTTTGAATCACTTCGAAATATTATATACTCCATATGAGTATGTATTAACTTTTATATATTAAAGTTAAAGCAAAATAAGTTTCGATGTTAAGGGTTTGGTGTATTTGGATTCGAGTAAAAGCTAGGCCGTGAAATTTTATATCCACTTCAACTTTGGGTCATGTAATTTTAAAACCACTTCAACGTGTGTGGGGCTTGTTTGTGTTCACACGCGATTGTATATCAACAATTGGAAATTCGGAATTATAGTGGTTTTTGCCCAGCATTTCCCAAGCTCGTATATATTGTTTCTTTTTTCACAATTGTAATCTATATTGAGCTGTTGCAAATTAATATTTCATTACCATATGTTATTTATAATGTGGGATGGCCCATGTGCTATGGACTAGTATATTTTGGACCAATGTACAGCTCAAGATTAGCAGGCCCGTCAATTTGATCATCATATGAGTTGGACCGTCAGGATATTAAGAAACTATAGGGCCATGCCCAATAAGTTTAAATGTTGGACTGACTGTAAGAGGCACTTTAAGCCCCCAATTGTCTTTAAATAAATATTTATGGACTAACTATAAAAGTATTCAATTATTCACTAAAAATACAATATAAGTATTTATTGAAATACATCCAAAAAAATACTAACTCTCAGGTAGACCTTGATATTAAGATTATTCATTAATTAGGCATTAGATTAGGTTTTCTTAGAGCTCCATCCTCGATGCTAGTTTTACTTGTTTCTTTTGGACATTATTCATCCGTTGTGGGTTAAAAATTAGCTCATCAATTGGTCCGCTAGCAATCCTACAACAACTATATCATTTCTCATTTACAATATTATCAAGAAACTCGTTTCGATTTTCAAATATAAATAATTTGGCGCTAGACGAATGGCCTCTTGAAAAAAGGCACTTTTTAAAGCCGCAACATCATGTTGAATAGTGTGTACTCTACAAACACTTAATCCTCACAAGGATTATATATCACCTAAAATCATTTGGCAGCCCAATGCAAGTTGGCATGTAAAGGAGCTCACCGCTTGTTATTATTCATACACCTCACTAAGTAAGGGAGCCATCCAATAGAGGTGGCCAAACCAGATGTCGAGTAAGGCTTAGGGTCATTATACCCCCTTGTGGGAAGAGAGACGGGTTAGGCCCTAACCAACCTCCTTCATGTTGGGTTAGTTAAACTGATGTTTGATGGAATCGATGCTACGTAATAATTTCAGCCCTCTTGAGGGCAAAAAACCTTGGCAACTGCTAGGGGAATGGAAGAATCAGTCAAGAGTATGTTTAGTCTGTTATACTCATGAACAAGAAATGGTCACACTCATGAATATACCCCATCCTTCCTTAGAACTCAAACTTGCTAGTTTTCCCTGAATTTGAATATTTAGGAGTCAACATATGATAAATTCACAAGTAGATTATGATCCACTATTTCTATAATTCCTCCCAAACATGGCAACTAAATTATATACTCCATTTAAAAGAGCTTGGACAACAACATGATATACAAATGACAAATCAAAGGGAAAACTTTAGCCAAATACCTTGAAACAAGCCAAGATCATTAGAGGCAGTAGACCAATGTAACACCTCGGTAATTCCTTCTTTCTGAAAACTATAACCTTGAAAAACTACCGTTGAGCTAACGTCACGAGTTTAAACATTTAGGTTTTAAATCAGAATTTTGCAGCGGAAAATATAAAACATTCAAATAAAACTTCAAAATCTACATCATGAATATACCCCATCCTTTCATTGCTTCATAATCACTGAATTCATGAACTGTACCGAACTACTCCCGATATAGTAAGTATATATATATATTTTTAATTAGGTAGCAAATACTAGACCAAAAGTAATAAGTTCCTTCCCCTTGCATTGAACTTGTCTGCTTTACTAGAATTACAATCAAAGTTTTGCTGTATATGTGATCCTATTTCTTATCCTAATAATTGCACTATAGTCAAAATCTTAATTCATCTTATGCATATACATTTCCTCATTCTTGGAAACTTCTTAATTAACTGAAGCATACAAATCTCCCCATTCTTGTTGTATCCAATATCATCTATGGTGTCTTTGTTTTAATTATTTTTTATATCACTGGTCCGGTAGCTTAGTTTAATGGTTTGAAATTCTAGTATGCCGGAAACTATTGGACAGTATTAGAGGCACGTCAGAGAAGTCCAACCTGCTAATAAGGAAGTATCTGTCTAAGAAAATATGCAGGTAATTCCTTCTCCTCCTTAATCTTACACTTCTGTATTGCTTAAAGCGTAAGGAGTAGCTTTTCATGCAGACAACTATCACACATGAACCATACAGCATGCATTTTTAGGGCAATCATCATTGAATAACTGTTTTTAAGTTTTATTTTTAAACTTATTTGAAAAATAGGTTTTAAATCAAAATATTTTAAAAAATAAGCTTCTACAGGTAAGTATATTGTGACAACTTATGCTACTCATTGAATAACCACGTTGTGCTACTCATGAATATACCCCATCCTTCTATTACTTCGTCTCAAATGCTACGTTTAAATACATTTCAAAGCACATGACTAGGGAAAACATACTTTTAACCTAAATGCTGCAGTTATTTAAAATAATGCAGCAATGATAACCACAAGTGCTGCAGTTATTTAAATAACCACAACATTTATAATAAATGTTGCGGTATTTTAATTAACCGCATCATTTGTGATTATAAGTGCTGCAGTTATTTTTAGAAAACTGCAGCATTTATTTCGGACATGAAATGGCCTAGAAAAAAGGAAGTCTGAGAAAATATCATTGAATAAGTGTTACGGTTTTTTAAATAACCGCAACACTTATAACCACAAGTGTTGCGGTTATTTAAAAAACCGCACCATTTATTCAATGATATTTTCCAAGACTTCCCCTTTGCCAGACCATTAATAAATGCTGTGGTTTTTTAAATAACCGCAACACTTGTGGTTATAAGTGTTGTTGTTATTTAAATAACCACAACACTTTTTCATTAATATATTACCCTAAATTGTCCTTTTCCAGGCCATTTTAAAACATGAAATTTTTTTCTCAAACTCCCAACATTTCAGCGCACGAAAAAAACCCTAAGTCTACCCTCTTCTTATCTAGCCCTAACCTTCGTTTTCTCTAGCCCTAACCCCATAACTTAACATCCCCCTTTTCGTCTCTAGCCCTAACCCCATAACACCCACTACCTAACTTTCTTCCTCACGCAATTTGAAACCTACTCCTCTTTCCCACTCGTGTCTCCATGGATATGGTGTAGTGAAGCGTTTTAAAACTTGTTCATCTCTCCCATTTTGAAGAAGTCTACATACTCTAAAGTTCAAAATCTAAAGGTTTGTATATGCCTTGAACACTAGTATATATTTTTTTTAATTTTTTTTCGTAATTTTTTAAAATATTAATGTACAGGTGAAAAACTCTTTTGCGTTCAGATCTTCATGTTATATGTTGAGTTTATGAAGGAATAACCTTTAAAAATCAAATTTCATAGATTATACAGTGTTAGAGGTTTTTTTTTGGAGAAAATAAGTAGAAAATCCCCTTTTGAGGTATTTTGGGTCTGTAGATCTCGAAAAAATACCCAGTTTAGACATATTATAAGCCTTATTCGGAGTCTTGTAGCCAATTTTATGACTTCTCAAAAAAAAATTCAATATCTCAAATAAGACGTTATCGAGACCACTAAAGAGAAACATAGTTGTGTAGTACCTCTAAAAATAGGGAGATTCAATAAAAGAAAATTACGCTGTTCAGACTACCAGACAAAGAGATATGACTCTCAAAAGTTTCCAAAACCTCGAAATAGCACTTGAAATCTATGAAGAATGAACTATTTATTTGATTTGAGTGTAAAATATTGTAGATTGCAATTTCGCGTGCCAAAAAGAGTGGTTATAATATAATTTTGGATTTATATGCTTTATGGTTGATCATTTTTTAACTTTTCTTATCTTTTATGACATATTATTTAACACATTATGCATGATATTCTTAGCTTAGATCAGATTATAATCTTGATTAAATGTGTTGTGTTGTAATATTATATAACAATTAGATTTCAAAATATAATAATTTTGAGAGATATTAATTATTAATATTAATATATTTTTATATATAATTAACACATAAAATGATCTATTAAAAATTGTTTTATCTGAAATCCATCAATTGCTGATGTTTTCTAATATAACCGCAACATTTAATTTATATGTGCTGCGGTTATATTAGAAAACCGCAGCACATATAAAATTCAGAATAAAAAAATAAAAAATAAACCCGTTAAATGCTGCGATTATTAGAAAATCGCAGCATATAAATCTATTATTTGGTAAAAAAATTAATATAATGATAAAAAAAATCATTTTTAAATCTTTTAAAATTATATGCTGTGGTTTTTTTGGTAAAACTGCAGCAATTATAAGCCTCATTTGCTGCAGTTTTTAAAAACCGCAACATTTGTTGTTTTTATTACAACGTCTAAAAAACCGCAGCATTTGTTGTTTTTTCATGTGCTTCGCCTATATGTGCTTCGTATCAACAACCGCAATATTTAAAGTTAGAAAACCGTGGTATATAAACATTTCTCTACTAGTGCATGTAACTCAAATTTGCTAGTTTTCCTTGTAATTTGAATATTTAGGAGTCAACATATGATAAATTTATAAGTAGATTATGATCCACTATTTCTATAATTCCTCCCAAACATGGCAACTAAATTATATACTCCATTTAAAAGAGCTTGGACAACAACATGATATACAAATGACAAATCAAAGGGAAAACTTTAGCCAAATACCTTGAAACAAGCCAAGATCATTAGAGGCAGTAGACCAATATAACACCTCGGTAATTCCTTCTTTCTGAAAACTAAAACCTTGAGAAACTACCGTTGTGCTACCGCCACGTGTTTAAACGTTAAGGCTTTAAATCAGAATTTTGCAGCGAAAAATATAAAACATTCAAATATAACTTCAGAATACAAAACTCAATCAAACATACAATCCGAAACCATTATGACCCTTATCAAAATATATGAAACACTTATCAAACAATCTAAATCATGCTTCTAAATAAAGAACATGAATCTTTTCAAATACATAACCAAAAGTATCTCACCCAAACTGTTATCTAAACATGACACTAAATTTTCCTTTTACCCTACATCATGCTCCTAAAGGAAAAGTTTTCGTAACTTGTACGTACCTTAAATAGAACAATCAAACTGCCACTTTCACAACTACGAATCGTCTTCTACGAATTGTTTTCCTAAACCAACTAATGCAACCTTAATCAATATCCTAACAAACAAGTTTATAGCCATTATACCCATTAAAAAAAGCTTCCAAAATCATGTAAATGTTTTAAACCTTTGTTTTTAATACATAAATCCTGTTTTATAAATTCTGGAAAATTTTCAAAGTCTTCAAAAATGTTTATTATATTGTTCAAAACATTTAATATATTAATTAGGATTATATACTACACATAAAATCAAAAAATCTTTCAAATTCTCAATACAAAAACCCAAAGAGGGCGCTTAGACTAAATCTTGAATAGGCATCTAGTTTAAGAAAAGAAAAATCATGTATAAATCAATGAGTAACTTTATAAAACTAATAATTATACGATTCGATTTGCAAATTATTTTTCCAAAACGGTTCAATGTTTAGGCGCCTAACCAAAATCAATTTTGGCTTCGTGGTACGTAAAATCTATCCTAAAGCTCTGATACCACTTTGTAACACTCCCCAGTAATTTCCCCTTTTTTGAAAACCAAAATCTTGAGAAAACTTGTGCTACTGTCATGTGTTCAAACCTTAGGGCTTTAAATCAGAATTTTGCAACAAAAAACATAAAACTTTCAAATAAAACTTCAAAATGCCAAACTGAATTAAACATACAATCCGGAACCATTACGACCCTTATTAAAATATATGAAACACCTATCAAACCAAATCCAAATCAGTTTCAAAATATCTAGAAAAATGTTAAGTCAAGCAAAGCAAGAAAAATAAATTACTATCCACTCATCCCAATAATGCATGCAAATTCCCACGATGCCTGTTAGAAATCTACTTTCCAAAATTACAAGTGTAAATATTGGATCGTTATAGGGTTATTGAAAGGCCAAGGCCATCACCAAAAGTTCACACACAAAGCACATTATTAGCAAAGCTGAGTACATAAAGGTTATAAAAAACAAAATAAATGTGATGATTCATAAGAGTAAATGCATGACATTCCTACCCGTATAACACAATCCTTTACTCAAAATAACTAATTAATTAATAATTTGGATTAAGCAACAGACAAGGTTTTCTCTCCATATCCCAATCAGGAACATCAAAATAAATAAATAAACCCATGCACTCTCATCAAAGGCCATCGAAAATAGTATAAATCCAAATGGTAAAAAGGCGCGATTTCATCTCCATAGCTAGATGAGATATCAACTAGCCTCACTTTTAAGTTTAAAACTTTATAAAAAGAGACTTGTATATCACACGGCCTCCAAGAAAAGCTATGAATAATACACCGTAAAGCCCCAACCCCTGATTGTCGATACTCTAGACATACACTAACCTAGAGTTTTATAGCTTATCCTTCTTTCACTTTACGTGATATACAGTTTAACATTTGGGTTCCAATTCATATATTAAAGAACACATATGTAAAACATCATAATTATATAATCAACCTCTTTTATATTAAAATTTCAACTCTTAGATTTCCTTTTTAAAATTTTTTAACCTGTTAAACAAACCCAACTAACCTCGTCTTTAAGACTTGAAAATCACCTTTACTCAATTCATACCATTAGTAATGAAGGAGTAATAATAAACAACCTCATGAATTAATTAGCAATTAATTCCACTTGAATTAATTAGCAATTAATTCCACTTGAATTAATTGAGATTCCTCAACCATACATAATCCTTTTTCTAATTAGTTTTAACAAATCATAATACATAACTCACTAACAATATCAAATCATGATTCTGAATAAAGAACATGAATATTTTCAAATATGTAACCAAACAATCTCACCCAAAAGGTTCCCTAAACTTAATACTAAGTATTCCTTTTACCCTAGATCAAGCTTCTAAAAACAAGGTTTTCGTAACTTGTATGTACCTTAAATAGAACAATTGAATTGCCACTTTCACAACTACGAATCGTCTCCTATGAATTGTCTCATACGAATCGTTTTGCTAAACCAATTGATGCAACCTTAGTCAATACCATGACAAACAAGTTTATAACAGTTATACCCATTAAAAAAAACATTCCAAAGATCATGTATATGCTTTAAACCTTTGTTTTTAATACATAAATCCTTGAAATATAAGAAAATCATTTTTATAAATTCTGGAAAATTTCCAAAATCTTCAAAATGTTAATTATAATATTCAAAACATGTAGTATGTTGATTAAGAACATATACTACACATAAAATCATAAAATCTTTCAAATTCTCAACATAAAAATCCATATTTCATATCCCATGAAATCTAAAAATTTATTTTGAATATAACATCATTAGATTAATCACAAAATCCTCTTAGTTTCATGAAATAACCAATAGTATATGATCATAAACCCTAAAACATGAAAACTAGTGCAATTAAACCATATTTTCATGTATAAAGAATATGAAAACTTGTAAACATATATAATTCATAAAACTTATGACTATAAACACTTTTAATATAAATTAATCATATTAATCATAGAAAATAATCAAAACAATCATTGAATTTATTTTTTAAAATCATGAATAAAAATAAAGAAGAAATGAAGGGAAGAGAAGGAAGGATCGACGGTGGCTGGCAATAGGGTGACCATTGGATGACAGCAAAGAGGACTGGATGCTTCTAGGGTTTCCCTCCTCTCTCTCTCTTTTCTGATTTGTGAGTAAATGAGCAATTAGAGTTTTGAGAGGGTAGATTTACATATATATAAATATATTAAGCTTAAAGTGGGTTGGGCATATTTTGGGTTTTTGGGTTTATGATGGATTAAAAAAAAAATTTATAAAAATAAATCTCATGATTATTTTAGGTAAACAATTAAACACAAATTTTGTAAAAATAAATCTTGTTTAATTTATATTAAAATTATACTTGAAATAAAATGCTATTAAGATCTCGTAAATTTATGGAGGATTACAATCTACCCCTCTTAAAAAAGTTTCATCCACGAAATTCAACTCAAAATTGGTGATTTCCAAACAAAACTGCGGGGGATTATAATATAACCCTCTTAAGTCTTAAAAGAAGTTTCGTTCCCGAAACTTGACTCAAAATCGATTATTTTCAAACAAAATTGTGGGGGATTACAAACAAAGTTTAGTAGTTAGACTTGGTCCAATTATAAAAGCAGGAAGGATAGTCACTAAATCGATGTTGTTTTCCTTGCAAAAGTCTTTATGATCTGAAAGAGAATAAATTTCAAAGTATTTACAAAGATAACTTAGGAAGGATGTCTTGTAAAACAAAAAATTCACGTTTAATGACCAAAGATTCAAAGAGTTTACTGAATGAGATACTTTTATGAGATTATGAGAACCTGAAATCTTTACATACGTTAGTGGAGCTCCAAATTGATTCATTGAGTGGAATATCATGATTAATATCCAATCTTATTCTAACAGTTTAAAAAGATGAGGTAAAAACTATAAATTTTAGTGATGGGTTCTTCTTGCATGACCGAAGCACATTCAAAGTCCCATTTATAGCAGGTTCCAATATTTCTGACTGACAATTTTATAGGATTGTATATCTCATAAATGAATAGTAGTCCAAAAAACAAATATTTCGAAGCACTCTATACCAAAACTACTATTAGGTTAACAGCATACTCCCTCTAATCTAAATACAAGTCCGCATTTACTCATCAGTCTACAGTGCTATCAATTTTCATAGTAAGAAGATAATAATTTACAACAATATGAAATGGAATATGCAATTTTAATAGTAAGCAATAAGCCGAGCACACTTAATTCAATTTACAAAATTGTACCTTTTTGAAATAAGTGATTCCAAAATCCTATTTAAAGTAACATTAAGCGAATTCAGCCCTACTCTTATAGTTATTTTTATCAAGGTAAGCAAACTCCTTACTAATTACAAAACTTATAATTCTTGGTTAATAGGTGACAACTCCTTATCTAATATCTATCCCTTTGCTTTAAAATCCAAAACTCTTTTGATGAGTATAACCAAATAAATTTCTAAATTTATCTTAGGATAATTAACAACACCCTACTTAGGTAGAACCTATCACTAATGATCAAAGACTTCCGTAGATGCTTGTTTGGAAAGTATATTAACTCAATATTAATTAGAGATATAAGTCATGTTGATTTATTTAAAAGTGAACTCAAGAAATAAATAAACGATGTAAACTTAGATAGCATTTTAAAGCAATATAAAACGCAGAAATAAATATGATCCGAGTATGGCCTCTAACCCTTAAAGACTGCTCTTCATGGGCTCCATCCTCAAAATATTATGGATCGCCATCCTAGATCATATTGGACTTTCACTCCTTTAATCTCAATCAATGGTACTTACAATTATTTTGAAATTTATAATAACCAATTAAAATAAATTACAAAAATATAAACGATACGCATATCGTATTTAGATTATAATAAAACTTTTAACGATGCGCATATATTATTTAGATAATAAGAAAACTATACGATATACATGTCGTATTTTCCATCCTAATTTGGGTCATACTCACCGCATGCAATCATAATATATATCATATATTACAAAAAGCATATAAATAAAGATATAAACATATTAAAATGAAAAACATACCATTAACACCTAAAAACATTCATTAATTAATTTTATTAATCACATTAATATAATCAAATAATCATCAAAGTAATAAAATATAACATAGAAAAAAATTTAAAAGCCTTCATTATCTAATTTTATTAATCATATTAATACATTTAAATTATAATAAAATAACAAAACATGCCATTAAAAAATTAAAGACATTAACTAATTACTTTTACTGATCATATTAATAAAATTAAATAATTATCTATCGATAACTATTATAAAAAAATTTATTATTTTAATTCAATTATCATTTTAAGTGGTAATTAATTTTAAATTAATTAGGATAATTAAAATTGCAAAAAAAAAACATATAGGCTGACTGGGTTTGGAGCCCAGTCAGGTTGTCGTGGCTTGCTCATGGTGCTGTGCAACAACACTCTTACACATACCTGTTCTCTCTTAGAAGCTTTCGCCTGTAACTGTGCTGGTTTCCACTCACCATGAAACCCCAACCCTAGTGTTGTAGCCATCCATGGTTCACTCCACCCAACCCTGTCCCAAAGCCATCGTGACTTCCTCCTATTTGTGCCACAAATTTGCACAAATTTGGAGTTGAATTTGAACAACTCTTGTTCAAATTTGGTAGAAAACAAAGGTATTATGTGTAATTATTGTATAATTGTAACATGGGATATATTAATTGTGAATATTCTCAACTTTCGTGCAATTCAATCAAACTAGGACTAGTTCTAAGGTTCTTTAATTTGAGTGAAAATTGGTTCAATTCGTTAGAATTTTCTAGCAAATTTGCAATCTAATTGCACCAATATGCTATTCGTACAATAATAACCCAAAATTCAAACCATAAACATGCAAGAAATTTACAATTTCGTGCTTTGATTATATCAAATATTGAGCTTACGAACAACATGAAAAAAAAACAAAATAATTTCAATTAAATTAGTGCTATTTCATGATTAATTCCGACATCAATATTATACATAAAATCAATCAATTTGAATTGATTAAAATTAAATTTCAATCATGTAATTTTAATCCACTTATTAAATCTCCCTAATTGAATCAAATTAATAAAATTTCAATCATAATAAAATACGCAAGAGGCTGACTAATACCACTATAAGAATTTATATGCAATTAGCAGAATTGAAAGAAACACTTTCTTAACATCTATGTAGGATCTGATGCATAAAATAATACGAATTATCAACGTACATATAATATCATACCCTTAATGCGTGAATTTCCCAAAGCAAAAGGGTAAATATTTTCACCAAGAGATCTCTAGAAGGTTAATAGTCATTCCTCTAATGTTGGTGCACAAGCAATGATCAGATATCCAACATAGGATAATTGTCCTGATTACTTTTTAGAGTTTTAGTTATGTGAGAGAAGGCAAGGTGAATACGGAAGAATTAAGGTTAGAGATTTTCATCAACGCTCATATATAACTAATAGGGTTAATAAATGACCTAATGTGACTTAATTAACCTAATTTATTCTATTGAAACTTCTCACACAGTCCAATCAATTGCTTATATGTATAACCTCATAGGTCTCCATTAATGTTAATAGTACGTTAATCTCATTAACATACAAATCATTGTTGGTTTCTCGTAAAATATTATGATCACCTAAAATAACCAAATATACATTATCTTGATGATTTGTCCTAATTATATTTAGTTGTTGCACTTATTAAGGACATTTCCTTCAACTTTCACTCTGTTGTGCTTAACGTTGGCATCTTGGCTGGTGCTCGAGTGAGTAGATCCATAGGGAGGTTGAAATCCTAGTACCTAGGGCCAAAATGATGGGGAGTAAGTAATTAAAAGCTTGCTACGCAGATTACTTAACAAATACAAAACATGAAGAGCCACAAAACTCAGTTGAAGTATGGGAGTCACAAAATTCCAATGGAACAAAGTTGTGTTCTTATATAGGGTTATGGTGTCATTCAGTTACCAGAGTTTTTACCGTCAGAGTGGTCATCCAAATAACCTTGACTTGCATAGTTGTCACCACCATAATGACCTTTGCCTCTACCATTGTAACGACCATGACTTCAACCTCAGAAATCTCCTCTTCCTCTACAACGATTTTCTGAATTTTCAATCTTCCCCTTAGTGGAAGACTCTCCCTTCACTTGGAATGTTTTTTCCTCCACCTTCTCATCTTTATTAATTCTAACTTCATGTGCTAGTTAGGAATAGATTAGTTTATCAAATGTTTAAACTGATAAGTCTTTAGATTCTTCAATTGTCCCAACAACATGATTTAAATTAGGATTTAAACTCCTCTACACCTTATTAACAACACTTTGACTACTAATTGATTCACCGTAAGACTTCATTTGATTCCCCACCCCATATATTCGAGACAATAACTTTGCATTGGGTCTTTGTCTTTCATTTGTATGAGTCAAATTCATATCATAGGTATTGTAATTTTACATAAATTACCTTTTTGTCTCCGAAGTATTCATGCTTAATGATCTCCCATGCCTCCTTTTAGGGTGTGCATCAACGGTTAACCCTTATAACGATTATTGAAAAAGGCTAACTATAACTGTACCGTTAAGTAACGGTAACTGATAAACGGTTATCCGGTATTTAATGGTACGGTTAACGGTTAACCACTAATCGTTTCATTCCATTTTTATGTTGTACACCTAAAATTGTGAAATTATTTGTATGATTTCTTAGTTCATTTGGTCTTCTACAATAGTAATAACACATATTTATACAAGGTTTGATCATGCATAAAAAATACTTGTAATATTCATTCATGTTTTAGCCTTTAAGTTTAGTTTTTTTTAAAAAATAATAATAACGGTTAGTAGTTACAAAAGTTTCATTACCGTAACTGTTATTTCTTAACGGTTCGGAAAAATAAACAAGGTTAACGATTACGATTATTTTGCAAACCCCTACCTCTTTTGATATCTTGGCATGAGAAATTCGAGAGAAGATATCATCATCTTCTAGTGATTGGATAAAGAGCAACGCATTTGCATCCATCTTGCGATGTTACGCAGCCTTTGATCGTGTTCCACCAGTTGTTCCTTCGATTCAGTGTACCCACTTTCAACAATATCCCTTAGCTCTCGAGATTTGAACATTGTTTGCATTTTAATACTTCAAAGATGATATTGTTCACTTAAAAACTAGAATTAAGGGTTTTGAAGTTGGATTAACACCATTGGCAGCTATTTTTTATCACTGTGTTTACTCTCTTAAAATTTTTTATTTCTCTCTTTTTTTTTACCTTTTTCTTTCTTGGTGGAGATAAGGTGGATAAAACCTAAATTCTAGTACTTTAACAATACTCTAATACCATTTTGTATTTAAAATAGAGTAGTAAAGTAATAATAAAAGAAAATGATAATGTTGATTATATCCCACAAAACAAAGTACAATGCCTTTTAAATAAAAAAAACAAAAGTAACTAAACTCCTAAATATTAAAAACCACTAACTTGAAATCATTGACTACTAACGTTAATATATTAACTAACTATATTATTCAAAGAAATCAAAGCTACAAAGCTAAAAAAATAGGAGCTATGTTGGACTAAGTCACACAACACAAAATACATTTCCACGTACAACTTGGCCCCACTATATCCTTGCTTCAAGACCTACTGAGAGCAACTAAAACTCCCAGCTTCCTGCACTTACTGCAACAGTACAACAACATCAGTTGCGGAGGCACTTGAGAATCACTTATGAGACTGAATGAGGAACTTGAGCTGCGGAAGACCTGTATTTGCTGGTATCATCTGGAGTTTCATTGGATGAGATATCGTAATTTGTATTGTATCTGCTCGTAATTTCTGGAATCAGTCGTGCTTTACGAGCGTCACACCAGCAACTCTGGTAGAAATACGTACAACAAACATAGGGAGGGAGGGAGGGAGGAAGCGAGCAAGCCAATCGAGCCGACGCCAGTAGACCACTTATTATTGCATCTGACACTTTTTCGCTGGAATTCATGATATTTTTCGTACAATTACCAATTTTACATTTTCAAGCAACTACTATTGGAAGTTTGAATTCTTAATAAAATAGATAGATCTTGTTTTTTTCTTATTGTCAGTTCATGTGATGTGCTTCTGTACAGCTTGATTGGAATTTCGATATCTAATAAAATTTGCATGTTGTACGTTATGGATTTGGTGATTGTACTTAGCTTTATCCCAGTTGTTGATTGTCTAGGCAATTTTATTTAAAGTAGGGGGATGCATTAAACATTGGTTTCTTGGATTGTGACTATAGAAAAGTTATGATATTCAAGATTATGTTTATATTTTGATTGGATTAATAGTCTTAATTATTATTAAGAACTAATCAAGTTTTATAATGGACTGGCCATCTTGTGTGTAACTTGCTAGGTTTTAACTTATGATACCTAATTATCCTTTTTAATCTCCCTTAATAGCAATTAGGTGTTTGATTAGTGACTAAAATTAGTCATGGTACATAAAATTACCGACCCATTAAGCTGCCCAAACCGAGCTTGTAAGATTCGCGACTTAAGTTGACTACTTCCAAATGATAATGCTGATAATTAAACGAGTCTAGAGAGCTTGTACTAAATTGTTACTTAGTAAGACAATTTTAAAAGAGAATTTGAACGTGCAATGCAGGAAGGGTTACAGGTACGTGAATGCAAGTATCAAAATGACTGGGTTGGCCGAACCAAAGAGATACATATACGAAGTTTCATTAAGGATAACACGATGATCAGGCACATACTGATTGAGCACCTTCATAATATAATGCAAATTTTGATCATTTTTATTTTGAATTTTGTAATTCAAAAATGGAGATTAAGCTGGTCTTAAATAAAAGGATGATTTTAGCCAATGCATATTTTGTGTGTTAAACTTTCCAATACTTGAACTCTTGATCGTTCTTCCAAAATGATTATTTTTAAGGTCATAATCCTCTTACTTAATTAGGTAGAAGTAGTGCAGGTTGTTGATATTGTCAATTATTGCTCACTTGTGAGTAGAGCCGGCGAAATTAACCCAATTCAACTTGAACCCAATCCATTTATAAAGGATTGTGTTGGAATTTTAAACCCAATTATTTCAATGAGTCAACCTAACCCGATAAATAAACAGGTTGGGTTGGGTTGGAAATTTTAACCCGAATTCAACCCGACCCAACCTGTTTATTTATAAGGTTTAGTTTTGCTCAATTTTTTTTATGGCTCAGATTAAATTATTCTCTAATATCTTTGCCTTAACCGGTAAACCCTAACATTCTGGCTTTCTAATTTTAATTATTCATATCTTTTGCGGTTCTTCTCTTCTCACTTTTCAGTTCTCCCAATCCAAAAGTGTTAATATTTTGGTCTTTTATTGTGTTAAAATTTTGACTCATCACTAAACTATTATTATGGAGTTGTAACGTATTGGTTAAACTTTTCAAGTTGATTATACTAACACTATGTTAAGATTTGATATTTTTCATTATACATTGATTAGAATTTGGAAAATTAGAAACTATAAGACATTTACTTTATAAATAGGTTGGGTTTGAGTTGACTCAATCAATAGCAGGTTGGGTTGGGTTGGGTTAAAATATTTAACCCATTTAATAAATAGGTTGGGTTTGGGTTGATAAATTTCAACTCGAACCCAACTGGGTTGAACGCGAACCCAACCCAACCCAACCATTGCTAGTTCTACTTGTGAGTTGTCTTATATTAGATAAAGAAACTAATTACATACCACTTTATACGTTTGACAAGTAATTTTTAGTATCACCAATAAATTTTAGTAGCGAACCTTTTAACCTTGTAAATTTTTATACATACTTCCTAAGTTGGGCATTTCTAATCTTCATGCTCCAACTTGAGGGGGTATTAGGGTTATTTAGGGATTATATTGTAAATATCTTATTAACTCATAGGTATTTGATTATAGTTAGAACACTTCATATATATATATATATATATATATATATATATATATATATATATATATATATATATATATATATATATATATATATATATATATATATATATATATATATATATATATATATATATATATATATATATATATATATATATATATATATATATATATATATATATATATACACATACATACACAACTATTGATATTAATGAAACTAAAGGGAAACCGATTTGTCTAAATTCTGTCACTCGATGCCATAAATTCTAGCAACATTCGCTTTAGGCCAAGGTGCGAAAACCTTATTATTAAAAATCTTAGCAAAACTTAAAACACAGCACGTCAAAGGATTTGACGAAGCTAAGAGCATCAAAGGTATATTTGAGGCCAAAGAGATCAACCCCTGCATCAACGAAGATTATGTGGCAACCATCGACTAACGACTACTTCCAAATTACATAAAATCTTGTCCATTAATATGCAACCAACTTTGGATGATCCATCCCTGATTCCCTGCATAAAACAACGTTGTTTTGTACATTTTAGGATGACTTTTCATAAATTGATTTCACTTCTAAATGTTTGTAAATTTGAGAATGAACTTTTGCTGATAATCAATAACTGTTGAGATTAAAAGTGAACACATTCACCTTACAATTATTAAATATATGGAAATATCAATTAAATTTTCTAGTGTAAGTTAAACTTGTCCAATATCAAGTTTTACCAAAATTTAAATGAATTATATATGTGCTTGGTTCATTCTACATATTTTTTCGTGTATAATATCGAATTTTATAGTAATTGATAAAATTTCTACTCCCTTTCTTCCCAAATTATTTGCAATAATTTGATCGGCACATGTGTCAATACACTTTGATTAGTTATATTTATAATTCAACATTAGTACATAGTATGAAAAATTGTATATTATGAAAATATATATTAACACAAATTCAACAATATTTACGTGATAGCATTTAATTATTATATATTCTTAAAATAATAAGTTAAACTAAGTCATATGGCCTTTTGATTTTCATGGAGGATCTCCCCTTTTCCGGCTTAAAATAATAATAACACATACTTGGCAGTTAGCCAACAAGCTTCCACCATTAGTTGGTTCTTTGCCGATGTGACGTGATATTTTTCCAGTGAAGTGAGTTGTAGTGGTAGAGGAGGAAGAGAACAAGATTTGTGGTGCTGATTAACGGCGAGTAGGTGGTGGTGGCCGGCGGCGGCACGATGACTTGGCAGTGGGTGGTAGAGGAGGAGAGAGAAGAGAGAGAATGAGAGTGGGAGGAAAAAGTTGGGAAAGTGGAAGGAGAAAGTGAGGAAGTTAGGGTTGAGGGTTGGATAAGGACAAAACCATCACTTTTTTGGGCTATTTGATAATTTTTTTGGGCGGTACGTATTTAATAGCTCCCGTAGAATATTCTATTTAGTATTAAGGTAGTGTATCATCATTTGGTGGGGTCTGAATAGAAGGCTATTTGGTCTTAGGTTATCTCAAATTGCATGTCCCTAAACAAAGGTATATAGACTACTTACTCTATACCTGCAGATTACAGATAAAGGATAAGCTACATAATATTGGAATATGTGCAGATGATGTTTCTATGATATGTGGTGTTGGTACAGAAAATCGTAGTCGATGATTTATCTGTTTTTTTTACTATTCAACAGAGCTTTGCATTTAGACCATTTTTAAGTGGGTGAGTGTCAATAAGAGCATGAACATTCAAGGGGGCATTTTCATCCTATCCACCATTCTCTTTCATTTTCTCCATTTAACACATCATCTTCTCTTTCCTCTAGATCGTTTTTTCATTATTATCATCCCCTCCCTCATCATCTTCCTTCAATTTGTCCAACATCTATGGAGATCCTCTTTTCACTTTCTCTCTCCTACTCACACATACCTCACCTCACATTCTTTTTTCTATCACCAAATTTAATAATTGTTGTTTATTTAATTATTGAAAGATAAATATTATTTACCTAATTAATTTATTTAGTTTAGTAATTAGCAGATTATTAGTCATAAAAAATTCAATCCACAAAAAAAATAAATCATAGTTTTAGATTTTAAAAATAACGTAACTTATGGTACATGAAACTTAAAGAACCAAAGTACATAAATAATCAAAATACAAAAATTATATAATAAAAAAACATTAATTACTACTACAAACATCACGTTATTCCATTCTAAGATTAGTTTGCATACGAGCTTCTAAACTTTTCCCACAGATGCTCTACCAAATCAATCTTCAAAGACATATGTATATGTCTATCACGAATCACTTCTCTCGTAGCTAAGAATGTTGCAAAATTACAATCACCATATCATCTGGGTGTAACTAAAAATGTTGTACCATTTTCGCTTGATGATCTGGCCACATTTCAGGTTGTTCTTGGACAAACTCTTGTGGATCTATATAATAGCATAAGTATCGCGCTTGTCTTCTACAATCATATTGTGGATAATGATACATTTCATCATAATCTTTCACAACATTGGCACACTCCATATGTGAGATAAAACCCTTTGTTGTCTCACGAACGGATTTGTGGAGAGATTATGACATCGATAAAGGTTGTCCATTTTGGATAAATCCCATTCGTGAGATAATACCCTTTATTGTAGGTATTTCCATTCACATCGAACTGAACCTGTGGAGCTTGACCGTTGAGAATGTATTAAAAAATCAGAGAATCCTAGAGTACGTTATGTCATTGCAAGAGACTAGTGTCCCAAATAAAGCCTGCCAAATCCATAAGTTCCTAGAAGCAACAACTTCTAAGATTACAATCATTATTATAGATCTTCCTTGTTACATCCATTTCCAACCAGTAGGATAATTTTTTCGTTCCCAATGCATAAAATCGATGCTCCCTTCTGTCTTCCCCTTCCCTAAGAAGACGTTGGAGATCTTCAATACTTGACTTTTGAAGATATTTTACTGAAAATTGCGCAATTAGTCCTATGGGCTAAAATAGGCACCAAGGCAATGGTACCGTAAATTTGATTCGCTTATGACAAGTAATGGTTCGGTCCTTGTATGTATTTCAAGAAACTTCCCAAAGATAACTTTATCATCCTACTTTTATATGTAGATGATACGTTGATAGGTGGATAAGACGCAGGAATGATTTCCAGTTTGAAAAAAGACTTGTCTAAGTCACTGCACATTGAAGATTGGGTCCTACTAAGAAAATCTTAGGTATGGAGATTGCTCGCGACAAAAAGACTAAGAAGTTGTGGTTATCCCAAGAGAATTATATTGAAAGAGTGTTTGAAAGGTTCAATACAAAGAATGAAAAATCAGTTACTACACCACTTGGAGCTCATTTCAAGCTTTGTAAGAAATCTTATCCTATAATAGAGAAGGAGAAGGAATGTATGTTTTCTATTCCTTATTCTTCTTATGTTGGTTCTTGATGTATGCTATGATGTGTACTAGACTAGATATTACACATGTTGCTTGATTAATGAGTAAATAATTATCTAATTTGGGTAAGGCTCACTAGGAGGTTGTAGTGGATACTCATATACTTACGAGTCACTTCCAGACTGAGCTTGTGTTAGAGGTGACAAACCTATTCTTAAAGGCTATACAGATGCAGAAGGTGATCTTGATAAAAGAAAGTCTACCTTAGGTTATTTGTTTACATTTTCATGGGGATCCATTTCAGGACAATCC
The DNA here is from genome assembly GCA_026401315.1 of Dysphania ambrosioides. Lineage (NCBI taxonomy): Eukaryota > Viridiplantae > Streptophyta > Magnoliopsida > Caryophyllales > Amaranthaceae > Dysphania > Dysphania ambrosioides. The sequence goes on from CM048657.1 coordinate 10,629,154, forward strand.
AAAATACAAAAATGAGTACCATTATCAACTATTGAGGTAGAGTATATAATTGTTGTGGAAGCAAGAAAATAGTTTTTGTGGCTTAAGAGGTTCCTTTAAGAGTTATGGTTGAAGCAAGGTGAGTATGTAGTAATCTATGACAACCAGAGTGTTGTGGATTTGAGAAATAATGTAATGTACCATGCTCGCACCAAGCATATGTAAGTTATAAATCATTAGTTGTGAGACGTGATAGAGGAGAGCCATTTGAAGCTGAAAAAAGTCCATATTCAAAAGAATGATCCGGATATGTTGACTAAGGGTGTTCCCATATGCGAACTTACTATTTGTAGTAAGATTACCGGATTGACGTTCAAGTGATCTTGGAGGTTATTGTCTTACCGTGTTAGGCTGTAGGGGGAAATTATTACGGGTACAACCCTTGTGGCTTCTCTATGGAAGACCGAACTAGTGTGTGTGCAGGCCAAAAAGAAGCTATGCAAACGTAGTGAAATGTGTGTAGGCCGTAGCCCAAGTGAATAGAGACAGTTCCAGACCAAGCAAGTGTATACATGCCGCTAACCAAGTGTGAGCAGGATGCAGATCAAGCAAGTGTGAGCAAGTTGCAGACCAAACAAGTGTGAGCAAGCTAAGCTTGGGAGTGTGTAGACCAAGCAAGAGTCTCACTATATATGTACTAATTCAATTGAGAAGCTAGAACTTACAAGGTTAAGTTAGAGAGAGAAAAAGAGAGACACACAAAAACAAAAGACACATGAGAGAAGTTAGAGATATGGTGCTATTCTTGTAGGTTATGTGACATCCTTCACCAAAACGTATTATGCCAGAGATTCAACCATCAGAGCATGGTGAAATTTGGTCACCTTATATATATATATATATATATATATATATATATATATATATATATATATATATATATATATATATATATATATATATATATATATATATATATATATCTTCATAACGGTTGGATCGTTCGTTTGAGCCCGATTTGTCGCATTTGGACATAACCCTTTGTTTTGGTGATTTCTTTACCTTCTCTTCTTGTTGATTCTCTTATGTATGAACTTGTTAATGAGTTATGAGTTGTTTTTAGTTATTTAGGCTCATTTTGCCTTCAATTTATTATAATAAGAGAAGAATAAAGGGTGGACTCCTCATACATCCAGTAATTTTTGCTCTTCACATTGAAGAGGTTTTCCTCATCTGCATTATATTGTTTATATGTTAGATGTTCATAATTGATTTTGTGCATAGTCTTTTGGTTTAGTTAATCGATTATGTAGATTGGGAAGTGTTCTTTGGTTGACTGTCTCATTTGGTTAATCGATCTTGTGGGTATCGTTGATGTTCCTGCATATCATATACTTTCAGCTTCATTCAGGAAATACAACGTTACGCTAAACTTCCTAGTCAAACTTCTACTAGAATATATATACTTTCATGTTTTCAGATTCTAGTTTGAAACCATGTGATGAAAAGAGGGACGGAGACATTAAAAAGAGATATATGCAAGTTATAAGCTATACATTTGTAAGAATTATATTGTGGATCCCAAAGAAAAAAATGGTTGATAATTATATGCATGTTGGATGGTGGTTACTCCTTAGACACTTCTACTGCCTCAGGAAGTTTATATGTGGGAGGTTTATCAGCACCTCTCCTGGAGTATTCTCGCCATCTTCGAGCTGCGGCAGCTGCTCTGCTTGCTCGCTCTTTTACTTCTTCCTCTGTAAAATGAAAGGGGAAATCTAGAGCTTCAGTAAAAAGTATGACTATAATGTTGGTTAACCAAAAGATGCCTTCACATAGAACATTCATTTCCATTTGTTGTTTAAAATTATTTAATGAAAGATGCAAAGCCAGAGAATACTACAGAGCTCTTCTCCGTTAAAGAGTCGGAATTGAAAGATTACCAATTCACTCAGATTCAAGCTGAAGACCTCTTCGAGGTCAAGGAAACTACACATTACACTATTCTTTTTCTCTTTAGTTCAAAGTCTTTTATGCTCTTAACTTAATAGAGAGCGTAGTTCAACCGCAGACCCTTCTAACTTACAGAGTTACAGCTAACTGGAAGATATATTTCTGTGAAGGTTCACTTACATGTGAGAAATCATAATTATCGTCATTATCATTGAGAATCAGGCAATCGGCATTAGCCAACTCTCAGAAACAGAAAGAATTTTTATGGTGAAGTAGCCTTAGATTTGGAAACCAGATATAGAGTGTGGTTTAAATAAAAAGGGACTGTTGAATCACTTAGGCTTCACTTAAGAAGTGATATAAAAGGCTTGCACAGAGTTTGATAGGGAGAAAGATCATTTTCCTGGAAAACTGGTTCTCCTATTTTCCTCAATTTGATTAAACATGGGGTGAAATGAATTTTTCCAGGCTGCACATTTTCCTCCCTATTTCACACCTTAATCCACTCTCATTCAACCCCTCCCCTACCCTTCAATTCCCCATTTCCTTTCTCTCTAATTTTTCTAGCGAGGATTCAAACAAAGAAAATGAGTTTAGAGTCACAATGTTTTTTGTTGGCATATGAAGTGGAGAAAGAGTAATCTCTCACTTCAAAAAATCCCCAAAAGAACTTAACAGAGCTGATTCTTCAACTATAAATCACAATGGACTAAATCAAATTGTATATCAATACACAGTCAAGTAGTAGGCCATTAATTTCCTTTTAAACCTTCTCTAATCACAGGAGCAAAACTACTGTGCCTATGAAAAAAAAATTCGGAGTCTGGTTGCATTTGCCCCAACCCCTTTTTCATCAACCCCCCTAGAGAGGAGACTCCTTAGGCTCCTTTCCTTATAAGACAGTAGGTTTTGTGGTCTGCACTCTGCAGAGGGTAAACATTATTTTTTCTAGTTTTAGCAAAGATAGTTGATTTCATACTATGATGATATCAAAAAGTGTTTGCTAGGTGATCCTCACATATTGCTTACAAGTGTAAGACAAGATTTAAAGTAAGCTTTCTTGTTCCTTTGCTTCATCCTACGCTAGCCAGAAAAATTCAGCAATAATCCTCTGTCTGGGTGTTACAACTTTCAAAGAAGCCATGGGAACTGAAGCATGAAACAGACACCAGTATGGTTGAAGCTATTACTCCTGTGAGGCTAGGGCAAGAAATAGATACAGCTATAGTATAAATTTGGAGACTTGGGAACATAAAAAAATGTAGTCTACAGAGAATATTTATGAGGCTACTTGCACATATTGTGTAGCATGACAGAAAAATTCAGTGTAAACTTGCCTGGGACAGTATGGTATGGTGGGTAGCAAGACAATTGATCCATAAGATAAGCTTTTAGTAACATTAGAAGTTCAGGGTTGCAGCAGAAAGTTCTAAATTTGAGCACAAAAGGTAGTTTCCCTCAGTAAATATGATGTCTGTGTGTTAGACTTACAACTGATGGTCTTCTCAATCATACATTTTATTATATTAAACAAAAAAATCAGGTGATGTAAGTTTCATTTCTTTTCTAACTTGTCTTGGACAGCAAGTCAACATGTAATTTACTTACTGACAATTTCATGCCCAGACAACTTACCCAAGTAATAAAAGAAACCAAAATGATCTACAAAAGTTTCTAGTAGAAAGACCTAGATTACTAACAAATATTACTACTTTTATGACTTGCTTAAAAATTACTCCATAAAAGATTAACTGTTGGAGGCGATTACTGACTACTATGACCCTAGTATATACTATTATGCAAATGCACACATTCAACACACAATATTAGATGTCTTTTAATTTTATATACATTCAGTTTAGTTTTTGGATAGTCGGGAGACAAGGGAGATGAATTTGTTAGCTTGTTTTGTTAAGAGTTAGGACACAAAGACAGAAATCTATGCGGTTTGCAAAATCTCTCCTCTTTAACTTTCTATTTCCTAAAGTGGATGCATAAACATGATTCAGTTATAGGAAATAAATAAAGTTCGATCAACCCTTCCCTGTCTTTGCTGGGGAGAGAACTTCATCAGAAAGATTGAGACTGTTGTTTGGACTCAAGACCCATTTGATAAGACACACATCAAATGCCAGTTTTCTATTAGCTCCAAGATCATTACTAGCTTGATTAAATGGTAAGCTCTAGTTACCTGTACTTGGGTAATCTTTCTGCTTTCCCCAGAGGTTGCTCCAGTATGAGTCAGCAGCAGCAGTGCCATTCTCTTTCATCATTCTTATTTTAGCTTGTTCCTGAAACAAGTTAAACTTTCAGAGTATAAGATACATTAAACAGAGCAATATTATGTAGGTGATTTCATAACGAGGCTGACATCAAATGAATTTTCGCAAGTTTGATCAAGACATAAAACTGCTTGTGAGCAAAGGGTTTTTCAGAAAAATGGAACATAAAGTGCTAACTTTAAATTAGAAGGCTCTTACCAGTAGTTTTGATTGACGTTTCTCCCAGCGAGAATTGGCCTACATAATTTCAAAGACTTAGAAGAAAAGGACAGCAGATGGAAAAGTACGTAAAAAGTAATTACTAACGATTGGATGATTGCTGCAAATTGGAAACCTTTAATTTGACAATGTACGATGAATTTTACAACATCTCAAAACAACAAAAATTACTCTATTGAGCATCACAATTATTGGAATCGAAATGCTTGTAATGACTGACAAAGTTAGGGTGTAAAGTTGTACAGTTTTATCCTCAATTATATCCTTGAAGTAAAGTACATATCTAGGAAAACCCAAAGACTCCAACATTATATACAAGAAGGTAAACTGATCTTCAGCAGAGACTAAAATATACTCCTTTCATCCCAGAGAGTATAATTTTTGAAATCGCATAACCGCAAGTGCTAAAACATCAAGTGCAAGAAGATAAACGGGTCATCAGGAGAGGTCTAAGATATACTCCCTTCATCCCAAATACTTAGTATGCGGTATGATTTTAGATAACTAGTTCAAAAGATTTTGCCAAAGAAAAACTATTTCACAAGATTTAAGATCTATTGTTTTGTTTAGAATGGAGTACTGGAGTGTCCATTCATTAATTTATCATTGTAATTACATGCACATCTTTCAGGTAAAAAAACATGAAAAATTACAAGTACCATTCTGAATACATCTGATGATGCTCCCATGCCTGTTAACATCAGCGCAACCTGACCATTTCAAAATGAGAAATAATGTTCAGCCAACTAACAGAGAGAGATAATGATATTAAAGTAATGGTCTGTAATTGCACAAATTCAATCGACTTGAGCACTTATAAAAATGTGGATCCAAGAGTTTGGCAGGCTTCAGGAAACAAATTGTATGTGCCATTGCTTTGTATTCTAGCTTCTTATTTCAAAATGTCATACTAGGTCAACGAGGGTTATAAATTGGTACAGTTGAGTTGAAATGAGATCAACTAATAGGTACTCCTATATACAAAAGAAAGAACAAAAGAAGCGCGGAAAAAAGTAAACACTTCATTCCTAGCTATTTTCAGTACACCTACGTTATTCAGTTTCATTTGCAGCCTGAAGTGTGAAACTGGTGCGTGTCCAAGAGGCCTAGTTATTCAAATAAAATATAACCATACTTTGGTCTAAAATGAAGTGTCAAGTGCTCATACTCATGTAAAGTGATAAGGATCTGACACATGTACTTGAGGTTAAAAAGATGAGCTAGCTAACAAAGGAACAGGATACAATTTCAGGAACCGGAGTGACAGAAATTAAACTTTTTATCAAAATTTATAAAATCGCCACAGTCCTATACAACATTCCAGCTATAAATCTGAACCTTTGTACGAAGAAAGAAACAGGGAAGACACTTCCTGCTTACATTTACTCGTTCCACCCTCCGCATCTCATCTTCAAGCAATGAAAGTTGTGCAGCAGAAGTCCAATGGATACAATCAACTGGGCTGTAATCGGGATATTCAGTCAATAGAAGCATAGAAAAAAAATATACTGAATACTACTATTCATCAGTACTTGAAAATCAGTTAACTGACTATACCAGGGCCATTAAAATATATTGCATACCAGCTCTCAATCGCTTGTTGAGCAAGGTCAGACATGCCGCATTGCCTATAGGCTCGAGCCCTTCCAAAATCGTCCTCAATTTCAAAAATATCCGGTGCCACATTAGCGCAGTTTTTACATCCTGTTATGGATTATCCAACATAATTGTGATAATGTTTGACATCCGAACCAGAGACATTTGACTAGTAGATATAAATAACTTATCTATTTAAAAGTATAAAACAGTGCATCAACATAATCTACACACACCTATGCAGCTGAATTCATCAACGAACACATGATCTCTAGGGCTTGAATCATCCATGAAAGGATTTATCGCAGTCAAAGAATAGCCATGAATTTCATCATACACCATTCGTTGCACTGGATCACTTAGAACCTATAAGACAAAGACCTACTCAGTTTCCTTCCAATAATCCAATCATAGTAATTCTACACAATATGACTTAGAGCTCGACATCATTCAAAGTATATCATAATTTAAACAATCTGTACCCCATATACTTCATTGATGAACTTGCAAAAGTTTGTAGTCTCTGGATCATCACCACTCAAATCCGGATGACAAGCTTTCATACAATTGTAATAAGCTTTTTTAATTTGTTGGGGTGTAGCATCTGGTGTCTGTGAAAGTTTATAACACACTGTTATTCACCAAAGTCATGATCAAATCATACAAAATTCATATTCATAGCCGCTGTGACACTATCTCTAATTTTTACCACAAACTCCTATTGTTGCAAAATCGAATAACAATAACCAAAACTTCAACTTCAAGTATCATTTTTATACACAATAAAATAACAAGTACATATCTCTCAATTGCAACTATTTCTCTTGAATAAAAAAAAAATCAATAAAAAGTTTGATACCCAGTTGGATCATTTGAACTTCAAGAATACCCGACAATCAATTACATGCAAAAATTAACAAAATTCACTTCAAAAAATATTCATGAGCCAGTGTAAAAAAGAGTTTAGGCATGATAAATTGATAATTACCAGACCCAAAACTGCATAGTAATCATCAGCAAACTCATCCACCATTCTAGCTGAATCATCAGCAACTGCTTTAACTTGGGTCGAAACCCGTCTTCTACTCTTACCCACTACGCGCCATTTACAGTGGCGCGTAGAATGCACGCTCCACCTACTTTTACTTGAATAAGCATTAAAATTATGTACTTGGTTTTGCAACTTGAATGGATCAGCACATACTGGAGTTAAAAATTGAGCCATTATTGTACAGTGTTTCAGAAGCTCCTATTTTATTTGATGAATAATTTTCATTAAAACTTTAGAGAAAGATTTCTCTATTTTATTTAATGATTTTTAATTGGAATAAAAATAAATTTATGGGGATGAGAACATTTATAGTGGAAATGCAAATGATGAAGTGGCAAAGTGAGGACCAATTATTTCATAAGAATCTGGAGGAATTTTGGAAGCATCTGAAGGTAGTTTAACTTCCAAGTTCAGCATGGTTATTGCTTGCACGTGTCTAAGTGTGGATAAACTGTTCCTGGCTCACTTGTCCAATGTTCTATTCCATTGGTGCCTCGGGTCCAAAATATTAGTCATTTTTAGTAGTATTTACTTGTATGAAACATTTTGTTCTATACGTATTTCTATTGATTCACTACCGTTAAGTTCTTCATTTGTTAGATGAATTTCTTGATAATTGATCTTCAAACATGTGTTTTTGCATCTAAGAATGTTTTCATGACATTTGATTTGTATGCATATTATTAAAAGCAAAGCAATATATTTTGACTTTTGGTTGAGATAATACATCATAGAAAGCTATTACTCAGTGGACTCGTGGTAGGAATGAAAGTATACAAGAGAGCTTTGTAACTCATATGCGAACTGAATGTTTTTTATCTTAGTTAAAATTTGTCTAAAGCGATACATACCTTGAATCACTATGGACTTAGTCTGAGTCTTATGCCACTTTAATGATTCGAGTATAATGAAGGGGGATGTCTGATTATAAAACCACGGTTTTAGGGAGCGTTTATGTTGAAAAAAAATTGATATTTGGCAAGAGTTAAATAGTTGCTCTCAAGAGCAAAGTGAAAAAATAAAGGAGTAATTGCCTCTTTACTTCCTATAAATACTAGAGACATCATTCAAATTAAAGACACAACTCAGCACAACAAAACATAATATCTGACTTAGTTTCTTTACGTGGTAGCATTCGTAGGCGTAACACCCACGACTTAGTAGCCTAGGCTAGGTGTAAGTTAGTGCGATTTCTATAATGTTAAGACATTTTTCGACATTTTTTTTACATTTGTCATCCTATAATGAAGTTGTTCCCAATACAATCTAAAATCCGAAAGAGACCTCTTAGGATTAGGGGAGGTCTTAGGTTCTTGGATCTCTTAGATTAAGAAGCCCTTCTCTTAGGGGTTTCATTTTTAAAATAAAGTAAACTTTTCTAAGATAAGGGGTCTCTTAAATCAATTATGCTAGATAAGAGGTCTCTTTAATGCTATATAAGGGACCAGTCAAGCAAAAGGACTTGATAGTTTATATGAAAATAAATGAAAATCGATTACACTACATTTATATTGCACGGGATGTTTATTTTTTTATTTTATTTTTAATTTGAATCAATGATTAACTCTCAAGACAATCCCAAAAAATTGAAATGCTTAGTGAAAAATCTTATTCAATCACGTAAGATTATATTAACGTTCCAAATCTGAAAGGTTTTGAGATACAATCAATGATTAATTGATTATTCTAAGTGAATCAATGATTAACATTTGGTAAACTTGAATATTACTCCTTTTGTTTTTCCCATTTATTTTTGTGTAAAAGCAAACTTAAATTTTAAATATCCTCAATTGTATATTTGCAAATATTATTAAAAAATGATATTATAAAAATATACATTGAGACAAATATTTTAAGACCCTATATGATTATATTTTTTCTTATAAATTAGGAATAATTTATGGTCAAGGTTTGGATCTAAAATCTATATATTCCAAACGAGAAGAATAAAAAGAAATGGAGGGAGTAATAAACTTTAAGTAAACTGAAATTAATAAGTGCCTAACAACCATTTACAAAGAATAAATTATGATCACAAATGAACAACTGAGAATTCCAAATTTGGAAGGTGCCACAACATAGAAAAACTCCTAAAATCTCTATACTTCATAGCAACACTTAATTTCAATCAAATCATCAAAATTTACTGAACAGTGAGTTATGTAAATTATCCTTCAAGATCGTCTTTAAATTTGTTCATCATCAACCAAACAAATCCAAAAAATTATCAAAGAATTGAAAGAACTAACACATGCAAATTGCAAACAACATTTAACAACAAAGAGAGAATGTGACACATAAAAGCTCATTTCTTTATCGTCAAGATACGAGTTCAACGGCACAATTCAATTAACTAAACTTACAAGGTTAATCGTTAATCATAAGGAATGGAGAGAAGGACTTTTAAACGACTTACATTTTCAGCATCCTTCATAAGAGACATGCAAAATTCCTATGGTATTTGATAAAGTTTCACTAGATAGGGATTCGATGAGATAAAAGAAGTAATCATAATTTAATCCGATGGGGCCTAGAACAAGAAAGATGGCTCCTCAAGCTTAGGCTGGGAAATTGTGAAAGATAATAATGCTTCCTTGAGCGGCCTAGGATGGGGTCAATGAGGCAATATATCGTCTTTGAATATAGAAAAAGCAATATCATATTTACTTTCTCCTGATTGGAGCACTTCGTGCAAATTGTAGTTTTAATTTTGGTTGAGTCATGCATATTACTCTCTTCCCTTCGAGGCAAGATAGAGATACCCTTGGAAATTGAAAACACTGTTCATCATATAAAGGAAATTAGCCTTATATTCAAATACTATTGCATTTTCAAAGTTGAAAGAGACCAGGTAGAGAAAGCTCACGGCCAAGCAGCTGCAGCTCATCTCGCTACAAAATCCTTTTGTTTTAAATAGTACTTTTTTCTAATTTTTTATTCTTCTTCATTATTTTTGGAATGTAAAAGTCCAAAAACCATAAAGTGAGGTCATCATTACCCTGACTTATTTGATTTGAGCAGACAACTCCTTAATGGTGGCAGCATCATCGTCGTCTATATTTATAGTATATTTGAGCATTTTTACATGTTTAACTTTAAATCTATTCAATTTAAATTTATTCATCTATCTTGAATTGTGTGCTTGAATATTTACTTTAATTTCCTATAAATATGTCAAACTAACTCCCTAGCATTTTAAAGCAATATAAATTCACTAAGGACTTTAGGAAGGTCCATTTTGTAAAGCCTAAATACCCCTTGATATACACTATGTCTATATAAAAGACTAATAACCCCTAAAGGCATACCCATAGGCTCTCTAGACCACATTGATAGGATGTCATTAGCTTGTTTATAATTTTTACGTCAATAAATTTTTGATCACCACAGCGGGAGAACTTTGCCAATAGGTAAATCAACAAAAACAAAAGTTTAGCTTAACCATAGATCAAAAGTATTTATCTCAAATACTCTTAGTATTTGAAATAAACGCCAAAATTAAGAGGAAGAAAGAATGGCCAGAGGGTATGAAAACAATTTTCTTGATGAACAATATCAGCTTCTATAACAACTCTACTTTCTTCTATAGAAAAGCTAGAAATATTATTCAAATACCTGTAGAAATATAAGGATATTATTGTCACGTGATATTGCAATGCAATAACTATTACTTACCTACCAATACTTTATCATAATACGCAAAATTAAATAGAATAAAAATAATTATTATTAATAGTAATAATAGTAATAATAATAATAACAATAACAATAACAATAACAATAATACTCCATAAAATAATACTTCCTCTAGTCATTTTTATTTGTTCTATTTAGAATATTCCATTTAAATAGTGAAAAACTTAAATATAATTTTTTGTTAATATATAAGTTTAAAACATATTCATAAAGGACCTTATTATATTAATCTCAAAGTATATTTTTTAACATGTAAATTTTATATTTTTTATAATATATTTATAGATATTATAGCTATAATATATGCAATGAAAATTATGTAAAAGAAAATATGACAAATAAAAGGGAATAGAGGGAGTACATAATTTTCAAAACTAAATAAATAAACCAATAGTTTTAAAATCAATAAACCATAAACTCTCCACCTCAAACCCCGTCATGAAAACGTTCACTTATTTGGAATGAAAATTCAATCTATTAACCTATCCATGTAATGATTAGGGTAAAGCCAAACAAAAACAGAGATACATATTAGTATAAAAACTAAGGACATTAATGTGTGTGATAAATAAAATAATTCATTCTATTTTTAAATTTCTTTTTCAAATATACTTTATTTCATAATATCTTATTATCTTTACAAAGCTTAATAAAGGTTTTGGAAACAATCTAAGAACATATTTGAATAGTGCAAAATAGGTTTAGACCAAATCCTATCATAATTTAATATAAAAAAAGTAGGAATAAAATCAAGTGAAATAATAATAATTAGATATTTATTTTCAAAACATTTCTTAGTGTGCACACTCCACAATGTAATAACTCAATTATGTAGTTTATAATTGAGGAAGAGACTAGATCATATAATATTTGGAATCTCAACAAAACATACCCCCAATATTTGGAGAAGTTAAAATATCCTACTAGACATAGTAGTGTCTCAAAATTAGGAATATTGCCCTTGATTAATAAGGTGAATACCAACTAATAATAATTTTATTTTATACATCCAAAGCCTTATACTAGTTCCAAAACAATTTTAAATGACCCGTTTATAATCAAACATATTTGTACAGCATTGTACCATTTATTTTTCAATTTCCGATTACAAAAATTGATAAATAATTCAAAATAAATATTTTCCAATATAAATAAAATTGGCTGGTGTAAAAATAACAAAAAGAGTCCCTAATCATTTGAACTTCATCATATAATTATTCAAAATAATTCTTAAATAATTAATCAGTCAATAAATTTAACCAGCAATAAAATAATAATCAAAATTTCATTTCAACTTCAAAATAGTACAATCATCAATATATACATGTCTAAAAATAATTTTGACAATTTTCCATAAATAATCATTGTTAAAATAACTTTTAATTAATTATTTAATCGTCAAAATAATTCTAAAATGTATCAAATAATATAGCAAGAAATTTGGGCTTTTGAAAAATATCAAATAATGATCATTAAAAAATATTCAACAATCATTGAAAATAATTGAAACATGACTTTCATAAAAGCATTCTTATTTCATATAAATTATAATTATAAAATCATATATAAAACATGCTCTTTTAAGGTATTAAGTCACATTAACATACCATATTTTGGTATTATAAATATCAATAAAGAATAAGATCCTCTATTTGATTAACTTCCTAATCATAATAAAACTTACGTAGCAAACTAATTCATTTTAAAAACTAATTCATTTTAATAAGAATTTATTTATAATATAAAAATCAATTATTCCATCCATAATTATTGAAAACATAAATTTATTTTATAAAATCATATCATATTTTTAAAATAGACATATGGTACTAAGTTTAATCCAAAATATATAAAATAATTAAAATTAAAAAGAAAAGATAAAAGCCATGAAAGGTGACCGACAACCACTCACGACGTCAGAGATAGTGAGCGTAGTGGTGCACAATGGAGGGGAAGTTTCAGCTACCCTAGGTGATCATTTGGTATTTAAGAGTTTTTGTAAAATTATAAGTAAGGTAAAATAATAAATAGTTTAGCAAGTTGGATATTTATAATATGAAGTAAATTATCTAATTAGTTTTAGAAAAGTCAAATAGGAAAGATTTAGTCGTGAAAGGATTGGATAAAAAATAAGGAGAGAATAAATCACATTAAGTAAAATTGATTTCTTTTATGAAATTTTTTTAAAACTAATTCAAATCTTCCTTGAAAATTTTAATCAAAGACTGTTCTTCCCTTTAAATTACTCCAATTTTTGGACCAAATCAAGGATATTCAATCATATTCATTTTGAAAATATATATCCAAATTATTTCGCAAAAACTAATTTCCTTAAAAAAATTTAAATTTTTATGAATAAAAAAAATATATCCATTTGATTTTTTTAATTGAAGTCTATACTTCAATAATAAAACCATTAATATTCAAATATAATTTCTTCAAAAGCCCATTTAGCTATCTCGTAGTCATTAATGATGAATAAATCGATAAAAAAAAATTCGTATAAAAAAGTATTTCATTAGATAAGTACTATATAAATAACATTTTTAATATTTTAAATATAAAAGGCATTACAACTTCATATCTAGAAAAACATACCATTCAAGATTCTAAGAGTTCCCTTGAGAAACTCATCACTTAACAATAACAACATGAGAAGTCTATTGAATACTATATACCTAAAGTTCAAATACATTACTATGCTCTTGATCGAAACTAGGGGGAATACGAGAGTGAACGTTGATTCCAAGTATATAACCTTAGTCTAAGAGTCCTCTAAGAGTATTCATGACTTCTCTTCGTACTGACTATAATAGCCAAAAGTTTATGAGTTATTGAAGATATTACTCACACTTTAGAAGTAACTTATAGTGCCTAAAAAAGTGTTGCTAGCAAGGTTATCTATCATCTAGTACCTTTAATTTAAAAGCATTAATAAAGCCCTAAAGTATAGTCCTAATAGCTCAACATGAAGTCCAAAGTTTGAGATGCCCAAAGATTTGAGTTGATATTACTCCCACCAATACGGTACCTGATAACTAATGATCTAATAAACATGTCTTCAAGTCTAGGATCACAAATTTTCAACGTTCCTTCAAGTCCAAGAATACAAACAATCCACCATGTTCCTTTTCAGTCGTAGAGCAAAGGTGTTCACATCTCTAGCACAAAAGGGTTGGTGAGGAATTCAGGGAGGTTCGAGACTTCAAGAGTTGTGTTAGAATCAAGGTAGAATGCTGGCTTAAATTCCCATTCACCTATAGTGTCTTCCCATCAACTACTCTTCCTTATGACACATCTACCCAACAAGCAGCTACTTCTCAAGAAGGAACTTATATTACATCAACACTACTAGGATGGAATGGCTACCACTTTTCCTCCTGACCCAAATTTCCAACCTTTAGGTGTAAGACCCATTCATGGTGTTTCACCTAACAATGGAGACCCTCATGGTCATCATGAACATAACTATCAACCTAGATAGAACTCAAACATGGCTTGTATGAATATAAATTAAGATTAGAATTACTAAGTACATAATAACAATGTTGAAAGAAATGGAAGTTCCCACCATGATAATAACATAAATCATTGGCCAGCTCTACCTCATCCTTATCCCACTAAAGATAGAAACAAAGGATATCATCAAAATTCTTTGATAAAGCAAGTGGAAGCAAACTTTTAAAGAATGTTAGGACACATTCCACCTCCTTAAGCCTCTAAATACCTTGATTGTTCTTGTATAAAAGGGTTTAATAATATTTCTTTATTTTGTGGAGATGATAACAAGAATGCTAATGATTATTTAATCAGGTTCAAACTTAATGTAAAGAAGGAGCAAGTAATGGATACTTGAAATTAAGACTATTTTTCAGTTCTCTTACTGGATCCTTTTTTAGTTAATATACGAATGTTAAGCCTAACTCAATCTTTACATGGAAAAATATGCAAGAAAGGTTTTTAAATAAATTCTCATGCTCTAAACTTAGAACTAGTCTAACCAATTTGGTGAGAATTCATTATAAGGAAGAAGGAATAAGAGTCCATTGATTACTCTCTCCAATGGTTTAAGATTACAAAAATAAATTATCAAGTAAACATCCCAGAGGTAGAGTTTGTTAAGATGGATTAAAACAATTTGCTGATAGAACATCACAAGAGTCTAATTAGCACCACTTGTGTGGATTTTGTGAGCTTCGCTAAGATGGCTTCAAAAATAAAAAGAATTCTCTATGAAGAACGCAATATTAGGTTTCAATCTTTCTATGTTCTTAGAGGATAAGTGTTTAGCGTGAATGCTAGATTTCTACTTAAAGTAGACTTAGTTAAGCTAGTAATAACTGCACCATTATGGTGTACTCCTTTAGAAAGAAAGAGTTTCAATAAAGCTATGAAGTATGGCCAAAAGAGAGGCTATACTTTTGATACCAAGAAGAATGATAATATTTTCAATGAGCTTATGTCTAATTAAAAAGTTAAGTTAATTAAAAGGCATTGCATGAAAAGTAGCATTGAAATTAAAGGAAAGAGATATCGTAAATGGTGTGATGCCTTTATCCACCATACCTAATATTGCATTGTGCTATGGAATAAGATCCATGATAAAACTGATAATGAAAATATCTTGTTCACTAATGAGAATACTTGTAACAATGTTGAAATATTTAAATTTGACATAGCTTGTAAAATAACTAATGTTAATTATGTGTTTGAATTAGGATCTCATAATGTTATCATAACCTTCAATATTTTTTATAAGCTAGTAAAGCAGGGTTGTTGCTTGTTTCACGAGTGATTGACTTGGATAATAGACTTGATAAGATCTGTCACTACTACATGAACAACGCCTATACCACTAATGCTTGCATTGCTTTCAGAAGCATAGTGTTGCATAGTATGAACGAAAGAGAATCAATCTCAATGAATAAAAAATCTTTGTGCTTTGATTAGAAGAGTTCAGATAGTTAGACCCTAGAACTTGAGATAAAAAAGATTGTTTGAAAGAAATAATTGAGGAAATTGTAGAATGTAAGGAAAAAACTTATAAAGAATCCTTAGAGGTTTTGCTATTGTAAATGAAGTAATGGAAGGATTAAAGTAATTACATTATTTTATGCGTCTTGGGTGTGCTAACTAGTTTCAATTTGAGATGGTTAGGTTATAAAGAATTGCTAATAATCCTAGTTGGGTGCCAACACATGAAAGGATGAGAGGTCCAAAATAGAGAATGAGACAACTACGACCAAATCCTTATATCATAGTATAAATCTTTATTCTAGTGACCTCTTATTTGTCCCCTTTAACACTTAGACAAATGATGGATCTGGGCTCAATCTTATCCAAAGCAGCTTTACATTTTCAAGGTTGGCATTAGTTCTTTTTTTGCTCACCATGAACCCTAGGAATTTACTAGACATAACACTAAAGATGCATTTTTGGTGGTAACTTGAGAAAGTGCCCATAAAGCTTACTTGTTAGTTGCCACTAGTCCACTAGTTGATAAATTCAGGGTAAGAAATAGAAACCTATGGGATATGACTTGTTAAAATCTATGAAATCTATGCATAACTCCAATTTCTATACGCCTTCTTTACCATCTCCACATTGGCTAGTCGTATATATAGGGTACATACAAGGCTCAATAAACCTCATTTTGAGAAACTTCTTTATATCATCCTCCACAGCGGATTCTTCTTTATAGAGAAGTTTTTCTCTTCTACTTTAATGGCCTGTAGTCCTCAGTGATGCTTAATTTATGGGAAATGATGAAGGGATCTACCCTTGGCAAGTCAACAGTAACAATTGCAACAATGTCTGAATATTCCTACGACAGTAGAATTATTTCGACTCTCACCTTGGGATTTGAATCCTTCTTGATCTCGATATTCTTGTTTGTATCTTCTTTAAGCATAATTATATTGTCTTGAGCTCTCCCTCTAGTTTAGTTGTAATCTCATTGGGTGGGTCTAATATCACCTTTAGGTAGGGTCCTCCATTTTTCTAGGCTTTGGTTGCTTTGTCCTCGACCTCTTTACTCCTTTAACCCCTGAGTTTAGGTCACGGGTGAAACAAGTTGAATTTACTTTGTAGTGGCCATGTTACAAGTTAAGAGTGTCTTACGAATAAAACTGAAATCAAGCCATACATAGCTCTTATTTTAATGTGTTTGTTTTATTAAATTAGATATAAAATCTTTATAATTGGTCGAGGTTGTTAATCTTGTGATGTTCTATACCGTCCATATGTTCAAGGGTTGCTACGCCTCCGATAATATGTACTTAATAATAAACGGACCAACAAAATAGGGTAGTAATTTTCATCGTGGGTCGAGGACGTTTCCCATGTTCCATATTATAAGACTTCACTTTTTTAAAAGTGATTTTGTTCAATATATGTAACACAATATACTTTCTATGTCCCCTAAAAAAAGCACCATTTGTAACATTTCACTTTTTTAAGAACCCACTCAAAAGCCTAGGAAGCAGGGCCTTGATAGACAACAATCAACAAAGTAAAGTGGAGAGAGAAAGTGGGGATTAGCCCCATAACACAACCATTTTCACATGGGAAATGGTTAATTTTTTGGGAAAATTTGATTTCCCCACCAAACTTTTCAACTTTTACACAATTCAAAATTTTTGCCAAAATTTGAAATATTGCAAGCTGTTGAATACACAGCTCATCAATAACAATAAAGCCCTTTATAAGGGTGTTCCATGAAAGGGAATATTCTCCACACAAATACAAAACCAAGGAAATTTAACTTTACAAGATGTCCAACATGGAATCAATAATAAATACCCAGCCAAATACAAAAACAAAATGTGGACATAAGGGGATCGACTCTATCAAAACGATATCATCATCGAGAGTTCGTTTGGAGCTATCAATGGGAGACATCTTTATGCATCGTAACCAACCTATACTACCAACAACAGTTGGAAATCAGAGGCAACAATATGGTTTCAACCAACACTCACTTCACATCAAAAGTGAAAATAAACAAGGTTATTTACCCATTAACGGAAACCACTCAACAACAGTAACGACAAAGGCAACATATGACTTTTAATACCAACAATATGGTTCAATAATGGAAACCACTTAACAGCAACAAAAAGCTTCCATTTAATACAACCGCACAACAACAAGAAGCTCACTTTTTAACATTCAATGCAACCACTGAACAATAAGCTATGTTTTCTGCAAATGAAAACCAATGAGAACAATTTGGCTATCAACAACCAAAAAAAAACTCACAACATCAAACCTAATTGCCACAACCAACTTTAAGAGATGAGGAGAGGCTGTCATGCATAGCCCATATTCTACAACACAACAAAGACTGCAAGCTGCCATGTGAGTACATTGCAAAGCTAGCAATTGAGTGGGGTTGTAGTCGTTTGACAATACAACGATTATGGAGTGATATGAAGACTAGTCTGAATACCAAAGAGAATATAAAGTTATGTAGAAATTAAAAGGGATATGTTGGCCTCAAAGGTATACAACTGCTTATTGAGGATCTTATGTAGGTTCCACTCAAGAATAAGACCAGCATCTACCTTAGCAAAAGAATTGAACATTAACAAGAGCACTGTGCAGAGTTTTGCAAAGAAGGTTGTCATTAAGAGACACAACAATGATATGAAGACTACATTAACGAAAAGAAATACAATACTAAGTATTCAGCGGTGTATCAAACATTTGGTTGATGTAAAAACAAACTCAACATTTTAAGACATGTAAAACTATGTTCATGTGGATTAGAAATGGTTTTTCATGTCCAAAACCACACAAACGTATTACCTAGCACTCATTGAAAGTGAACTGTATAGGCATGCCAAATCACAGAGATTCATAAACAAGATTATATTCTTTACAACAGTAGCAAGGCCACGGTTCGCAGAGGAAAAGAGTGTTATTTTTTATGGTTAAATAAGCTACTAGCCATTTTTAAAAGAGGAAGAAAAGAGAAACAACTTACATAGACTAGTAGGAAAAGTGGAAATGAAACCTATACAAAAAATTACATATTGAAGCTAATTCATGCATTTACAGCAAAATGGCCATTAGGGGCATATAGATTAATCAAGATACAATCAGACAATGCTACACCTCATTTCACTAATAAAGATAAAGAATTTTAAGGAGCAGCTAACACATATAGCTTCCAAATGGAAATAGTATCACAACCAACTAATAGTCCATACAATAATGTATTGGACTTAGGTTTTTCAGAGCAATATAAGCAATAAAACTGAGTAAGCACGAAGAAGCATGAAAGAATTAGTTGAAGCAGTGCAACATACTTATGATGTATTTGAACTGAGGTTAATCAATTGTGTTTTTTTAACATTACAATTACGTGTCATGGTTGAAATCATGAAGAAGGGAGGTGGTAACAACTACAAAATGCCACACATTGAGACAATATTGGAGAGGATGGGTGTGCTCCAAAAACCAATGGAGGTACCCAAAGAAGTAATTCAAGAATGTGCGAGCTCATTAACACAATAACAAATACAACTGAATGCCAAGAAGTCTCAAATTACAATGCAGAAAATGGTATGTCAACACAACAAGGCCGTGCATATGTAGGAGAAGAGGAGGCAGATGAATTCAATGCATATGGACTAGAAGCTGCCATGGACATGATCCCTAGGAACTAATGGGTAAGGTAATTTGTAAGTGCAATTTTTTTGGTGAATTATCAAAAACAATTTTTGGAAACTAAAATGTGAAAAATAAAAAATAAAAGTATTTCGAAAAATGAGTTACCATCTTAATTATCATTGAATTTCATAATATACATAAACACATTAGATGAAGTAGTCAATTAAACATCAAGTTGTGTGTAAAATTCCATTGGTGGCACATGACTTCATTTGCAACACTAGTGAACATCACAAACATAATTACACTCAAGGTCAACTCATTGTTTTTAGAGATCAAGTCTCTCAAAATTTAATTTCATTTCATAGTCACTATAATATAATAGTATTGTATGACACCCTACATACCTACTCAATGAAGCCTTAACACAAAAAAAGATGGATCAATAGTTACCTTATGTGCCTAATACTTTTAAAGCAACATTTCTTCATCATTGAGGGCTTATGCAAACAAATACACAACCAAATAAGCAATGCATGCTGTAAAATATGCAGAAGACCAAAAATGGGCCAAAACACTAAGCAAAAGCCCCTAAACATAGAAAATAGCATGATCCAAAATATAAGCATAATTCCTAAACTGCCCCAGAATACAAAAAAAATATATAGCAATAACATGCTAGAGGATATGCACAAACCCCCAAAAAACCCTAAAACCCGTCAACCATCACAGAATATACATTAACATAGAAAATAACATGATCTAAAACACGTAGAAGCCCCTAAAACATCCCAAAACACACAACATTACACCTCAACAACATGCTAGAAGATATGCAGAATCCCCAAACTGCTCCAAAACCCCTCAACCAGAATAGAATACACAAAAACACATAAAATAACATGATCCAACACTAAGCAAAAGCCCCAAACTGTTCTAGAACCCCTCATACATCCCAAAACACACAAAGATATAGCAACATGTTAGAGGATATGCAGAGGCTCCATAAAAACCCCCCAAACTGTCTTAGTACCCCTCAACAATCCCAAAGCACACTGTAAAACAAGAGAAATATGCTATAAATTGGCCTTAAGTGCCAAGAACCCCTAAACCATCCCACAACACAATTGGGCATAAACCAAGCTTCACACAACCAGACAACCCACTCTAAAACATGCTTTACACAAACCAAAATAACATGAACCATCTAATTAGGCAAATTACAACATTACCACATCATTAGAACATGGTAGAACATGCATGAAGAACATGATACATACTAATATGGCATGAGCAGAGGATTAAAACGTCATTAAGAACATGCTACAACATCAACATCATCCTCAACAACACACATATACAAAATGAGCATGCTCCAACGTACTAGATGAAAACAAAGTCCACCAACACCAAAACTAAAAACAAATATACCAAACTCAATAAACATGTTCTCAAAAAACATACATTATAATGTGAAGACTAAAAATATCCAAACATCATAAGCATAAGAACAAATTAAATCTAAAAACATCTTTAATATTTTAGAGTAAGAACAACTAGACAACACACTAAAATTATTAGGGATATATAGACAACATCACAACACAAAGTAGTATGTATTCCATAGTGGAAACATCACAAGATCTAGACAACATCACAACACAAATTATCACAAACAAAACAGATATGCACATAATAATTGAACATAGCCAATAATAACAAAAATACATGCAAAAAATAATTCAACACACAAAATCAAAGTTCAAGAGTACTTAGCTATGACCACATGAAGCAATGGGGAAAAACAATAGTTTGAGCATGATATGGCTAGGCCTAGGCTCATAACCAAGAGGTAGCCACTCAGACTTTTCCTCTTCAACTCCACCATCCAAGGCCTTAGCATGGTCATGTACTTCATCCCCCTTCAAATTTTCAAAACTAAGCCCCTATTAATACTCGAAAACCCCTGATTCGAGTCTCATCTCAACCCTCCTCCTTTGTCACTAACGATACTTTGGAGTGGACTACACCTCTTTAGGTGTTTCCATCACTACCAATTCAAGTAGTAGAACTTGAGGAGTATAAGTGCACAAAGGAGAAGTTTGGAGAGTGGGTGTTAGAGTGTTTGAAGGAGGCAGAGTGGATCTAATCAGAGCCAAGTTAGATTGAGTACCAGATAAAAGAGTGTTTAGGACAAATTCATCCAACGTATCACAAGAATCACTCTAGTTCTCGTCGCTCATGGTGTGGTTTGGAAGAGAACCAAGCACTGTAAAACTACCCAAAACCGAGTAGTGTTAAAGACAAAGATGTTAGAAAGGAGTGCGTTTGTTAGTGAAACACACACCAAATGATCTACGAGGGATGAAAATTTTGGTGTGGTTTTTATTCAAAGATTATCAGAGATGAGAAAGAGATCTAAGGTTTTATGTTCGAAGAAAATGAGAAGATGAAGAGACTGATGGAAAGTTCATGAGATATGGATGACGGGCGGTGATTAGGGTTAGAATACTAGGGTTAGTAAAAGGAAGTATGCGATTAGATAGATACAAAAGCCCCTAAGCTGGCCCTCTTACCATTTAAGTACTATATTTAGGCTCTTTAATTAGGCTGATCAAATGTCCCAAAACAAACCACAATAGGGAATAGAGTAAAAATTAGGAGACAACCCAATTAGGCAAATGGGGCCTTATTTGGGAGACAAAGGGAGGAGCATTCAATCATGTACTGACATTATAAGAACTAAATTCATAGACTCCAGTATTACTGTGCAACTGTGCAGCTGCGCCAGCATTCTTGAGTTGTATAATATCAGAATCAAATTACTGGCTACCTCAAAGAAGAAATGCCAAATTAACAAAATCAAATTCTTAGATCTAACTCATAAATCACAAGCTAGCTAACTTATCTAATGAGCAAAAATTACATGCCAAAAAAAGTTACCTCTAATGCATAAAATGAATGTACATCATCTCAAAATAAGTAGCTACCACTAGTATGATACAAGAAAATCATGTTCCAACACAATGTTCCACATTTCAGATTTAGCCCTTATGTTTCCCCACGTAAGCCTGCAAGATCACAAGTTTCAGATTCCAACGAGTTATATTAGCTTTAAATGATATTAAAGAGATTCTGCATGTATCTATTATAGCATGTATCTCTTACAAGGAACAATTGAACTTGCCATGCAAGTGCATGAGATGCAACAGTAAAACATGCAAGTTTGAAAGCTGAGTCTCACCTGTACAAGTTTATCAATTTTTGGCTTCGAGCATGACAAATACAAGTCAATTTTGTCTTTTGATTGAGGAATTTGAGGGCCTAGTGTGTCCGTAACTTTTTCAACCACTTTTTTCACTATTGTCTTGTAGGCATCTTTGCTTACTTGACCATCCTTCCATGAAGGTTTCAAAAGCTCCTTTACAAACTCTGCTAATGCAAATTTGAATGGACGATGTCCTTTTGTATCTTTTAGTTTTTTCACATCCTCAGCTCCATCATCTACAGTCACATCTTGAGAAGGCCCACTTTCCAATGGCCTGGCTGTTCCTTCAGCTGTTATTTTGCTGTTTTTCTCCTCTGTAAATGATGCAAGAGGCTCTTGCTTATTCACATTCCCACCCTCAAGATGTATTTCATGATTAGCTCGATGATCAATTTCATTATTCGAGATTTTCTGCTCCACACTAGGCAACGGATGATTACCCAAGTTAGGCATCTTTGACTCAATGCTATTAGATACAGGATCAGATGGCTTAAATAATTCAGGAGCTTGATTAGGCTGGAGTATAGCAGCAGAAACTGGAGGAACAGGGGCTACAATGCCAGGCAGATTAGAAATACCACAGGGAAGAACAGCAGTCAAATTATGTGAATGCTGCTGCCTACTTTCAAGTAGCTGGGTCAGAGAAGCGGTGAGATGGGATAGTTGTGCCAGTTGCTCATTGCTAACTGTGCTATGGGCACTAGCAGAATCTGGAGCAATCGCAGAAGGTAAAGTAACCATATGAGACACATCAGCAGGTTTATTATCAATCTTAATTGGTGCAGAAAGACCCATTGCAGGGACGTTATTTTCTATCTTCCACTGGAGTGGCTGCATTTTGTCCTGGATCTGAGGTTTGCATGCATTAACTGTTGTATCCCGTTTTTGACTTACGTCAATCATATCATGATTCCAACAATCATTCCCAGCTCTTGGTCTACTCACATCTTTAGCTCCTTCTGTAATGTCTTTTTTATCATCTCCCCAACCATGCACTACTGGAATGTTATTTTCTATCTTCCACTGAAGTGGCTGCATTGTGTCCTGGATCTGAGGTTTGCATATATCATCAACTGTTGCATCCTGTGTTTGTTTTATGTCAAGCATATCATGGCTCCAACAATCACTCCTAGGTCCTGCTCTAGTCACATCATTAGTCACTTCTGCGATCTCATTTTTTTCATCTCCCCAATCATGCACTACTGGAACCCTATTTTCAATCTTCCACTGAAGTGGCTGCATTTCATCCTGGTTCTGAGGCTTACATGCAGTTACTGTCGTATCCCTTGTTTGTTTTATGTCAAGCATATCATGGCTCCAAGCATCGTCCCCAGGTCTTGCTCCAGTCACATTTTTAGGTTCTTCTATAATATCATTTTTATCATCTCCCCAACCATGCACTACAGGAACATCAGACACTGTAATAACATCACTCCAACTTGGACCATCCCAAACTCGGTCACCCTCATATTCATGATCTGGACCCCTCTTAATACCTTGACTCCTCCCTGTATTTATTTCTTTCTTTTCACTCTTATCCTCTCCCCAACCTTGCACTGCTGGTACAGTTGAGACAGTAGGGGCATCACTCCATCTTGGACTGTCCCAAGCCTGGCCACTATCAAATTTATGTTCTAGGCTGCGCCTATCACCTCGGGACCTCCTATCAGGACTAAAAATATCCTGAACCAGGTGAGAAAATTTGCAACGAGTTCCATTCCGACAATTTCCAGCAGCAAAAAACTTGCATGGAGTTTCATTTCTCTTAGGAGGCTCATATTCCTGATTTCGATCAGAATAAGTATCCCTCTGTCTATGGTCCAGATCACGATAGGTATCCCTAGATTCCCTACTGTCATGATCAGGATAAAAATCTCTGCCTCGGAGGTCATGATGTCGGTTCCTGTATCTATCATCAACAGGCTCTTTCTCAAAAATATCAGCAGCAGAATCATCATGCACATACCTGCATAATTCACCTCTTCTGCACCTGCCCTTTAAATATTCATTACAGATTTGTGCAGATTTCTCTGTCCTTGTTGCAGAGTCCTTGGAGTCATCAGGAGAATATTTTGAGCCTCCAGTCCTTCGACGTCTACTTTCCCAATCATCTGGTGAACTGCATTCTACTCTCCTAACATCATACAATTCATCCTGGTGTAGAAAATGGCAGCTATTTCCTCGTCTGCATCTTCCAACAGCAAAATCTCTACATATTTGTGCTGGTGCTCCAGATCTGGTTCTACTCCTTTCGTTGACAGTAGATTCCCTTTTAAAGTTATGCCCTGGACTCTGACTCCTGCTCCTACTCTTGCTCCTACTAATCCTGGACATAAGTGCAAATTTTAGGAGAAAAGGAAAAATCAGTAAAAAGCCAAGAGCAGCTAGCACAAGAAGCTCAAAACTGAAGTGCGTCATGAATCAACAATGGCATAGTGCAAACTACATGGCTAGAGTGCTAGAATTGTATAACTTGTTGAAAATGCACCAGTGCAACTTACAATTATATTAACAATTATAGGGGATTAAAAAAAAGACAAAAAAAGTAGAAGTGTTATCAGATCTCTAAAAGGGAGAGTAGTTGCTGGGAGTAGTTTTTATGTCCAAAAACACCAACAAAAAAAAATCACAGTGAAGGAACTCCAGACTAAAAAAAGCACATATAAAAGGAGATCATTGTATCGCAAACTGTAATGCTGCCTCCAAATCAATCCAATCTTTTTTACCAAGTCCAAATGAAGTATAAAAGAACCCAGGTGAATAGACACTTTTCAAGTTGTACCTGTGTGACCGACTCCAACCATTCCTTGGAGATCGGCTTGAATGCCGAGGTCTCCATTCATTTAGTCCTGGGGATATTCTCGAGCTATTTCCTTCTCTATCCCATGTCATTGTGCTTTCTTTACTGCGACTATCATGTCTACGTGAACCTCTACTAGGTGAAAGAGGCTCTCTAGGCTGTCAATTATAATGAACATCAAGACAAAGTAAGATTGGTTTACCAGCAAATAACCATCAGCTACACAGTCATAAAAAAACTACTTACCCTACGTGTCTGAGCTCTATCATAAAAGTTCTCAGCTAACACTTCAGAATCTTCATTGTCCCACTTTGAATGGCGTCTCTTCCTACTACCACTCATTTCTCCACCTAAACTAACAGCACCTTCAATAGTCAAATGTTAGATCTGCAAGAAGCAAATAGAATTAAAGGATAGTTAAATTACCAACTGTGAAAAGATAAGTTAAAACCTAAAATAAATTTTCCTTTCTAGATAAAAAGATATCCCAACACAAGATTGTGGAAAATATAAAAAAAAAAAAAGCAAGCGGAGTATACATATTCATTCTGTTTCTAACTTCTGTAAACGGAAGCAAGCACATCTGACTTGAATGATATGATCTACCCTCTAATATATAATGAAGTATAAATAAACTCCAAACTCAACGATTTCTGAGCAAATTAAAGTTGGTCACTAGCCCCAAAGTCTGTTCCTGCAAGTTTAATCACTGAAACCCTCTCACTACACCAAAAGATGTTATAAACAGAGGTCACATGAGCTATTTAAGAGTAGTTAACAACTGCAGTTACATACAGAGGTATGATCTTACTGCAGCGGTTGCTGACAACTGCTTTTAACAAAAAATGGTAGAGGGTTATCGAGAACCATCCTTTCAGGACCCAATCCTTAACCCCCTTCAATCATAATTGTTATTTGACAACCGCTATTATTTTGGATACACAAGTGTAAGATACTCAACATGTACAACCGTTTACATTCTAAGTATTGGTCATGGCTTCCTTATAGGCATAACACCATTTACATTCTAAGTATTGGTCATGGTTAGGCATAACACCAGAAGAGAATTTTAAAAAAAAAAAAAAAAAAAAACAGGCTAAGCCTACTTACAAAAAAAATCCTCTTTTATCTTGTCGACATATGATACTAGTTTCAAACAATGGAACAGAACAAAACAACATCAAAAACCTTATCAACATCCAAAAGTTAGAACACCATTTCAATCTACCTTTATCAATGTAGTTCAACAATGTCCAAAACCATCAGAAAATAACAAACTTAATTCATATGTGCTAAAGGTGATACAGAATTAGATAAAACAACCATTACTTCAATTCCTATAGAAACTAGAAAGAACATACATGGCACACCCTGTCAGTTTGAACTTCACCAATCTGTTCTTGGCCATAATTTAGAAAAAGACATCCTGGAAAGAATAACAAAAAATACATTACTTTAGCTTATCAACAAACACATTAATGAAAATTTAAAACTAGCAATGTATGTAGGAAGAGATGAGCAGTCATGACTCTCTAAAACTATTTCAAAATATATACCGTGAAACTAAAAACGCATCAATGCACACAAAACATAAAGTCCGAACATAAACAACCCGTGCCAAGAAAAAGAAATAAAGAATTACAAAAGAAACTAAGTCATTAAACAGTTTACGTGACTTCTTAATAAGCAAAAGGCATCTTGAAAATCATAAGATTGATCCCATCCATCATTATGGTCTTATAATTCACAGCTAAGGTTAATTTCTTTTATGAGCTAGTGTAATACTCTTAATACAAATAGTACAAGATTAATGAAAAGAAAAAAGTTAGATCTGATTCTAAAACCTTTTACACAACTTTACACAACTCAGTCCATTATTGTCACCTTCTAATGAGGCTCTCACATTGTCATGTTGATCTCACCAAAAAAAAAAACATAGTCATATAGATATCAATCAAGACATTCAATACATCTTTTAACAAATAAGGTATACATAAACCCATCCTGTAACACCTTCAAGTTCCAAACAAATTGAATGCAAATAAAATGGACTGCAAAAATCAAATACAGAGTAAGACGTATTATCATCATGGTATGTTCAAATATTCCACCTTAATTTAGCTGATTTGACCATCTAAGAAGAGGTCCAGATTATGGAAAAAGAACAAGGAAAGGTTCACCAACAAACATACCCTGATTTATTTCTGTTTTCAAAAGTGAATTCAAAATGCTTAACTTTTGTAAATGACAAGCTATCAATTTCTAGTTAATTTTGATTAGTTTGTACTTTGTATAGCATTTCAAGATTTGATAGATATAACCCGTCTTCACTATAATGTGTCCCTAACAGTTTCCAAGTCATTACTGCTTTAATGAACACAAAACTACTACAGCATATTATACAAGGGCATAATACAACAGAGAACAAATCCCTTACATTTAACCACCTCACATGAATCTTCTCCAATTCCTTACTCTTGTAGCTTTCCTCCCTTTGTTTCAGACGAGGTCTAGACAATATACAATATCATTACATTGATCAAAGACACACAATAAAAGACAAACACTGATCAAACCCTTTAGTTTTAGTCAAAGCTTATACGCCACAATTTAAATTTGAGGTACCCATTATACTAAAGCATCATGTTTAGATAATAATTATGGACTTCGAGCATCTTTAGTATTCAAAAACAAAAGCCGGGCTGGAGACAGGATGAGCATGTTGCTCTGTTTCAGCTTGTTTAATGTGAGTTGTAACACATGTAGAAACCCATTCTGTTTACTGTAAGTCTGTAACTATTACCATCACTTGGTACCTCTCCTAAACCAGAGGTAATTACCCTCTTCCCCAAAAGAAAAAAGGCATTGATCAATGTCTTTCACCAGCTTCTGCCTCACTCCTTTATATCTCTTCTTTCACTCTCATCCCCCATTACCTATTTTTTTTATCTCTCTTCATTGTTGTTCAAATGTTCTGGGGAAGAAATTTACTCCGACTAGGTAATCTCCGTAATACCTCATAAATCACCAGTCAATTCGGAAAATTTTCAATAAAAAGGACTTATTTCCTAACTTTGTAACTTATACCAAACAACAAACAACAATATGAATTAACACTACGCTTTCCCTTCTTATTTATTTCCATTACATCTTCTACATTCATACCAAACATGCTCTTAAAGTTTCAGCATGCTAAAATGGATGATAAGTGTACAACTTTGTTGTCAAATTTTGAACCAGATATTTCAGCATCAAGTGAAGTATCAATGAAGAACAACTAGTATACATGAACATAGTAGACAATCACAAGGAGAATATAAGCCCAGCTCACTCGATTCAAGTCAACCACAAAATAACTCGAATTATACTATATATATAACCCTGAGAAAGATGATAATTTAACAAATTCACATCATATTCTAACATGCAATTTTCAGTACCCATTCTTTCAAATACTCATTTTATCCATAGCCTAATCCTTTCACCAATGTCACGTAATTGATCTGACTAAGCCAAAAGCACCCAAATTTCAAGTAATCATACCATAAAATCAAAACCCAGAATTTATAGAACTTATTAAACAAAGTAATGGATCAAATTCAACACATCCTTTCATACAAAAGACTCACACCTCAAATATAATTCACAGGATAATTTTATTTAATTTCCAGAAAAGGGGCATCAGAAATTGATCATAACAAATAGGGAAAAGAGAGAAATCGAAGATAGATATTTTGGAGGGGAAGATTACTCACCGGAAAAGGATGGAGGAGATCGCCGGATTTCGAAGCCTGCCTGAAAGAGTGAGAGAAAAAGACTCAAGGGTGTGCTAGGCTAGTACAGAGACCAAATAGTCCATTTTACTGCCCTAAATCTCGTGAATTTCTTTTTTTAGGTTTTTTTTTATAAATATTTTCAATTTTAGCCTATGCAGCAAAATAATTTAAAAAATAAACTTTTTTATGTTCGGAAAAAAATTCTATTATTTGCAAGAATTTATTCAAGGTGAAATCAATGTATTGGACATTGATTTTATTATGTTTTGATTTAGGTCATATTTGGGGTATTAAGGTGTTGTATTGAATGCTAAATCGTTTCGATTTCATGAAAACCTCACTCATAAAAAAAAAATTAAATCGCTAATCCTATAAAAAAATTATTTTTTTCCCTCTCTTTCCTTTCTCTAGGAAAATTCTAGTCCAATTTAAATTACTGTCAGATTTAATTTCGAACCACTATATCTTATTTTTCATAATAATTTGGTGCGAGCTTAATTTTAAAATGGTTTTAAAAAAACTTTAAAAAAAATTATTCGTATGAAATATGGGATGGGAATACTAATTTAGGTCACCACTTCATCAATCTATGAATTTTTCACTTTTTACTATAAAATTTATTACATTTCAAATGCAAGTTAGAGAGATCACAAGAATAAAAGATAGGCCAGGATATGTAACACTTATGATTGCAAAATTATCCTAAGATTAGCAACAAAATTAGATATAAAATAAAATATGGTATGTACTTTCACCATTTACATGTAAAGACGTGGTGGTAATAGAGCAATAGAGTTTTAGGTCTTACACGCAGTCACATAATCGATATTCGAGTATACTTACACTTTCTTATAAAGTATTATTGTTGAATAATTGTTCTTAACATTTTGACAAATTGACTCCTTGTCAAGTCGTCAATATTATCTTATTATGATTTTTAAATATTATTGGTGACCGATCAATGACCCAATGCAATAATGAATTAATATAAGGAATGGCCTCAAAATAAGAACATAATGATCAAAATTTGACCATAACTTAATTGAAACTTAACCCATGTAAAAAATGATTTGAAACAAAGTATACCAGACACAATTAGACTCACATAAACTCATTTGAAACCTAAACCATGATATTATTTGACCTAAAAATGAACTTCTTGTGCCTAACTAGTCCCTATCTTGACTTTAATCGATCAAAAGTAAATTTAAAATTGAAAATGACCCAGATCAAAAGGATAAGTTGACTCGGCATAATCCAACCAAATATAACTCAAATACAAAAACCCATTTGCTAACTTGAATAACTTATAGGCTCAAGTACTAGGGTTGGATTATGTTGTTATCTCGTTTTACAAAAAAGGCAATTTAGACTTTTCTAGTTTTATGATAGATTAATTAGGCAGTCTAAGTCAACTTTTCCTAATTTCATTCATGATAACTCTTTTTCTCTTCATAAAAGAAACAAAAAAAAATCTCTCATCTACCTCAAAACATCAGTTGAGACCAAGTGTCAATTTGAGATGTATTTCTCTACTTTTATATTCGACATCATGCCTCACTTTGTGATTCACTTAGTTCATGAAATTAAGTTTTGTGAACAAGTTTAGGGGAGGTACATGTATCCCTCCGAATGAGAAATGGGTACCTTGAAGGGAAGAGTAATGAATCCGGTCAAACCGGAGGCTAATATCATAAAACAGTTGTTGAAGAAGTTGCAACATGAATTGCTTAATTTTTGACACGTGCACACCAAATTGGGGTACCAAATTCTAGACATGAGGAGAGGCTTGAGGGTCATGGCACTATTAGTCGGAAACGATTATTACTTAGTTTTTACTTGAAATGTAAGGTTGACCTGTTTGTTTTGCAAAATCTCAATGTAGCATATCCATACTTAGATGAGCACATGAATATCCTCATAAGTCAATATCTTTTGAAAGGGGATTTGCAATTGATAAAGAAGCATATTGCTACATTTGTTGGATGGTTCAAGAAAACGGTCATGGCTCAATCATCCAACACACCCAACAATGTTTCTAGTACACTAAGATGGTTGGCATATGATTCTAAAGTTCAAGTTATGTCGTGCAAGGAATACGGTATCAACGATTATTCATTTTACATGAAGTAGCAAGATGATAAGTCAATTATGCAAAACAATGGTGTAACGATGATTGTCTTGTCTTGGAACTAGTACGTATTAAGGATGGAACTCTAGTTAAGAAAAGGAATTTGTACTATGGAGTCATTATGGTTATTCCTATTTTCTCTTGTAACTAGGTTGATAGTAGAGATGGCCACTGGACCGGTTCAGCCCGGCCCGCAACATGGCCCGCACAACCCCACCAACTAACAAACTAGGCCAAGCCCGGTTCAGCCCGCCAAAGAAATGGGTTGAATCCGAATCACATTTTCCAAATCCTGACCCTATTCGATTCGGACCACAAAAAAATTCGACTCGCCATGTATTCGGTTCGGTCTGCCCTATTCAGCCCGCCTAAATCTTCTAATTTTGTAAAATTTAGTTTATTTTAAATGTATTTTAGTTTATATAATATTAGTTTAGTTGAATATAAATTAATTTATATAAATTAGTTGATTTCCATATAGTTTAATTTATATAAATGTTAGTTTAGTTGAATATACTTTAGTTTAGTTCATATGAATTAATGAATATTAGTTTAGTTGAATATAGTTTAGTTTGTATGAATCAATGAATCTTAGTACAGTTAAATTTAGTTTAGTTTATATGACTCAATGAAGATTAGTTTAGTTATATGAATGTTAGTTTAATTGAGTATAGTTTAATTTTTATGAATATTAGTTTAGTTTATATAAATCAATGAATGTTAGTTTAGTTAAATTGTATATAGTTTAGTTTATATGAATCAATAAATGTTAATTTAGTTAAATATAATTTATAATATATAAATTAATAAATGTTAGTTTAGTTAAATATATTTTAGTTTATATGAATGTTAATGTATTTGAATATAGTTTAGTTTATATGAACTAATGAATGTTAGTTTAGTTGAATTGTATATAGTTTAGTTTATATGAATCAATAAATGTCAGTTTTGTTGAATATAGTTTAGTTACATGAATTAGTAAATATTAGTTTAGTTTATATGAATGTTAGTTTAGTTGAATTGTATATAGTTTAGTTTATATGAATCAATAAATGTTAGTTTCGTTGAATATAGTTTAGTTACATGAATTAGTAAATGTTAGTTTAGTTTATATGAATGTTAGTTTAGTTTTATATAGTTTAGCTTATATGAATAGTTAAGTTGAACACAATTTAATTTATATGAATGTTAGTTTAGTTGAATACTTGAATATATTTAATTTAGATGAATCAATGAATCTTAGTTTAGTTTTATATAAATGTTAGTTTAGTTAAATATAATTTAGTTTATTCATTATATGAATCAATAAATGTTAGTTTAGTTGAATATAGTTTAGTTTATATGAATAATGTAAATTTAGTTGAATATAGTTTAGTTTATATGAATCAATGAATGATTTTAGTCAAATATAATTTAGTTTATATGAATCGAATATGATTATGTCTTTTTGTGATTATATGTAATTTTTATAAATATGTAATGAAAAATGAGTATGATTAGACAAATAGAAAAGTTTACAACGAATGTCAAGATATTATTCATGAATATAAACGTTTAATACTTTTGAAACAATTTATTTCTTCTAATTTATAAATGTCATTATGTGAAATTCGATTCGGTTCGATTCAATTCGATTCGTGAATTTGATTCGGTTTGATTCGATTCGTGAATTCGGTTCGTGTTTCGATTTTCGATTCGGTATGAATCCAAAATCCAAACCCAACCCTAGCCCATACCGACCCGCCCCAAGGACCGATCCGATCCGATCCCGAGCCCTAATTCCGCTGCCCGGACTGGCCCCGTGGCCACCTCTAGCTGATAGTAATCGTGGTATTAAAAAGGATGAACATGGGTATTTGACCCTTATAAACCCTATTCGCCTAGGAAATCATTTAGATCCATTTATTTTGGCTTCATAGGCGAAGCAAAATTTTTTACGTGGTTGATACTATCAATTGCAATTGGTTAGTGGTTTTTAAAGGGAAGAGACAAATTCTTGGCATTAGGGATATCGTTGATGAAGAAGAATGTGATGATTAATTTGATGAGACCCCCCCATCTACATGGAATATCCCAAAATTAGTTGTCAATAACTTTCAAAGACGTAATGATCATGATTAATGATTTTATATAGCTATGGAGTTAGAGTAATAAATTACATATGTTTTTTTGAATGTGAGTGCTAATTAAATATTATATTTCCTTATGAAATATTGAATTCATCTGTAACTATCTATTATTGATATCAAATATTTTATTATATCCTTACAGTCGTTGTTATGATTCGAATTTGCAATATCTAATTGTGTTCATTGTTGATATCGTAGTTTCTTAGCAATAGCAAATGATAAGATAAGTGGGCCATAATCATCCAGTGTCAATACTTAAAGGAGCCAGAGTTGGAAGAGGTTCTTTAAAAGGGATTAGAGCAATCCCTAGGGTCTAGAGGGTAATTGAGTGCAAAGAGTACATTAATTTATGGGGAAAGTTGTGATAATGTGTCAATCTTGATAAACGATTGGTGTCAAGTACCACATGGAGTGAAGGACACCTTATGGGAAGACGTCAAGGTAACTAGTAAAAGTTAATTGTTCAAAATCATAATATCTCATAGATATATCTTCTAACCATATTTCTTATCTCATCAATCATATAAAAAGAGTTCCACATTGAGGGGGATGTATGGAAGAAACAAATGGTGCTCACCTCTCATGACTTAAATGGAGAGATTTCAAGGCAAATCTCATAAGTGGTTGGATCTCCTGTATGAGGAAAAAGGAGGGCCAGATTAGGAAATTACATTACGATATCTACAATTTCATTTCTAAGGAAGATCGAAACGAGTTTGTGAGGACATGCGCTATAGAGGGAGTTAATGGTAAGAACTTTTCAGTTATAAATCCAAAAAAGTACTTTCTCAATTTTTTTTCTTCTAGTTGTTACATTTGATCATTTACTTGTTTTGTTCCAAACATCAAAAAAGCAAGAAGGCAAAGAGGAGTACGTCATATAACTTGTACCGTTATTATATGGGACATTACTCATACATTGAGATGAGTCAAATAAGGCATATAAAAGGGTTCCTTCCTTCGTTTGTTGTCTCTAGATCACCGGGTAGAACTACTGCATGGCTTTTGGCAAGACCAGTCCAGGACGACAAAAAAATCTTATGATGCCCAATGTGCAATAAAAGGCCGTAAAAGACTCCACTGTAAGTTAATTTAATTTTTCTTAGTTTGATATAGTATGCCTATTTGAATTATGACAATCTTATACTAATTAGCACTGACTTTTGCCTTTTGAAGGGGGAATGGAGATAAAAAGAGGATGTTGGAGAGTATGTTTCCTAGAGACAGGATGAAATCTTAACACTATATATACAGTTTAATTTTCTTCCGTTCACTACCAACAATTAAAAGCCGCACCTCATATGAAATAAATTAACCTTGATTAAAAAGTAATTAGTCTCGAACTGTTCCTAAACAATTTGATTAGCCACTTTTGTAGTCAAAGCCTAGGACTTATGACAATCCCATATGTTTACAAAAGATAACTTAATCATGGATTGGATTGCTAATGTAAAATATTAAGTGGATTTGCATGTAAGTATAGGCTTATGTAATGTTTCCTTCCTCTCATTATGTCATCTAGCTACCACTTCATTATGTTAGGTATTTTTCTACTTAATTGGCAATTTTTTTTACCTTAATCAATGTTTTGAAATTTTGTCATATATAATAGTGAAATTTTGTCACTTATAACGGATGCATGAAAATCAAACTAAACAATGGATCCGATAGTCACAAGCATTACAACAAATTGAATTTTAGCTCATAATACATAAAACTCAAAATCCTTACTTAAAAATGGTTCCTTTTTTTTAATGCATGCATGGATCCTATGTTTCCAATGGTAAAAAATGATGATGAAATTTAAAAAAAAAAAAAAAAAAAAACTAAACCAATAAACTAAAGAATTATAATATCAAAATCATATAAAAAAATATATATAAAAAAGAAAGATGGTGAAGTACTTTTGTTCTTCAATGAGCCTATAATATAATCTATGCACAATATCATCAAGTTGATGAATTATGAGATTAATTAACAAACCTGCAATGCCTCCTAATCTCACCATTAGATCCAGTAAGTGGACTAATATGACTCATTTTTACCATAGCAGCAGCGAAGTCCTTAGACAAGGCGTAGTTACTCTTAGCATAGAGTCTAACCCAAGCATCTTGGGATCCACCATTGAACAACTCCTGGTCTGAATGAAGTAGCCCTTGCTTAGCCATTAGGTTCCGAAAGTAGCCGTTGTCGAAGTGGTTCGGGGAGCCCGTGTCGAGGGGGGCCACGTTGTCATCGCCGCCTATGAATGGGCAAGTGGCCATCTTGGTTGCTGCAAAGTTGGCATTGATGTTGCTGCCTTCGTTGTAAATATGGGACCGGTACGTTGTGCACCGTGCCATGCCGATAGTGTGGGCTCCGCTTAAGGCGGTCATGTCGCGGGCTGTGAGGTTCTTGGCCGCGAAGAGAGCGATGAGGGTTCGGAGGTTGGCTGTTGGTGGTGGGAGGTTGGCATTTGCTGCACTTTGACTAGCCGTTCTTGCGTCTCTCCTTCCCAGTGGTACCGTCCATGATGGGCCTCCCAACTGTATTGAAAATTGGAACACATAATAAGATGAATTAA
Organism: Dysphania ambrosioides; assembly: GCA_026401315.1. Classification (NCBI taxonomy): domain Eukaryota; kingdom Viridiplantae; phylum Streptophyta; class Magnoliopsida; order Caryophyllales; family Amaranthaceae; genus Dysphania; species Dysphania ambrosioides. The sequence goes on from CM048657.1 coordinate 10,665,213, forward strand.
GTGCACGTATCAAATAAATAAATGTGGAGTATGTCCATAAATTTTAAATGAAACATTATTAAGGATTGTCCATCCCAATATTCATTCATTATTGTGGAAAATAATCTTAGTTATTGTAGTTTATTTATGTAATTACATTAATCAAGAAATACTCTAAATTGAAAGTCAAGAACATCTTCTAATTGCTATTTAGATGAAGATTGGAAAGAAAATACAAATAAATACCCTTAATTGTGAAATAAAATTTGCCATTTTTGTTGGGGCAACAAACACATAAAACCAAGAAACGCTACCCTCCAATCCCAACCTTAATAGCCAGTCCCACCCAGCCTTAATGGCTAGATTGTGGGCAGACCTAACAACAATCTTCTTTCATGCAAGGTTGGAGTAATATGAAGAGAGTATTACTTTGAAATATAGTCTAATTCTTTGTATTATATTTACTAGCTATTGAGTACTTACCAAGACAACTCCATCTCGTGCAGCAATGGCAAGAATGTCAGAACAAGACACCACACCCTTACAATTGGCTTCTACATTTCTTTTGATTATGTCCATCAATTTGTAACCCCTCAGTGAATTCTGATTTGCATACGCATTCTTCTCACCTTTGAAGGCAGGTGTATCTTCTAGTAAAATTGATGCATCACAACCCTAATATAACCAACAAAAATTGATCGTAAAGAAGTAAATATCGTATAACTAGTGCATAGATATTCATCATATTGAACACAACCTACATGTTGAAGTCACTCACATTTACGAAGCAATCATGGAAGAACAAGCGAAGCATGGATGCACCCATACGCGGTTCCTTAGCAACAGCTTGAGCCATTGTAGCGCGTACAATGTTTTGCAGCTCCGGGCAAGTTCTTGCGTAGAACGATGGTGTAAGTTGAGCATTGATGATGCTGGAACAAGTAAGTAGCCAGAGAAGAGATATTCTAGTAATTAAGTAGGTTGATGATAAACCCATATTTCTTGTAGCGAGATTCTTATTATTTGGGAGTACGGGTTATTTATATAGCTGCTCTGTAAATAGAACAACTGGAGAATAGACCTGTGCATTAAGGTGGGTCAGGGTCGGGATGGGTCACAAGTAAAATGGGGTGGGTTAAAGAAGATACAAAATGAGTGGGCCAAGTCAGGCCAAAGGGGATATATAACGGGTCGAACCGTCCAAAGACACTATAGTTTTTATCTATAGAAGGGGATAATTTACTTGTATCACCTCCAATCTTTGGTAGTGGATCATCGGCAAGTAAGTGGAAATAATTCGTTATCTTATAGTGTTTAAAAGTCTTGGAAACTATAGGCCCATTATTGACCCGACTTAACCCATTAAAAACCCAATAAAACATGACCAAAATAGACCGACCCATTAAGCCCATTATTGATTAGGCCTTTTTACTAACGAGTCGGTTAAGGCTCCTTAATAGGCCCTCACCTATTTGAACAGGTCTACCAGAGAAATATGCCACTTTTACTTTTGTACACATTAAAATCTTTAATCGTGATCATTGTAATGGTAGCCTTGTAAGTTGTAAACAGTTTATTAGGATTGCGATCCTATCTTGAATCGATGATATAGGTAGAATTGGGTCTTAAGATCCTAATATATAACTAAATAGTAAAAATATTACAATTAGATAAAAATTATAGTACATATTTTCACTTATTTTATACTATAAACCAATGTTAACAACACTGATTGAGTACTTAAAATGTATATTTGAGTTGAAATGATTCGCAATGAAATTAAAAATAAGAACAATAATGGTATCATTCATATAGGATCGAATCGTTGTACTAAGGATCGTAGAATCATAGTAAGATAATCAACAAAAAATATTTATCTAAATAGGATTGTAAGAACCTATGAACATTAAAATCCGACTTAGGATCTGGATCAACTGGGTGTTTTTGATACGTAAAATCCTAGGATTCTAAGATTCAAATTGGGATTTTAACCTTGATTGTGAAGTATTTGGAAAGTTAAGGCTAATCTGGAACTTTATATGGAGAATTTTGGTAAAGCTAGAGCTTCTTTTAATAATTTCCAGTTTTCTTTATTTGGAAATAGATACATAGTGTGCATCTCAATTTCGGATGCCAAGTTATGTGATGGTCTTTTGAATTTGCAGATTGATAATAGCATTTTCTCTAACCCCATTTTTAAAATTAGAAGAAATTGGAAGGCCAAGAAAAAGAAATTTATTAGTTCTCGTGTTTGACTATAAAAATTCGATGAAATTTGATAGTAAAAGAATGGAATTGAATGAAAAGCTCATTAGCAAATTATTCACTTTTCTTATTAATAAATTATTCACTTTTCTTATTAATAAATTATTTACTTTTCTCAAAATCGGAGAAATTTGGATTGAAAAGTTGAATATCAACTCTATTTCCTTCGTTTTCTTTTATTTCCTTTCATAAAGTCATAAACCGAACATTATATATTGAAAAATTAAGCTTACTTCCTATCACATTTTTCCTTTCTTTATTTTCTCCACGCTCCCCTTCACATCCTTCGCTAACATTGAACCAAACAAAATGTATAGATACGGTGCACATTTCAGGACAATTATATTATTATAATTTGGCAATAATATTTCAGGACAAATATAATGCATGCAAACAAACTATGACTATTTATGTAGAGCTAGCCAAATTAAGGACTTTCTGTATCTTTTAAAATATGACAAATGCCAAAGACGCGTCTGTATGATTTTCTGTCAATATGATGGAAACAACGATTTGCCCTTTGTCTGTCCAATTGATTGTTGGAAATAATTCGGCCTTATTGTTTGAATTTTTATATGTTGTTGCGGAAAATAATTCACGTGAACGCTGTCATATTAATGGATAAAAGCTGGATATCTTTCGTCTTCTCGATTTAGTACTTTGTTATACGCGTATTATATTATATTATATTATATTTTTTTAATAATATAATAAGCTCTTTATGTAATTGTTCAGGAATGTTCTGGTATAGGTTTTTTTTTTTTTTTTTTTTTTTTTTTTTTTTTTTTTTTTTTTTTTGCAACGTGTAGGAGTTTTCGTGAACCTTCAAAGTGATATTCACTGCTATGGGCTCATCACGCTTTTCAAAGAAGGGTGCATTAAGAGACTGAGATAACGTAATGCAAGCAAAAGTGTTAAATTATTATTATTATTATTATTATTATTATTATTATTATTATTATTATTATTATTATTATTATTATTATTATTATTATTATTTTTACTATTATACTCCGTATATGATTATGTTAATATGTTATATACAATTTATTTAGACTGAAATTTTATCATATGAATTTATTTTATCTAAACTTAATATAAGTTAATTATAATTATCTTATAATCACTTACTAAGAGTAAGATTCACTATAATAAAACTAATTTTTAACATTAACAAAATTTATTTTATCAATGCACATTTATTTTATCATAATTTATTCAAACTTATTTAATTGTAATAAGTCAAAATCAGAGAATGGACCCTTAATTTTGTACCATCCCCCTTACCTTAAATTCAATTGTTTAAGAGTCAAAATATGTAAACTACTCTACGTGACGATAGACTCATGAGGTATGATATACCTTTTTTTTTTTTTTTTTTTTTAACACACTCATTAATACACATTTTAAATAGTTAGTATATTTAATTATACATAAGTAAAAATTATAAAAGTCGATATATTAATTTAAACTATATATCGAGTCGAATTTAACAAAATTTCATATATTTTTTCTTACGGATAATTTATCAAAAAAAATCAAAACCTAATTTGTAAATAGCGTAAAAATTAAAGTGTGTTCGCAAGTAAAAAAATTACCGAAGAAAGTATAATACAGTGGAATAAATTAGTGTACGAGGAGAATAGTAGGGAATATTGAAATCATGTACGAGAGTATTTGGGATCAAAATTAGTTGTGGCCAAAATGACGGCTAATATACTGGATCGGCTCGGATCGAGAGAGTATGATCAAATGCGATTTCGTTCTTCGAATATATTTTCTTGATTAGCGTGAGAATTTAAGTTTAGCTTCGACTTCGAGGCTCTTACTATCTGAATGAGATGGTAAAATCCATTGTAATTATGTTGCATGGCCAAAAACTTTCTAATATTATATGAATTAGACTTTATAATATCTCATAAGTCAAATCATTTTTTTTCTTAAAGGCAAAGTTTCTTTCAAGAATAGTTTAGATAGAGTTGGTTCGAATCGATCCTTCCCTCTTTTGACATGTCATGTCGTCTAAATTACTCCCCTTTCCATCAATAATTAATGTATTCATGAACAAATAATAAAATCCTATTTACTCTATTTGAATTATTTTTATAAACCTAAAATTATTTTCACAAAACTTTCGATTTTTTTAAACAACATTGTTTTTTTTTTTTTTGAGATCTTTTTACACAACATTGTTATTATCCTTAATGATTCATTATTGTATTTGTTTTTATATTCTTAATTTTACTAAGTTGAAATTACTTTTGCTAAACTAATATCTTGTTGACTTGAAATTATTTACTAAACTTTAAATTAATTTAGATGGTGGTGTTGCCATGGTAGGTAGGAGAGGCATAAGGGTTAATAGGACACTGGTCACTCATGGGTTATTGGTTTAGTTAGGGGTTAATGACAAACAAAATATAACGCCTATTTGACAATAAATGACATATAAGGTTTATTGTTTTGAAAACTCAGTTATATATTCTGAAACAGTATAGTAAATTATTTATGATATTTTTGAGAATTAATTCAAACTCAAGGGTACGGTATATTATGAAAAAGCTGTAATAAACATCAAGATCAAAACATTAATAAAAGTCAAAACTTTAAATAGTTAAAACAATAATTGAAATAAACACAAATCTCAAGAGGGAAGTTAAAGAAGAACAGGCTAGGAAGAAGGTGCCGACTTTTCTCTCTATAATTCACAAAATATTAGGTTTTTTTGGGTAAAAAATAGCCAAACTTATTTGAAAATTTTCCCATTCCATTCCATCAGTAGATTTTTTAGGAAAACTACTTAACAAAATTTGAGCATAGTGAGTTCCACCTGTAGCAACCCAATAAATTTACAACTACTTAACAAAATATTATAAGTCTAATTGTGAAAACTTTACAATTATCCAACTGTTACCTCAGTGAAGAAAGCTAGACCGACGAATAAGATTACTTCAACGAACGAAATAATAATTAATAATATAATAGTAAAACAAATTATGTGGTTATCAAGTACACGATTTTAAGAAAAAAGGGAATTTACGAAATAATGTTTATATAGTTATACTGTCTTAAAATCGTTAAGGATTCTTAATTCCTAATTTTCGTAAATTACCTTTTTAACATAATTTTCGTAAATTCCTAATTTATTCGTTAAGGACTCTTAATTACGAATTTACGAAACTAGAGCTATTTATATAATCATAGTTTAACCAATTTTGGGATAATTAAGATAAGTACAGACAATCAATAACAAGTCGTCCCTTAGGAGAAGAATCATCCTTCAACGTCGTCGCCTTATAAGAAGGCTGTCTCATTCATGAATCTTTAATTTTGAATTGCAACTTCAATACCCTCTATTGATTTCAAATGTTTCGTTCTTAGCTAGTCTCCAATGTTATAAGCTAAACCTTCCTTAAGAGATCATTACACCCTCCAAGCTTTGGATATACTCCCATTCCATATGAATACCCAAAATTGACTTCATTATTCACAATAAAACTCCTCCAATACTATCAATGAATGATTAGCTCTTCCCCAATTAACACTATGTTAATAATCATCGGTATTCCTACTTGATTACTAATAACCTCGAGCTCTCCGGCCATCTTGAATACTCTGGTCTATTTCCAAACATTTGAACCCTAACATACTCCATTTTACTATATATTATAAGCCAATCCCTTCAAAATTCTACTCTTATTCATGTCCTTCCTACTTATAACTCTTCTTTATTCCTTACTTGCCTAACTTGAAACAAAAACCTTTTTATCGACATTTCTTTATCCTTAATCTAGCAATCCAGCTAGCTACGTACTTCACTTAACCTTTCCAAATATTTCCAAACCTTTTCTCTCAAATAAACCTTTAATCTCCTCAACTTTGACATGTTCATTCAAATAACATTCTGCCATTAGTCTCCAAATCTCAACTCTAATTCCCTTTAATTCCTTCAATATGGTTATGGCCTTCTACATTTAGTTCCTCAATACTGAAAACTCTTATGACCTCAACTCTGTCATAATTTATCCCAAAGATATTTTTTCCGTTTGGTAACTAAGTCAAAAACTGACCCAAAATACCGTCACAGGGTCGTTCTGATACCAAGTGTAACAACCCCATTATTTACAACTACTTAATAAAGTATTATTAGTCTATAAATAAACTTAACAATTTTCAGCTAGCTCCTACCTTAGTACGTAAGCCAAATTAACGAACCAGATACGCTTTTAAGAAAGAGGGAGTTTATGGAATAACATTTATAAAGTTACAAAATATGTTATTAAACTAGAGCTTGTTCACAGATTTACAGTTTAACCAACATTTGACAATTTTTACACAAATGAAGACGATCAACAGTAAACCGTCCCTTTAGAGAAGAATCATCCTCCAACGTCATTGCCTTCCAAGAAGTCTGTCCCCTGCTAGGATAGGTTCCGAAGAACAAAACCACATTAGTCAGCTAACGTTGAGAACGCATCCAAGGTATACAACCAAACACAATAACATCCTTTAAACATTTAACAGAAAATTAGAAATTAAGAATCCTTAACGATTTAGTAGATTCAGAAGTAACTTAAGAGCTTTGTACCATATTAGTAGCTTTTCGATCTTATATTATAAAATGATGAGATAGACGTCTAGCTTAAAGCAAGAGTCTTTGGCAGACGTCTAGCTTAAAGCAAGAGTCTTTGCCAACACGATTCTTCCGCCTGATAACCTTGTTAAATTAGAGTTTCATCCTGCTAATCGGAATTATTTGACCTGACATGGGAAAGCCCGTGCCAACAAATAAAAAGAAATAAGAAGTAATTTATATAACTATCATTAACACGGATAGTTTCGACTTCTAGTTTTTTGTGATATCCATCTCTCTATTTCAATTCTCTTTGCTATTCTAGGTATCTTTTCTCTTGCTCGGTTGATTGTTTCAAGCATGCATGAGTCTTACATTCATTAACTCTTGGATTTAACTGCCCTTTAAATGACTTCATTTGATTAACATCTTAAATGATTAACTTTACCTTCAATTTAGGGTTTATGAATTTACTTAGCTTCTTTGTTCGGTTATATAGTTGCTTAATTAACTCGGTTTTAGGGTAACTCAGGGTTCCAACTCAGACTTTGATTGGTATCGTTCTATGTTCAATGGTTTTTGTTTATACTTAAAGGTACCTTAATCATCAAATTCATAGTCGTAGAATTATACTTTTCATGTAATTGTATTTATACTATTCATATACATATAAAAGATGTGCATAGGTACAAATATACTCAAAAAATACATACAAATACTTATATAATACGTGTGTACATGCTAAAGCAAATATGTATAAAAGACTCATACCATATGTCTAATCATATACATATATAATAACACACGTATATACCTTCATATATAGGTATACATATAGGTATATGAATACTAATACTAGTGGTGGTACCAGGATTATTGTCTTATGGGTTCAAAATACGCAATATAGCTACGAACCATATATTACACAATATTTTGAGTATAACAACACACGATTGCATAATAATCCAATAACAAAACACGATAAAAACACAATAACAACAATACAACATTTCGAGTATAACAACTATTATAACCCAATGTCCAAATTAATCATCAACAATACACTAACATCGCTAATTGAGCATCAACGATAATTAATAACATTTCAATAATAATTAATCAATATTTCAAACCAAACAATAATATACTATAATACCTAATTGAATATCAATAACAATACATCAAGTAAATCAACATTTTAATTTTCAAATCACAAGTTCACATAATTACAACTTCCCAAATCCAACAAAAATGAAGTATGTAGTTCAATTGTGAATTGTTCATTATGTATCTAGATTCCAATCCATACAAAATAACAATACACTATATAACATACCTATCACCTAATTGAACATCAACATTCAATAACAAATCAACATACCTAATTGGCTAATTACTGTGGTTGCGTGGTGAGGGGTGGCTACATGGACGTGGCTGGGTGAGGACGTGAGGCTGGTGCTAGTTGTCGCTGCATGAGGTCAGTCGTGAGAAGGTGACTTCGTGACGGAGACTGCTCCGGTGTTGGTTGTGTGGTAAGGGGTGGGCGGCTAGCTGAGGTTGTGACTTGTAAGGGCTTGGTCAAGGTAAGTGAAAAGGGAAGGGATGGAAAAAAAAAGATGGAGATTGGAGTAAGGAGAATAGAACATGGGTTCTATTGTGTAAAACTAATATGCTTTACCACTGAGTTGAGAATTATATACATGTAGGAGACTGTTGCAAAATTTATGACTTTTTTGAGTTTTAGTATGAGTCTTGAACCTATACTAAAACCGCACATAACTAATAGGTCTAATACCATGCAAGTACGACAAAACAACAAGGGGACAAGACCATGCATGGAAGTAACAAGTAAGCCATGCACACGAAAACATATGCCACCCATTTCTTCACCCTTAATTGGCTGGAGCAGGCTCCAGCCCGCACACCACCCTGGATCCACCGACTGCCACCAAGAGCCAGCCACGATGATTCGGCAGAAAGCCGCCTAGGAGCACTTCCAAAACCGGCACAATTCTGCCTAACTTTTGGACAGTGTATCCACCGCAACACGCCAGCACACCCAGGCAAAAGGCCCAAAACCCTGACCAAAGCATGCAGAGGAAACACCCCAAGACAGAGTCAGGGGACTCACCCCAACAAAGAGCATAAACCAACCTCAAATACCACATGCAGAAAACCAATCAAAACCACGCATCAACATGCATAAAAAAAAGGGCCAAAATTTGAGACAGCATCTCCATCATTATTTCGGTCAAATAACAAGCAAAACAATCCATCAATCACCCCATAATAACCACCGAATCTCAGCACAAAACAGTCAACAACACTCGATAAAAATCGGCCAAAAGAGTATGCATGCAGGGTTTTCAACACATTTTCACGGGTGGTTACGTACGTACCTGGAATTTCAGCAAGTTTAGTCTTGATTTCGGCAAGGCTTGGGTCTTCAAACCCGGCTCCAATAGTTCCTAAGTCTTAGTACAGCAAAAGTGGAGGATGTTAGTGTTTAAGCTATTATTCTCCATTAACTTGAACCAAAAGAAGCACTGTTCATCCATTTAAATAGTGTAGCACACTAATGAAACAAATGAAAGAATACAGTGCATAATCTCACTTCCTAATTTTACTGCATAATATTACTAACCCACTAACAATCACTAAACCACTTTATTAGCATCCTAAACTACTACAAACAAACTTACCTAATTTTTATTTTTAACCTTTTTTTTATAAATAATTCAAAAATTAACCTTCATTGAAAACAATTTCGAAAAATGACCTTCGATTTAGAACCGCTTTCACTGGCAGCGGTTTTATATCCCAGTCAGCATAACCCATTTTACCCAATCAACATAAAACCGCTGTCAATGACAACGATTTTACTGTGAGCATGAAACCGCTGTCAGTATTTGGTCAGAACCAGGAGCAAAAAATACACAAATTACACGATAGCTTAAAATCGCTGTCACTGACAACGGTTTTAAAATTTGCTAAAATTTAGGTGAAAACTTTCACCCATTAAATTTCCATTTTAAACCTGTTTTACGTTTTAAAACATTATGACAACATCCAACAACCAAATTCATCATTTTCGAACACAAGTTCGATACAATTTGAACACATGTTTGTGTCAATATCTTGCAGCGTTTCTCGTTTATCGAACACAAATCTTCAAAAGCACAATAAGGATATATATAAATGAAATTAAAATGAAACATAATAAATTACAATAATCATAGTTATATATATACAAGGTAGTTTGAAATATATTTACATGAATTCCAATAACATAAGAAATTCTACAAACTAGGCCAGTCCTCCTCATCAACAGGTGTCTAATCAAGGAAAGGTGAAACTCTGGCTCGGTTGGGTGAATAGCCCACTCGCTGGGTATCGAAATGGATATGGAAGAGAAGTATACTGTGACGACTCACCCTAGGTGGACCCAAATGCATCCTGGGTCCTCTCTAAGCTTAAGATCTTGTGGGCCTCATGCGCTTGGGACGAGGAAGGCATACTTGATGTGACATATGCATCGTCTCTACCGTGGTGTACTCGCACTAGTCTTCCCTGACCATCCAGCTCCAAACCTCCTACACACATCTACTTCACTCCAGCTACGATAGTAGGACCAGGCAAATTTTGGTTACTGTGACAATAGTCATGAATAACCAACAGCTGTTGAGTCTACAAATGAGAAAACATTTAGAATTAGAAATATAAAGTAAAGAAATCAAATTACAAATATTGAATCCAGCATACCATGACGTATAGACGCATCCCTGACGGATGAAAATGTTGCGGTGGTGGAACGAATGACGGATTTGTGAGTAAGCGTGTAATACTACTATACCATATAAGATATGGATCATAATAGTCCATGGGTCCCTGGATGGGATGTCCCTATATAATAGACTGGTTTTTGTTGTTCCAAGCCCCGATCCACTGAGCATGCAAGGCCTCCCAATCAGTCGTGAATAACCAACAACTTGCAATGATTTCAATGCAATGTTCCTCAACCCCTTTGTGCACTTTGCCTTTTTTCACTGGAATACAGTGCGAATGAAGGATTTCTTTACTACCACATCTTGAATGACAGTATTCAAATTGGATGCTACGTGACTAATGAAAAGTCGGTGGTGGGCATCCGGTGGTGTCCGTCCACTGTTCTCTTCGTTCATAGCATAAATGATTCCAGGGTGTCGATCAGAAAAAACACACAAACCTCTTCTTTGGATCACTCGATGTCTAATACAAGCCATAAACCAAGACCAATATCTTCATTCTCCTCTTCAACTAGGGCAAATACAAGTGGATAAAGTTGGTTGTTACCATTAATAGCTATTGCAGTTAGAAGTTTCCCCATATACTTCCCATATAGGTGAGTACCCTCGATGGTTATAACTAGCAAACAATATTTAAAGCCATCAATACTTAGCTTAAAGGACCAGAATACCCTCTTGAATACATTTATTCCACCATACTCGGCCTTGTAACACCATTCTATTGCCATTTTAGGGTGCACATCTCTTAGGGCTTGTATGAGCGCCGACAACCGTTCATAGGATCCTTCCCAACTATCGTATACCGTCGTGATTGTGGATTGCTTATCATACCAGGCTTTGTGATAACTTATGGTATAATGGAACTTATCTCTTACCATCTGCATAATCACAGCAACTTTAAGTGTGGGATTTACCCGTATACAGTCCTTGATATAATTGCCTATCAAATCCGCACTTTTATGTTTTCCACCTCATGAATGGGTATCACTAATATAAGTAACTGCATGAGGACCCTTATAGGTTAATAGTCCAACATGGGTCCACATGTTTCTTTTGACGTGCACGAAGCTTTCAACCACACTTACTCTTATATACCAATTTGATGAGTCTCTTATTTGATTTATAAGTGGAATAGGAGTGGTTGGTTCTGATGCAAAACAATTTAACAGCATGAATGATTTCATTCTTGGATGTAAACTCCATATTCTTTGCAAATTCCACACCGGTTGTGGAGGAAGGCTCACCTTCAGTCATACACCAACTACCATCGTTTACATAATCATGGAGATGGCCGTAGAAAGGAACTGATTCCACAATCTCATTGTTATGTACAGTCGCTGCAGATACCATTCCTCTATCATTTTGCCCATCTGCTTCATCATCATGGTCTTCTTCTTCTTTTTCTGGATCTTTCTCATCGTCCTCCTCCTTGTCATCCTCCTCCTCTTCCTCATCCTCCACATCTTCTCATATGAAATCAAAATCTTCATCACTATCTTCATCATTAGGCCACAATTGGGGAACTCAACCGTGAGAATACTCTGTTATGTATGAACCATCTTCATTCAAAGAAAAATTAGTAATTGCTCTATCATTACGTTGCCCATCACTAGACCTTACTTCCATACGATCTACATGATCTGATGCATAGGAAGAAGAGCTAGACAATATTGGCATGTTTGATTGGTTTTGTTGCAAGGGGATTTGTGACCAAGATGGATGCATTTGTTGGTTGTTTGGTTGGTGGTGTCGCAAGGGGATTTGTGAGCAAGATAGATGCATTTGAGGTTGATGATTAGGCATTTGTGGTTGATAAGGAAGCGGTTGATAAGGATGCGTTTGTGAATGAAAGAATTGATTTTATGAATGCATTTGAAGCATTTCAGCATAGGATTATGAAATAGGCATAGCTTGTTGTATATTAGGTGTGGAACATAATTCTTCAACAAATATTTCCATTGGGAAGTTTGGGAAAGTTCTAAAACATGCCCACAAGCATTTTAATGAGTAAGCATCATTAAGGGGCATAGCCATAGTCCCATACTTCATTTTCATCTTCACTTCCCTTGTTCGATCCAACCCACACAAATCATAAACTTTATCAAGTAACTGATTCATAGAATTGTCAGAGTTGGCCAGAATAATACTACAACTTCCACCTCTATACTCAACACTAGAACTTGATTCAATAAGAGTTCCTCCCCAATGACAAATCAAAGGATATTTTGAATTTTTCATAACGCCTACAAGATGAAAGGTAAGTTAATTTAATGACAGCACTAATAAGCGTTGGTCTAATATCCCAGCCTGACCTTAATTAAAAGCTATATTTTTCTAAATGAAATAGGATATTTCATATGTATATAATGCAATTTATAAACATTCACATCTCAAATTTTTCTCAAGTCTACAAATTGACATATTTAACATAATAAGATCTAAACTTAAAAACTTCCACCATGTTCTCATTCCTTGCCTTTGTTGCTTGTTTTCTCTAATCTTCTTATTCAATCCACATATAATAGAATGGGTGAAATATTATCCTTTGTTATTCAATCTACATCTAAAACTTATAACAACATCCAATCCACATCTAAACCTAATAACAACATCATAACTAAACCTAATAACAACATTCAATCCAAATACTTCTTTTACTCTACATGCTACAAATAATCTAAACCTAATAATAAATTTCAATCCATATGCTACACATATTACTTATAACAACATTCAATCCACATCTAAACCTAATAACAACATTCAATTCACAACTAAACCTAATAACAAAATTCAATCCAAATACTTCTTTTAATCCACATGCTTCAAATAATCTAAACATAATAACAAAGTTCAATCCATATGCTACACATATTACTTATAATAACATTCAATCCAATAATATATAAACCTAAAATCAAAATTGAAAAAAAAAACTTACAAAGGTTTAGACATGCCGCGCCAGAATGTAGAGAAGAAGGCCGGAAATGGGGGAAGCTCGCCGGAGAAGTGGAGTAGGGGATTGGGATGAGTCGCCGGAGTGAAGTGAGGGGGTTTTGGGGAAGAATATTGGGGAAATGGTTGGGGAGAACACGGGGAATGGAAGAAAACTGGGATTAAATTCCCAGGTACCAAAGAACCGCTGTCAGTGACAACGGTTTTATGTTGACTAGGTAAATTGATTTTTGCTGACTGGGATTTAAAATCACTGCCAGAGATAGCGGTTCTAAATCCAAGGTCATTTTTTGAAATTGTTTCACCGAGGGTTAATTTTCGAATTATTAACAAAAAAAGGTTTAAATATAAAAATTAGCCTAAATAATGGCAAATAACTTTGAATTAGTAATTCAACACTTCCCCTTGATTCAAAGTTGTATACTCTTAGTTGCATCCAGAAGAAATCATGTTTGGCTTGAGGAAATGCCTTAGTACGTATGTCAGCTAGGCTACCTACTCATTAGTGCCACAAAATTTTAGAATAATTTTTCATCAGTTACAAGTTGTCGAACAAAGTGATGCTGCACAGCTATCTGCTTAGTTCTTGCATGAAATGCTAGATTTTTATTCATTGCAATAGATGACCTATTGTCACAAAAAACATCAGTAGCTTCTGCTTGCACATAGCCAAGATCAGAAAGTAAATTTTTGAGCCACAAAGCTTGACGTGTTGCTGAAGTGGCTGCTGCATATTCAGCTTTAAAAGAATATAAAGCTATTATTTCTTGCTTCTTTGAACTTCATGTTACTGCAGCTGAACCAAGACTAAAAACAATCCTTGAAGTGCTCTTACAATCATCAATTCTACATGGCCAATCACTGTCAGTGAAGCCCATAAGTTGGAAACTTGATATTTTTAAGTACCAAATGCCAAAATCTATAGTTCCAGCAGTATAACGGAGTATTCTTTTGGCTACACCAAGGTGTTTACTGGTAGGATCATGTAGAAATCTGGATACCAAGATGACTAGAAAAGCAATGTTGGTTCTAGTGTGCGTTAAGTGATTTAAACCACCCACTAGACTTCTAAATAACCTTGCATTTGCTGCTTCCGTTCCATCTTCATGTTGTAGCTTTTCATTGACATTCATTAGTGTGACTGCAATCTCACAAACTGACATATTAAACCTCTTTAACAAATCTACAAAGTACTTCTTTTGGCACACAAAAATTCCATTCAAGTCTTGCTTTACTTCAAGACCTAAAATATATTGCAACAACGCCAAATATGTTATCTCAAAAGTCTTTATCATACTAGACTTAAAGTCTACAACTAAAGACACAGATGAACCCATAAAAATCATATCATCTACGTAAAGGCAAACTAGTAAAAAATTACCATTACCTTCACGTTTGAAGTATAAAGTTGGCTCATTTTTACTTCTTGTAAATCCGTTGTTCCAAAAGTAGAAATCAATTCTGTTGTACCATGCTCGTTAGGCCTTCTTTAACCTGTAAAGAGCTTTCCTCAATCTGTATACTTTGTCTTTAGAGCCATTTACGATAAAGCCTTTAGGTTGGGCCACATACACCTTTTTTTCTAGATAACCATTCATAAACACATACTTTACATCAAGCTGATACACAAGTAACTTGAGTTGGGCAGCCAAGGGTAAAATTATTCTCACCGTCTCAAATTGAGCAATGGGCAAAAATGTCTCATCACAGGCAACACCTTGCTGTTGGGAGTATCATTTTCCCACAAGCCTAGCCTTGTGCTTTTGAATACTGCCATCAACATTATATTTTGTTCGGAACACCCACTTCAGCCCTATCACATTTTTGTCTTCTGGAGCATTGACATACTCCAATTTGTTGTTCCTCTCAATAGCTGCCATTTCTTCTCTTATAGAACTCTGACATTCAGGTTGTTCTTCAACTTCCTCAAATAGAGTTGGATCAGAACAACAGAGCATAATTACAAGAACTATAAAAGCTCTTCTAGGGATCTACTTCTTCTTATTGGGGTGTCATAATTGTTACGACAACTAAGAGAGCTAGGTGACTTGCTAGTGGTGCTACTCGGAGTTGAAGGTGGAGTGCTTGCAAGTGAGAAGGTGGTTGAATTTGAAGCTGACTCTGATTCTAATGGTTCATCATCTTCACCATTTCATGGAACATAATGAGCTATGCCATCCTTGTCGACATTTCACTTGAAACTAGCTTCCTCATTAAACACCACATTCCCACTTATTATCACTTTGCCACATTCAGGGTTATATAAGCGATATGCTTTGAATTAAGAACAGTAACCAATAAAGATGCATTTGTCAAATTTATCGTCAATTTTAGAATGGTTACTAACCAAAGCATTGCTTACACAATCAAAACTTCTAAAGGGGTCGGGCTTACCTCGGGTTTCTTACCTCTCCATGCTTCAAATGGTGTTTGGTTGAAAACCAACCTTATTGATGATAGATTTAGGAGATACATTGCTGTAACACAACTTCTCTCCAAAATTTATTCGGAAGCCCTTTTGCCATCAACATGCTCCTGGCCATTTCTATCATCATTCGATTCTTTTTCTCTGCCACCCCGTTATGTTTAGGTGTGTATGGTGCTGACCGTGCTATAAGATCTCTTCAACTCTCATGCTCATCACAAAAGGCATTAAACTAATCAGACATGAACTCACCCCCTCTGTTAGTTCGAAGAGCAACTATATGTCGGCCACTTTGGTTTTCCACCAATGCTTTGCGTTTCTTGAAATTCTCAAATGCCTCAGATTTGTATTTTAAGAAATAAACCTAACTCATGCGTGAATAATCATCAGTTAGCAACAAGAAATATTGATTTCCACCTAGTGACACAATTTTCATAGGCCCACATAAATCATCATGGACAAGTTCGAGACATTTGGGTGCTCTCCATGCCTTCCTAATAGGAAAAGAGGCTCTGCTATGCTTCCCATAAACACAACCTTCACATAAACTGAGCTCACCTAATTTTGGTAAGCCTAATACCCTTTCTTTCTGACTCAAATGTTTCAAATTGCGACCATTCAAATGTCCATAATGTAAATGCCATAACTTATATTCATTTGTCAATTTAGCAATCAATGCATTGCTCATAACATCATTTGAGACATTAAGTGGACACATTCGATTATGAGTCATATGAAAATATTCTATACTATGGCCTGAATTCATATCAATCACAAAATACCATCCATCATCAAACACAATCTTATAGGCACTACTCATTAATTGACCAATACTATACAGATTATGAGCTAAGTTGGGCACAAATTGCACATCATACAAGAGTTTTACAACACCTTGGACTGTTTTGATGGTGATGCCACCTCTTCCTGTCACTTGCATTTGTTTGTTGTCTCCTAAGCAAACATCTCTCATTTTTCTCATCGATCTCTTTGAACAGCGATCTTGCCCCAAACATATGGTTTGAGTATCCACTGTCTATAAACCACGTAATAAGAGCAAACATCTCTCGTTTTTCACTCTTTCAGTTAAAGGAAGGTTTTCCCTTCACTTGAAATGCTTTTTCTTCCAATTTAGCAGTACGTTTTGTCATTCTACTTTCATGAGCTAACAGAAAATCCATCAATTCTTCAAATATCAAGCTTAATAAATACTTTGATTCTTTAATTGCAGTAACAACATTATTCTGATCATCATTCAAACTTCTCATGGCCTTACTCACAATGGTCTCATTGCTAATTTTTCCACCATGCGATCTCATTTGACTGACAATTTTAGTCACTTATCGTTAGACCGACTCCTTCTCACCCATGGCCAAGTCTGAAAAATCACTACAAAATGTTTGCAATCGTACCTTAGTTACCCTTTAATCACCCAAATACTCTTGTTTGAGTGCCTCCCAAGCTCATTTACAATAGTGGCTGCTGTAATTTGGGAAAATATGTCATCATCTAACATTGATTGAAAGAAGAACAATGTCTTTGCATCTTTCTTATGGTTCTCCTTCAATTGCTAGATGGGATTTACCGGTTCAATCATAACCTCATTGTACCCATTGATAACATGATATTGTTTATACTTTTAATGTCTTAATTGATCTCATTTTATCAATTTTCCTCCATATTTTCCTCCTTTATGAGTTTTTATTTCATATATTTCGACGTAATAAGAGCTCTCATGCTTATCATTCGACTCATGTTTGAAGCATTCGCATCATTTAGTAGCCTTGTGTTTGGGATTTTTGAAGACCTATTACAACGTGGCTTTGACTAGTCATTGATACACCCATGTAAGGTGCGGCAAGTGAAGATTTGCAAGCAAAGAGTCATTTTTATTACATACACCGCACCTTAATGGTGGTCCTTCACTCCACGCTGCAATACCTTGGTGGCCACTTGAGAGGATTATTTTTGAATCCCAAAACCTAGTGACTAGTACTAGCTAGGTCTTAGTATTTTTCTAGGCTTGGAGACTTCCTTTTGGGTTGAAATTCCCATGCCACCTTTAGGGTTTCTGTAGGGAATGTTTTTGATTTTTCTTTTCTTAGGTTTAGTATTCATTGGCTTTAGGTTTTCATAGTTTTTACTTTTTGTTCTTCCTCTTTGGGTAAACCATTGAAGCAAGGCTTTAGTACTCTACAATCCATTGATATTTTCGATAAATCAATATCAAGTATTATTTTCTCTTCTCTCTTCTCTTATTGATATTGTTAATCATGTTTTCAATTCATAATTCTTTTGTTATTTTATTTAATATGCTAGAGTAGTTTTCTTTATTCTAGGGTTAGGTTGAACCCTAGCATGGATTGATGTGTTATTGATTCCTAAATCCCGATTTTGATTTGTTTATAATTCATTTATTTTAGGGTTGGTTTTATTATTGATGAATGACTAGAAAAAGTATTTGTTTAATGTGATTAGGTTACAACGAAAGTTGACCCTTAATAGAATTTAGAACCTTAATTTAAGATAAAGGGAATTATTATGAAAATATTGATGGAATTTGTTAGGATGCTAAGATGATATGCTTAAGGTCTTTGAATTGCTTTACTCCATGAAAATAGGTATGATTGCATTATTGAATAAGTCATTGATTAATCGAAAGAAGTCATTGATATTGATTAAGACATATCTATCCTATGAATTGTTTAGTAAGTGAATAAGGGAAGAAGGAATAG
This sequence comes from Dysphania ambrosioides, assembly GCA_026401315.1. NCBI lineage: Eukaryota > Viridiplantae > Streptophyta > Magnoliopsida > Caryophyllales > Amaranthaceae > Dysphania > Dysphania ambrosioides. The sequence goes on from CM048657.1 coordinate 10,683,930, forward strand.
TTGTTGCATTAATTAGTTCATGTTAGTAGGAATACCTAAACCTAAAAGTCTTTAATTCTTGATTAGTATCCATTGTTCTTGTACATTTTATTTATTTAGATTAGATCATCATCTTATAATTTAATTAATTTCTTAGCTTAGTTCAAGTCAGTCTAGCTAATTGAACCATTAGTCTCTTGGGATTCGACCCTCACTTTCCCTTCTACGTAGTAGTGGTCTTATTAGGTTTATTTTTGTTAGGTTTACAACGTGCCTATCACCCGTTCTTAACTAGATCCCACAATTATAGGGATTCAAACATGGTCTTCATTTTAAGACTCCATAGATGGTACTTATCCCCTTTAAATATAGGAATTAAGGGTTAGGCAAATGGATTTTTGTCATCCCAGCCATTTTTGCTTACTCAATTTTGTGGATTTTGTGTTTGGGTTTTGGGTTGAGGATGATTAAATAAATGAGGAAGAAAAAGAGAGGAAACAAGGGAGGGAGAAAGGGAGGAGCTACAGTGGAGAAGGAGGAGACCAAAAGTGAGAGTAAGGGAAGATAAAAAGGAAATAACATGGAAGGAAGAAAGACGCACAGTGAATATGGAAGGAAAAATGAAAAGAATATAAAAGGAATGGGTATTATAGGATGAAAAAGGGTAGTCTCATAATTTAGGTTAGGTTGGGAGGGTTAGTTTAGGAAATCGACAAAATACGATTAAGCATAAGATTAGGACAACTTAATAAATGATAAACATTAAGAAAAGGAAATACAAGTAAAGATTATATATATATATATATATATATATATATATATATATATATATATATATATATATATATATATATATATATATAGTTGTATTTTGAAAAAACTCTATATTGAAATTGGTTGAAAATGAATATTTGAATTGCTTGTCTTGAACCCCTTAAAAATAAATTTAATTTTAGTTAATCTCAATTTAGAAAATTAATTAAACTTAAAACCAATGATACAATTCTATTGAAAATCAACTAATTAACCAATTACTTCAACAATTTGTTAAAACACATAAGTGGGTAATTAACATAAGTATTAAAGATATCAAATCAATTATATTTTTGAATAATAAATAATTCAAAATCACTAAAATCACTAAAATCACTAAAAACTTCTTAAATTTTATTTTATTAAAGAATTATTTATAAAAATTAAAATTAAAAAATTCTTATCAATTAATCATACTTTAGAAACTTAATTAAGTTTGTTATTAGTTTCAATAAATCATGAAGTGATGAGTGTAGTTAGTTTTGTTTAATTCATCTATTCTATTTGGTAGAGTTATTGTTTTACATCGATTAACATCAGTGAATTTCAAGGTGGGTGTCAATGTATCACAAATATGAAATAATTTAATTAAATAACCAATATCATTATATAAACAAGCCTAAGTTTCGGTGCAAGATGGTGTGACATTGAAGGATTACTTTATGGTAACATATTTCCCATATTTATGGCTATATAAATCTTAATTGATATCCAATTCAGTCTTGATCGAGTATATTTACATTTAGATTTTTTATAGAAAGAAATTATTTAAATATCTTAGATTTTTTTTGTTACAAGAAGAAATTTAATTCTATATGTTGTATAACTTTTACTAATGAAGTTTATGTCTTGTTTCTTGTAGAATTAAAAAAATTATATTTGGAAGATTATATAATGAGGGGCATAAATGCCACTCATAAAATATTGTTTAATATTTTTTTTCTTTTTATTTATGCTAGCTAGTTACTATGATATAATTATTAACACTTATTCGATTAATTTTTAGTGCTTTTCTTCCCCTTTTCAGGTTGTTATTTCTTGGTTATCTTCGTGTTGGATAACTTGGAGTTCTAAGGGTGCTAGAGTTCAAATTTGGGAGCATTAAGTGAAACTTTGGGCGGATTTAGAGTAACTTGTCTAATTTACAAGAGCATTTTAGACCTCTTTAGTTTATCGAAAATTTACTTATCTAACCTTAACTTATTTTTTCTAATTTAATTTGATCTTAACTAATATTTTCTAGTCTAATATGAAGTTAATTTTCCTAATGTGATTAAGCTAATGTTTATATAATAACAATAACCATACCAATAATAGTTGTACTCCATTTGAAGTATTAACAATAATAAAATAATAATTATTATTAGTATTATTGTCATTAATTATTCTTCTTTTTATTTTTGTTATAATAATAATTATTATTAGTATTATGATATAATTATTATGTGCACAATAAGAGGAGACATGACCATTACATATTTTCTTGTAAAATAAAAAATATGATGAATGATAATTTTATACTCCATGTTTCTTAAGGATTTTTTTGGTTATTGTAGCTACATACCAAGGAATATTATTATGTTAATAAAAGTGAGTATTTATTTTTACTTTTACAGAAAAAGAGATAAAAAAAGGTACTGATACGTGTACTATATAGTAGTGAAAGTACACTCATATGGAGGGATAAATTATAATAAAATTGTTACATTTATTAACCTTAAAAAAGATCAAGTATAAATAAAAAGAATTTTATTAAATACCATTAAATAAAATAAAGAAAAAAAATTTATAAAATAGAGAGAGTATATTATAATATTACAATAATAATAATTAATTTTAAATTATAATAATGGTAATAATAACTCTATAAAAATATAACTAAATAATATAGAGGAATAAATAACACTAATGATAATAATATATCAACCAATTTAAAAAATAAGTTTTTGAATCTAAGCTAATCAGAACTTTTTCATATCTAGTAGTAAAAGTGGACTCATATAGTGGAGTAAATGATAAAAATATCTATATTTAGTTTTCATAAAATAAATCAAGTAGAAATAAAAAAAAATCTATGGAACACCCTTAAATGGAAGGAAGAAATTTGTGAAATGTTGAGAGTAATTATAATATTAATAACAACAATTATGATAATAATAATGATGACAATAAAACCAACTATGATAATAATAAATTTAACTTTATAATACTGGTAATAATAATGATAATAATATTGCGGAGGAATAAATAACACAAATGACAAAAAAATATCATCCCTTTATAAAATAAGTATTTTGATCTGATATGATAAAAACTTATTCATATCTAGTAGTTAAAGTGGATTCGTATGATGGGATAAGTGATGCTAAATAGTTAGTTATATTTCGTTACCATAAAAGAAATCAACTAGAACTGAGAAGAATTTTACCTTAAACGAAATGAAGGAAGAAATTTGTGAAAAAGAGAGATTATGTTATAATATTAACAATAAAAATAATAAAATCAACAATAATAAAAATAATAATAATAATAAAATTTTAGTTTACCATAATGGTAATTATAATAATTCTATAATAATAAAACTAAAATATTATGGAGGATTATAACAAAAATGTATTAATCACTTATAAAATAAGCTTTTTGATTTGATCAGATTTGAACTTATTTTATTTGATATGATTTGATCTGATCTTATCTTGATATATTGTTATCTTTCATATATATAATTTCATGTCTTTTATTTTATGTTTTGTTTTAATTTCTTTATAGTTTTTATTTATTTAGTTTGCTAGTAGTATATTTGCATACTTGCTATCTTTAATTTTTTTTCCCCAAACTTTACCTACTAATTATTCATGTCTTGTATTATTGTCTCTTCTTCTATGTTGGTTATTTTATCTTTTGTTGTTAATTGTATGATGATTAATTTGTTTTGTTTCTTATTCTTGTCCTTTTTCTTTTTCATGTATATTGATTAGTATTTTGGCCTATTATTTAGAGGAATTTTAAATGTTGTTTGTTAAGTCAATATATATGATCCTAAATTTCACTGTAGCTTGATTTTAGAGGGAATATTTATGATAATAAGAAGTGAGCTTTCCCTCTTTACATTGAGTAGAGCCAGGAGAAACATTCCTTGCGGAATAATTTTGTGCATTAAGTTTTTTTCTTTTTTTGGCAATAGACACATAAACCCAAGAAACGTTACCCTTCATTCCTAGCCTTAATAATTAGATTGTGTTCAGATATAACAAGAGATATATATACTTTAAACACAAGCAAAAATACTGAAATCCAGAGGCTTTATTCCGTATGTCTTCCGCAAGAGCTTGAAGTTCCTTGTCAGTCTTCAACAGAAACATAAGCACATGCACAACATTAGAAGAGTCAGTATGGAAGACACAATTGTTTCCTCTCTTCCTAGATGCCTAAATACCTATCATGGTAGCTATCAATTCTGCGTGCAGAGGGGTAAGGGCCCAAACTTTTTTCTCACCCCCTTCATTTCTTCTGCCAATGTTATGAAGGAACCAACCAACTCCAACCTGAATCGAGACTCTTCTACATTCTTCTTGATTTTTCTCCTTGCCTTGTCAACTTCAAGAATACTAAGGTTGTTTCCTTGAAGCTTACCTAACGACCAATAGAGAATGGGTAAGGGGGATGAGTACATTAAACCAAAATTCTTTGTCTGAACTTCCTAGACTCGATAAATTCTCGTCCTCCAGACCTGATTTAAAATCCTCCAAGGAATGAGGTCACTTTCTTTGAAGCTGACTTCATTCTTATGTAACCAAATGCACTAGCAAAGAATAAGGAATTGGGCCGGTCTCTGATAAAACTGATCGTCATCCTTCATAAGCAAGGTGATCCAATTCCGTCTCCAATGTTCTATATTTGGCTCATCATCTCTAATACAAAGCCAAAGAAAAGATCCATACCAGACCTGCTTCACAAGATCACAGTCTCGCATAAGATGCTCTAAAGTTTCCAAGCTTTTTTTATAAGGCGGACAATTAGAATTCCAATAAAGTCCTCGTTTTAGCAGCTAAACTCGATTAGCAATAGCTCTATGCAACAGCTTCCACCCAAAATTGAGAATCTTTGGCTTAACTTTGATTTTCAAAAACTAGGTCAAAAAACAACATATTCAAAGATGATGATGTCAAAGAGGAGCAGTCACCCTTAACCTTATGTACAAAAAGACACCCACTCTTAACTATAAATTCCCGTGATTTTATCAATATCTAAACTATCTTATCACTTGGAGCTCCCTCACTAATATGATGACTCAAAATAGTCTAAAATGTTTCTTTATCAAAAAATCTCCAAATCTTCATTGAGTCCCATTTATTATCTCTAATAAGCTCGGATACCCACAACGGTTTGCTTTCATTCAATATAACATTTGAATTCTTGATCTTCACTTTCCCCTAGGGTATCTAGTGATCTTATTCAATTGATATTGATTCACTTGTACCCAAAATTTTACCCACTCCTTCTTTCATAGCTCTCAAGGTTGAGACCATGCCTCTATAAGCCCATGAGTGTCCTGAACCTATCTTTCGATCCTTGATAGCTGCATCAATAAGAAGCTCTTTATATTTTCTCTAATAAATCTAGCAACCAAACTTTGAGGATTTCTTTGCATCCTTCAGGCTCGACTGAAAAGGAGAGAACTATTAATGTTCTGCCGAGGTAACTGCAAAAGTTTAGTCTTTTTCTAGTAGATTGGCTTTTAATCACTTGATGAGCTCCACCAGAATTTGATAGGTGTCGAACTGATTTTCCTCATAAACTTCTTCGGGGCCATATACAAATTAAGCACATGTCTGCAAGAGCCACTAGAATAGAATTAATAAGTAAGACTTTACCTGCCTGATTTAGGTTACAGATTTTCTAAGAGCCAATCTTCTTAATCACACATTCTTATATAAACTCCAGCTTACAACATGATCGACCATCCATTTCCATGGGCATACCCAAATACAAACCCAACTCATTCTTCTAAGTCACACCCAAAGGTTTATGAAGAAAGTTGAAAAATCTTCTAGGGGTATTAGGGAGAAGATGACAAAAGATTTATTCGCATTGACCATTTCCCTAGAGATGGCATATAACTCATCAAGGGTCTTTTTCATCAGCTTGCATGAGTCTGGAGTTGCTTTAAAGAAAAAGTGAGCATCATCTGCAAAAAAAATAAATGATTGATTCTCGGGGTTATTCTCCCAATTTTAATACCCTGAATTTTTCGATCACTTTTTAGTTGACTAAGCTGAGATGATAGAACCTGCATACAAATAATAAAAAGATAAGGGGACAAACAGTCATCTTGATGCAGCCCTCTAGAGGGAATGATTGGCGATTAAGGCTCCCCATTAATGAGAATAAGACACCAAAGATAAACACTGATTAATTCTTCATACCTAGTCATCAGAAACTCCATTGCTCTTAAAATTTGAAGGATATAGTCCCATTGAATTCTATCACAAGCTTTATTTAGATCAACCTTAAGCATTGCTGCAAAATCCTTTTCTTCTTTGCTTTGATTCAATTCATATCTTCATGAGCTATAAGACAATTATCAAACAATAATCTACTTGAGACAAACGCATTCTAAAACTCACTCACAATGTCTTTCATGACTGGTTTGACCTTTAATACCAGACACTTAGAAGTAATTTTATAGACCATATTACATTGTCCAATATGTCTAAAATGACTAACTATCTCAAGAGAAGAGTATTTTGAAACTAATAAAATAAAGGTGTTATTCCACGAATCAGAAAGCGGCATCCCATTAAAGAAAGACAAAATAGCTCTCACAATATAATCACTTGTCTTTTTCCAGAATTTCTAAAAGAAAAAGGGTGGAATCCCATCAGGCCAAGGGATTTAAGAGGACTGAGACTGAAGACTGCCTCGCGAACATCTTCCATATAAAAAGGCCCAGAAAGCCACAATTTTATGGTTCATTGAAATCTTTGGGATACCAGAAAACCACTCATTATTAGAAGAAGACAACCCTTGATTCTCCATATTACTACCCACCTCTTGAGCATAGGATGCATCCACATAGAGATTTTTTAAGAAATTGACAAATTTATTCTTAATCATGGAGACTTCAAAAGTCGATAAATCTTCCTATGTTAATGTAATTCATGAGGTTACCTTGGATGTAAGGCTTAGTTTTAGATTTACACTAATGGCCCTTCAAAAAAGGCGATAAAAAAAGAGTTTAGATTTAGGGTTAGTTTCATGATCATTGTGCATCTTGGGGTAAGACCCATAACCTAGTCACCAATGGTCGCTGGGGTTATATAGGGTTGGATACCTTCTATCGTATACTCAAAGTTAGATTGCAAGTTCAAGGCAAGAATACATGGGTTGGATACTAGGTTATTTGGGTTCTTTTAGTCACATTCTTCTTCATTTTGAGTGTTTTATATTAAAGTGAGATAATATTATTTAAAAGTCTAATTCATATTAGTTTCCACCATGCTTATACTATGCTAGTAAGAACAATGCTTCAAATTGGTTTTGCTCCATAGTTAATAAAATGGATGGTGAAGCTCATACCCTTTTTATTTTGATTCAACAACTATTTAATTAAAAGGTTAAAAGTTAGGTTTTATCATTGAATAGGTGCAAATGATAGACAATCTAACAACCACCGTTCAATAAGTTGAGGTAATGTGGTGAACAAGCTTAACCTATACAAAATGCCATAACACAAAAATTCATGGAGGGCAAGGCTTTGCCAATAAAATTGAATTGTTTATTATCAGTAGACCTAGGCTTGGCCTACAACAATGGTGAGTTGGTGACCTATTAAATTGCTAATTACTTTTATTTAAACTTAATTAAGATGTTAAATAAAGTTATTAGCTTGTATTTTCATAGCTAACTTTGACTACTCAGACTTAAATAACTTTTTATTTGACATTATTTTGCCTAATATATGCTGAATTTGTCGAGAATGTTATAACTTTTTTATGTTTATTGTGTGAGCAACTATATGAAACTGTATTCAGTAAACATATATTTTTTAGAATTATTTGAACATAATTTTTTTAAGAAAATACAAATTTTTTGTCCAAACTTATATAATATATATCTAAATTACTCTAGATGTGAAAAGATTAAGCTGATCTTTATACCTATTGTCATTGATTTTAAGTACGCTAAGGTCTCGCTCTCTTCATTTTACAAAAAATAATCTTTATTAATTAGTTTTAATAAATAACAACCTATTTTATTTAGTAAAATTCAATTAAAATTGGTAAAATAGTATTAATCAATAAAATTAATAGTCCATGCATAAAAAAATTGGAAGTTAGCAAAATTAAATTAAATTAGTAAAATCTATGATCATTAAAGTTCAAATTTAATCACTAAAAATAATATCAGTAAACTTCATTTATTTTTATTAAACTTATTTCAATAAGTTAAGAATAACAAAGTCTGAGGCTAATTTCTTCTCAACTTATTTTTGTTGAACTCATTTTAGTTTTGTCGAGTTGATCCTATTCATTTCACCTAATAAAAATAATAATCACTAAAATTTAGTAGGTTATGCATAAAAATTAATAGTAAATTAGTAAAAAAAATTATGTATTAATAAAAATAAGCTTCAATCAATAAAAATCAGTTTTAACTAGAAAAAATAATTTTAGTTTAGTGAAAAACATGTGAGTTGAATTGGGCTATAATTTGATTTTGCTAAAATTGTTGCTTTTATAGACTCTTTATTTTTATTTGAAGTTTTTTATAAATTGGCTAAATTTTGATGAACTTAACTTTATTTTTTACTAAAATTTATTTAAATAAGTTGAGGTGAATAAACATGAATTTAGTTATACAATAATATAAATTTAAAGTAGCACAACTTTAGTGTAGTAGGTAAGTGTGTCAAAAATTGACCCAATTTGATATTTTATCGAAAACTAAAATCCACTTGACCCGAAAAGTTCAAGGTCCAAACATTACTTGCATCTAAACTATTATACCTAAAACTGATTTGACCAGAAAAATTCAAATTCTTACCTAATAAGCACCCGACCCAAAGCAAATCAAAAAATAAATTTTCCCTTTAATTAAGATTCAAACAAATTTATATCCAACGTGAAACCAATTTGACCATAAAGTATCTTACTAGGTTCAACCGACTAAACCTAAGATCTAAAATCAATGATACATCGAACATCACCTATCCACAATAATCAAATAAACAAAGATTTTCACAAAAGTTAAAAGCAATCAATCACAACATTTACAATAAAATCATATAATTGACTAAAAAACAATGATTGAAACACCAATAAAACAACAATTTTCTTCAAATTTCAATGAAAACTTGCAAATTCAAGAAATTGATCATGCATACAAATCAATGATTAAAAAATTTAGTAAAGAAACCTTATTGATTATCACTACGATATAACAATTCACTAGAATTCAATAGCAATGCCTTCGTGATTTGATGTACATAGATGCATTTAACTCGTGGATCAATGAGTTTGCAATCAATTTGTGCTTTCATGTTGTTGACGCATTTGATTCGAGATTTGTGGAGATTGCAACTAATTTGTGGCATGTTGTTGATGAGTTTCTAGTTGATTCAGGATATGATAATATCGCCATAGAATACGCGTGAGGCATTAGTGAAACGTGAACAGGGTAAGAGTAAGAGAGAGTATTTTTTCGGAGTGTTGATTCTTACTAAAACCAAGGGTGGAGAATACTCCTTATTCTTCTTATAGTAAGCGCTCTTCTCATTGGATCCCTTTTCACACACACCAATAAATACGTACTTACACATAATTCATACGTGCATATATACATATATACACGCACACTCACACACACATATTAGGTTTTTTAAAACTTGGGTCGGGCCTTACTTGGCCCAAAAATCGTGCCCAAAACATATACCTTTATAATTAGATAAAAATCATAACCCGATTTAAAGAATGATTTAATAACAACCCTATAATGATTGAAATCTAGTTTTGAAGTGAAAATTAAACCCATGCTGATAATAATCATAACATAGTAGAACCAAAGAAATGCTTTTCGTACCTGTTTTATGTTTATCCAAACTCGATATGATATGAGTTGAAATTGATCTAGACCAAATCCGGCCTATACCTGACCAATCCTTGACCCATATGTCACTTGTGACCAACTAACCTTCCACATATATTGGTTAACACTTACCTACTTCTAGTAATTGTTCAAATTTAAAGATTTACACTAGCATGTGCCTATGCAATAACACGATATTAAATTAGGTAAACAAAACTGAAGAAGTTAGATTATTAACATAGAATGATAGAATACTATGTTTAAATGTAATTATTTTTTTTAATTACTTTACGCAAATGACCAAAGACAACACAACATCCCTAAAAATAAATAATCGAAGTTAGGAAAAATAAGAAAAGGAAAGAAAATGTATATTATAGTTATAACCTAAGATAATATTTATGTACTCTACATCTACCAAATTAAAACCATAAAACAGCTATAAAGTATTAGTATGATTTCCTTTGTACTCTAAATCTTCATTTATATTAAATTTGGTAAACGAAACTAAAAAAGTTGGATTATTAATGAATGAGAAAATATTGTGTTATAATGTAATCATTTTCCTAATTACTTTATGCAAGGACCAAAGACAGCACAACATCCCTAAAAATAAATAATCAAAAGCTAGGAAAAATAAGAAAAGGAAAGGAAATGTATATTATAGTTACAAGCTAAGATTACTCTACATCTAACCAATTAAAACGATAAAATATCTATAATGTATTAGTATGATCTACTTCGTACTCTACATCTTCATTTACCTATTCTTATCCTTGTTTAATTCAGTTTATAAATATAAGTATTGATTTTCACCACAATATTCCAAAACCCAAACCAATGTGTAATCCCTCCAGAACTATTTTATGTCTCTAAGAAAAACAAAATTTATCAAATATATTTTCAGAAAAATTATCACATTTAAGTTTGAACTTTAAATATTTTTTAAAAAGTTGAATCAATTTGGTAATCATGGGAGAATTTTGATATTTCAATTATAAAACTTTATCCTTTTTTTCCTTTTTTTAAAAAAAAAATAAGGAAGCAACTTTCAGTTATAAAACTTTATCTAAAACAAAGCAAGGTGGTTTTTATTTCAACAGAACCTAAGATTATGTAGTTATTAAAAGCAAGGTTTTGTATTTTTTTAAATATTTTTTACCCAAAGCAACTAAAAACCTCGATTTCTAATTTGAATACTCCACATTATTTCATGCTCGTAAATAATAATATAAGATAAATTTTTTCAGAAACTCAAATAAATAGACTAACTTTTACATGGTTTCAGCTAGTGATTATCCTTTGAACTTTCATGATTAATCTGTTCATGTATGGTAGATACAAAAGTGTAACAGACAAAGATATTATTTTGGCAAGGACAAACAAAGATTTGAAGCACCGAAAAAGATGTGGACAATTCCATGTGCTGGACGGTCTGGGCCACAATGCTGAACAGATAATACGCAGAGGCCCTGAATAGATGGGGTACATACTGCAAGTCCAAGACCTGGCATGTGGCCTCATTACACATGTCCATTGCTGACGTTCAATCCAAATTAAATCTGTGTGCGCCATTATCAGAGACTGTAAACATGGTTCAAGCAATCACAGCCCAGCAAAATACGGAGTAATAGTAACTTATCTAAGAAGTAACAAGTAGTTTGGTACAGCAAGAAAAACTAGGTGTTCTTGTACTATAGGGTTAATTTTTTTAAATCAGGAAATTAGGATAAAATCAGGAGACGAATTTCGGGATAGGGAATTGAAGACTCAATACATGAATACCATAAGGACAAGGTTATTAATCTAACTTTGTTGAAATTGAATAACTTGTATAATAGCTTTCAAAATTCGATGAGTCATTATTTTATGATGAATTAGCTTAACTTGGCGAATTTCATACTTCGGGTTAACCCGAAATAACTAGTTGTATATCAGATATGATATATATTGACCCGCTATAAATTAAAAAGTATTTTTTTTTTGGTAAAAGTAATAATTTCCCTACAACTTCATTTTTACTGGCCTATAATTATATTAAGGCCATGTTCTTGTTAGCTTAAAAAATAGTTAATTACAATTAGGTTTATACCTTTAAAACTAATTCTAAATAAAAGTTATTTGAGTAGTAAAAATAGGTTCTAATCAATAATTATAATTTAATTTGAGGATATGTGCAAGCATATATAAAAATTTTAGGTTTTGTGATCGCTATTTATTTGGGGAAATAGTGAATTGTGGAACATAAAAGAGAACGACATCGTAAACCCTTCTCTATAAAATTTCTAAAACTTTCTCACTAATTTATTAGCTCTTTTAAACTGTAAGAAATTTTTGACATTGGAGTTTTTAAATGTATATGGTTTTGAAATATGAAATTTTTAAAATTGTATTAATCATACATAATACAAGTACTTGATATACATATTATTAATATAGCATGAAATTGAGCTTCAATGGCAAAAATGTTAGGTAAACAACATAACAAAGGGAGTATTTCAACAAAAATAATTGTAATTTATTCCGAAAATATATGTGTTTCATTTGATGAACGTGTGTGATGGCGTACAAGCGCTACGTAGTGTGGATAAAAGTTACATATTTCTAAGCAAATATCCACCTATAATAACTAATTATAAAGCATATCTTAATAACTTCCTTAGTATAGAGGCCCATTTTGAACCCCATCATACTGATTTGTATAATTTGATAATTAATTGGTAATCCTACAATTAGTCCTAATCTCTCCATTTGATCCGGTAAGTGGACTAATACTCCCCATTTTAAACATTGCATTAGCAAAATCATTAGCAAAAGCACGGAAGTTTATGCTATACAACCTAACCAACGCATCTTGTGATCCACCATTGAACAACTCCTGGTCGGAATGAAGAAGCCCACGCCTAGCCACAAGGTCTTGGAAGTAGCCATTATCAAAACGGTTAGGTGAAAAGTTGAGGGGAGCTAGGTTGTCGTCGCCAGTACCGGAGGCGGGGCCGGGGCATGTGGCTTGACGGGTGGCGGCAAAGTTAGGGTTTATGTTGGTTTCGTTGTAGATGTGGGTCCGGAAAGTGGTGCATCGAGCCTGGCCGATAGTGTGGGCGCCGGAGAGGGCGGTCATGTCACGGGCGTTGAGGCCTTGCGCAGAGAACAAGGAGATTAAGGTGCTGAGGCTTGCCGTTGGGGGTGGGAGGTTGGTGTTAGCTGCACTTTGGCTTGCTGTTATCGCATCCCTTCTTCCTAAGGGTACCGACCATGAGGGGCCTCCCAACTGCATGATCAAAATATATAAAAATCATATGTATTTATTTTTTTTTATACAAAATGTGGAATGTTTAATTTATCACTTTACATTCCAAGTTTCTAAATATGGGTACATATTGTTAATGTCCTTATTAACATTTAGTTACGAAAAATTGTAACTTGCGTCTCTGAAAATTGTAGTCGACGTAAAATTTGGGGTTAAACTTTCAAATATTACTTTAAAATAACTTAAATCCCCTATTTTACGTTTGTCCTTAATTTTTTTTTTATCATATTTAACTTTTTACGGTCTTTAACGTATGACTTAAAACACTTTTATTGCTAAATCTGTAAGATAAAAAATTATGAAAATTTGATATTCAAGAAATGTACATTGAAATACATTCAACAAGATATAACTTAAATATATTATTTTTTATAACATGAAAAGGATTATGGTAAAACTTTTTTTAACTTTAACTCTATAAATAGAAATCGACAAAAATAAAGGAAACGAGGTAGTAATTACCAAGGTCACTCCTGCTCGCGCAGCAAGAGCCAAGATGTCAGCACATGAAACGATTCCACTACAAGCGGCTTCTACATTTGATTTGATTGTATCAATAACTTCGAAACCTCTAATTGAGTTCACATTAGGGAATGCGTTCTTTTCTCCAGTAAAGGAAGTGGTATCATCAAGAAGTACAGATGCATCACAACCCTGAATTCACAAGGAACGTACATTAGACACACGTACACACCTATATACCAAAATAATAATTCCCCCAAAAAAAAATTCAAAATGTTGAAAGATTTAGAAATATTCATAACAATACAGATCCTTATACGAAGCATATACTCACATTTACGAAACAATCATGGAAGAACAAGCGAAGGATCGAAGCTCCCATACGTGGTTGTCTGGATACAACTTGCCTCATTGTAGTTTGAACTATAGCCTGAAGATTAGGGCATGTTCTTAAGTAGAAAGAAGGCGACAGTTGCGCGCTGGTAGGGCATGCAAGAAGGGAAATGACCGAAAAAATCACAAAAATTTGTATTTTTGAAACCATGATGAGCTTATATTATGTTGATGATTATTTGATTTCAAGTGTGAGGAATAAAGGAAATCTATGCTATGAATTGCAAGCTAAGATTTTTTGATGAAAAATAGTGTATGGTATGCTTAGTATTTATAGTAGGCGAGCACAGTGCTGCTTGGATAGCTAGCTAGCTAGCTAAGGACGTGCATGGGGGGATTACGTGAATCTTGTTGCGTAATGTCAAAGATTTCAGCTTAACGTGTTTACTTTGAATTAGAGAGATTTTTCTACGGTCAGTTGACATGGATATTCAATTATGATGTAATGCAAATGATGATAAAGACAAAGGTAGTTTCATACTGGCTTAAATTGACCACTTTTTTTTATGCTGAGGAGTTGTATAGTATATAGTATATAGTATATACTTTTGTATCATATAATTATAGAGATAATGTGTTGAAGTGGTCAGTATCATTACAGAGGATTTAGTGTCGTTTAGTAGCAGTATAGAAGGAGATAAGGATTAAAGAAAGCTATCTATTTTGACTTCGCTACTGTTTTCTTTCATAATAATGAACTTTTCATTCCTCGCTTGCTGTATCTTACCTCAAGTGGCATAAGAACTGGTCCATGATATATAATATATTTTTTGAAGGAAGTGGTCCATAAAATTAAGGCTGGAGGAACCTTGTAAATTCCCTTATTTTTTTGAATAGGATTATCAATAGATTATGAGATTGTTAGAATATATATTCGAGATATGGAACATTGCATACGTAGGATAAAATTGTACTTTTGACAATAAAGTTGTACTAAATGAAATTGCATTATTAGAAAATTGAAAATTATACTTTTTACAAGTGAAATTATACTTATAGAATATAAAGTTGTACTATTAGGAAATGAAATTGTGCATAATTTCACCATTTTTACGTTGTCCCATTGCTTTACATTCATTTTCTTTTTTTGAAATCGTATTTTTGAGAATTCAAATTATACTATTTGCAAATAAAATTATACTTATAAAATATGAAATTGCATTATTAAGAAATTGAAAATTGTACCATTTATAAATAAATTTGTACTTAAAGAATATGAAGTTGCACTATTGGAAAATGAAATTATACATAATTTCACTATTTTAGTTGTTTTACCTTCATTATTTTAACTTGTACTATTTAGATATGAAATTAAACTATTTCAAATAAAAGTTGTACTAAAAGACATGAAAATTACACTATTATAACACATCTTATATATATATATATTACCTAAGTTTTATTAATACATGAATGATCCGAGCTCATATATGCGGAGTAATTTAAACATTTTACTTAATTATTTAATCATAATGAAATTTCTTGATCAAATGAGGAAATGAGAAAAATAAAATAAAACAAAAATTTCCTAACATTTTATAACATCCTACAACATACCCAACTGTACACTACGAAGTAAATGTAGCTGGTTATATCTGACCCATACTTTTTGACTGAACAATTTGACTTCAGTTTGGCATGATCTTATTCTTAATCTAAGTTATTATTTAATGGGAGGTGCACGCGCGTTTAACATTTTAGTTTCTTTTTTCTTTTTTTACATCCAAATGACATCTTAGTTGAGGATTTGGGGAGAGATTTAATACTACAGTAATTATGGAAAGGCGATAACTGATGTTATGGGACTTGTTCTGCGTGTAATGTATAGATTGGGTTATGAGAGTCATGAGATTGATCATGCATACCCAATACCTACTATTTTAAATGAAGTATCTGTCCATATCCATAACTATTATTAAAGTAAAACCTCTGATGATGTCATACTCACTACGTGTCAAATTATTATAAAAAAATTTCCTCCTTTATTTTAAAGATGATGTCATTTACTTTTTTTTTTTGTCCTATTTTACATTATAAGATTGGAAAATGTTATATATAGAAAATTGTGTGATTATATAAGTCTTTTTTAAACGAATTGTACTTATATATATATATATATATATATATATATATATATATATATATATATATATATATATATATATATATATATATATATATATATATATATATATATATATATATATATCTTCCTTTCCTTTTATTTTTCGATCTTTACAAGGAGACAAGTCAACTAATAATATAGATAAGATTTATTCGATGAAATTTAATCAACAAAATTTGATACATTCACTAATCCATTATAACTCGTAAATATATGGTGTAGTTATGCATGTAGTATTCCATATCTTATATTATTATTTACGAGAATGAATTAATGTGAAGCCTTCAAATTAGAAACATAAGTTTTTCATTATTTTGGGTGAAAAAGATAAAAAAAAAAAACAAAAAACTAGCATCACGTAACTACTTAATCTTAGGTTCGGTTGGAAAAAAAACCTAAAAACAACTTTTGGTTTAAAAAATAGATAAACATTACATAATTGTATTTGAAATAATTTTTTTTTGAAAAATAAAGATATAAAAAACTGTAACTTTGAGTTAAAAAAACAGATAAACATTCTATGTAACTGCCTCCTACAATTAAAACTTTCTTTCCACCCTACTATACTTATCATCACAATTATTCCCATTCATCTCAAACATTAACATTACCACATAAACTTCTTGATTCAATACAAATCTCAAAAATTTAAATGTGTTTGAGGATATAGCAGAATCCACATATTTTTGTCAATATAGCAAACTAGAACAGAACATACATAAATGGACCCGTGAAATTTCTCCTGATAATTGGTAATGATATTTGAGGTCGCACTTTGTTTGATTTTTCTAGGTATTTGTTGAGTTGCTAAAATTCCGATGAATGCTAAATTTGGATGGTCAGGTTCATGGGGGCCACAAATCATGGAAGTTGCGGACTAAAGTGCCCAATGACGAGAAACCAAAGGTGGATGTTGCGAGTGCAGGGAATGGGAGTATGGAGGTTTGTGCATTTGATAATCGGGGCATGTGTCGGAGCTTTACCCCTACTAAAAGATTGAGTATTCGTAAGTTTTATGAATCATATGAACTTATATCATATTGTTAAGTATCTGCTTTTGGAATGTTTTAAGAAAACAGTGAACTTTTTAACTAAATTTTTGAACTCTGATATGCATTTTTGTATGGTCCACTCAGTTTACTAAGATATATATTGATATGCTTCTGTATTTTTAGCAGAATAAGAGTACTTTCTCGTACATATTTTTATTGTGGTGGTTGTTTTTCTGGAAGCTTGGTACTATTTGAGCTTTTGCTTGAAGAATCTCGAGTATCATAACATGTGCGACACATGTAAAGTTAGAATCAAACACCGGTTGCAGAAATGTTCATTGGCTGGAAACTTAGTTACAATTTGCAGTCAAATTTATTTTCGTCAATGTACTCATTTACTTATGGATTCCTCGATCAGAAATTTGTATTTTTATGTCAAAGAATTGCTTTATGGTTATCTTATTGTCATTGGCAATAAATCATGTCAGTTAACTACTTGATTGCTTATTGGCCAAAAATTTCGGTTGTTTCAGAAAAAAAAAGAAGTCGTCTAGGAGAATTATCATTCAAAAGATTATTGTCTAATTTGTTTATATTTGTGTATGACAACTTGTCAAATTCTACTTTTTCACAGTGTAATAGCATGAACACATGCTAGTTACAATATTATTTTGCATTCTTTTTGATATTCTATTTCCTATCTTTTTTCAATTAGTTTCACAATATTAGGATCAATCGGTCCACTAAGTACTTTTCCGGATAAGTGATACCAAATTGTGCCTGACACCTTTTCATATTGCAAAAGGTACATTAATTGTCAACGGCTTTGACAAAATGCTAACTAATTTAATGGGAAAGTGTCGTCGACTGAAAGGAAACAAGAAAATTGTGAAGAGGCGGCAAGTGTCTTAATTGATTGACAAGGAGAGCTTTAATTATCGATCTGTATTATAAGAAAGGATAATTCATTCATTAATATAACTTTTTGGTGATATTAGATCTACTTAATTAGGCTAATATTTTTTTTAAAGTTATTTGAATAACTTATGTAAAAATAAAATAAATATAAGAAAAATAAAATAAATTCAACAAAAATAAGTTAAACAAACGATAGCTCTAGAAAAACAATAAGTTTAGCAAAAATAAATTTAAACTCAACTTAAACAAGAATTTTTTAATTAATAATATAAATATATTCAAAATAAATAAAAGTTCAGTAAAAATAAGTTAAATTTAAATAAAATAAAATAAGTTTTACAAAAGTAATTTAGAAGAACATAACCTTAATGAATATATTAGGGACAATTTTGAGCGCTAAAGTTTCATTTAATAGGGTATTAGGTATTTATAATTGATGTAAGTGAGTATTTATCTAGATTGAGTCTAAGAGTATGGAAATGTGAATATCACTTTATATTTTACAGAAAAAGTGTTGATGGTATAATCCATCCAACTAACTAAATTTGCGCCTGATTTGACAGCTAGACTTACAATAAGAATGCTTTATATTCAATTTTTTTTTATTCCATTTACTGCATGTTCATGTCTATTATGTACTATTCTTTCGGTTCTTTTTTTGTTATTCCTATTTGGAATATTATAAATTTTATAGTCACACTTTAATTATGAATTCTCTCTAATCTAGATGAAAAAATATATTCATTTGGAATCTTGATATATTTGTTTCAATGTATATTTATCAAATATGAGTTTTTTATAATTTTTACAAATGTACAATTGAAAATATTTGAACTTAAGTTTACATTGACATTTGCGCAAAAAACAAATGGAAAGAATAAAAAAGAACGGAGAGAGTATTACCTTTATTTCAAGATAATTGCATCATTTTCACTTTTATATTTTCCAATATATGAGTTTGGTTATTAAATCCTATGTTCTATTAATGAAGTTTTTTAAAATATTGACAATATAAAGGTACATGCATGTTAAGAATGATCCAATAGCTATTTCTGTAAAAACAGTTAATACTAATATATCAAAAAGCATTTACACTAATGTCTCTATGCTACATGGCACTCTCCTTCTACCTCAACATTTCTCACATCACCTGTTGAATGTCATTATACATTGATCTTGCATTATGGCATATATTGCCAAGTTATTGGCAACAAAAAAAGGCCAATCAATGTTTGAACACTTAACCCCGTGTAATCAAGAAGTATCCCTTACCATTTGTTCTACATATTTAATGTGGTTAATTACCTACAAAAAAATAGTTATTTATGTCTAAAAAATAAAAGAAAAAATAAATAAGAAGAATAAAAATGTCGAAGTGCCATACATGCATTAATGCTCTCGGCATCATCACCTCTCTTGGTTAATGTTAATTGACATTGTGTGCTCAAAAAAGAAAGTCAAATGAAAATAGGTCTAAACTATATTAAAAAATTAAAAGAAAAAACCTCTCTATAACTTATCCATCAAGAATCCTTTTTTTTCCTTATATGCTTATAGGTAAGAGACTTTAGGATTGATACTTTTCTCTTTTAAAGCTTAGTATCCGATCAAATTTATATCATAATTCTGAAATTTTAAAAAATTTGTGACTTTGATATTAATTTTTGTCGTTGTTGATAGATGATCAAAGAAAATAATATCTGTTTTTATGGTCATTTTCACTAAATGTAAAAAATACTAAATATAATACTTAATCGACACACTGAAGGCACTATTAGGGTTGTGCAATCGTTATTTTTTATACCTTTGTAAAACGATGGAATCTAAGTAACTACATGAAATAGTGCAAGAAGTTAATAGGGTGCAAATATTTTGAAATGGAGGTAGTACTATTTTTCTTTTCCTTCATATTATATTTTATCGTACATGATGTATAATCTCTGATTATAGCAGAAACTGCTTGTTACTAACTACTTATAGAAACATTTTTGGTAAGAAATACCTTTAAAAAATTATTGTGGGAAAATACCTTAAGAAATAATTTTTATTGCAAAATGGTAATATGGAAACCAAAGTTGTGTCCACTCACTCAACAATCCAATGATGAATCAACTCTCTCATGAAGTGTCTTAGATGGGCCTAAAATTTAGTGAATCAAACCTAAAATCTATTCTTTTTCTTACTTCTCCTCCTCCTCATCCTCCCCTTCCTTTCTTTCATCTTCATCTCCTCCCCCTCCTGCTCCTTATCCTGACCTCTTTATTCATCTTTTTTCTCCTCCTCCCCCTCCTCCTTAATTATTCTAGAGTTCATGATCTCCCATAGATACATCATTTTTATGTTAACCTTACGATCAACTTCTTAATTTGATTTGTCATTTATTTATGTAAATGAACAATGTGGTAGCAAAGGAGAAACATTCTTTCAACATTAGATTTTTCTAAGCCTCAAGATTTTTTGAGCATCTAATCTAAAGCATCCCTTTATGTTGATCTTATCTCTATCAATTCCTTCCTTTTTTATTTTAATTTATATCTTATTTATCTTTACTTTAATTCACTCTGGTCTATGATGTGTTATGGTCAAACATTTTTCATGCAATAGATTCTCTAAAGTCTCGTGACTCCATTTTATGAGTAGACTTGGATAAATCACCATACTTGAATGACTATCGAGTTACACCCAAAACTCATTTTTATTTGAATTTTATAACCCATACTTTGATAATCTACTCCTATCCTTCTAATTTTATTTTCATAAATCGATAGAGGTGGCCACCGGGCCGGGCTGGGCAGGTGGAATCGGGATCGAGACCGGATCGATCTTGGGGGCGGTCTGGTCTAGTTCAGGGCTGAGTTTGGGCTTCAAGAGGTAGACTCAGTTTGAGGAACTTGAGCAGCAAAAGTACCGAAAATTTGTAGCTCCAAGTTTTGAGCAAACTCCGTGTATCATTGAAAGAGCTGCTCATGCTGAGTCTACCTCTTGAAGCAATTTTTTTATGAAATGTAGTAGTAAATAAGTAACTTAAGAATTATAAACCAAGTAATTAAGATAACTAATAAAGATTAAAAGAGTAATTAAGAAGAATATTATTATTAATAAGTAAGCTAATTATATTTAGTAGTAATTGAGAGATTGAGAGATTGTGAGTGAGTTTGTGAGGAATTGAAACTAAATTGAGGGCATTATATAGAGTTTACTCCAACGGTTACAAATGGTTACATTCCAACAACTATTTTGATCGAATCACCGAACCGGGCCGACCCGAATCAATGGGCCGTATCGAGCTTCTTCGCGAATCGAATCGAATAGGGTTAGGGTTTGAAATTTGGGATTCATATTCAGCCCACTAAAGAACCGGGCCAAACCGGGCTTGGCCTAGTCCTCGAGCGGGCCAGTCAGGGCCATGCTTCTAGCAGACCGGGTTGGGGCTGGGCCAGGCTGAACCAGCCCACTAGCCACCTCTATAAATTGATAATGTCTTGAAAATCAATCTATATGTGTTTTTTCAACTAGATTGATTTTAACACATAGTTAATGTTGAATTGAAGTATATCATAAGGAGGAACTTGCCTAAGTTATTTTTTCATTTTATGAGCTAAACTTTTAACTTATGCATGCATAAATCATACATTACACATTTATAATTCCACACTTTAATATTCAACCTTTATGGTTTATTTAAAATTTTGCACTCTATTTACCCAAGATATTTCCTTTGTTAAAATATTGTGGTTCCACCTTTTTGTATTAATTCAAAATCTATTGAAGTGCACCATGCCTAATAAGATAACTCTTGCAAAACCGATTTTAAAACCTCTAATTCTTTTGAACATTAAATAAGTGATCAACTAAAACTAGATTATTCATAATTTTAACTTAATAAACACATGCCACTTAATCTAGAGTTTTCTTCTTAGATTATGTATGTGCCTAAAAAAATAATTTTTAGTAGTTCCATCCTAATTAGTTTTTCAAATACATCATCTTCAAATCAAAATAGATTATTCTTTTTCAAACAAATCTTTGATTATTGAGACCTATTTTTGAGTCATTTTGGATTTTATACCAAAAAGGTATCCAAACTACCTTAAAAGCTTGTAGGCAGTGGCTTCTCGCTTGTCCTCTTGGCCCTAATTTATACGGGGATAGTCACAAAGTCATTGTGTCAATCCTAAACATCTACTCAAATCATATGGCTATTGGGAAAAGCCATGCCAAATTTTTTTTGTAATTTGATAAATTTTGGAATATGATGAATTTTAGATTAGTATTCACATGCTTTAATTGAAAATTTTCCATTCATTTGATAAATGATTATTTTATAATATTATGAAAAATGAAAGAGAAAAATAACTTTAATGAGAGGAATGAAAGAAGAAAAAAGGAGAGTAAAGAATATGGATGAAAATGGAGAGAAAAGAAAGGAATAAAAAGGGAAAAAACAAAAAGTCGATGGTAAAAAAGTTAAACCTATCAATTCGGGAAAATAAATCATTTTGCAATAAAATTTGTTTTAGAATATAGTATATCATAAAACTTAAATAAGGTAATTCTCATAAAATTTTCTTTATGATGTTAGTTTCTCCTCACTTCATAAAGATTTATATTATTTTTTTTTTCCAATTATTGGTTTTAAGATTAACTGCAACTCTAGACCGACCTATACAATATGCAACTTTTACCAACCATTTATTATTTCATGTTTTCTTGGATTTGAATCATATTTTTATTGTCTCTTAACTTCTTAGTATTTCCATTAAACTTTAATTTTGGTTAGTTTTTCATGTGTAGTATTCAACTTTTGATTTTATCTGAAATATTTTATTTGTTTATACTCAAGATATATGCTTCAAATTCTTGGAAAAAGGGGACCATTATGGAAATAATGAAGAACGCTAAAATCATAAAGCCAATAAAATAAGTTTGTGGATGATTTGTATGGATTAAATTAAGGAGTTTACAAAAATAATTTGACTTTTATGGGTTTTTCTAAGTACCCCTTTCTAAAATAATTCAAGCGACAAATCACTTCCATGGACATGACTTATTTACTTATGACTATGTATGTAGGGGTATTAATTTGGGTCCATGTGTCAGTTCTTAGTTGACCCATCGTGGGTTGATATTTAACGATTCGGGTTAAATCGGGTCTATTGGTTCTATCGGGTCTGGTTAGGTCATTATTAGGTTGGATCAAATCGGTTATTTTCTTGATCAAGTTTGGTTTGGGTCAGATCGTATTTGATTCGGGTCAAAATTGGTTCAAGTTAATTCCGATCGGTTCCTTGATGGGTTATAGCATTTTATTTCAAATTTGGGTATATTTCGGATCAAATCACTTACGGTAATGGGTCGCCTCAATTTTGGTTGAAATATGGGTTGGGCATTATTGGGTCATTAATGACATATTATTATTAAATAATGACTCGACATTGGACTATTTTATTGTATTCGTCTCGGGTCATATTGGGTAATTTTGGTTCAGTTCATGCTATAACTTGTTTTCATATAATGATTAGTTCATAAATTGGATAATGATGATATCAATAAGTCATTGCAAAACAAAATATTTATGAGGTGATCATTATAAAATATTATTATATCAAACGAGTATAGGATGTGTATATTTAATACTTATGTATTCATTGGATCTTTAATTAATAGCCGAGTTACGTTTTCTTCAAAGAGGATAAAAAGTATACCATCCTTTTCTCTAAAGAGAGAACCAGAAGAATCAAACGATTCCTACAAAATGATTGATTGTTAATATGAGATAAACAAATTTCTTTCAAACATGGAGCAAAATGTGAGAATTTCTTACTTTTCATGGTATGGGCATATGATGAAACACTTAGAACTTTGAACTCATGCTTCACATTGCACGTGCCATATAGGACAAAACAAACTATTTTTCATTTAACACCATGTTCGCAGAAATCTATGCCGGGCACATAAATTTTGATAGACTTAACTCCTTATTCATCGCACAATTCATGGCAAGCTCTATATAAATAACATTTATCATATTAGATCAAGGTAAATACAACAAGTTAGAGAAGAGAAAAAGTTAGATATCTCATACCTGAACACTTGTAACACTAAGACATTGATGCATGCTCTTATGAGAAGTTGAGTGACATATTCTTCTATAACCATAATGTCATGGCCTCCTTCATAAAAAAATGTCCTCCTCCCACCAAGAAATGTCACACCGATACTTGGGTCTAGGGTGGACAAATGAGCCTTCATTTAAGTACACATCTCACCTATATTGCTTAGGGCATAGTTGGTAAAAAATGATTAAAAAAATTTAACTAATGTTTTAAAAAAAGTGTTGAAATTTTTTTCTAACAAATGCCGCGGTTTTTTTTAAAAAAAAACGTAGCATTTGTGTCTTTTGTTACATCACCTAAAAATCACAACAATTGCATATATTCTTATTGCTTTGTCAATAAGTGCTTCGCACTGTTAACTACAACATTTAAGCATTAAAAACCATAGCATTTAAGTAAATCTCTACTAGTGCATGTTGTAAGGACTCTAATTGGTTCATCAACTAGAATAAAGTTAGAGATCCATTTTCTGGCGACGAGGTAGATGTCTATAATCCATGGACCCAATGTGAGGACAAAATTGTTTTCTGAATATTGGTGAAGCGCGCTATGAAATAATGTTGTAGTCCAATTTATTGGTGAAGCGCACTATGAAAGAGTTGTATTATAGTCCTATTTATTGGTGAAGCGTGCTATGATATAATTGTAGCCATTAGTTAGAGAAAGTTCACCCTTGAGAATCCACTTTTATTTGAGCTTATCCTAATCTATATCCGATACATACAATAGTGCATACATTAACGGGTAAAATGGTAATTTTCTTTTTTTTAAAAGTTGCACATTTGAAAATTAAAACTGTACTATTTACAAATAAAAATATACTTATAGAATATAAAGTTATACTATTAGGAAATGAAGTTATACATAATTTCATCATTTTGTCGTGGTCCCATTATTTTACCTTTATTTTCATTTTTGAAGTTACGTACACTTTTGAAAATTGAAGTTGTACTATTTACAAATAAAAATGTACTTATAAAATATAAAGTTGTACTATTATGAAATAAATTTGTACATATTTTACTATTTTCACGTAGGCCCATTACTTTTCTTCATTTTCTTTGTTGAAATTGTACTTTTGAGAATTGAAGTTGTAGTTTTTGCAAATTAAAATATACTTATAGAATATGAAGTTGAACTATTAGGAAATGAAAAAAGTATAATATATGTTTACAAATATATCCCCGATATACTTTTATAATTTCTCTTGTTTTTTTAGTTTTTGCATCAATGCCATGTAGTCGACTTTGCCATTGAACATCGTGATGATGAGTGAATTTTTTCTTTGATGGTGCATCCTTCTCTTTTACTCCTTTAACAGCAATATAAATGGGCATCAATCATCAAAAACAATATCTTCTGGGGCTAAAACATCTTCCACTATTACATCAACCTCCTCATCATCAAAAGAGGTATCTATCGGTTGGAAATTGTTGAATGCTTAAAGGAGAGGGTAGGTCTTAATATTAATGGCTGGCAATGAATATCACTTAGATGGTTAGGGATGAAAGGGTGTACCTCTACGTCTGCGATGATTTCATCTATATTATTGTTATCCCCAAAGATGTGACGAGTATTCATTCATTTGGGTGCCTTATTGGATTGTTTCAATTGATCTTGTTCTTCACTCAAAGTATGGAAAACTTTGCTTCTTCCATATACTTGGAATAATTTTGTGTCATTGCTTTCCCTTTACAATAATGGTTGTGATTTTCTGTCAATTTTAGGATGTACCTCTTTAAAAGAACACAAAAAAAATTTAGTAAAGAGGATCGGAGATATATAAACCATATTGATGGGTGACTTTTGTCGGATAAAGGGATGAATTTTGTTAAATTAAGGAGCAACTTAAAATAATGTGATATACTTTGTAGTATAATGTAAAAGTTCTATATGATCCTTTTCTAAGGGAGGTAACTTTAAAAAAATACATGGAAAAAGAGTTTGGCGGGGTTGGGCCTCCACCAACCACTTAGCTTTTCATCACTAATTAAAGAAGATTAGTCTCTAATGCTCTCTGCCCCTTATTTGAAATTGAAGATGAGACAATATCCATGTACTTTGAGATTGTGCTGCAGCGAAAAAGGTTTGGACAAGAGTTGGAGCGCATGTTGATGCCCCATCGTTTGTGCTAGGAATTTTCATGAATGAGTCTTGAGCTATATATTTGATAGTGATGAAGCTTATATCTTGCAACTCATTTTTGCATAGGTCTTCGGTGGATATATAATTGTAGGAATTTTTTGTGTTTGGAAGACCGCGTGATATTCTAGCGGGCATTGGCATGCACTTGTATATGTAAGTTTTAATGAGAATTGGAGTGCTTTACATGCTGACAAGGGTAGAGATAAACTTTCCAACAATCTTAATTATTTCGATAGAACACTTTTAAGAGGGGTGAATTTTATGTGGAATTGAAGTTTCAAATTCTCCCGGAATTAAACTTTAATAAAATGGAATTCGTAAAAGTGTAAGAGACAATTTTAGCATGGACATATCTTGTGCAAAATTCAACAAGAGAAATCACGACACACTCGAGATTTCAAATGGTTTGATCTCCTAGATTAAAACATGTCGAAACTTGGCTCAACTTAGGTTTGTTAACAAACTTAAGTCCCATATTATGATTCCCTTTAATAACAATGCTTCCACTCTCTTTGATGACTTCTAATCCAAAGCTTACTCTTCACTTAAAACTTAACTCTAAGTCTCTCACAAAAGATCACTTAACCCTTTTCCCCATAATAAAACTCTTGAATAGAAAACTCTAATTAGTTTAGAATAAGGAATACTATTTTTTTTATTAAGTAACAATGAATTTTAATAGCTTAAAAAAATTCCTTCTAGGGTTCTCTAGAGTTTGCTAGGTTTTCTCTTAGGATGGTTTATTTTTTCTAGACCTTGCTAGGGTTTGTGGGGATACTTTCTTGATCTTTTCCATGATAGATCCTATAGTCTAGTTGCTTATAACCGCAGATTGATTGTTGGTGGGTTTTCAAGTTTGGGGTGAGTGTTGCTGTTTTGATATTTTGTGTAGGCGTATGGGGTCAAGGGGAAGAAATTGGGATAGTATTTTGAGAGAAAAGGAAGGGATGAAGGAGGAGATTTAATGGACCACAGAAAATGATGATGAACGAAAGGCACGATTAAAATTGAGTGTTATGGGAAAGATTTGGGCGCCAAAAATAATTAATGGTAATGCATTCATCACCATGATGACTAAACTATAGAGCCCTAAACATGTCATGGAGGAGAATTTCTAGAGAATAATACTTTCTTGTTCCAATTCCACCATTGGTGTGACAAGGAAATGGTGGAGGCACAACCATGTTATTTTGATAGGCATAACTTGCACTATGTGATATTAAAGGTACACTAATATACAACTCCATAGAGTTTTGTTTTAGATTAGTGTTTATGAGCTACCCTTCAGGGAAAGATAAAATATTGGTAATTTGAGAAGAATTGGAGACAAGGTGGTGAGTTTGTTCTGTTTGATAATGGTGAGGCTTATTTGTATAACAAAAGTATTAGGATATGGGTGCTACTAAATATCCATAATCCATTAAAGAAACACATTACTATGAACTTACATGAAGGAGAGAATACTAGGGTTATGGTGATATATGAAAAATTACCACTCTTTTGCTATGAGTGTGGGAGGCTAAGGCATGGGGACAAATAATGTGATGAAGAGACATGGGAAACTAATCCTCCTAGGGCTTATGATGATTTGATTAGGGTATCCCAATGGCAAGGCAAAGGAAAAGGGGGTGGTGTATCAAAGGAGGAACCAACAACCGCTGCTAGGAAATTATTTGTCACAAAGAATAATAAAGAGGAGTAGGGAAGACAATTGAGGGAGATGACAAAGACTTTTCAAGGGGTTCACATTGATCGGGGTAATGAATAATACATAGGGAAGGCTGTAAGCACTTATGAAGAAGGATCCAAGGATTGTAATTATGGCAAGAGGAAACATGCATTGAAGATGGGAATAATGCAATAAGGATGATGTATAACAACCAGGAAGAGCCCAGAGGAGGGAGAGTGGGGGGGGGGGGGGGGGGGAAGGGATTGGGAGTGACGATGAAGGAGATGAAGTTGGGGATTCTAGCCTTAGTATGACACAAGATAGGAAAACACTGGCAATATTAATAGGATCAAAGGAGATAGCTTTGGAGAGGGGAGAGAAAATAGGGTTTTAAAGGGGAAGGCAAAAGGCTAGTATACGTGGCTCAAAAGGAAAGTACTAGAAAATTTCACAATCTTACTATGGGGGAGACAATGATGATGGCATTGGGCAGGAAAAGGGCCCTTAGGGAGTTACTAGGTGATAACCAACCTAATAATAAGAAGGGAAGAGGGTGAGAAGTGAGGAAATTGTTAAAGATCAATGTCATACATACCAAGTAGAGGATTTGGATAAGCTTTAAATCCTCGAACTACCATGAAAATTTTAAGTTGGAACTATCAAGGGCTTGGCAACCCTGAGACAGTGAAGACTCTTCAAAATTGGTGTTGGAGAGAGAGGCCGGATATTATTTTATTGATGAAAACAATGGTTGAGGATAAGATTTTGGAAAGAATTAGGAATAGTTGTGGTTTTAGTAATTGTTTGTGCATAAGTAGTAATGGGCGATTAGGGGGTTTAGGATTTTGGTGGAGGAATGCAGTAGTTAAAATAAATTCCTAGTTAATCAACAACTTTAATATAGAGGTAGAAGTTGAGTCAGGATGTGATGGTTGGAGAGCAGTAGGTATCTACGGTTGGGCTAAAGCAAAAAATGAATTTAACATGTGGGAACTTATGCACAACTTGAATAGTTCTAGCAACCGTCATGGAGTGTGATTTGGGGACTTCAATAAGAGTTGTTCAAATAGAAAAAATCTAAGAGGGGCTCCAAGGAGGTAGAAAATTATGGATGATTTTAGGAAGGCTATTGATGAGTGTGGGCTTTGATTCTTAGGGTTCAGAGGGAATGCTTTTATGTGAAAATGAGGAAGAAGATTGAAAACTCTAACAATGGAGAGATTAGATAGGTTTTTAGCTGATGTGGAGTGGTGTGCATTATTCCCAAATGTGGAGGTTGTGAACTTTACCATCATAAGTTCAGGTCATGCTCCCATATGGCTGGAGACTAGCATGGAGATGGATGATATATATCAAGAGCATGCTAGTTCATGTTTTAAGCCTATTGGTTAAGTGAGGAATCATGCCAAACAACAGTGAAAGAAGCATGGTATGGGGGTAATGCTATCCAATGCATACTCGTATCAAGACACTTACTAACACTCTTTGAAGATGGGATGTAAAGGACTTTGTGGATTAGAGGCAGAATATTAAGGAGGATGAAAAAGAACTATATGAACTTCAAAATGGGCTACAATGGTGTAATGTGCTGGGTGAAACTATCAGCAACCTGAGAAATATTGAGGAAAATTTGAGGTTCAGAGCTAATGAGATGCATGATGGGGATAAAAACACTTCCTATTTTCATAAGAAGGCTGCTTAATGGATATCAAGAAACAACATTAAAGGGATATAACCAAGGTGTATGGAAAACGAGCAAGCAGGATATAGTGCAAACAGTGAAGGAATACTTTGAGGATATCTTCAAATCGAACCTGGAGTTGGATTTATAAGATGTTGTAAACATCATTCAAAGAGTGGTCTCAGATGTCAAGAACTTATGATTAGATGATGTACCTTCGATAGAGAAGATCAAGAATGCAGTTTTCCATATGCACCCAAGCAAAGCTTTGGGCCAGGATGGACTCCATTCATGCACCATTCTTCTATAGATGTTAAGGTACAATTAGGTCAAACAATGTGGCTTTTGTGAGAGATAAGTGGAATGGTAATTGAGGCTTAGACGAGGCGATTAGAACATGCATTCTTCTAATACCTAAGTGTAAGGAACCGAAAGTTGTTTTAGAATTTAGACTCATAAACTATTGCAATGTGATTTATAAGATTATCTCAAAGGTTATGGAAAATATATTACAACAAATGCTTGGAGATATGATTTTGAAGAATCAAAGTGCTTTTGTACTAAAGAGATTAATCACCTATAATGCATTAGCCACCTATGAGATTTTTTATGCTATGAAGAGAAAAGGGGAGGAGAAGGATGGATCTTATGCACTAAAACTGGACATGAGCAAAGCATACGATAGGGTGGAGTGGTCTTTTCTACTTAATATCATGAGAGCTACGGGGTTTAGTGAAGCATGGACAAACCAAATAATGGGCTACCTCTCTAGTGTCTCTTTCTCTTTCAAGATCAATGGAGAGGTGGAGGAGCATGTCAAGCCTTCTTGAGGATTGAGACAAGGTGACCTTATTTCTCCTCATCTACTCCTTATTTATGTTGATGTTTTTTTTTTATTGAAGCTCTTAAACAAGGCAAAGGAGAAAAGAATCCATAGGGCAAGAGTGTGCATAGGAGCTCCGAGGGTTTCACATATATTCTTTGCTGATAATAGTATTTTTTGGCACACCAATTATAAGTGAATGAGCGGTTATTATAGAAGCTATAAGCAAATGTGAAAGAGCATCTGGTAAGAAAGTCAATCTTAGTAAGTTAGCAATGGTTTTTATCAAGAAAGAAGATACTCATTGACGGGGTAATATGGTGGAAATCTTAGGAGTAAAGGAAGTTGAGAGCTATATCAAATACATTGGCATTCCTACAGTCATTGGCAAGGAAAAGAAGGAAATGTTTGGGACCTTAAAGGAAAGGCTGTGGAAAAAGTTGCAGGAGTGGAAGGAGAAATTACTATTGAGGCCGAGAAATGAGGTGTTCTTCAAAGCTATAGCTCAAGAAATCCTTACTTATATAATGACTCTATTTTGAATTTAAGACAATATTATAAAAGAGCTTCATACATTATCAATTTGGTTTGGTGGGGGAATGGCACATTAAAGAAGGTTCATTGGATGTCATGGGAGAGGCTATGCGTGCAAAAAGGTGAAGGAGGTATGGGATTTTGAGATATTTGAGTATTTAATCAGGCCTTGCTAGCTAAGAAAGTATGGAGATTATATCATAACCCTAGATCTATTATTGCCTTAATATTAAGAGCTAGATACTATAAGGGGGGACATGCTTAATTCATATAAATGTTTTGACCTAAGTTACACTTGAAGGAGTTTGTGGGGAGCAAAGTCTATGATGCAGGATGGGATTAGATGGAGGACGGGAGATGGCTTGAATAGGGGGATATGGACACACTCGTGGCTTCCTACCCCGAAAAATACTAGGTATGTGCGCATGAATAGGGACCATGATGAGACTATGAGGGTTTCTTAGCTTATAGATCTGGTTATATGGGAATAGACGAAGGAATTAATCCATCGTATGCTATCCCACAAAGGGTGAGATTTATTGGTTAGAGAGCATCAATAGGGAGTTTACGTTCAAGTCATGCTATTTGATTGGAATGAAAGTTAAAAGAGGGATGTTAGAGAACAATGATAAGGTTTGGAAGGATATTTGGTGTATAGATGGACCAACAAATCTTTAAACACTTCCTCTAGAGGGCGTGAAAATGAACTCTAGCTACACAACATAATCTTGCTAAGAGGATGATAGTAGAGTGTGGGAGTTGCATGAGATATTGTCAAGATAATGAAAGTTCTATCTATGTAACTTTTAAATACCCTAACAATATTTCTCTTTGGGAAACTAGTGAGATATGATAATGATTCAACCAAGCTCTAAGGGAGGGGTTTAACAGTGCATGGCAATGGTGTAAGGAGAAGTGCAAAAAGGAGGAGCATCTTCACATAAGCACCTTGCTTAGGCTACTTGTACATATAGTAACAAGTCTTGATTTAAAGACTCGACAATAGACCCAACAAGATTGGAGGCTAGCTTCTCCACCTTGGTGAGGGATTACTTGCAATATTCTACTAGAGTGCTAGGGGGTAGGACTAGTAAAAGAATAAAATCATCATCTAAGTGGGACTTTACACCAGAGGCAATATGGAAAGTAAATTTTGATGCACACATTGTCGAGGGCTACTAGTGTGGTCTAGGGGTGGTGATAAGGGATAATGGAGGTAGAATGTTATTGTGTTCTACTCAAAGGATGGAAGCACCCTTGAAAGCTCCTTTGCCGAAGATGGCAGCTATTAGCTTTAGGTTAAGAATAACAACTAGATTTGGCTTTGCTTCAAGAAGGTGGTTATCAAGAGTAATGCACTCAATAATGCTATTGATAATATCTGGAGAGGAGTGAATGGTTTGAGTCCTTATTTCATACTTTTCGTGGAGATAAATGTTCTTAGAAAGGATTTTGATGATGTTATCTTTTCTCATGTTAACCAAGTAAGTAACACCATAACACTCTTAGTTGCTGGGTTGGATACGAATAGTGATACTTAACTCATTTGTAATGGGCGTTTCCCTTCTAGGATAGTCTCCTAGGCGGAGGTTGATTTTCTTTAATGCTATAAAAATAAGGAATACTCTTTTTTCAACGTACAAATTTAGCTACGTAAGAATAAGGAATGCTCTTTTTCTCAAATCACGAGGTATTTATAGGAAAAAAGAGTTGGTTGTGCGTCATACGCTCAAGAAAGGAATCTTTTGCTCGGCTGAAAAGAGGCTTGAAACGAGATAGGAGTGCTTTTGGATGACGCTCAAGGGTTGTGCATAAAAAAAAGAGTCTGGGTATTTGACGCTTGTAGGGGAAGAGTTGGAATGGAGCAAAAGAGGGGGATGACCTAGACCAACACTGTGCATCAGAGGCACATAAGGCATTTGACGCCCAGCTGGTTTGGCTGGTGGGCTTCTAGTGTTAGATGCTTGCTTTATGCGTCGAGCATAAAATCTTAGGGCCTTGATTTTGCAAGGGTATAGGGGTTTGTTTTTGGTGTTTTGATGATATATTTTTTGTGACTTGGGTTATATATTTGGGCCAAGGTAAGTACCTTAGGCTCGGGTTTGTTCTTGAGGCCTTTCAGGGTTTTGCTTTTGAGGTGTTTTTAGGATTACACATACTTATTCTTGACCAAAGTAAGTCCGCTCATTAGGTTATTTTATCATCGGATCACTACATGGGGAGACACAATTTTGTGTCTACAAAAGCTCTCACTTTGACTAAGTCTTGGATAAGATGAAGTTCAAAGTACGAGTCAAGACGGAGAAAGATTTGAGATGCTCTACAATCTCAAATCTTTTTTTTAACTGGTACCTACAAAACAAGTAAGTGTTAGTCCACAAAAGACTGTCCATCAGGTGTCAATGAGCCAATTGAGGATGGCAATTCACGTTAATCGGTCTAAACACCTCTAGAGAGACTAGTGCTGATTAAAAGTCACTATCGAGATGACGCGACTTATAGATCAGCCTGATTTGCCAATAGAGAGCCACTACTGGGGTAGTGCGGCTCATAAGTTGGGCTAATGTGCTAATGAGGGGAAGCTGCTATCAGGGTGGCGCGGCTTAGAGTCATAACCTGCTATACCAAAGGAGAGTCTCTATTAGGGTGGTACATCTTAGAGACATGGCCTACTATGCCAAAGGAAAGTCGCTATCAAGATAACGCGGCTTAGAGATATGGCCTTCCGTACCAGAGTCATGACCTGTTGTGCAAGAGACCTGACCTGTTGTGCCTTAGATATTGCCTACTATACTAGAGAAACATAGCATGTTGTGTCAGAGACATGGTCTGCTTTGCCAGATAGGCTTGATATGCTAGATAGGAGCTGTGACTTTTGTTCCTTACGCCTATGCGATTTACTAAGAAAGCTTTAGTGCTTTGAGATGGTGCTACCATGCTCCACTAAGGAGTCTTATTTGTACTTAGTCCCTGAACTTAGGATAATTCATAGCTTTTATTGATATCACTTAGTTTCTGGTTGATTCGGCTGATGAGATCATTAATTTTCGAAGGGATTGTTACCTTTTGCCTTTCTAGGGATAGAGGAACTTTATTGGGGAATTTTTCATTTTGTGTTTCTGCTAAGAAGGTCCCTTCCGAGGCCTTTAAATATTTTCTGAGGGTATATTTCCTTTTTTATTCTTGATAAGGATGTTTATATGTTAGGGACATTAAAATGCTGGGAAATTTTATGGGCTGGGAAAAAAATTTGTTTGTTGGGTAGCTCAATGGAGAAAAAAAGATTTTAGATGATTTTACTGGTGATTAAAACCCCTAAATGACCCACTGGGATTTTTTTCGGGCCCACGATTGTCTATATTTGCTTAGTGTTTTGTTGGGACACCTCCTAAGCCTTGAGCCAATCTGCGTATTATAAGAACGCCTCTCTGGCCTTAGCGTAATGGACGCCTCCCGTGGCAATAGGATCGGTTTAACCCTCCGTGCATATTATAGGGATATCTCCCGAGCCAAAGTGTCAGATGTGTTGATTTAATGAGGTGCTTAGAAGTCATGTGGGGTCAACCTGATTTTAATCGGCTATTAATTATTAGTGGCAAGGTTGTTATTAGTAGAAATATTGTATTTAATGAAGAAGGAAACTGGTAGGAAATTAAAAAGAATAGAGTATATAGCACTTGATTGAGTTCCTACAGATTTTAATGATGAGGCTTAAGTTTATCCTCTTACAAGTCCACACTCCACCTCTCCATCAAATACTTCTCCTTCTACACCTGCAGCAAGAAGCACATCGTCTCCATCAACTTCCTGTTCTAGTAGCAGCAACAACGAAACTCCACCAAGGAAATTCAGAATTTTACATGAGATCAATGATTCTTGTAGTTTTGCTTTATATGCCTTTGATCCATATTATTATGATGAAGCAGTAGTTGTACTAGAATGGAAAAATGCAATTAGTGAAGAGATACAAGCCATCGAGAAGAATGCTACATGGGAGTTGGTTGATCCTCCAAAAGAAAAAAAATCAAGGGATAGAATTGGATCTTTCAAATGAAGTATAATGCTAATGGAAGCTCCCAAAAGAAGAAGGATGTCGATCCTGTAAAGGGTCATGTTTCATTGGATTAATAATGAGTCAAGTCGGGTCAATAATAGGCCAAGAGTTTCTAAGAATTTTAAGCACTATCAGGTAATGAACTATTTCCACTTACTTATCGAATACTACCAAAGATATATTGAAGGTGATACATGTAAAATATCACTCTCTATAGATAAAAACTATACTCTCTTTGGACAACCCATCCCAACTTGACCTGTTAAATATCTCCTTTGGCCTAGCCTAGACCATTTTGCATCTTTTTTGGTCCAACCTGGCTCATTTTGCATGTGACCATCTCGTCCCTAACCTGACCCAATGCACAGGTCTAATTTGAAGCGTGAAAGTAATGGAGAGTATTTGGTGGTGTGTTTGTATGTTGATGATATCATTTATATGAGCTCATGTGAGTCATTGGTTGTTGAGTTCGAGTTGACTATGATGGGTAATTTTGAGATGACTTATTTGAGTCTTCTTCAATATTTTTAGGTCTTGATGCAAATCAAGTATGGAAGGTATTTTTGTCTACTAATAAAATATGCTACTGATCTTTTGAAGAAATTTAACATGAGAAATTGTGAAGTAGGAACAACTCCTATGAACAAAAATGAAAAGTTGCAGTGTGAAGACGGAATAGAGAATAAAGACCCAAGACTCTACAAGAGCTTGGTTGGTGGTCTGAATTATTTAACTCTTACTCGATCTAATATTTCTTTTGCTACAAGTGTGGTGTCAAGGTATATGCACTGTCCAACAAAGCAAATTTTGGTTCAACCAAAAGATTGTTATGCTATATAGCTGGAACTCTTGGTTTTGGTCTTTGGTATTAAAAAATGCCAACTTTTAGATTGTTTGGGTAGACGCACAATGATTAGAATTTTTTTATTAATAAGCTTTTTTTTTAAAATATTTGGAGAAACAAGCCGGCTTCCAAACTAATTTAAAAAATAAGTTACTTTTGATTTGGACGAAAATCGTTGTCTCGATTAACATTTTAGGTAAAGGCAAATCGTTGCCCTAGGCAACGATTTATATAAAGCTACGTTGGATTTGCTGAAACTGGGCCAAAGCAAATCGTTGCCCAAGACAACGTTTTTGGTCAAGTGAAATCGTTGCCTAGAGCAATGTTTTTGGTTAGAGTAAATAGTTGCCTTGGGCAACGTTTTTGGTCATACTAAAAATGTTGCCCTTGGAAATGATTTCTTAAAAGGTTTTTTTCTTTCTTTTTTGTCCCTACAACGATATATTTAAACACAACATCAATATACACACCAACTTCAAACACAAAACCATATACACATCTTCAAACACAACATTAACACAAACTTCCCATCAAATACAACATCAACACCAACTTCCCATCAAACACAACTTCAACTCTAACTTCCCATTAATCTTCAAATCCACCACGAACATCAAAATATTAACTCTTCAACACAAACTAAAATAAAAACATAAAAATAAACACAAACCAAAGAAGAGCCATAACTTGAAATTACATATTGAAATTAATAATGTTTGGAATTCACTTTGAACTGGATACATAGCATAATATAACATAAAATAACGTAATGAAAAGGAAATAAGCCCCTAAGAGTCTGGACTCGGAATTTGCTCCGCGAAAATGATATCCAAACGACAATACGAGCTCTGACTCTGACTCTGAGTTTGCTAGGTCCACTGTGGATGGTGTGCAAATGGGGCATGTGGAGATGTGTAAATCGATAACAAAGACTGACCCTGAGTGTAATAATGATTGGGCATCTCGATAGTAAGGGTCTCTGCCCTAGTCAAGAGTGTGGAGGGGTGGACGCATTACAAGTCGTCTTTAATGGGTACGGAAGTCGGTAAGGCTATCGTATCCTCTCCATACTGTCATGGACGAGGCCGTACACATGATCTTCCATAGGAGGACACATGGCTCTAGAATCGTGAACGTAGTCACAAATATGTAGCATCTCCTCATTCAACATGATAAAAAAAGGAATAGGAATGAAGTTAGTTGCATACTATATATAAATGAACAAGTAATATGGCTAGAATTATTACCATGATGTGTAATGGCACTAATACAGGCAAGAAATAAATGGCTAGAAAAAAGGGCTAATGAAGCACCTAGTGATACATCGATACCATACCATGTATGGATCGAAATAGTCCATAGCTCCCTTGAACGGATCAACCTGGACAACGGATTGTAAACGCCTATCCCACGCGTCAATGAACTGTCAATGATGGGCCATCCAAATGACTCCAGCCTTCCCACATTGGTCCACCTATGTGTAATTCCTCACTCGTGTCAACTGGAGGTGGTATAACCTCAAGTGATCCATATTGCCGCATCACTCGCGTCAGCAAATGAAACTCGACGCACTCAAAACATAAGAGCGATGCAACGATACGACACTCATCCTCCTCACCCTCGTCCTCGGGATACGGATCCCATATCATCTATTCAAAAATGACATAAAAACGTAAGATATTGAAAACAAATGTACATAGAACACATATACGAATGAGAGAAGAGTTGTAATGTTACCTGCTCATTCGTCATCCAGTTTAATAAGTCTCGCAAAGATTACATCCTAGTTGTGAGGTGAACACGAGTAATATGATTGACTAACCATCTCCTACCATAAGGCTCTCCATCTGCAGGGCGACCCCGGTTGGACGAATATGTGGACCTCCTGTCCCTCCTCAGCTTGTTTGCGTCGTGTAGGTATCGCTAGACAGAAGACGGTGAGATGCTCTCATTCCCAAAACTCTAAGTTAATAAATGGAATGAGTTAATTGCATATATTGGTTACCATAACACGAACGATAAGAAGAACTAAAATACCTGCAGAATGAATAGTGGCCTGGCTATGTTGATAGCTGCCTGACCTCGTCTCACTCGAGAAACACAACACATATGTCGATATAGATAGGACAGAGCCGTGCTACCCCAGCTATAACTAGCTACACCATCCTAGGGCCAGTCGAATAGATTCAAGTAGATAAGCTGGACCTCATTCCCTGACTTATCAGCGAACAAGACACAAGAAATGAGTATCCCGCAGTACATCCGAGCATACCTCAGAATGTCGATATCAGTGGCATCCGCCAACGGTAGATGGGCAAAAGTACCAGACAACCAAATGTATCTCACTATAGACCTCTGAATGGCACCCTCGGGTGGGAAAGCTCCAAACAATCTCAAGATCGTCTAGGCAAACGGTGTAGGGCTAGTCCAGACACTACCCTACCTGTCATTAGTAGTCGTGTCAGGATGCAAACATCACATAAGGTGATCGTGGCCTCTCCAACCGGTAGGTGGAAGGTGTGTGTGCCTCTTGCCTCCACCTTTCGACTAAGGCTGTGACGAGCCCACGGGCAATGCGTAGCGACCACAACCGATGAATCCCATAAAGCTCTGCTCGTCTAACATAACGTAAAACTCTCTCATTGATGGCCCAGACAAGGGGGTGGTGGCGAGTGGTAAGCACAGTCACTGAATCTAACGCTCCCGTCCATAGCGCTTGAGAACATTGTGTCTGCTGTAGGCTCAGAACAGATGTGTCTATTGGTCTTGGCTCCATATCCTGTTCATCCAAATAAGCATCAAAATAAACAATTAATTTCTAAATGTAATCTAAAAAGAAACATACGCATTGGAAAAAAATTAAGAAGTAAAAAAGTTGTTTTCAACAATATCAGAGAAGTTATTTTCATAACTAACCACAATAGGTCTATATTGTCCACCATCATATCCAACTGTGTTATCTCGTTCTATCAATACTCCACCCCATCGACATAACAAGGGAAAATAAATTGGTATTCATGATGCCTACAACACAAAAAACTCTTCAATGATATTCAATAATATGTCTATTAATTGCTTCTAGTTTTGAATATAACTTATCACAATATACAATATTATCTCGTCTATAACCTAATTCATAATATTAACTCCAACTTAAACATTAACCTAAACTAACATAAATTAAACATTTAGTTAACCTAAATTAACATAAACTAACCTTAATTAAACCTAAACTAACCTAAATTAACCTAAACTAACTAATCTAAATATTAACTCAAAATTCATAAACTAACCTAAATTCATAAACTAACCTAAATTCATAAACTAACCTAAATTAATGAACTAACCTAAATTCATAAACCTAAACTAACTAATTTAAACATTAACTCAAATTTCATAAACTAACATAAATTCATAAAGTAACCTAAATTCATAAACCTAAACTAACTAATCTAAACATTAAGTCCAAATTCATAAACTAACATAAATTCATAAACCAACCTAAACTAACCTATATTCATAAACTAACCTAAACTAACTTCAATTCATAAACTAACCTAAATCATGGTTTACTAACCTAAATTCATAAACTACCCTAAATTATGATTTACTAACCTAAATTAAAAGTTTACTAACCTAAATTCATAAACTACCCTAAATTATGGTTTACTAACCTAAGTTAAAGTTTACTAACCTGAATTCATAAACTACCCTAAATTATGGTTTACTAACCTAAATTAAAGTTTACTAACCTAATTCATAAACTAACCTAAATTATGGTTTACTAACCTAAATTCATGAACTAACCTAAATTATGGTTTACTAACCTAAATTAAGGTTTACTAACCTAAATTCATAAACTAACCTAAATTAAGGTTTACTAACCTAAATTCATAAACTAACCTAAATTAAGGTTTACTAAACTAACAAAATATTAACAATAATTAACAACAACAAATAACAACCATACTTATAATTTACAAAAATAACAAATAATTAACAAATAAAAAACGTAATTAACGAAAATACTTAACAAAAATTTAAAAAAATGATAAATCACTCACATAATTGTAATTCACGAAAACATGATAATATACCCATAATTCATAACATTTAACCAATTAAAAAAACAAAATATAACCAAAAAAACAAGAAAAAAAAATAAACAAAACTAAAAATGTATAACATACCTTACACAGGGAAGAAAGAGGAAGGATTTGAGATGAAAATTGAGGGAAATTGAGCCAAAATTGTCTAGATCTATGGAAGGAAGAGTCATCGGTTTTCATGAAGAAATGGGGAAGAAGCAGGAAAGAGGAGGAAGAAAAGAAAGAAAAAGAAAAAAAAAACGGGGCAAAGTAAAATCGTTGCCTTGGGCAACATTTCTAGTTGAACCTTACTTTGAATAAAAACATTGCCTTGGGCAACAATTCTTAACTGGCCAGATTCCCTGACAAAATTCCGTGCTATATTCTAATATAAAACATTACATGGGGCAACGTTTTCTTTTGTCCTAATTTAACCCACTTTATGCCAGATTCAGGCAAATCGTTGCCTGGGGCAACGATCTGGGGCAACGATTTGCCTTTACTTAAAACGTTGCCCCGAGGCTACGATTTTCGTCCAAACCAAAAGTGACTTACATTTTTGAAATTAGTTTGGAAACCGGCTTATTTCTCCAAATATTTAAAAAAAAAGCTTATTAATAAAAAAAAAATTCCAACGATTGGGCAGGAAGCTTGGATGGTGGGAAGAGATCATCCAGTAATTGTTTCAGCTTTGGTTCAGCAATGGTTATATGGAGCTCCAAGAAGCAAGAGACGGTGGCACTCTCATCCTTTGAAGCAGAATATAGAACAAAATCTATTGCAGCTCGTCAAGCACTGTAATTAAGGAAGCTACTGGCAGATTTCAGCCTTGAGCAACATGAAGCTACAGAGTAGTTCTGTGATAACAAGTCAGCTATAGCAATGACAAAAAAATCCTTGTTTTTATGGCACAACAAAACATGTGGATATCCACTATCACTTGTTCATCCGAAAGCTAGTGACTGATGGCAAGATAAAGCTGATTTTTTTTGGCACAAGTGAGCAAGCAGCAGATATATTAACAAAGTATCTTTCTCCTGCCAAACATGAGTTCTTCATATCATTGTTATCAAAGGGGGAGTGTTGTGTGACTTAGTCCAAAATAACTCCTATTTTTCAACTTACAGCTAGCTTTGGATTCTTTTAACAATGTAGTTAGTTAATGTTAAAGTTAGTGGTCAATGACTTCAAGTTAAAGGTTTACAATATTTAGGATTTTAGTTGCTTTTGATTTCTATTTAAAAGGCTTTTTACTTTTCTTTGTGGAATATAATCAGCACTCTGAACAGTCTACAACGTTGTGCTACACTGAAAAGTCTACAAGTATAACCAGCTAATTGGAGGTGAGAACCCTATTATTGCTTCCATAGCTTTCCACCTCGAAGCAGCAGCTTGTCACAACTCACAAGCCATTGAATGGGCAAACAACGTGGGGA
Organism: Dysphania ambrosioides; assembly: GCA_026401315.1. Taxonomy (NCBI): domain Eukaryota; kingdom Viridiplantae; phylum Streptophyta; class Magnoliopsida; order Caryophyllales; family Amaranthaceae; genus Dysphania; species Dysphania ambrosioides. The sequence continues at coordinate 10,725,399 of CM048657.1, forward strand.
TTTGAAGGTTTGCATTTTCTCCAACTCAGGGAACCTAGTTTTAGCTCTATTGAAGACACAAATTCACAACCAGTAAGCGACAGCGGAAATTAGGCGGATCGAAACCTTTTTTTGAATGTTGCATTGTCATGAAAGTCAGCATGGAACAAGTTTTTTGAGGTTATAAAATAAGCTTTTCTAATTTATATTTGATATAAATTATATAAGTATATTAATATCTCAAATTTAGATATTATTATATCAGATATAAAGATACAAAATAAATAAAAATACAGAAAAACTCATATTAGGTATAAACATTATGATATCTGATATAAAAATATAATTATTAAATATCCTATAATATATATATATATATATATATATCAAAAATTAGAAATTTCTCCCCATCGAATAGCTAATAGGGTTAGAACATACCTAATTAATTTTGTTTCAAATATGTTAATTGCTTTTCTTTATGCCAAAAAAGCATGTATAAAAATAAAGAAAAAAAGTGTTACCCTTATTAGTAGTGGACTAAAATATTTTTTCCAGGAAACTAAACAAAGCTTAAAGTTCAAACATGTGGCTTTACGGTTCCTAACACGATGGTGTTGTGGATGGACCGTCCATCATAGACAGAATCATTGAATTAATTAGTTGCATTTCTCTTTGAATCTTGCTAATGGTAAATTTGTCTCAAAAGGTACAACTTTGCTTGAAATAGCAATGCAATAGTATTCGAAGATAATTCCCATGCAAATAGTCCGTTTGTCGGCGGTCTGCCTAGCTACCTCTTCTCGTATTTAACTGTAACATGGGAATTATTGGTGACCTTTCATAGTCAAGCCCTTGTCACTTGATAATATGACGATTCAATTGAAAGGATTGATTGAAGCATCGAAAAAGATACAATTATAGGAGAGTTGTTAGTTTACGGAAAATTCACGTCACTTGATGGTAGCCAAAATATTTTAGTTACTCGATCTACAATCACGAAATTAGTCGTGAACTTTACACAACAATAATTGCTATACCATTAATAATTGAGCAGTCCTTTTTTCTTCTTGTAAGTGACTTTGATAACATTTTTGGATAATGCTTGAACCAAAAATAAAGGGTTGGAGGGGAGCAATGACATTCCAAGTTTCAGTACTTTTATTTCAAAATGTTTACCATTTTGACTCTTATATGAGCTTGTACGGATAAACACATTACCCACAGAATTAAATCAAACCTCGGCTACATATTTTCAAGTTAAACATCCATAGATCGACTAGATGACCAAAGAGTTCAACGTATGTAGCACTAAATGCACTAGTCACAGATACTCATGAATTCACAAAGCGGCATCTCTTTCTAATCTCTCCACTAGTGCCAGTGAGAGGACTAATGTTACCCATTTTGATCATGGCAACCACAAAATCTTGGAAAAAAACAGCTTGATTTGTGCTATATGTTTTGACCAATGAATCTTGTGAACCACCATTGTAAAGCTCTTGATCAGAATGCAAAAGACCGCGTTTGTTGACAAGGTTTTGGTAATAATCATTGTCGAAATGGGTAGGAGTTTGGTAGTCAAGAGGGGCCAAATTGAAGTCTCCACTTCCAGAGGTTCGAGGGCAGTTAGCCTGTCTTATGGCTGCAAAGTTGGGGTTGATGTTGGTGTCGTTGTAGATGTGGGCTCGGAATTGAGTGCAGCGAGCAAGGCCGATGGTGTGGCCACCAGAGAGGGCAGTCATGTCCTTGGCGGATAAGCCATGTCTTGCGAACAGAGAAGTGAGGTTGGCGAGGCTCGAGAACGGAGGTGGAAGATTTTGGTTTGCCAAACTACGACTTGCTGTTCTTGCATCTCGTCTACCTAGCGGTACAGCCCATGAAGGACCTCCTAACTACACATGTGATAAATAAAGTTATTTCTATAATAGGAATTTTTTTTTTATTTCTAAGCTTTTTAAAAAAAATTATAAAAATAGGCTTTTTTCCAAACTAATTTAAAAAATAAGCCAATTATGCTTTGGACAAGTAATAACTTGAAATAGAACGTGGGCCAAGAGAAATAGTTGCCATATGTAACGATTTCAGTCAGGTGAATATCGTTGTCATAGCCAACGATTTCTATAATAGCATGCATATAAGTTACGAAACAAGCTATATTTCTAGCTACTTGAGAACATTACAGTAAAAAGTAACTCATCTAGTTTATGTGCATACAATAATCTCAGTTTACAAGTAGATAAGACTTTGTGCAAATATTCATGAGCTATGCTTACCAATTTAACACCATCTCGTGCAGCTAGAGCTAATATGTCGGCACATGATACAGTATCACTACAACAAGCTTCAACTTTAGACTTGATTGCATCAATCACTTCAAACCCCCTAATTGAATTGTTCGCATTCGAAAAAGCAGTTCTCTCCCCTGTAAATGTTGGTGTATCCTCTAAAAGTACAGAGCCATCGCATCCCTAATGCAAAAGAATAGTACTTACTATGATATTCAGTCCATAAAAACAATAGTAATAAATATTTATTTGAAATGTATGACAATAGCTGATTAATAAATAAAAAAAAAAGGCACGTGATTAAAAATATGTACTCACATTCACAAAACAATCATGGAAGAACAAGCGAAGGATAGAAGCACCCATACGTGGTTCCTTAGCAACAGCTTGTCTCATCGTGTTGGTCACAACTTGTTCAAGATCAGGGCAACTCGAACCATAGAAGTTTGGCGTAAGAGCATTGGATGTGTATGTTAGAAACAACATTAGAGAATAGAATACACAAACACTGACTAAATTTGAAGCCATGGATTAGCTCAATATATATATGATATGAAACTTGTGTAAAGCTTATTAAGGCAAGGTGAGAAAGATGATGGAAAACTTATATGGTTGAGTCACTTATATATATAATATCAAGAAACGTGAGACGTTGCATGCAATCGATGTGTATCCATGTTGAGCGGTTCAGCTAAGAAGCAAGTCAATTGGGAGTAGACATTTCAAACATAGTAAATCAAAACACCCACCACACCCATCAGTTTCAGATAATGTGCTAAGTTATCATGTAAGATAAACCTTTGATGAACTTCTTAATTTACCCTTTGACCTTTCTTACTATCTTTTTTAACTAAGAATTTATAATTTATACCTGATATAAATATATTAGAGGGTATTTTCATAAATTTATTTTTATACCTGAAACCATAATGTCCATACCAGATATACGTTTCTGTGTTTTTATGTCTTTTGTATTTTTATATCTGATAACAATACCTATATCTCATATGATAATAGTTATATCTGATATAATAATACACTAGCATGTGTCCGGGTAATAGCACGGTAGTAATATTTAGTAATATCAAATGTATCTTGAATAAAAAAAATAACAAATGATTAATTGGATGATTTTAAGTTGTTAATATAAAATGTAGTTTGAATTTATATTTGATGATATACGAAGAGGATAATTAAAAAAAATTGTTTACATTTGTTAGTTTGTTAGGTCATTTCTTCACCGTACTCTACACTATTAGCCTCTTCTCATTCTTCTAATGTAAATAAGAAGAAAGGTGTTAAAAAGACACATAAAGTGATCATGTGTAGAAAGTCTATTTTATCCTAGGTAATCAATTAAGTATAGTTTTTTTTCAAGACACAAAATTAAAAATCTCAAGCTTGGCAAAATAAAAAAAGTAAAGCAGTAGCGAATAACTTGAAATCTAACGAATTATAGAATTTAAAATAATAAATAAAGCAATAATTTCTTTGGCTAAGCAACTAAGCCTAAAAAATAAAACTACATTTACACAAAGTTTCATCATAAACTGAGGAAGGATTAAAGAGAATAACTATCCTTATTTACAACATAATGAAGCTGTAAGCTATCAGCATATTTTATGGTAACTATAATCAAATTACCATTCTCTGAATACTCCAGCAACTATTTCTTAAATTCAATTACATGTTTTAGTTGTAAATGAGGTTGCATATACATAGAATATATTAGTTTCAAATAACTCATGACAATTTACTTCCTAAATTCAGGTAACTCCAACAACGCTACCATTATTAAAGAACAAAGTTTAATTTCAAAGGGAGTTGTAAAGTTCATACTTCATACCTCATTATTATCATATTTTTTGTACTAAATAAACAAATCTCGCATTTATCATTTATGATTTCAAATACATTTCCACCACACCATTTTTTTTTTTTTTTTGTCTTACCAAGATGATGATAATGTTTGAAGCTCTATATGTGTTAATTCTTAAAAAACCCATGAATAATTTTTGCATATGTATTTCTATCTGGGGGAGTTATTCCTTGACATTTCTTCATAATACTTCATGCATTCATCAAAATCACCAAGAGAGACATAGTTAGCAATCATGAAATTATAAACTCCTACATCAGGTTGACACCCTTGATCCTCCATGCTTTTGAAAATCTTAACAGCATCATCAACATGACCAGCTTTCACAAACCTTCTATAAGAAAACTATATGTCCTACAATCTGGACAACACTCATCTTCCACCATCCTTTCCAAACACCTCTCCATTTCACTAACCCTACCTTCGCTACCCACCAATCACCGCATTATAAGTCACACAATCGAACACCACTTTCCCCCTCAATGAATTCAGCAACAAATTCGCAGTCCCTGCATGCGACCGCTTACACGGCCACGTTAACAACGCATTAAATTCCTCACTACCACACTTCGACCCAAACTCACCAAATTTCCTAAACGAAAGTATCGAACTATATCAACATCCAAACGAAACAAAACCAAAACAAAATAAAGGGAAGAGTACCTATTGTATCAGTGAAAATAATTCAGTTAGAATGAAGTTGTGATGGGTATGTTGCGTTAGTTGCGTTATTCATCAAATTTTTGTCCACCATAATCCTATATTCCTTTTGTAAAGAACTCTGATTTATGGGTAAATGTGGGTTTGATATTTTTATTTTCAGTTGAGCAAGTTTATCATATCCTCTTGATTAGTTTTGAAATAGTTTAGGATGGGTAAGCGTGGATTTGCTGGTTTTGTTCTCATTTATTGAAATTTATCATCTCTTTTTTTAAAGCCTAAGCAATGTGTTAATTTTAAAAATCTTATTTCAGCCAAACCTATGATTTAATAGTTACATTAACCTATTTTTTTGTATTTTTTCACCCAAAACAATGAAAAACTTCTATTTGTAATTTGGAGACCTAACATTAAATCATGCTCATAAATACTAATATAAGATATAATTGATATCACAATATTCTGATATAATATTTCTTAACCATGAATAAAGTCTTCATTGTATCTCATAATAATCCCTTGTATTAAGAATATCAGGAGCAAATAATTACACACACACACACACACACACACACACACACACACACACACACACACACACACACACATATATATATATATATATATATATATAGGGGAGAGATCCAATAAGAAGAATGTTTAAAATAAGAATAATAAGAAGAGATATTAACCATTCAAATGGTAAGATCCAACGCTATAGATTTCACGTAAAAAAATTGGTTATTATAACAATAAAAATTGTCATAATAATAATAAAAAGAGTCACTATAATAATAAAAAGAATCATTATAAGTGGAAAAAACTTATTTGGTGACTATGAGTTAAAAAATGGTCATTATTCGTATGTAAAATATCATCCGTTGGATTTAAGAGATGAAGAGTCAAGATGTCTTCTCACCCTTCTAATTTTAAGTGCCCTTTTTACTTTAACATATATATATATATATATGGAGAGATCCAATAAGAAGAGTGCTTAAAATAAAAAGAATAAGAAGAGATTTCAACCCTTTAAATGGTAAGATCCAACGCTAAAGATTTTATGTAAAAAAAAGTCATTATAAATGAAAAAAAATTATTTGGTCACTATGAGTTAAAAAATGGTCACTATGTATACGTAAAATATCATCCATTGGATTTAGAAGATGAAAACTCAAGATGTCTTCTCATCTTTCCATTTTAAGAACCCTTTTTATTTTAACTTTTACATGTATATACTTACTCTAATAATTGAGTCCACAAATTGCATGATACCTCTTTATGGCTATGGTTAGGGGGATTAGAAATTGCCAAAATGTCCTTTCAAATTGGTTTTATACATCTTACTCAAAGCTTGGCTGTTCGACTAACACAAATTTTTCATTTGAGATATGTCTATCCTCATATTAGCCACACATCTACCTTCATATGTCTATTCCAACGTTACCGGACATCCACCTCCAATACATTCATCTTTAAAAAAAATGATCTCTCTATTGAACTTTCCTTTCACTTATCTTTAAGAGGCATAGCAATTTCAATATATTTCATTAGTGCCATCCAGACATTAAAATGTGCATGCAATTGATGCAAATTTAAACATATTGTCATGTTGATTAATCAATAAAATAAACTTTTCAGTGATTAAATCCGAAAACAAATATGATGAATAATTGAATGAAGTGCATGCAAATTAAAGAATCTTTATCAATATAGTCATCCTTTCAATGATTAAGCCCCACAAAACAAATATGATGAATAATTTAATAAAAAATGTTTAACTACCTAATTAATATTATTAAAACTAAAATGATAGGAGTCTACTGTTGAAGAGAAAAAAGTGGACAAAGAAAATACTCCATAAATACATCCATGTGCTCCTAGTATTTTGACAAGGCTTGTATACTTGGTAAGAATTACATCAAACAGAATTATTAACTTATCTAAATGCATGGAAATTATAGGTTAGTTGATTCTGAGAACGGCTATTAATTTGGCGATTGTGACCCTAATTTATTGTGTCCCCTTAATAATTGGGGAAGTGTAGTAGGAAAAAAATAAAAGCTTCCACGGTATTTTTCACTCGAATAGTAGTATCGTTTTGGCTGAGATAACTTGAATGATATACTTGTGTCCAATATTTTATTTTGGCTTAAAGAGTACTTACGTAACCATCAAATCGATAAATGATATAAACGAGATTTGATGTTATATTATTTTGTGATATATTTGACTTTTTCGGTTTTCAAGACACGATTTAAAACTTCTTTTTCTCAAAATTCGTAAGACAAAAAAATTATGTAAAATTAATATTCTAAAAATTTATATCGAGACACATCCAATAAGACCCCACTTAAATATGTTATATTATAATTAGAATTTATGGTTAAATTTTCTAAACTTTGACTCTCAAAATAAAAATGCAACAACTAATATGGGACGACTTTCACGAACTAATCTTTTTAACATGTATATTCGTGCCTAAAATATGTGATGGGACGACAATTGGTGCGTAAGGGGGATGCATGTCATATACAACAGGACAAGTACCAAAGTCTGAGCAAAATTAATTGATATTGTATAGATAATTATATTAGATGTAAGTCATGTATATTTACAGAAATTGTGAATTACAAATTATTGAAGGCTGATACATAGATTAATCATTCCTGTCATAAAACTATATATTAATAATGAGAAATCCCCAATTTTAGTTTTTTGTATTTTTATATCCTTTATATTTTTATATCTATATAACAATAGTTATATCTAATATAACAATAGTTATATATAATATAACAATAATTATATATGATATAACAAAATTTATATATGATATTTCAATATGTTGATTTTATTTATATTAGGTATGATTGTAAAAAGCCTCTATTAATAATCATAGTACGAAGTATATATCAACAATGAATCCAATTGACAATGTGCGTGCTCGATCAAAATAAGAAAGACGAGAAAAATTAAGATTTCTATATTAATTTTGGATGTGATTTCCATCTTATCTTGTGGAGGATAGAAGTCTATATCACCCATTTTAAGTTCATAACTACAGCAGTTGCACCTATATCAATAATAATCCAGTTCAATTCAAATAACGATGGATGACTTTTCTTTAAAGAAACACACACATGAACATACATTTGACCAAACTTGTGCATGTGTTTCTCATTCTGCCAACAGATTCTAATGGGGCATATATAATTCCAATAAATATGGCGAGATAAACTTCAACATCGTCACAAAAATACGTCTACAGTTCATAGAGATTATAGAGACTCGCATTATATAGAAAAGATAGGAGTAAGGGTCAAATGTACTGGCACGTATAGCTGTATTATAAAGGTTTTTCTAATTCATATCAGGATATTGAAATTTCAAATAGTGTTATTATTATATAAAATATAGGCATTGTTGTATCAGATATAGGTGTATAAAAAATGAAAAACTAATATCAGGTATAAACATGATGATACCAGATAAATGTTCCCTGATACATTTATATTTATATCAAGTATAAATTAGGAATTTCTCATTTATTATACAATATCAAAATTGTAATTACTTTTCCTTATAAAAACTAAAATATATAGCAACTACTCGGGGTTAATTATATTTTGCTAATTTGAGGAAACATGTTTTAATTTTTACTTGTTTACATGATTAATAAAAAATACAATAGATCTTATTGGCTTATCATCATACAACTATACAAGTAGCAAGCAGCTCAATATATTTTTTTTTATCCCAAGATATCCCGCCAGCCAGCTGTTAGAGAACTAATATCCCGTCCTACTGCCATCGCACTAAGTGATCAAGATGGCACTAAGTGATCAAGGAGTAGCCAAATAGTTTGCTTTATTCACATAGGAGGGATCGAACCCATGATCTCAGTAGCAACTAAATATATGATTCTTCATATTTGTTTCTCAAAGTTGGCATTTACTTACAAGCATCACCTACAAAACTGAAACTTCAACCATTTTACAATATCAAGCCCCAAATCATTGACCTTCGCGACAAATCAAATAACAAATGTTACAAGAGATGTTATTCCACAAGTCTAAAGTTACTAGAATTTTAATAGAAGTTTTTTATGTAACTATGAATATAATATATTTGTACCTCTAACTTGAAAGAGAAAAAAAAAATTACGTTTGATGAAATTAGTTAAGACTTCTCAGTCAGGAAAAGTAAGGGGAAAACTTAACAAATTACGAATGGAACTCTTCTTCATTTTCACTAGTTTGTATGACTAGCGGGTAGCCACTCTAAACAACTAAAAATCCAAAGACGAAATAACGGTCAACAGTCCATTATGTACATATTATAGAATATAAATGTTGGAGTAGTTGCCAAATCATTGTCCCAAGGAGCAGCCCCAGCACATGCCACGTAGCGTGTCCATAATTACTTTTTTTAAATTTTTTAATTCATACTTAATATAAATTATATCAGGAAATTAAGATCTCAAATACAACTATTATTATATCAAATAAAGTTATTTTTATATTAGATATAGAAATACAAAAGATATAAAAATACTAAAAAACTCATATTAAATTTAGACATTATAATCTCAAATATAAGATAAAAATTATAAAACCTTTATATATTAATATCAAGTATAAATTAGAAAATTTTCATTACGTACCTCTGTGAGTTATGATCCATTGATCGAATATTAGCTTATTTCTTCAATGTTCATATTATAACTCTATAAACTTAAGAATTCAAATGGAGTGCATTACATATCTCCCACCCACCCACCCCCTTTTTATTACTCAGTAAGACGTCTGGTTTGTCCGCCTCTATAATATTATAGTACTCCGTAGCTATTTGAACCAAAGACATTACAGAAGCGAAATTAATCTGTTTTATATCCAATCATTCAGCAAGATGAACTACATTAGTAGTGGACAAGTCAAGGGAGTGAAGGCCCCCTACTTTTACATTAGTAGTGGACAAGTCAAGGGAGTGATACTTTTAAGTTGTTATTCAATTTATCTTAAAAAAATTAATTAATAAAAAAAAAATCAATAGTAAATAATAAAAAAATAAGTTTTAATCAATAAAAATTAGCTAAATTGTTACACATCACTCACGATTACTTAAGATCACCCGTGAATTTTACTTAAAATTTCCATATTACTCTTACCTCTTTTTTAACCTTCATTTGTCTAGCTACTATTACATTTCATATCACTCACATAAACTCCAACACTCCCCACACCCAAAAAACAACAAAATTTCGAGGCGCCCTAACAAGAATGTGACGCAGAAGAAGATAGCGAACATTGTGGCTTTTTTCTAGCAGAGATATTTTTTTTCTAATTTCTTGTGGTTTCTCGTGGTGGTTGTAGGTGGAAGGGCAGTTTTGGTGGGGAGTTGTTTTTGGAAAAGGGGTGCTTGTATAATGTGATGTGGTGATGGTAAGGGCGCCTAGCTTAGGTGCCGCCACCGGGTCAAAGCGTCTAGATCAAGCGCCTATCCAAATGCCCTTGTCACCGCCACGAGGCCCGCGACACATTACATCAGAACCCCCACTAGTAGAAAAGCATCTAAGGGGTTGCATAATACCTAATCATCAAATGCTGCGGATTTTTAAAAAAATTGCGGCACTTGTAACACACAAAAAAGATAAAAGTTCAGCACATCTCCGTCTTCTCTCAACGCACAACTTAATCCTCAACTTCCCTTACCCTATCTCCTCATAACCCTTAGTCCTCCCACACCCAATCCCTCACATTGCCTTTCTAACCCTAACTTCTTTCTAATGTGCCCATAATTCCTTCTCTCTAACGCACTTCAAAGCCTACTCCTCTCTCCCACTCGTGTCTCTATGGAAATCGCATAGTAATGCTTTAGTCTTTGCATAGGCCCTATCTCTACCCCATTTTGATTTCGAGAAGTCTACATACCGCGAACTTGGGATTCTAAAGGTCTGCATTGGCCCTATTCTATGTTTTTGTTATTTCATTTGGGTTTGTCAATTCTTGGCCTTGCATATACGTGTTATTTAGTGGGTTAATTTTGGTTTATTGATTTCTTGAATTTCTCGATTCACTATGTTTAATCTTTCCTCTTCACAAAAAGTATAAATAAAAATATTACTCCTACCATTTGTTAAAGATAAATAAATATTTGTTATGGGTAAGTTTAAAAATGTCTATTCTCAAGAGAAGCGGTGAAGAAATACACAAGTATTTATTGCTTTGTTAATAAATTACGGAGTTATTAGTTATTCATACTACACGTTCAATACACAAAGAAGTATATATTGTATACAATTAAGATGTTGAGTTGAGTTGAGATAGAGACTCTTATAGTCTTGTTCATGTATGTTATACAAAGGGTTAAGTATGCCAACTTTACAACGGAGTAGCTCTTAGCCTTTAGGATCGGAATTTGATGTCCAAGCAAAATTCACGATTTTTTATGGCTTTGTTCGAGACAACATCATATGTGTTTCCATAGAAAACACTAGCTAGGTTAATGCTCTTTGAACCTTCTATAGCTAGGTTAGTGAATAGCTCAGACAATACCTTCAAATACTAATTCTATTCAAATAAATTAAAGCTAAAGCTAGAACTTTTGAAAACATAAATTAAAGATAAGGTTTTAAAATTATTTTGTATACATATTTATAATGTTCTTCATTAAGATCCCTACATAATGGAAATATGAAAATAAGTTTTTAAATTAATTGAAAAAACTAGTATGTATAAATATTCATTCCATTCAACTTAAAGTTATTCAAAGTGTATCTTGCTTTGGTTTATTATTGATTTCGAAAATTTAACTTTCATACTTAGAATTTGTACTTGGTTTCATACTTAATTAGTTTTAAAATTTACAGATCGAATTTGAAGACTTTTCGTTTGGCTTCTAATTAAAGGTACTTTTCGTGTTCTTATTTTTTCTCTAGAATAAATCATCTCTAATAAAATGAAGCATAAATATATAGAAGTTCTTCATGTAAAATAATTACCATATAATTAGAGTTAGACAAATATATGAAATAAATATATTATATTTTATTTATTGGACTATGCATAATGATTGAAAGAGTGGTTTGAGGTGATGGTAAAAATAGATTTAATGCAATGATAGGATATGTTGAGGTAGTCCCATTATAGGGAAAATTTTGTCAACTTTTTTTATTGAAAATTATTGTACTTGTCATCATTAGATGTACTATTTTCTATAATCTTTGATTTTTTTTTTAGTGGAGAGTATTAGATATGGCTTGATTAGATTTTCTTAATATATAAAATAATATTTTCGATGATTAATTACATTGCCTTGAACTTCCTATTCAAGTTTATTCGTTTATTTTTTAGAACTTATTCGAAATATATTGAGATTAGATGTATAGTAAATGGACCTCAACGAAGTACTAATGAGGGGTTGAGGAGTTGGCTAGAGTTGCACATAGACACCAAGTAGATAATCAGTCTAAGATAATTATGTGTCCTTGTTGTGATTGTAATAACTCAAGGGGTTATTGTGACATCAATGAAATCAAATATCATTTGTACATTAAGGTTTTAAATCATATTATCTAAGGTGAAATTGGCATGGTGAAATGATACATTTTTTAGGCAAGCGCTAGTAGGGACAAGATATCTTGTAATGAAGATATTGTTAATGTAAATGAGGAATACAATAAGGGTAGTGATGAGGATAGAATAGAAGATGATAGAATAGAAGATGATAGAATAGATTAGATAATGTAAGATGTAGAGGATTATTTAACAGAACTTACTCATATCTTTGATACTATACTTAGAGTTGCAGAGAAGCCTCTATATCCATTCTTGTACTTCAGACACTAAGTTGAGCACTACCATGAAACTATTCACCTTAAAGGCACGCCACAACTAGACTGATAAGAGTTTCACACACTTGTTAAAAATTTTATCAGACATGCTTTCAGAGGGCAATAAACTGCCACTTTCTACCTACGAGGCCAAGAAACTCGTGTATCCTATGAAAATGGAGTATGTGAAGATCCATACATGTCGAAATGATTGAGTGCTATATTAAAATGAGTATATGGATTTCTAGATGAATGTTCATTGTGTGGAGTGCCTCATTACAAGAAGAAGTACAATAAGGTAGAGTTGAGAAAGAAGATGATATCGCCTAAGATTCTTTGGTATCTTCCAATTATACCGAGATTTAAGTGCCTTTACTCCGATGATAGAATTGATAAATTGTTGCGGTGGCATGCTAAGGAGAGGAATAAGATGGGTTGTTAAGGCGTCCGAATGATTCTCCTCAATAGAGGAACATCAATAGGAAGCTCAAGAGTTTTGGTGGGGAAGATTAGAATCTTAATTAGCCTAGGTCTTTGTATGGATAGAATAAACCCATTCGGGACCTTGAGCACCCAATAGCACTTGGTCCGTTCTTCTCACCATCTACAACACTAGTGGAAAAAATGACATATACCACTGTTTATATGCTCCGATTCTTCATAAAACCGGAGTATATATTTATGGATTATTTTTATATATTTTTTCGGTGTAAAATTAAGCTTTGTGCTCCGGTTTATTAAGAACCGGAGCATATATCAACTTTATGCTCCGGTTGCTTAGAAAACGGAGCATATTCCTTTTACCTATTAAAGAAACTAAGCTAGCTACTTCCCTTTTTGCCTCCAACCAAGCAGCACACAACACAAACTTCAAATTCCCTTTCTCCCACGAAACACATGCAGCACCTCTCTTCAAATTTCCATTCTCCTCTTCTTTTATGTCTATCCACTCACCACCACCGTCGCTGCCGACATGGTCGTCCTCGACATCAATGGCACTCCTCTCAGAACCGGCTCCAACTGCAACATTGTCCCAATTGTCTAAGGTCGAGGCTTAACTGTAGGATGTAGAAACTCTACTTCTTCATGCCCACTCTGAAACTCTACTTCTTCATGCCCACCACTAGAATTTTCGAACAACAATCAGTTAAAGGTATATTCAATTTGATGTCTTTAATTTGTTTTTATATTCCCCCAATTAATTTATTGATTTGTTTAACTTGCATGATATAGATTAGTGAATTTTTAAACGATTAATGTGCACCGAATTTCCATTAAACTGTTCAATTGAATTTTTAGCGAATTTTTAGCAAATTGCATTCATTATATTATTGTTTTTGGTATACTAATATATATTACTATTTTATTTGTGAGTTTGGTTTGGGGTAGCCAATATAATAAAGTCTCGTTCAGGAATGGAGGATTATGATGATGGTGACAAGAAGCTGGAAAGGATGAGTTCGTTCGGGAACAAGAGGGTGAAGCTTGGTGTTGTCAAAGCTCGATCGCTTAGCATCTTGTTGGGTCAGACGAATACTTTAAAAAATATTGCTGCAGATCATGCAACTGTGCAGCAAGACGAAAAGGCTACCAATTTGGATTGTCATGACTAACAGCTGAGCTAAGGATGATGGATTTCTTGAGGTTAGAGTAATCTAAGCTGCTTGAATTACGAAAATTATATACATATCTATATAGATGTCAGTTTTTGACGTACATACGTTGGTGCAACTCCAAAACGTGAAGACTACTCTTCATCATATAGAGTTCATGGGCTATTATACTGTTTTATATAATATGTGCTTATTTGGTGTAATTAATGGTGAATAGTGCAGTTTTAGTTGTAGTTTTAAGTTAATTTATACGGTAAACATGTTAATTTTGAGAAATATATTGAATAGGAAATTAAATGGACGATTGATGTTTTTGCTTATTGTTGTTTGGTGCAACTGTATAATAAGTAATGTCTATCTGAATATTTTATTGAATTTTTAGCTGAATTTTCTTCTCTTTCCTCTTTGTTTTTATTGCTTGTTTTCTTCTTAAATCTATGTGTTACAATAGCATAATATAGCATAATAGCATAACTGACTGACCCATGCATTCATTGTATTTCATATATAGGGGTGTATGACTACTTGTTTAAGACTTCTTGTGATCTCACAAATGATTGTAAGCATGTAGATTGCTTTTTTTGTATTTCAGAACATGGGTCCTCCTATAGCTCTATGTTGAAGTAATGCATCTGATTGCTTTTTTTGTTTGTTTGGATGAAGACTCGGATTTGGTTGTTCAAAGTGTTTTTTACTTCCTAATTTCAGTCATAGCCATCCTCATCATTGCAAACAATATCCAATGATTATTTTATTTCATTCAAATACTAGGTGTGAGTAGTATGAGATGTAACGCATGTTTCAGGCGGTGGTGCCTTTGGCTTTGAAAGAATTGGCATCATCTGGTGCGACAAATCGAAGGAATGCTGCCTTCTGCGTTGGTGAATTCTGCAGACATGGCGGTGAAGTGGCTTTAAAGTATCCTGTGTCTGTTTTTTAAGTTTCACTCAAGTTTGTTTCCTTTATTAAAGGATCATATTGTTTTTGGATTGTGGCCTGAGAATACTCTGTATGTTGATTAATTACCTGAATGAATTAGAAGCAGTGCAGGTACTTTCTACTTTTTTGTTGATCTGACTCTGGTCTTGGATTATCGTTATTAGCCTGTTTTCCCTTAAATCTGTGTGAGATATTATGGTGATAATTTGAAGGGACTCCATCCACTTTTTGGTGAATCTGAACCAGATGACGCCGTGAGGGACAATGCAACAGGTGCTGTGGCAAGGATGCTTATGGTGCACTCTGAGGCTATCCCATTAAATCAGGTTAGTTACTGGCTTTTCTGGAGAGTTTTATTAGATCTTGATAAGATCCTGAATCGTGAATGGCCTGACTGTTGTCTTTACTTACTCTTGGTTCAGGTACTACCTGTTTTCCTGAAAGCTCTTCCTATAAAAGAAGATCATAAGGAGTCCATTACTGTTTATAGTTGTGTTTGTAATCTTGTTTTGGCATCCCACCCTCAGGTATTTTGCACTTCTGTGCTAACTAGTTATGTTATATTAGTCTTCTTGAGGGTTCTTCAACAAATCACTTGCTTGTAAATTTCTTATTTCGTCTATACGGCAGATCTAGCCTCTAGTTCCAGACTTGGTGAATCATTTTGCTAAAGTGGCATTGTCACCCGTTGAAAATAGTGAAGTTAAAGCTCTTATAGCAAGAGTATTAAAAGGCAGTGCCTCGTACCAGAAATCACTGATTGTGTTCATGTGCTCACTCTTGAAGGTTAAAGCTCCTGCTTGTCCATATCTTTACTGTTTTTCTTGTTCAGCACTTGAACTATAAAAGGCTCAAGATGCATTATATTGTCGATGAAAGCAAATAACCCAGTTGACAGTTCAGCGCTCGTACATTGTAGCAAATTTCTATATTTATATCTATATATATACATATTTAGTTGTTATGTATAATTTAGTTTGTAACTCTAATCATGTACAATTATATTTGAATCTTAGTTTTATATAAAGAGTATTGAAATCCTTTGAGCTTGCTTTGTTCTAATATTCGTATTGAATAATATTTCCAATAACAATAATTAGCATTTGCAAAAAAAAAAAAATAGACTTTATGCTCGGGTTTTTGGAAAACCGGAGCATAAAATGCTATTATATGCTCCGGTTTTCCAAGAACCGGAGCATAAAGTTTCCATTATGCTCCGGTTCAAACCGGAGCATAAAGATATTTGCAATATGCTCCGGTTAAATCTACTTCGGGCCAAAACCGGAGCATAAAGCCTTCAAAAAACCGGAGCATATGTGGTTTTTTCCACTAGTGCAATTTGCTTCCTGGTTATGCATGAAGTGCAAGTAAATCATGTTGTCGCTTCTAATATCTAGACCTAAACAAACCAGTAATGACATAGACTATCCCGCTTATCGATGATTTGAGGTTGTTGTGGGAGGAAGATGTCCATGTTATTTATGCTTACGGTAAGTCAAAATTTCACTATGTGCCATGATCTTCTATACTATCAATGGTTTCCTAGCTTATGGAAATCTTTCTAGGTACGTTGTGAAGGGAAAGATTACATGTCTAGTATGTAAATAAGATATAAAGTTTGTGCGCTTGCAAAACTATGGGAAGCATGTTTATATGGGTTTTTACAAGTACCTTTCTGAAGATCATCATTTTACAAGAAAGTGGACAGGTTTTAATGGCTCCATAAAGATTCAAGAAGCTCGTATCCCTTAACGTGTGATTCAAGTACATAGTCGAGTGAAGAGCATTGAAACCATGTTTATTAAGAGCTTTAAAAGTGAATCGGCGGGTGGTTATATGAAGAGGTACGTGTTTTGGATTCTTCCTTATTGGTGGAATTTTGAGGTTAGATATATTTCCCTGATGTTATGCACATTGAGAAGAACATTTTTGATTTTATTATTAAGACTCTCTTGAATATAGCAGGTAAAACTTAGGATGGGGTTAAATTTAGGAGATACATAACTACAATAGGTGAACGAAATTATATTGTCTCCTCAAGAGCATGGTAAGCGATGGTATCTTCCTCCATCTTGGTTCACATTGTCCATAAGGAGAAGGTCAGCTTTTGTGAGTCTTTTCATGGACTAAAGGTTTCAGTTGGGTTCTCATCGAATTTTGCAAGACTTGTGTCAACAAATGATCTGAAGTTGAATGAAATCCCATGATTGTCATGTGTTTATGCAATAATTTCTTCTAGTTGCTACTTGAGGGATATTGCCACCACAAGTGAGATAAACAATTACAAGGATGTACATCTTTTTCAATGCTATTTGTAGCAAGATGATAAATCCAATAAAGTTAGATAGCTTAAAAGCTAGTGTAGTTGAGACCATGTATTGATTTAAGATGTATTTCCCATATTTTTTCTTTGACATTATGTCTCACTTGGTCATTCATTTGGTTCATTAGATTAAGCTTTGTGGACTAGTTTGGGGGAGGTATATGTATTCCTTTGAACAAGAGATGGGTATCTTGAAGGCCAGAGTCATGAACCAGCCAAAGTGGAGGCTAGTATTGTCTAGATAATAGTTTATGAATAAGTTGTATCATAAATTGCTCAGTATCTGACCCGTGTTCATGAAATTGGGGTACCAAAATCTAGATATGAGGGGAGGCTTGAAGGTCATGGCACTATTGATCGAAAATGAATTTCACTTAGTTTTGAGATTGAAATGTAAGGTCGAACTCTCTGTTTTGCAAAATCTAAATGAAGTCCATCCATACTTAGATGAAAACATGAACATTCTAAGGAGTCATATTTGATAAAGGAGTATAATGCTACATTTGTTACTTGGTTCAGAGAAAGGTCCATGGCTCAATTATCAGCCACACACCCAATGATGTTTTTGATACACTAAGATGGTTGACATATGATGTTAAAGTTCAAGTTATGTCGTATGGTGCTTTATAATTTTTTTTACATTATTAGTTAGTTAATATGTAATTAAAAAATATTAAATAGTTATATTATTTATTATTGAGTATTAATATAAAAATAAAAGTACGAATATTAAGATTAATAAATTAGTATTACTCCCTCCATTCTTTTTTCTTCCTATTTGGAATCCGAGAAGAAACCGAGACAATATTAAATATCATTAAGATTTTATAAAAATAATTTAAATTAATCTGAAAATAAGATCAAATTCTATTAAAAATTAATGTAAGTGGATTGAGAATTATATAAGTAATGGGCTTTTAAAAAGTCTATGGTAATGAAAAATAAAAAAAAAAAACTTTTCCACTCAATCATAATAGTAGACCAAAATAAAAGGATTTCAAATAAGAACAAAATTTTAAAGTTTTCGAATGGGGAAAACTGGAAGAAAAAAAAACAAAGGTCGTGAGTGTAATTAGCTTTACGTATTGAATAAATAAATAAAATTAATTATTATAAATAATTTAATTGGTATGTATAAAGTCATTTTAGTTTTTAATAGTAAAATAAAATAATTTGTATAAGAAGTGAAAAAATAATTAAACTATTTTTAGTTAACATATTAATTAATTACTCCATATTTAATAAGTTTGAAAATAAAATTAGTGATATTAAGTTTACTAAATTAATATTATTTAGTTATTTTTTCATCATGAATATAGAAAATTGATTAATTAGCATAAGTATTTTTTTATAATAAATTGAAATTAATTAGTATAATTTAATTCATTTAGTATAAAGAATGAAACAAAAAATAATCAAACTGTTTTTAGTTAATGTATTTAGAATAAATTAGTAAGTATATAATAATTTTTTATTAAAACTTAATAAATACAATAAGCACATTTAATTTGAATTTTTTATTTAATTATTGAAATTATATATATTCATCAATTAATAAAAAATTAATTTAGTTTTTATATCGCAGTAAACTAAAACACTAACACTGTTATTAATTCCATAAATTAGTATACAATGCAATATAATACCATACATTACTATACTTATTCCGTAGACATATCAAATGATTCATATGGATTATTAAGACCCTCGGCTTATTAAGTTAGTCGTGTTTATCATTTGATAATTTTTGAATAGTAAATATAGAAGCTTTAATGGCGGGAATCGACCTTGCGTTGTTAGTCATGATTGCGGGGTTAAATAGTAACGAACATGACTTCGCAGCCATTGCTGACTATATGAGGTTATTTATCACTGTTATTAAGTAGTGTTAATAATATTATTAACATTTGAATCATAACTGTTATTGGCTTTGACATGTCACACCATTTTATTGGTGTGACAAACCTAATTATATACACTGATAAATAGGCTTTAGTTTCCGTGAGCATTAAATAGTATGTTATATTATTACTATATACAAACCTAATTATATAATAAATACATACCTGATATCATTATTTGTATATTTGAGACCTTTATTTCTATATTAAGATAATAAATTAAATATTTAAGACGTTTGATTCTATAAATTAGATAATAACTTATATAAGATCAAAACATAAATTGAAATAAAAAAAATACAATACCTGAGATCTATTTTTGTGTAACTAAGACCTTTATTTCTATAACTGAGATAATAAATTTAATATCGTAGACGTTCAATTCTATAACTAATATATTGTATACGATCAGAACATAAATTTAAATAATAAATACAATACCTGAAATCTTTTTTTTTTGTATATTTGAGACCTTACTTTCTATAACTTAGATAATAAATATAAAATCCTAGACATTTGATTCTATAACTGAGATAATAAATTATATATGATTAAAATATAATATCTATAAACTGAAATTATAACTTTTGTAGCTCATATAAAAATGAATATACCCGATAGATTAATTTATGTATATGATATCCTTATTACTACAACTGAGATAATAATTTGATTCATTATATTATATAACCAAGATATATTTGGGGTATATATGTGTATATCTGTGTTATATATTAGCTAAGATAATAAATTTATTCATAGATTGAAAATACTATAACTAATATATTAATTTCTAAAACTAAGATATCATTCAATATAGAAGATTATTATAAATTTGATAATATTGAAAATATTGGTGGATGTCTTTCAAATAAAACAGTGGCTATTTATGATGAAACTTTTTTGTTATACAAGTCTCATTCAAGATTCTTAGGATTTTGTGTTAGAAAATCTTAACTAGGAAAGTTAATGGGAAATTAGTAGAGTGCTACTTTCGATGCTCAAAAGAAGGATTTTATAAAGGAAAACAAAAGAAGAATGAAACTAATTAATAATGATGTTGATATACCTTTATTGGATGTTGATACTAATTCTGATTTGACAAAGAGAAAATTAAGAGTAGTAAATGATACTCAGGTAGGATGTAAAGCTTATATCAGATTCAAGAGCTCAAAGTAAGGAGAATTCATTGTTGTTGATATAATGTAACTCATAATCATGAATTTGTGGATAAAGCAGTATGACATCATCTAAATTCTAAAAGATATATCAGAGAAAAGATTGGAGAAGTTATTGAGAAAATGGTTGAGAGGGGTATCAACCCTATGGATTCATATAATTATCTTTGAAATGAAGTTGGTGGAGAAGAAAATCTTGGATACGCTAAAAGAGATCATTTGAATTACATTACAAGATACAAAATACAAACAGTAGAAGGAGGAGATAATCAAGTCTTGTTAGATACTTTGCAACAAAAAGCTAAAGCAAATCCTAATTTCTTTAGCAGATTGAAGTTTAGAGATTTAAATAATATAATAGCATATTTTTGGAGAGATTCAATGATATTGGAAGATTTTAAATGTTTTGGAGATGTTTTGATATTTAATACAACTTACAATAAGAACAGATACAACCTAATTTGTGCTCCATTTGTTGGTATCAACAATCACCGAAGAACAATAATGTTTGGATTTTCTTTTATTACAAATGAGAAAACTGAAATATTTGAATGGTTATTAGATACATTCAAGAAGTTTATGTGTGGTCTAGTCCCAACATCTTTATCGATCAAGATCTTGCTATGTGCAATGCAATAAAAATGGTAAAACTCTAAAACTTTATACCTTTTATTATATATATATATATATAATAATTATTTTAATGATTACTTTTTATAGGTCTTCCCAACATCAAGACATCGGTTATTTCAATAATTATTTTAATGATTACTTTTGTATCATATTTTGGTAACTTAAAGAGTGAAGATGAGTTCAAAGCAATGTTTGATAAATGTCTAATGGGATGTGATAATAAAGAAGAATTCAATGATTTGTGGGCTAAAATAATAAAGAAATAAAATCTGAGTGACAATGAGTGGTTTATCAAGCTACATGGCTTGCGTCAAATGTGGTGTACAACATTGAATAAATATATGTTCTCTGCTGGCATATTATCATCTCAAAGGTTAGAAGTAACAAATCAGGCTATCTCTTTTAAAGCCAATAAAAGTACCCGTCTTTTTGATTTTTTTCACATATTTGAAGATACTGTAAAAATACAACGATCTACTAAGAAATCTTATAACTTTAGGTGCACAACTGAAAAACCAAAAGTTTCACTTCTAAACTGTAAGTTATTGAAACATGCAGCTGAAGTATATACATTAAAGATATATAATTATTTCTTATATGAGTTTAATTTGAGTATGAGCGCACATATGTGAAGCCTTTATTGGAAAAAGGTAATTTTAGATTTTTTGAAGTTTCTGAGAATAAAGATATGACAAGGAGCAAAACTGTTATGACCACTATTGATTTTACAGAATTTACATGCTCATGTATATACTATCAAAAAACTGGCTTACTATGCTATTATATACTCATAATAATGCATATTCATTCTGTTTTCAAGATTCCAGAAAAGTATGTTAAAAAGCGTTGGACCAGGTTTGCAAAATAAATAGTTTGTGAAGGTATATTATTTTGCAAAATAATCAATTATTTTACATTATTATTTTGTGAGACTTCTTTCAATACTAACATAATATTTCTATTTTCTTCTAAAGGTATTGATTATTGTGAAGATTCTTCAACAGTTAATCAATCATCTATTATATGTACTCCTTGGAGATAAAATGTTATTTGTGTATTCTATGATCTTATAACAACATGCCAAGGAAGTAAAGAAGTAAGAAAAAAATGTGACCAAGCTTTATCAGATTTATATAGAGATGTAATGCAAATAATGCAGTTTGAAGAAGTTATTGAGAAATCTGAGCAAAATGAAAGAATTCCATATCAAAATAAGACGAAAACAAAAGGTAGACCAAAGAGAATAAAGAGATTGACATGTCATTCTGACAAGAACAAAAAAAAACTAGTCATCTTGATGAATTTTGAACAAAAACTCCAAATGAACACATCATTTGAATAATATTATTAATTTATATATATGTATAGTTATTATATATGTTTTTTAAATTATATATATATATGATATAATCTTTTTATTTGAGTTTTTCATAACTTAGATATAAATTTTGTCCTTGCTTATATATTTGAAATTATAATTTATATACCTGAGTTAATATCTTTCTTGATTTTCATATAAAGTGAAAGAATTCTATACATGAGATAATAACTTATATTAAATTTTAATAATGACTTATATAATATAATAAATCCTATACCTAAGATCCTTAATAATTATAACTGAGAATTTAATTACTACAACTAAGATAATAACTTTTTCTCCCTCGTATTTACATAAAACAAAAATGTCTATAATTAATATATATATATATATATATATATATATATATATATATATATATATATAACTTAGATTCTAATCCTAAGTACATTATAAATTACTAATACAAATATATATACAATGTAAAATCAATTTAAAAATTATTATATCAAAAAAAATTCCTAAGATAATAACTTATATTAATTTTTAATACTGAGTTATCTAAGATAATAAATAAATCCTCTACCTGATATAGTTATAACTTAAATCTTAATTACTATAATTGAGATAATAATTTTTCTTCCTCATATTTAAATTCAACAAAAAATGTCTATAATTGAGATTTGTATATCTATAACTTAGATTCTAATTCTAAGTACGATATAAATTACTAATCCAAATATATATACAATCTAAAATTTAAAATCAATTTAAAAGTTATTATATCAAAAAGAATTCCTAAGATAATAACTTGTATTAAATTTTAATACTGAGTTATCTAAAATAATAAATCTTATACTTGAGATCCTTATAGTTATAACTGAGATTTTAATTACTATAATTGACATCATAACATATTTACACCTGAAATAATAACTTTTTCTTCCTTGTATATAAACTATATATAATGGCCTATATCTATATTTTAGATTTTAATCCTGACATAAAAATATCAATATCTTTATTTATTTTCTTATAAAGTGAAAGAATTTCATAAATAATAACTTCTTTTAAATTCTAATACTGAGTTATCTAAGATAATAAATATTATACCTTAGATCCTTACTCGTTATAACTGAGATCTTAATTACTATAACTGAGATGATAAAATTTTCTTCCTCATATTAAAATTAAACAAAAATGCCTATAATTAAGATTTATATATCTAAAACTTAGATTCTAATCTTGAGTACGTTATAAATTATTGTTAAATATATATATAATCTAAAATCTAAAATCAATTTAATTACAAGACGAATACTAAAAAGATAATAATAATTAATATACCTGAGATTCTTATAATTATATCTAAGATCTAATTTATTATAACTGATATTATAATAACTATACACCTTAGATAATGCATTGAGCTGCAAAATATCAATCTTTTTTCTTTTTTTCATACTAATTATGCCTGAGATACTGTGTTATCTAATATAATAAATTATATACCTGAGATAAATACAATATCTAAAATCTAAAATCAATTTAATTATGAAACGAATATTAATAAACTAGTAATAAACTATTTTCTATTTTTCTTGGAATTATTAGCTCGTTGAGCAGCAAGATATCGTTTTCTTTATTCTTTTTCAAATCATTCTTTATTCCTTTGTATTTGTTGTCTTTCAATATCTTTCTCCTCTTGTTATCTAATCTTCTGTTTTTTAACCAATAAATGCTTTGACATAGACCAAGTAAAGCACTTCTTCATAACATCTTTATAAAGAATATTGTATTTATTCTTTACTAACCTTACTGCTAGTTGTGCTCGATAAAATATTCTTCTTTCTCTCTGAAAATTAAGTTATTGTTTAAAAATTAGACATATCATAAATAATAAAAACATAAGCAAAAAAATGCATTTAAAATAAAAATGTATTCTTACCAAATGCAAGTCACTTTCATATATATTGGAAAAAAAAAGGACTCCATATGTTTCATGCAAAATACTCCACAATCTTCGGTTTCTCTACTATTTCTCCAAGAAAAAGCAATAATATTATGCATAAAATTGATTATTAAATCAGCATTTAATGTCCTTTGCTTTAAGAAAGCTCTTGTATATTTAACCTATGTTGACAAAAAATATTTTCAAAACAAATATTAAATATATTAAAAAAAAATGTGTTACTCTTAAAAATATACTTCTATCATCAACTCAACTAATCCTTTGTATCTAGTTAGATTTATATCAACCCTATTATAGAGCCATTGATTTAATTAACTACTAAACATGTAAAATATTTAGCTTTGCATAGAGAGAAAAAAGTTGTTACATAACATAAAAAATTAGTTAATTATAAATTAAATAGATATTTATATCACAATTAAAAAATAAGAAACACAAAGATTACCATATCCGCATTATAGATGTCAAAATCTAGAAAAAAAATTCAACGAATTCATCATTGTCTTCCCTAGAACTTTAATATCTGGTTTTCTTTGTTTTTTCATAATTTTAAGATCTTTCATGTATTTGTTCAAAGACATATGAAATAAAAAAAATAAAAAAAACACACTTTTTAGATATTAATTTCTAATATTGAGATAAATTTCTATACAGAGATCACTTTCTCTATATCTGAGATAATAATTTATAGTCTTGAGATAATAATATTTATATATGAAATAGTAATTCCCAATATCAGAATAGTTATGTTTAAGATAATAAATATTATCTTTAATATCATGACATATAATTTAAAATGAAAACAGAATCATATGATTTTTTTAATAAGAAAATACTTACAAAAGATTGGGTATTGAAAAAAAATCTTCTTGATCTAGAAGATTTTGTCATTTCTGCCTTGTTCAAAAGGAATGCAAAGGCATCAATACATGTTGACCTTCTCTATTTCCTTTCATCCAAAGAATTCATATCACATTCGTCCAAAATACTAACTAAATCATCCCCTTATGAATATTGAGCCCCCATTTCATAATTTTCATCCATAAACAATTGATCTTTTTTACTTAACACTTCTGGTGGTGGATCAACTTGAATTGAATAAGTTTACTTTGCATTAGAGAAGAAAAGTCAATCTGCAATAAGTATGTCTTCAACACTAAGAGAAGAATAAATATCAGGACTAGCTTGCATAACCCTTGACAAAAACAC
The DNA here is from genome assembly GCA_026401315.1 of Dysphania ambrosioides. NCBI lineage: Eukaryota > Viridiplantae > Streptophyta > Magnoliopsida > Caryophyllales > Amaranthaceae > Dysphania > Dysphania ambrosioides. Next base: position 10,751,122 of record CM048657.1, read on the forward strand.
ATTACAATTCACTTTTAAAACATTAATGTTTCTTTCATTAGTGATTTATTCATTATCTAATGGACTTAATGCAAATGATTTTTCTTCTTTTTTTTTTGCTTCCCCTTTTCATCATCTTGAACTTTTTCCTTTTTTGTTCAATTTCTAATACCAAATCTTCCATTTTAAACCTTGTTCCAGAGAGTCCATCAGTACAGTATCTTCTACAATAACTTTTTTTGGAAAGAATGAGTCAAGAATAACCTTAGGAAATTCCGATGCATGAGTTGTAGAATCTACAATCACATCATCAATATTTGGAAAATTATTCTTCAAATCAATCTCTATTTTCTGCATAACATTATCCCAAGTGGAACCGAACGCATATTCTATTTAGTGTAAACTTCTTGTTCCACAAACTTTGGAGCTTGTATAACTTTATCAACAACTAACTCAAGAATAACTTTAGGAAACTTAGATGCATTAGTTGTAGAATCTACAGGTTCTCTTGGATAATTAGTGGGATGTCCAGTTTGGGATACAATCATATCACCAATATCTAGAAAATTCTCCTTTAAATCATTTACCATAATCTTCACAATATTATCCCAAGTGGAACCAGGTGCATACTCATTTTTAGTACAAACTTGTTGATCCACAAACTTTTGAACTTCTTCAACTTCATCAACAACTGGATCAATAAGTGTAGGCATAGATAAACTTACACCCTTCATATCTACTAGGCCTAACACTATACTAGGTTTCCTAATTATTTTTATTTTCTTCTCATTGAGTTGATTTAAACTCAACCTCTTCCCAAATAGATTCTCATAATTCTGAAAAATAAATGTAAAAAGCAATAATTACTGTTGATTATGTGATAAAAATTTAGTAGAAAAAACCATAATCCTTTTTTGAAAATAAAAAATTATACCTTTTATGCTATATCACCAATTGAACATTTTTCTGAATTATGTTCTTCTTCATTCATAGAATCCGCTCTCTATTCATCCTTTTCAGTTTTCATTACCTAAGATAATATTAAAAACAAAAATCATTTATTTTAACTTCTAATACTGAGATAATAAATTCTATTCCTAAGGTAATAAATTCTAATCTTGAGATAATCGATGCTAATCTTGAGATAATAGCTTCTGATCTTGAGATAATAATTCATATATATATGAGATCATAGATGTTATCTCTAACATATTAATTTCTATAAATTATATAAAATTTTAACCTGATATAATAAATTCTATACTAAAGATAATATATTCTTTTACTGAAATGATAAATACTTTAATTAAGAATATAAATGAGATCATAACATGATAAGAACTTCAAAGACTGAGATATTAGTTTCTAAATCTTATATGGTAATTACTAAAATTGAGATCATAACTTAAAATACTGAGATAATATTAAAAACCTGAGATAATATTAAAAATAAAAATCCTTTATTTTATATTTAAGAATCTTCTAATCCTAAGATAATAATTTATAATCTTGAGATAATAACTACTATTCCTGAGATAATAATTCATATATCTGATATCATATATGTTATCTCTGACTTATTAATTTCGTATAAATATATCAAGAATTACTTTTTGCTTCTCATGATCAACTTCTCCTTCAATTTGCTTAATTGGATGTTCTTCTTCCTTTTCACATTCTGATGAACTCAATAACTTAAAATTATCAATGGCATCAAAAACCTTCCTATCATCTTCTTTAATGATCCTAGCTTGAGGAATATCAGTTAATTCAAGAGAAACTTTATCTTGGACAAGTGATTTTTGAGAGGAGTTACTCTAAAAAATACTTGAATAATTTCTATTTTCAATAGGAGTTGTTGGAGTTGCTATATTTATATCTCTCTATACAAAAAAACAATATTAAAATTATGTTTAATAGTATTTTTTTAAAACAAAAAATAATATAAAGAATTAATAACTTACTGATGCACTTAAATCCACTTTCTTACTAAACTCCTCTTGAAATTTATTCACTCTTGCTACAGTTACATCAATGTCTTCCCAAAAGTTAGGATCATTGTATAAATCTTTTTCTTCTTAGGAAAGGGAATCATGGGATGATTTGTTCTCAACCTCTTCCTTCAAAACTTCAATTTTTCTTTAAATAACTTGAAGTTGCCATTGATATTTCATGAACTTGTTTGTTATTGAATTCATATATAACATCCAAAGGCTGCAATGATCCAAAACAAGAAAATATATTATTAAAATGAACAAAATTATATATTATTAATATCATAATAAAAAGTAAATCATAAAAACACAACTTACTTTACTTATTTTCAGCTCATTAATATTAGCACCAGTTGTATCAACTTCTATTATTTCAGCATCCATTCTTAATAACTTAATACTAACACATCTATCCTATGATGTGTCTACTTCATTAAATTTTCTTTTCCTCTTTTCAAATTCCATGTCCTCCTTATCTTCATCATCTTCCAGTACATTTCTAATGACATCAACTAGTTTTACATCATTAACAAAATGGAGTATCACTATTAGGAATTCCGAGGCCAATTTTAGATTCTAAAGATTTGACTTTAGAACTCAACTTTTTTCTATCCCAATATCTAATAAATGGAGGCTTCACAAATAGAGGTTTACCATACTGAATCCTATGAATATATGCTATTAAAAACCTAGGCAATCAACCATTAATAACCTTCGACTTTATAATTTTAGAGCTCTTCACACCACCTTTTTGCTTTTTCCTCCTTGATAGCCTTCATTCGCATGACCTCTGTTTCTTAAAAACCTTTTATGGATTCACATGGAATATTCATAATATAACCACACCAATTATAGGGTTTGATATCATCAACATTAACCAATGATTGTACAATATTCAATGTTAATGTTTTATCAAAAGTTGGGGCAAGAAATACTATCATTATAAACAGTACAAACATCTTCTTAAACACTACTCCCCCTTCTCCAATTCTTTAAACTTGGACTCCCACAAAGTCATAGATACATAACTATTATTCCCCTTGAATCCAAAAAAATCCCTCCAAACCTTTTTTAAAGGATAATCTAGATTCATAGCATTGTTCTTCAGACCACTTACTCACTCAACTTCTTTGTTAGTATAAGGTATTCCTAACACAGAATTCATATCAGTAACATTAATATGTACAATTTTCTTGTTTGCTAACTTTAGAAATCGATCATTTAGATTATTCTTCCTTACCAAATAAGGATATAAAAGTCTTGGCACTTCCTTGAGATCTAAATCCAACAAAGATCCAAATCTTATTTCAAAAATATCATTATTATGTTTTGTAGTAAGATTACTGACAATCAACTAATAATTTGAACAGATGTACTGTGATTGAACTTCAATTTCTCCGTCTCTGCAATAAATTAACAAAAAAATAAATCATTTTAATATAATATTAATAGTTATAAATAATAACTAAGATAATAAAATTTAATCCTTAGATAATAAATTCTATACATAAGATGATAACATCTTATCCTTAGATAATAAATCCTGAGATAATAAATTTTATACATAAGATAATAACTTCTTATCCTTAAATAAATAGATATATTAATATAATAAATCATATAATTTATAAATTTCTAATCCTAAGATAATAAATTCTATACCTAAGATAATATATTCTTATCCTGAGATCATAACTTGTATTCCTAAGATAAGAACTTCAAAAACTGAGATATTATTTTCTAAATCTTAGATGGTAATTACTAAAACTGAGATTATAATTGATATTCCTAAGATCAGAAAAATTATAACTGAGATCTTAAATCTATATTTAAGATCTTAATTACTATAATTGAGATTAGAACATTTATATCTTAGATATTAATTTCTATAACTTAGATATTAATTTCTATATCTAAGATGTTAATTATTATAACTGAGTTCGTAACTGGTATACCTAAGATAAAAAAAAAAAGTTATAACTGAGATATTAATTCTTTATTTAGATCTTAATTACTATAAATGACATCAGAACATCTATATCTTATATATTAATATCTATAACTTAGATATTATTTCTATACCTAAGATGTTAATTACTAGAACTGAGATTAGAACATCTATAACTTAGATATTAAATTCTATAACTTAGTTACTTCTAAGATCAGAATATCTATAACTTAGATATTAATTTCTATATCTAAGATGTTATTAACTATAACTGAGATCTTAACTGGTAAACCCAAGATCATAAATTATATAACTGAGATATTAATTTCTATTTCTAACAGAATAAATACTATAACTGAGATCATTAATTCTTAAAAATCAAGATTACTGAAACTGAGATAATAACTTATACTCCTAAGATAAGAACATTTATAAATGAGATATTAATTTCTAATCCAAATATAATGAATTCTAAATTTTATATCTCATAAATTATTTTATAATTCTTAGATTATAAATAGTATATCTGACACAGTAACTACGTAAACTGAAATAATAATTTCTATAATAGATATTATTACTTCTAAAACATTTAAATACAAAATAAATAAAACAAAAAAGTATAATTCGTAAAAAATACTTGCTTACAATTTTTCGAACTTAGCTTTAGATCTACGACCAAGTTTTTTCGAATGTACTTCTTGCCATTCAACCATGATAATTTTGTGCTCTTCATCTTTAAATGCGTTTTATTTCTTTTGATTTCGTGTATAAGTATTCAATCCCTTCTCCATTGAACACTAAAAATTCAAAAAAAAAAAAAATAGGTTTAAACTACAAAAAATTACAACAAAATCATTTCCTAAAATAAGTTCTTCTAATCTTTACTATAGCTATTATATTCAAAAGTATGAAAAGCTAACAATAATTTCAAGAAATAACTTACACTATATTGCCAGGCAAAATTCAAAGAGACTTTGAGTGAAATTGAGAGAGAACGCGAAAGTTGTAGGCGAAATTGAGCGAGAATGCAATATTTGTAACCGAAATTGACATAGTATGCAAGATCTTAGTTCGATATTGACAAAGATTAGTGCGAAATTTTAGAAAGTTATAAGAAATAAAAGTAGAAGTCTAGAATAATGAAAACCTATTTTTTAGCGCGAGAAACCTTTTATACTTTACTAATATCACACCACTCGCCTAATGTGACTGTCTTAGCCAATATTTTCAGTTTGAATTGTGTGTACTTAGTCCATAGTCTTATCAAATGAATCATATGGCTTATAAGATCCTCAACTTAGTAATCATTTGATGACTTTCAAATTGTATGTATAGAACATAATTAGTTGAAGCGACCTTGTATTATTAGTCATGTTTACAAGGTCAATTGGTAACAAACATGTAATCTCTCGTAAATTTACGAAATTTCAATTGCATTTTATTCAAAGTACTCGAAAATATTTCATATATATAATTTTAGTATAAACTAATCAAAACTTATTTTTATAAAAAAGATGTTTTAAAATAATTGTTGGGTTTATTTTTTTTAGTAAAAAATTCTTTTTTAAACAAACACATAAATCCTAATTAATTATCATACCCATTAACCTTAATATATTTATGTAAACCTACCTTTCTTAAAACCCTAATTGCTCATTACTCACAAAATCAAAAAAAGGAGAGAGGAGAAAATAAAGGGAGCCTGCTGCCCCTTGCTGCCACCACCCTGTCGCCAGCCATCGTCGTCGGTTCCTCCTCCTCCCCTTTGTTTTTTCCTTATTTTTATACACTAGAATTCATGATTTTTGGAGAGTTATTCCAATTGTTGTTTTGATTTTTTCAATGATTAATTATATGTTAAAAGTATTTATAATTATAAGTTTTATGAATTTATATATGTTTTACAGATTTTTAAATTCTTTATACATGAAATTATGGGTTAAATATACTAGTTTTCATATTTTAGGGTTTATGATCATATACTATTGGTTATTTCATAAAATTAGGAATATTTTGTGATTAATCTAATGATGTTATGTTTAAAATAAATTTTCAGATTTTATGGGTTATGAAATCTGGTTTTTTATGTTGAGAATTTGAAGGATTTTATGTATAGTATATGATCCTAATTAATGTACTACATGTTTTGAACATTATAATGAATATTTTGCGACTTTGAAAATTTTCCATAGTTTATGAAATTGATTTTCATTATATTTCAAGGATTTAAGTATTAAAAACAAATGTTTAAAGCATTTACATGATTTTGGAAGCCTTTTTAAATAGGTATAGTTGCTGTAAACTTGTTTGTTAGGGTGTTGATTAAGATTGTGTTATTTAGTTTAGGAAAAAGATTCATAGAAGACGATTCGTAGTTGTGAAAGTGGTAACCCGATTGTTAATTCAAGGTACGTATAAGTTACGGAAATCTTGCCTTTTAGGAGCATGATCTAGGGTAAAATGAAAACTTAATATCATGTTTAGGGAACTTTTTTGGGTGAGAGTGTTTGGTTATGTATTAGAAAGGATTCATATTCTTTATTTTAGAAGCATGATTGGTATTGTTGGTGAGTTATGAATGATTATTTGTTGATACTAACCATGAAAGGATTGTGTATGATTGAGGAATCTTGATTGATTCAAGTGAAATTAATTTTCTAATTAATCTATAATTTTGTTTATTATTACTCCTTCATTACTAATGGTATAAACTGATTAAAAGGGATTTTCAAGTCTAAATGATGAGTTTAGTTGACTTGTTTAAAGGTTAAAATTTAAGAAGGAAATCAAAGGGTTAAAATTACAATATAAAAGAGGTTGATTGTGTAATTATGATGTTTTATATATGTGATCTTTGATGATTTAGAACTCAAGTATTAAACTGTAAATCGCGTAATGCGAAAGAAAGATAAGCAACAAAACTCTAGGCTATTGACAATCAAGGGTTGGGGCTTCACATGGGGTGTTATCCATGGCTTTTATTAGAGGTCGTGTGATCTACGAGTCTATTTTTTAATATTTAAACTTAAATTGGGTTAAATTGAAATCTCATTTAATCATGGTAACAAAGTTGCGCCCGTTGTCATTGGATTTATATTGTTTTTGATGCCCTCTGACAAGAGAGTATGTAGTTTATATATTTATTTTGATGTTCTTGATTGGGACATGGGAAGACAACCTTGTCTGTTGCTTAATCAAAATTATTAATTAATTAAATAATGAATTAATTTGAGTAAAAGACTGTGTTATACGAGTAGGAATGCCATCTATTTTACTATAATGAAGTCACCCCGTTTCATTTTGTTTTCGTAACCTTTATGAACTCAACTTTGCTGATTACGTGCTTTTTGTGTGATCTTTTGGTCAAGATATTCGCCTTTCATTGACCCTATAATGATCCAATATTTACACTTATAATATTGAGGAGCAGATTTCTGACAGGTATCGCAAGGATTTGCATACATTGTTGGGATGAGTGGAGAATATTTTGATTCCCTTGGTTTGTGTTGATTTAATGACTTCCTAAAACGTTTGAACCTTTGATTTGGTTTTGGTTAGATGGATGTTTTCGAGATTTTAATAAGGGCCTTGATGGTTCCAAATTGTATGTTTGCTCGAGTTTGACATTTTGAAGATCTATTTGAAAGTTTTATGTTTTCTGCTGCAAAATTCTGATTTAAAACTTTAACGTTTAAACATGTGGCGGTAGCAAATCATTAGTTCTCTCAAGGTTTTGTTTTCAAAGAGAGAGAATTATCGGGGTGTTACAAAATATGACCCTGTAACCATTGCTAACTATGTGAGGTTGTTTATCACTATTAATAATTATTTTTGTTTTAATATAACAAGTTGTTTCTATAGATTTAATCTATCAAGTCATATTTAATACATATAATGGATTTTTTTTTGTTTTGATGTAATTAGGAATCGCACTCTCACACAGGGAAAGGGGAATTGTTCAAGATATGTCATGGAGGATGATTTCAATCCTAAACATAGATGTACTTGTGGTGTGTTTTCCTCGGCCAGAGGGAGAGGGAGGCTACTCTTTATCAAAAGTCCCTAGTTGTAGAGGAGGAGGATGAGATCGACAACAGTGAGGTAAATGGAGATGATGATATGGTTGACTATGCAACCACATTGGAGAAATGTATGGATTTATTATCACTTAACCAGGAGTTACTATGCTAGTATAGGTGGTCAGTTCGTTAGTACTTATGGTACGATTTCGACTTCTATTTCAGGTAAAAAACAAAAGTGCCCAAAGGTAGATAATTCATGGGGTGTGAAACAGCTAATTCCTAGTGGCCCGATTAATAATACCATCATTCCCAAATTTTTAAGCTATATTGCTAGTTGCAATTGAGACAATTGTGAGAGGTGGATTAATTTTTTAGTAGTTTATTTGATTTGTAGAAACTTGATTTCACATTACCTTGTTATTTTGCATTTGAGCATTCATGTCAGGTCATGAGTTCAAGCATTAACCAAAGTTAATCTAGTTTAACAACACAAAACAAATATAGCCTATCTTAAAAGATGGGTAGCTACATAGCATTACGATAGATCAATACGATTATCCCATATATCAAAACATGATCTATGTTTGGATCCTAATCGAGACTTAGATATTAAACCGAGTTACAAGTCAAAGTCTATCAGATTAATAGATACATGCCCTCTATGCAGTACCACTGGACGGATATAATTCAGTTAATACATACAATTAGCCTCAAACCCCCTAACAGGGTCGCCTTGGATTGCATTTCAATGATTAGGACTCAGTAAATACAGTGTCACCAAACTTGCTGTTAGCGTCAGCGGTTATAGGAGACTTGGGTGCATGAAAGCTAGAACCAGCACCAACTTTTGAACTTGACCTCTGAAGCTTCACTAAAGGAACAAGAGACTGTACAACATCAGCCATAAGTGGTCGATAATCAGCCTCCGGCTGCACACACATTGCTGCAATAGCAGCAACCTGGACGGCATCCTTCATTGAATACTGACCTTCCAAAGCTGGATCCATGATTTGTACAACTCTCTCTCTATCAGTGAGCTTCGGTAAAGCCTTTTGCCCATAATAGTAACATAACAGACAGATATTAGAGTCTAAGTAAGTTGCTGAGAACTCGTGATTAGAGAATGAATACAGCAAAAAGATATAGCATTATGAGTAATGCCTCATAGACTGAAGAATGCATTTTCTGAGAGCTTGAAATCAAGGTAGAGATAATAGGGAGTAAAAAAACAACAGACGTATCAAATACGGTATTTTTAAAAACTGTAAATACCAAGGCTCTGTTTGTTTCAGCGGAAAACATTTTCAATGTAATATGATTTTCCATGAAACACAAGTTTCAAGGTAAAACATGGATGTAAAGTAATTTTCCTTTGTTTGGTTCACTACATGAAAAGTTTAGAGAAAAGGAAAATGGAAAGGGAAAGGATAGGATGGAAGAGAGAAAAGTTTTGAGAAGTGAGGAAAACAATTTTACACCCCTTCGTAAACCAAACAAAGGAAAATAGGAAAAGGAGAGAAATTCATTTTCCTGGAAAATTTTTAACATCAAACCAAACACTCCCTAAATGAATTTTATCAAGGCCACAACAAAATAGTGTGTACATTATGTTGTACTTATCCCTTCCACCTTTCCTTGAGGAAATTTGAAACTTCTATGAACTTTGAAGCTACTTATTGACAATGATTCCCCAGTACACAATTTTTTGTGATAAAACTTACATAAAATACAGAGAAACTAAGAAATAAGTCTTAAACTTACCCAAGATACAAGGACACCTTCACCCTGGGGCCTCTTCATGTCAACTGGTACCCTGCCTGTAAGCAGCTCCAGAAGGACAACCCCATAGCTATAAACATCTGATTTTGTGGTCAAATGTCCTGTTAATGCATACCTGGATAGAAATAAATAAATAGACAAGTTTTAATGAGAAATTTTCTAAAGAATTCATATTAAGAAGCAGTAAATGCTAAATGAGAAAAGATCTTGTGGTCCTTACTCGGGGGCAACATAACCCTGGGTGCCCAGAACTCGGGTAGATACATACCCACCTGCTTTCTCAGGTCCAGGCTTAGCTAATCCAAAATCAGAAACCTTGGCATGGTAGTTCTTGTCCAGAAGAATATTGCTACTCTTAAAATCTCTGTGAATCACAGGCGGGTTCACATGTTCATGGAGATATTCCAACCCTTTTGCAGCATCCAAAGCAATTTTTAACCTCGTCTCCCAATCCAAATTGGAAGAAAATGCATTTGAACCTTCGCAGGTATTTTAAATTAGTAAGATAAGCATAAATTATCACATCTCACGGCAAGCACAAGGAAAAAAAAAAGTCACAGCATAATCTTAACAAAAAGCATATCCTGGCATCACGAAATGTCATGTCCCTATCAGCAATAATGAAATTGCAGTATCCTTATTTTAAGAGATTCAGTTTTTAAAACAAGCGGTAGACAATATGCTTCCACATAAACTAGCACATGTTTGATGAATGAATTCTTAACTTACATGCATGAACCCCGTTGTCAATGAAAACAGAACACCCATCTTATCAACCATAGTACCAAACACATCATCAGTATTGAACTTTAACCAGTCTAAGGACTGTATTGAATGTGAAACCATCCCTGTTCCAGTCATCTACTTAAACTCTTTAAATGCCCACAATAACAGTCACAAATCATAGAAGACGGTATAGGCCCATGCAAGAAAGAAAATGACTGAGTTTAATAATAATAAAAAAAAGAGCAGATTTCTTTTGACTGTTTCATAAACATAATCTGGATCATTGTCAGAGGAAATATACATATACAAATAAACTCATTATGCCAATTTACTCTTAAAAAAGTTTTCCAAGGTCAGGGCCTTCTTCCAAGATGTTGTCCAAACTCTCAGATTTCAGAAGTAGCTCTTCCATATAGTGATAGACAAGTCTGGCCCAAATTGACAAGCACAACTACGTGCTTTAGCCAATCACTAAGTCTTTAACTGAATGATATGTTGACAAATTGGCTTAATAAACTGCATTAGAATACAAAAAACTCAGAACGATTGACCATTTAACATATCAAGATATGGGGGAAAGACTTTAGAAAAGAAGGAATAAATAAGCTGATAAAAGATGTAAAAGGGGAAGGGGGGTTAAATTGAATGTAAATCTTCAGTGCATATTCCACCTGCCCATATGACATCAAAGAAATTGCATTTCGCTAAATTATAAACAACACATAAAAGAAATTCTCTAACATAGCATTAAGTCACTTAGCACAGAAATTGCAATAAAAATTGAAGGGGAAAATTCAATAACATAAGGCCATACATAATACCTCTAGCTGGGTACAGGTGCTCTTGCAATCCACCATTTGCCATGAACTCATATACTAGTAGCCTATGGTTACTATCCGAACAGTGACCAACCAAACCAAGTAAATATGGGGAACGAAGACGACTCAGCAATTCCACCTAGATACAAAGTGACCAACCAATCATCAAACTGAGCCTGACATATAAAGAGGTTGATTATTGATGAAACTTCAGTAGATCAAACCTCCATTTTAAATTCCTCTTCCCCATGCTTTCCACCATGGTCCATCAATTTGATAGCAACCTTCCTCCCATCATTCAAGACTCCACGATACACTGAACCAAATGCACCTTGCCCAATGATGTTTGACTTGCTAAAACCACTAGTCGCTAAATTGAGTTGCTTGAATGTAAACACTTGTAGTCCTTTCTCACAAGCAACTTGAAGAGTTGAATTTGATAGCCCACTTTTGTCATCATTGTCAAGTCCTTCAAATACACAATTGAAAGACATATGGAAATGCCCCACTTAGGGAAAAGAATAAGATGTCAGGCTGAAGAAAAACGAATTTCTAACAAATAACTCTTATTAGTAAGTGTTTTAACATTTATTTTCACCTGAATAAGAGACAAGTACACAACAAGGTTTTACACTTTATATCCGTACAATTTAGAGTCTCTAAAAACTTTTTATCAGATGAAATTCTAAAATCAAAATTAAGAACGAGGGTTGGATGCAGATACTTAGTTTACTTGAGATACTTCTTCGTAACACAAAAAATCTAGTTCTGGAAGCTGAAAGAATGGATGTGGTCCTTTAAACCATACTTTTATCAAAAACTAATATAGGAGCCATCATGGGTTAGATTAGTTATTTTGCCATCCCTCTCCCAAACAACATACTTTGAATTATACAAATTTCATTCCAGTAAAATCTTTACACACCTATTTCTCAGAGAGCAATAGCTACATTACACAATAGAAATCACATGATAGTCTAGTTCATTACAATGTGCTGTTCCAACTGAATGCATGCAAACCAAAACAGTGGCGGGAAATGATCTAAGACTTTTCATTGACCAATAGTACCCATAGGTCCTCAACATTCTCACATGAAAACGATGCACTTCACATTGGAACAAGGACAAGGGAAGCTCTCATTAAGAAAGTGAGAGTAACACATGAACACATACCCGTGTCTTACACCTGACACAAGCACACCATTTCAAAAAACATAAACCGTAGATACATAGGTCTAACCCAAATCCAAAAACGCTCATCAAACTTAGAGTAACATTCACCCGCCTGGAAGTAATCAATTTCAAAATTTTCACCAAGAATGGTAAGAACATCGTGTGATCTCAAAAACACTCATCAAAATAAGAGAGGAAGTACCCCTTTCGTGGTAACACCATTGTCACTTCACAAAATACAAGTACAAGCTGCAATTCTAAGCCCAAAACAGTCATTCCTCCATAAACTTCTTCCTATTATATTCCAAACTGGATACTTTCCCACAACAAAACTCTCGATACAACCAAACCACAAACAACAATGACACGAATTACTGGGTAGTAAACTAGGCACTAAAGTTCACACTACCTTCGTCCAATTTCACTAAAAAACAACTTAAACTTATTCTAACCCTAACATATATTTCTCGGACTCTTCATTTCACCTCACATTCGAAACACTTATTCTAACCCTAAAATATATTACTCGGACTCTTCATTTCACCTCAAACTCGAAACACTTAATCTAACCCTAACATATATTACTCAGACTCTTCGTTCACCTCACACTCCACACTCAGACATTCGGGGTACGGGTACGGGTATGGGTATGGGTATGGGTATGGGTATGGGTATGGCAACTTGGACACTTCATTTGTACCAAAATTAAGCAAAGTACTTATATCTGGGTCCAAGGAACATAGACCCGAACTGATTTTCCGGACACCCGGCATCTCCTCTGTCCCAATTTAAATGCTGCAGTTTGACTTAAGTGTAATACATAATTTTTAATACATATTCATAAAAAGTTGATATTTTGAAACAATATATGGAGACGAGCCCAACATCTTACAAATAAATGACAAATTTCAGCTTCATTTATAGAATACAAAAACAGAGAAAATAATTAAATGTCCTTGCCAAAAGAATATTTAAAGTGTAAATAAAAACGCAAAAAAAATATGCAATTAATAGGTAAAGTAACATACTTTGTTGAACAGTGGACCGTTTCGACACTTTGTTCCGAATATAACAATAATAGCTGAAAGCGACGAGCAACGAAACCATAGAAAGCGACGCCATTATAAGGGAAATAAACAAAGCAGCTCTTTCTTTCCTCCTGTAGTACTCTTCGGGCGCCATTTGTTGCTAACTTGGGAAAGCGTCGGCACCCAAACCCTAAAAACAGCGGAAGCTTAGAAACATAGAAGGGAGTGGGAGACGCAGAAAAAAGGAGAGAAGCGAAGTAATTGCACGGGGGTGTGCTTTTTTGTCAGGTGTAGGACATACAAATGTATTTGAAAATTATTTTGTTGGTGAAAATGGTGGGAGTTTGCTGTTTGACTGACAACTGAGGAGACCGGACGAGACATGTTTCATGACACTGAAGAGTGAATGCATTGGGTAGTGGAATTACTTTGTCATCTTGTAACTCTTTTGCCCCTGTTTGTTCGTTTGTTTATTTATTTATTTATTTATTATTATTATTTAATATTTACTTTAGTTTTATTTATATAATTTTAATTTTAAAAGCTTAAAACAAACAAATTTCGTTATCTTATAATAAATAATATATTCAATTGTAAATTTATTAGATACATCTCAATATAAATTTTTATATTATCCAATTTTCATAATTTTTTACCTAAGCTTTTATTTATCAAGGGTTTGAATTCCTATCTTTTCATACATTTTCCTAATTTGACCGTCGTATATCAACATTTTATGGGTTCGAGGGTCATCCATTGCCACTAGACCAAATGAGCTTCATGACAGCAACCTTGTTCCAACATCAGCATGTTTCTAATGTTTCAGCCCCTATAGTATGTAGGATAAGCGAAACGACTCAAAATTTCCTTACAAATTAAGAGTTAAAAATGTTTTAAATTATACCTAAGAGATCGTAAAAAGACAAATGGGGCAAAAAAAATTAGGGACGGAAATAGTACATTTTCATTTTTGTAGTCAAAACTTAAAGAACTTTGACCACAAATTCTAATTATATTATATCAAATAATATATTTAAATAAAATCTTGTTGAATGCTTATCAATGTAAATTTTTAGAATATAATGTTTTATTAATTTTTAATTTTATGAATTTAGAGAGAAAAACAATTTAAATTTTGTCTTAAAAAGTGTGAAAAAACAAATATAACAAACCAATAGGGACATGGGGAGTATTCCATGATTCGGGATGATTAATTTCGGAATAATTGTATTTACTTTTTGTACAATTGTAATTCAAAAAAATAATGTCAAATTGTTGTAATATGATCAGATACATTAATTTTAGACATTTGTAATACAATCGGACAATAGAAAATATTAACGAAATAAATCAAAAAATAAAAACTTCATTCATTATTCATTATGAAAAATACAAAAAAAATTGAGTTTTATGATATACAGTAATTATTAAATTACAATTCTTCTTCATCTTCAGACAAATTGAATTGATAGAGAACTAGTAGACCTCGAACGATTGGAAGCGGATGTGCAAACATCATTATCGTTTCATCATATGTACGATCTTAGGAGCTCAACGTCGATTCAATCTTTGAAACAAACACACATTTCAAGTGTTTCGGGTTTTAGGCTTATTCTTCTAACATCCTAGATTCTTACAGATGCACAAAAAGGTCTTTCAAAGGCAACAAAGGATGCTTTGATAACAAAAATGTTGCATGCCTTCGCCGCTAGAATTAGGTGCTTTGTGATTTGCCCTTTTCACCATTCGAGGATGTCAAGGTTATACTTTTCTTCATCGTCCATGTCTTTCATGAAGCCACAACTTAAGTACATTTGCAACTCCAAAACGTCGCTTTGAGTCCTAAATGCTTCATTACTTGAAAGCTTAGCCATCATGTTAGCAACTTGTGTAAATAAACCCTTCATCCTTTTATTTGGATATTTGGATGATTGAACAGGAGTGAATCGAGTAGTAGAACCATATTTAACTTCATAAACTCTATGAAAATTTTAAAAAAATGGTTAGTCACATCAGTTTTGTAAGAATCAACAACATCATCAAGTTTCATGGATCAAAAATATATATTAATTAAGATATATGTACTACCATAATTTTGCTTCGGATCTAATATAGAATAAAAAATGTAAATAAGAGAAATCTTGGTGTAATATTTACACCATTTTTCCTCCATTGCTCACATCATCATCTTGTTGAAATTGATGTTCAAAGAAAAGTTGAGCAAGTAAGCATGCATTAAAAAGAAAAAATTGAGAATATGGATTATAAGCAAAAGGAAAAACAATGTCATGCTATATAATAATTGTAGAAATTTCATATACTTTTCATACTATATCCAATCATCTTCATATAAAGTCATTTATGGAAACTTTTGATTACAAACTTTCATTATGGCAATGTTGTACTCATTTGTCCTACTTAACATGTCATAGGTGGAGTTCCACCTTATTAGACAATCTGTTTTAACAACCTTGATAACCTTTACCAATTGCTACCAAAGAAACGCTTTCCATTCCTTAATTCTCACAGAAGAATTGTTAATCGCAAGAATGACATTTCTAATTTTTTCATAATATGGATTCATTACACTAGTAATTCCATCCTTCATGCACAAATTAAGAACATGAAAAATGCATCTAATATGAAGTGCATCTCCATTGAATATGAAATCAATTAACTGTTGTTTAAGCATGTTTACACTATATGTCATGGATGGTGTATTATCAAATAATCTCATGGACATGATTTTGTCCCTAAGATTATATGCATCAATAATGGTCTACATTAGTTGATGAGTAATATTAAAACCAATGTAGGGGTATTATAACATTTTAAAATGGATGACACGTTTATAACATTCATTCGCTATCCACCCAATGACAAGTCACACACAAATAATCTAGTCTATGCCCACCATCTCATGAATCTGCAGTCAATGACACTATATAAGGGAGATTAATTAACTCGTCAATTAATCTTAATTTATATTTCATGTAAGTTTTTATTGCAAAAGAATGAACACCCTAAAATATTTTTTGTATTGTGGTTGTAGTGTTGTATTAATAAAATTGATAAAGGATTCATTTTCGCTGAATAAGAAAGGTTGTCATAACTAAAAGTGAATCCATGTAGATGGTATGTCGAAGTTTTGGGTTAAGTTAGATCACTAGATGGTCCACCACATTTTTAAGATGTCTACTAATGTGTCTAGTCCTACTTTTGGATATAGCCAAGAACACATTATTACATGTTTCATACTTAGTTTTGGTTTCGTCTTTACTCAATTCAAAATAATTCCAAAGCTTACTATTTTGATTTTTTGAGTAGTTATTTCCTCCATGGTATAGCATTACTCTAATGAGTTTGGAATTTGGGCATCTTCTTCACCACCTCCATAATTTTTTTAAATGTTGACTAGACCCAAAGGTACGTATGTGCTTAGCTTATTTGGTTGGTTATATAAGGATTTTTATTTCGTGATACATAGTTTGGGTTAGGTTAGAACATATTTTATTGAAATCCTATATAAGGAATATTTTTGAAGGTTGGGGTACATTGTTGAATTGGTCAAATCACATGTTTTGAGGAGAGAGTAATTGAGTGTATTAGTGTGGTAATTCAAATTCACTATTACTAGCTATGTTTTTCCCTTGTTGGAGGAGGAGTTCGGTTTGATGATATGTCATTGAATAATTTATAATAATAACAATTTAACAATTTATAAAATGCAACAACAATATATGATGATAATAGTAATAATACCAACAATAATAGTAACAATAACATTTATAACAATAATACCAACAATAATAATAACAATAATAATAATAACAACAATAATATATAATAATAATAACAATAACAAAAACAATAGCATCAACAATATTAATAACTAATTAACAATAATAATAATAATAATAATAATAATAATAATAATAACAATAATTAATAATTAATAAAATAAAAATGAGTTAGATCTTACAACCAATTCAAAGCTTCAAGATTGATTACCCTTACACCACTTTGAAAAATAAACTTTGCACTTTAAAAAATTAAGAGTTGAAAACTATAAAAGAATTATGATTTGACAAATATAGGAATATAGGATAGTTATTGTGTGATAAAATAGTTGAAAGCATATTGTATTTTTAGGCATAAACTTATTCTGGCTATTACTACAACTCTATTAGCCGTAACACTTTGCAAGATTCACTAGTGGAAAAATTGGCAAATACTACTGCATATATGCTCCGGTTCTTCATAAAACCGGAGTATAAGCTTATGGATGATTCGTTGTTTTTTTTGTACTTAGAAATATGTTGATAGCTGCTGCGGTTTTCTCGCACCCGGAGCATAAAATGAATTTAAGGCTCCGGTTTGGTGAGAAACGGAGCAATAAGGACTTAAGGCTCCGGTTATAAACAACCGGAGCATATATATTATATGCGAACCCAGCAGCCATATATAACCGCCCCTTCTTTAAGCCAAAATAATTCAAACCTACTGCGCAACCGCATTCGTTAACCGCACCTTCTTCAAGCCCCCTTCTTCAATCTTGCGAATTCGAACCCATACAATTAACACTGCAACAGCATTCATTAACAACAACACCATAACCACCCCTTCTTCAACATTGCGAATGCAAACTAGGACAGGTAACACCACAACCGCAGAGAGATTAGCAACGCCCCTTCTTCAACCTTGAGAATTCGATCCACAAATTCAAACACCTGGGTAATTACACGGAAGAATATACTAAATTCCTACCAGCCAATTTCGCCAAAAGGTAGGTTCCTTAAATTTGTCTCTTTCTTTGGATAAATATTATTAAGTGTGTTTTATTCAGTAATTATAATTAGGTGCGACATGCATGATGTTTGGATAAGTTAGGTAATTACTTAAGGAGAGTTTGTATGGCTATGTAGTAATAAGATAGATTTGGAGGGCTCAATTCGGTGGATTGGGTTAAATAGGGCTACGTATATGTTTATTTAGAAAATTCACTCTATGGGTAGTTAATAGGAACTTTCACAGATTAGTTTGATGATTAGCATTGTAATTTTGATCAATGACACTATGGCCGTCATTACTGTGCTATGTTTGTCAACTAGTGAGCATGATTCCATCTTTTCCATGACCATGATTGGTGAGCAGATTGAAAGAATCAGATACGTGAGTGATTTTTTCTATTTTCTTGGTTCATCTGAGGAAAACTATTCTAATGTGGAGAATTTGAAAAAATAAAATGAAACCAATCTCCAGCCGTGAAGATGTTTCATATATCCCAAACGAACATCAATAAGTTTCTATTTTATTGGAGTCAATACAATAAGTTGTTTGTACTCTATTTCATGTTGAACTGTTGAATTTTACTTGCGTATGCATGATTCCTATCCTAGGGATTATTTGGTCCAAGTTTAAAATACGAATGTATGATTTATTTTTATTTTTTTGAAATAGAAAAAGCAAATTAAAGCGAATTCAAAGACCCTCTACATTTATTTGCTATATTGTGAAACCTTTAGAAGTATACAATAGTCAAAATGTGGCTCTTTCTCCCTTGTGGCCTCATATGATTGCAACAATTCTGTAATTGAGTAATGTAGTTAATAGGAAATGTTACCTTAGAAAACTGATGCTTTTTCTTCATTGAGTTGTATAAGGAGGGGAAAACAGGTTGAACACAATAGCAAAATCCAAACAAGCCTATAGTAATTGACCTTGTTTGGAACCCAACAGTTTAAATACATAACATTCTTAAGGGATTCATAGCAAAAATACACTTTCTGCTCCGGTTTTCAGTGGACCGGAGCAGAAAGTGTATTTTTTGCTCCGGTTTAAACCGGAGCGTAAAGTCTTTTAAATATGCTCCTGTTATATCTACTTCGGGTCAAAACCGGAGCATAAAGCCTCAAAAAGACCGGAGCATATGAGGGTTTTTCCACTAGTGATTGATGAATGATGATGAAAAGAAATGCCAACAAATACTAGTTGTTAGTATTATAGATGAGATTAGGAATAACAATAGGTCGGATTTGGGTTAGACCCAACAAGATCCGACTCCAACCCACCTAGTTTTCGAATCTCTATTTTCGATCCGATTATGAAATCATAGAGTCAAAATCTGATCCATTTACTATATTTGGACTTCCGAATCCAGTATGATCCATGGGACCTCCGTTGTAATCCAAAAAACCAAAAGTTAAACTTAGGAGAGTAGAACTTAAATTCAAGCTGGTTTATACAACTATGTTCTCAAGCTATCTCCCAAATATTTTTCTAAAGTGGGACACTTAAGTTTATAATATTATCTTCCTTTAATGTAGGGGCTTATAAAGTCCTTCTCTCTCATATTATTCCCAAATTATTTCAATATGGGACAGTTAAATTTTATGATGAAACCTCCCTTCTTCAATGTAATTAAGTGTTCATAAAATTATTCTCTCATGTTATTTCCTAGTTTTTCACAATGTGGGGAACATAAATTTTTTTTATAAAACTTTCCTTTTCCATCAGGAATTAGCACTCTCCGGTATACCAAAGAAAGTCTTAACAGAACCAAAGAACCCTGTAGGGGTTTATAAAGTTATTTTCATTATCTCTCAATTTTTTAAAATACGGGACACTCATGTTTTATGATAAATCCTCCATTTTTCATTGTTGGAGTTTTTAAAACTATTTTCATGATATCTCTCATTATTTTTGCAATATAGGACACTTGAATTTTATTATAATGCCTTCTTTTTTCAATATAGAGATTTATAAAGTTATCCATCATATCGTTTAATTTTTATTCAATGTGCGACACTTAGTTTTATGGTCAAAACTCCCTTTTGACTTATAAAATTATTCTCTTATGTTATCTCCTAATCTTTGTCAGTGTAGGACACTTGAGTTTGAAAATTTTGACTCTTTTCTTGATGTGAAAGTTTATAAAATTAGTTTCTCATTCTATCCCCCACTCTATGTTAATGGGGACACTTAAGTTTTATAATATTTTTTTGATATATAGTGAGAAAATTAGACAAACATTAACACAGTTCTACATTGTGAGGTTTATAATATAGTTTTATATTATTGCATCTTCCTTTCATTTTGAGGTTTTATACTCATGTTATCTCCTGAAATTTTCAATATGGGATACTTGATATTTATAATAAAACCTCTTTTTTTCAATATGGGATTTTATAAAGTTATTCTCTTATGATATCACTCTTCTTCAATGTGGGACACTTTGAGATTTAAATAGTGCATGCCTCCCATTTTTGATGTGCGATAAGTTACTAGATCGGAGATAAGCTTGAGAGCTTAGCCAGCTTCCTCTCGAGAGAGAAAAAATATATTATGCCTAAAAAAATCAAGGATGAGGGAAAATAAGTTATCATAGGCAATAAAAAATATAATTTGTACTTCATATTTAGAATTTATTTGACAAATCTATAAAGTTAGTTGTGCTCTTATTAAACTGTTAATATTATTTGATGACATTAATAAATTTATTCTTCAAGTATATATTATAATATGGATTAATAAGGTTAGTGGATAGAAATAACAAACTAAAACACGATAATATTTGACATTTTCCATCGTTGTCAAAATTTTAACCTATCGTCCAAGTAAATACAACAAAAAATTGTTTGGGAGGAAATAAGATAAAAAAAATTACTGCTTTTAGGATTAATTTTTATAATATATATTAGACAAATTTCTTCGACTATATACTCATAATATCTTTAAATAAAAACCTCTTAAGAAAAGAAAATAATACACATAATAATTCATACTATGTTGGTATACCAATAGTAATAGTAATATACACATTAAAATATTTTTTTATACTTGATACTAATTATATTTTTGTAACATCATCTTGGTGAATTGACTTGGTAAGATTACTCATGATTTCATTTTGTCAATGTTTGCTTTACTATCTTTTGTGTAGAATACAAGCAATAACTTTTGTAAAATATTACTAGAATAGTTTAAGAGTAAAAAATTACTATCTATTACACCCATTTTTTTGGCTAACATTTATTGCTTAAAATTTGCAGTGAATAAATACACTCCTAAAAGTTTATCTAGTCTTGAATATAAGCTAAGATATTTAGCAAATCACGATTTAAAAAAAGGAGGTGTAAATTTTCCAAATGCACACCAATAAAAAGAATAATGAGAAGTTGTTGGCTCATTCATTCTAAATAACTAAAAAAAAGAATGAACGTGTAAATGAGAAATAAAAATGGAAGGTAAGAGACTATTTTTTTTTTACCTTTTTTTTAAAAAAAAATCGAAAAATAACCCTCACCTGAAAGTATTTCGAAATATGACCTTCGTTTATAAACCGATGTCCTTGACAGCGGTTTTACACTTGTTAAATTCAAGTCTAGACCAGTCCAGACCTCATTTTCCCATTTTCCCATCATCAAAAAATTTTAAACACCAATGTAAAACCGTTGCTAAGGACAGCGGTTTTACCTTTAAGTAAAATCGTTGTCCTTGACAGCGGTTCTATACTGGATAAATTCAAGTCCCATTTAAAATCGTTGTCAATGACAATAGTTTAAAAACAAAGGTTATATTTCGAAATACTTTCGGGTGAGGATTAGTTTTCGAATTTTTTTTTAAAAAAAAGGTCAAAAAAAATTGCTCAAGGTAAGAGGTAAACATATGAATTATTATTACTTGTTATTAAAATAATACTATACTACTTGAAGTCTTTAGCCATGTTTGATTTTTAGCAAAAGTATGTGTTGATTAAAGTTATGCATAAAATTATATATATATATATATATATATATATATATATATATATATATATATATAAGTTGACAAACTAAGGTAAAAAGGGAAAAGTTATGTAAATCATGTCCCACATTAGTATCCTAATCTAGCAACTCTTCTTAACCAAGAGGCCATGGATTACAGGTATCTAATAAATAATATTTATGCTAATTGGGAACAGTGGGATCACCAACAGGGAGCACCTACTTACTGAGGCTCACCAACGGATTTACAAGCTTACCAAATACTTTGCCAAACAATTAGTATAAACTTACTTATTAAATACTTAATAATCATATGGCTCTGATACCAAAGGGTGTAGGATCGGGATAAAACTGATACAAAACTTTAAGAAATTAAAACGAAAAACTTAAAAGAACTTGAAGAAATTAAAAACGAAATTGAAAAGTGAAGACGTAATGGAAGTAATATACAAACTGTTATTAAAACTTTAAAAATACTTACAAAAATTTGAGCACTGCTCAAGGCAGGGAATACTTTTCTTACAGAGCTTTTATTGAGAACTAGAACTAAGGCTGATAAGCTAAGCCTGCCTCTAACCTGAGATGGGAGAAGGCTATTTATAGAAGGGAAAAGAAACTATTAAAAAATACTTTTAATAATCTGCTGCCAAGTGTGCGGTAGATCTACTGCTGACACTCTTTTGAATATTAGTGGTTTTGCATTTGAATACTGCTGCTATTGCTTTTCTGAAATATTCTGCCGACAGTCACCATTTATTACTTAACTTTTTCTGGTGTTGTCTTGTCATTCCATCTTATGCTGTATTTGAATCATTACTCATCTTCATCTTCTTCAACTTCGTTTTATTCTGGAATTTTACGAATTATTGAATCGTCTTGAAGTTTGTAGGAAATTCGGGCCAACTCGTTATCAACAGTGATTTCGATAAGTGAATTTTCTTGGACTGGTCGTTCGGTAGAATACCTAATAGCACCAAGGAGAACTAATTCCATAAACTCATCATGTGACTGGGAAGTAGAACATCGACATTTTCCCGGATGAATTTGACGACCACAATTTGGACATCGGCCAAAATATCTTGACCTTCGTTTGATAGGGCTTTTTGATAATCCTTCAAAGGGTGGTTGTTGTTCATTGCGACGCCATTATTTTCTAACCTCATTGCAACATGAGAAGATTTCATGCTTGAGATATGAGGGAAGCTCAGGTTTTGCGTAGTAAAGGGTACACAAAAGATTAAAACAAAAAGAGTGCATAATTACAATAAGTCTTCATGTTTTGACTATAGATTTTTCATTTGCGGCCAAACGTATAAATAGAGAAAATAATATATTTCAAAATTTTCCTTTTTTTTATTATACTATCCCTCAAAAGGATATTGAGAGAAAGGACTATTGAATGGGTCAAAAGCTGTTTCGGAGCTTGAACAGTCAGATTTTTCGTCCTCAGAGGTTTTTGAACTGATTGATCCTTTGATGATTCTTCTGGCGAAGTCTGAATCAGAACAAAGTTTCTCTAGTACTTCCTTTTGAATAGGAGTCGGGTTTTTATAGAAGGAAGAAGTTTTTTCTCTTCTTCGTGAGGAAGAAGAGGTGGTTGTTTTTGAAACTTGATGGATTGCCCATTCAAGTTTTTTACCGGTTTGAATGAAGTCTTTCACATTTTCATGGGAGCAAAGTTCTAAATAGAATTTCTCCCACCATTTAACCTTGAATTCTCAGACTAACATCCAATGGTATGGAGAAGGGAGTTGTGGTTTTAGACTATAGCTCCAGCAAAGTATCCAAGGGATTTTGAACTCAGCATGGAAAAGAAGGGGATTCATGAATTTTTATGACTTTAAAGCTTATGAAAATATTTGGAATCCTTCAATGCAAAGAGGAAGAAGGATTTCTTGAACTGGACTATAAAAGTGCCACCAATGGAAAAACCATAATGGTATTTGTTCTTTTAGGAAAAACTAATCAAAAGAGAAAAACCATGAGTGATTAAAAGCCTGAAGGAGGAAGGCTCTTGATCAGGCCATTTTGTAATCAAAATATGAGTAGGTTTGAGGAAAAAAGGTTTTTAAAAGTGATTTTTTATCATAGGGACTTAACCATTCAGATTGGTTAACAATCCTTTTGATAATACATTTTGAATAGATAATAATCCCGGACGAAGATTTAACATGTTAAATTTCACGGGAATTTGAATCAACCAATATGAATTCATAAAATCTTTGAATATTTGCAGGGTTTTTAGGAAACCATTCACATCCTTCTGGGAAGGATCGTCTATTGAAAGCTTTTATGGTGTCTGGGCTTTGCGGGGAAGAGAATTTTGTAAGGCAAATGGCTTCGGTGGCTTCTTTAGTGAAATAAGCTGATTTTGGGTTTTTTTGAGTCTTTTTTGAAGAGGTTGCATTTGTAGACGGTTTTTGAACAATTTGAGAATAGGCTAGTGGTGGAAAGTTTTGTAAACTGGCAAATTGGTTTGTAGTAAAATTTTTTGAATCTGAAGGTAAATCTTTTGGAGGTTTCATCTCATAATCATCTACTGACTGAAACCCTTTGAGTTTGTCAGATTTCTTCTTATGAGACATTTTGATGTCCTTGTAAGAATTCTCTGGTAAGAAAACTAGGAAGAGAATTATTTTCGCCTTTGATGTGCTCTATTTGGAAATCAAATATAGATAGAATAGCTTGCCAACGGGCAAAGATTTGTTATGAAACAATGTTTTTGACATCTTTTTCTAAAACTTCTTTAGCAGATTTGCAGTCAATGCGAATAAGAAATTTTTTATTGTATAAATCGCTTTGAAATTTTGAAACACATAAAACAATTGATAAAACTTCCTTTTTAATTGTAGAATAATTCTTTTGAGGTCCTAACCAGACTCCGGAATGAAACTTTACTAGTTGTTTTAGACCATCTACCTTTTGTTTGAGTATACCACCATAGCCTATGTCTGAAGCATCTGTTTTAACTATCATGTATGCAGATGGATTAGGTATGCAAAGATATGGTAATGATTTTATCTTTTCTTTGAGGGTCTTGACAATCTCCGTATGTACTTTTGACCAAGCAGGGGGATTTTTTTGTAGTGTTTGAAATAAGGAAGCACATAATTGACGAAGGTTGGGGAAAAAAATCTGAAACATAATTCAGACATCCTAAGAATCTTTGAAGTTGGGTTTTTTCTTTAAGCTCATTAGGAAATTTTGAAGCAAACTCTATGGATCTATTAATGGGTTTAATGGTTCCTCTGAAATTATCATGGCCAAGGAATCTAATTTTTGTTTGGAAAAGTTTCATTTTTGAGCTTGAAACAACTAAACCATTCTTTTCTATTATTTGTAAAAAAATTAGTAAATGTTTGAAATGTTGATCTAAACTATTAGAGAAAACTAAAACATCATCTATGTAAACTATTATGAATGGGAATGGGTTGAGAATATCATTCATAATATGTTGGAATTTAGAAGGATCATTCTTTAAACCAAAAGGCATGACATTCCATTCATAGTGACTAAAGGGTACTGTGAAAGCTGTTTTGTACCTATCCTGTTCGGCTATTTGAATTTGCCAGAAACCTGATTTCATATCAAATTTTGAAAAGATCTTAGCATTAAAGAGTCTATTTAAAAGATCTCTTTTGTTAGGAATGGGGTATCTAATCCATTGAAGTACTTTGTTTAGGGGTTTGTAATTTATTACTAATCTAGGGACTCCTCGCTCCTTTTTTGCTGCATTCATAACATAAAAGGCTGCACAACTCCAAGGAGACTTAGAAGTTCGAATAAGCTTTTTATCCAAAAGAACTTGTATCTCATTTTTTACAGAATTCTACTAATTCTGCATTCATCTGATTGGGTCTTGCTTTTGTAGCTATATTTGCTTCGATGAAGTCTTTTTCATAAGGAAGGGTGACAATATGTTTCTTTCTATTCCAAAAGGCATTAGGAATCTCTGCACAGACCTTTAGTTTGAAAGTATTTTCGAGGTCTAGAATCTTTTGTTGAATAGAAGGTTGTCGAAGCTGCTCCTCTATTTTTTGGTGGTTAACCTCAGTTTAGAGGGTAGCAATTAAATATTGCTTGTTATGGATTGTGTTTAATTTCTGGAAAACTGATGAGTTTTGTAAAAGGTTTATATCCTTTTGAATCATAGGAGTGAGGAATTTAAAGGAGATTTGCTTACCCAGGATACTGGTATGAACTCCTATATTATCCACCTTAAAAGGATAGATTTGAGTTAGAAAAGGGGTTCCAAGGATTATTTCTTCCTTAATATCCTTGACAACTATAAAAGTATTTTTGAATTTATAGTCGTTGTTGACTATATTAGCTCTTGGGACCTTAAATTTGGTATTCATAGGAGAGCTATTAGCACTAAGTAACTTTGTGCTAGTCTTCTCATATAATTTTGGTGGGATAATTCCTTCTTTAATACAATTCTGATCAGCACCACTATCTATAAGGGCAATACATTTTTGTTTAAAATCACTGATTTGGAAGGTGACCTTTGAGTCCATTTCTGAAAATTGATCTTATTAATGAGAGAAACAAATCCTGTTTCTTGCTGAGTATTTATAATCTCCTCAAAAGTTATATTCTGAGTGGATTCTTCTTCTAGGATTGTTATTCGAGTCTTGATCTCTAATTCATTTATTTGTAAGGCTATAAGGTCATTTTTGAGTTCATTGACCTGGGTTTTTAAAAGGTTGATTTTTGTTTGGAGATCATTAACAGAATCTCTTTTAAAGGTATTCTTGGAAGGTGATGAAAGGAGGGTGCTATTTTTTGTGTATTCTGGATTTGAATATTTCTCCAGTAATTTTGAAATACTGTAGGGTTCCGTAATTGGTAGGGAAGTGGAGTGAGAAGGGTCTTTTTCTTTGAGGACAATATTTCTCAAGTGAAGAAGGGCTTGTGTCTTTAACTCTGGATTTTGAACCTTATCTATCAAATCGAATAAGAATTCTTTGTCTTCATTGCTAGAAATGACATTTATAGTTTGAATTGGTGAAGAAGACTCTGAGGAGTCACTACTACTTGAGTCACTATCATCTATTTGGTCGGAAAATGGTTCTTCTTGGTCCGAGTTCAAAGGACTCTTAATAAGGAGTTTGGTCAACTTTTCTCATAGTTCGGCGTCATTTGAGAAGAGTTCTTGGATTTTCTTCTTAGTAGTATAATTATTTGCTTTGTGTCCCTTTTTCCCACATGAATAATAGACTATTTTTTGGGAGGAAAACTTTTGTTTGGGCCTTTTGTAATAAGAAGGCTTTAAAGGAGGAGAAGTGTTTCTCTTAGGAAATCGTCTAAACTTCTTTTCTTTCTGAAGTTTAGATTTGCGTTTAATAGACGAAGGGGCCCTGATTGTTTCACAGCCAAAGGCTTTGTAGAAACATTTTAGCTCTTTTCTAGATTGTTTCTTTTCAGAAGTATACTTAGCTTGCAGCTTAAGTTCTTCGCAAAGAGCTAATCCTTCATTTTTTACTAAGGTGAAGATTTCTCCATAGGTTTTGTCTTTAAAAGGGATCTCATCTGATTGAGATAATTCCTTTAACTTTCTGAATATTCTTTGGGCAAAAAGTTTAGGAAGGCCAGATATGAATTTTTCTTTCCAAAATGGCTCACCGCAATCCTTTCTTTGGAGAACATAAGTAAGGAACATATCTCTATACCACCTATAATCTCCTAAAGTAGGACATCTCAAGTTTTGAAGAATTGATTTTCCAGATAAAAGGAAGGCTGTAGGGTCTCCTATGAAGTAATAGGCAATAACTATTATGAGGAAATCACAGCTATCAAATTTCTCTATGATTTCATTTTGAGGATTGATAATGGTGATTTTATGGTTAAATATTTCTAACTGATTATCCGGTGTAAGACACTTGTCCCACCAGTTTTTCAATTGACCGGTAAACCCTGAAATAAGGAGTCCAAAAATGATCTGTTCATTAGACTCTCGGGTTGAATAGGCAATTTTCGCCATACCCATCTATTGAAGAGTATTTAAAATCTCATATTTTGATTTTCCATCTATATTCCAGTCATGGACAGAATCAAGAGAATAAGATTTGGTTTTAAACTTAGATCGTTCCTCAAACTGTATATCCGGAGGGGTTGGTCTAGGGTAATAGGTTTTTGTTGGAGCATTTCTCCACTTGTTCTTAATTTTATTTAGAAAAGAGGAATCCTGAAACATATTTTGAATATTATCTATTTCATCTTCTGAGTTAGAAGCATTGCTTGATTCATTTTCAGAAGGACGACTATGAATGACTCTTAATCCTTGGGAGCTGGCTAATTTCTCTAGATTTTGAGATATTTTGCTCAAGATAGTCTAGGAGCTGTTTGAAGAAGAGGGAGTATTGACTATGGAGTTTGCCATAGTTTGAGTTAACCTTGTGTCTTAAAATGCAGAACCGAAACGTTAGTAGGGAATCTAGAGGATTGTCCTTTAGAGAAGGTAGGGGACTATTCCTTTATAGATTCTATTTTAGTAGAAAGATGATCTACTTGAGAGGCAATAGTATGAAGGGTTTGGTTTGTGAAATTATTCTGATGATAAACCTTAATAATATATTCCACCTTAGTCGGGTCATCTTTCTGATTATACCTCCCCTTTTTAAGAGGGCAAGCAGGTATTTGATTGTCTTCACTAGGAATTATTATAGGAGAAAAGGGTGGATGAATAGTATTAATAGTTGATCCATCCTCTAACTGCCAATTTCTCCGTAAAGTGGTATGGGTTTGAATATAGTGTTGGGTAAAAGGTTCATTAATACCTTTATCCTCACAAAATGAGGTAAACCATATGAAAAAGGGAATATTTAATTGGATACGATTCATGTCTCTATACCAGATTTCTCTGATCTGATTTCTTAAGGACTCATCAAAAGACATAAACCATTTTCGTTTTTGAGTATTTTCTTCTGATTTGAAATCTCTTCATAAGAAATTCTTATCAATTTGAAAATCTTCTTTTGTGATGGTGTTTATAGTATTAAAGTTTTGCATATCTGAAGCTGTAGGTGATTGAGGAGGAGAAACAGAGGAAAATTGATATTCAGGAATTGGAGATTTATAATGGACTTTGAAAGTGTCTTCTTGAGTTCTTGAAGACTCTGACATTTCTGGTTGGTATTTGGCAGGAATAGAAAATAATCTTCTGGCCATATTAATAGAAGAGCTAGGTCTTGGTTCTCTAAACGAACCAAATCTAAGAATTACTTTGGACGAATACTCAACTATTTGATCTATGTCTTGTTTCAGACATTTATTTGGCGTTGGATTAGGAAATTGTAAAATTTCAGGAATAGTAATTTGATCCCAAGCTAATTTCTTAGCTAAAGTGACCAGGGATTTGGTTTCACTAGTATGAACTTCTATGAAAACGGTCTCTCCTTTAGAAGAGGGAGCATGAATAAACTTTGGATTCACCATTGTGTTCATCAACCTAAAATATATCCTAAAAACTATTGCAAAGTTTTTAGCGAATTCTTTGAATTTATTGTCTATAACATGAATATCTAAGATTAATGACTCTAAAGCTAATGGATCCTTTAGATCTATAGTAAAATTAGGGAAGCAATTAAAATATATGGGTCCATTGCAGACATCTGTTTGAACTACAGCTAATAATGAATCCTTATAAGTTTTGAGACGATTATCTCTTAAAGCTAGGAATATAGGGCAATCAACACCTTTATGAACTAAAGGCTTAACAACTATTTGAACTAGACCAAAATGAATGAAACGATAATTATGAGCAAGATATGTTTCAACTGCTGTATTTGATAATAAATACATAGTTTCAATATCTTGTTGAATACTCCTAGTTTCTTCATGAGTTTTAATGCTAAATGCAGTTTTGAATTCCAAAGGACCAATCCTATATAACTAAGTAGGATCTTCTTTTGGAATATTCCAGTTTGAGAAATCAACAGGTATATGAGTTTCTTGACTTTGAATTATATCAGTCTTAGAGTATCCTAATCTAGCAACTCTTCTTAACCAAGAGGCCATGGATTATAGGTATCTAATAAATAACATTTATGCTAATTGGTAACAGTGGGATCACCAACCGGGAGCACCTACCTACTGAGGCTCACCAAGGGATTTACAGGCTTACCAAACACTTTGCCAAACAATTAGTATAAACTTACTTATTAAATACTTAATAATCAAGCAAAGAATGAAGAAGAACTAAGTTATAAAACAATAAGGACTTTCTTAGAGTTTAATCAAATAAAGTCTCTAATTGGGCCTTTAGTTGCTATATAATTAAACTTTTTTGAAAGTAAGAAAAATAAATTTTATAAAAATGAAACAATACTAGTAATAAATAGAGCTTACAAAATCTCTCTCGACCCGATAAACTACTTGAAACCGACCTAAACCCAACCTGATTATGACCCAAAAAGTGAGACCCATAAACCAATCCAACCCGATCTAAAGTAAACCCGAAATCAATTTGACTAATATTGGAAAACCCAAACCCGATATGTGTCCTGTTATAATCTCAACCCAAAGACAACCCAAAACCGATTGAACGCAACAAATAACCAATATGACCAGACTTAGAATAACCTGTAATCGACTACACCCAACATCTTAACAACTCGAATATATGTGATCTAATCTTATCCGACATATTTTTTATCCAATTTTAGTTAACCTTGAAACAAAACATTTATATTAATTTGATTATGTAATACTATAGGTATATTTGTGAAATTGAAATTTTGAAAGATTTACTAACTATGTTTTTAAGTTACGACCCTGTTACGACTTACGAGTCTTACGACTATCTAATAAAATGTCATCAAATTCACATTTTATTTTATAAGTATATATTAATAAATGATTATGTATTTATAACTCTATTAATATTTTACGATTCTTACGTAACACATAATTCATTTTCATCATAGTGAAATTAAATTGATTTTCATAACTCTATTAATATTTTATGACTATCTTACGAGTCTTATGTAACACAAAATTTATTTTCATCATAGTGACTTAAATTAGTCATGTAGCACAAAAATCATTGTCATCATATAATAATATGAGAT
This sequence comes from Dysphania ambrosioides, assembly GCA_026401315.1. Lineage (NCBI taxonomy): Eukaryota > Viridiplantae > Streptophyta > Magnoliopsida > Caryophyllales > Amaranthaceae > Dysphania > Dysphania ambrosioides. The sequence continues at coordinate 10,782,428 of CM048657.1, forward strand.
TCACATCTTATGTTATAAGTATATATTAATAAATGATTATGTATTTATAACTCTATTAATATTTTCCAACTTTCCATCAGTCATGATTTCGTGAAATACCAAACTCATTGTCATCATAGTAATATTATATTATTCAAGGTTTAGTGATAAATAAGATCATATTTTATTCTCGCTTTATGTTTATTAGTAAACTTGATTTGAACCCATGCAATTTATTTTAATAAAATTATATTAATTTGATTAAATTTCACTTGTATGAACATGTCCTTGCCCATTCAAAGTAAACATACTATATGTTCTTAACTTACATATTTATATAAATGTAACATCTTATGTTATAAATTTTAAGAATATATTAACAATTATAAATTTATAAAAATATCAATATTACTTAGTGTTCACTATTGATTTGATTAAATTAAATCTATTATACTCCATTGATTATCCAAAATTGAGTTTGTTTGATCTATATATCTATATAATATTTGACACTTGTTCTTATTTGATAGAATAATTCAATCATCAAATTGATTATATATTTATATGATATGCACTAATATAGATAATTGATATATAGAATACACTGGTACATTACTATACTAAAGATACACTTCATATACTCGTTTAATACATTAATAAACAATCAATAATCATTACCCCATAAAATATTTTATTTTGCAATGACTTATCAATATCATCATTGTTCAAATTATGAATTAACCATCATATAAAAATAAGTTATCGCAAAAGATGACTTGAAATTACCCGACATGACCCGAGACGAATACAATAAAATAGTCAAATATTGAGTCATAAATCAATAATAACATGTGAATAATGACACAAGGAGAACCTGATAACCATCATTGAATTATCCCAAAATTTACCTAAACTCAAAATAGCATGCTATACCTATCTAGGAACCGACCCGTATTGACTTGACCTACCTTAACCCAAATCCAATATGGCTTGACCCGAACCCAAACCGGACCTAAGTAAGAAAATAACTAATTTGATCCGACCTGATAATAATCTGACCCAACCTGACCCGACCCGATAGGCCAAATTCACTCGATTTAATCCAAATTAATAAGCACTGATTCACGATAGTTCAACCAAAAACTTACCCGTGGACCTGAATATACAACACTTGTAATAAAGTAATCAATCAATATTTTTTACAAATAAATAATAAATATAAAAAAAATCAAATATGAACCGGATTTTATTCGATCGGACTCATATCATATTCAGTCGAATGTAGTACAAAATCCGAATTCGACTCGTCTCCTATTCAGACTTGGACATTTTTAATCTGATTTAGACTCGACGTTTTTTTAAACAGGTTTGGATAAGGCTTTTTCTTTTGGATCGAAACTCGAATAAGATTCAGATTGAATTTTTATCCCTAGATGAGAATTAATATATTTTTTTAATGAGGCAAAACCTACAAAGCACTAAAGTAGTACTGCACTACTACAACTAACAACAGTTACATCACTGCACTACTACGGCCAACACCGATCTATGAGCGTGCTAAGTTGAGTCGCCCGCGTGCCAGCCTGACCCGTGCACAACTCTTTGCATTAGGGCAATTCTTCCACTCTCAATGTTTGGAAATCCTCATTGCTCACTTTTGTAAAGGACTTGTTGTAGGTCTTCGTCCATATGCTTTGTAAATATTCAGCTTCAAATTCCTTGACAACCCCTTCACATAAATTTTTCAAACATTTTCGTGAAATAGTTTTATCCGTTTATAGGTACTCATTTACTACATCGGGAGCCATATAAGCTAACATTCGAATTATTATAGTGCATTTTGGAAGTCCACTTAACCCCTACTTCCAATTACAAATCGTATTTGTTGGAAAAATTCATCATTTTCCACCACCATTATTAACAATCTTGCTAACACAAAGGCCTATTCATCAAAACCTCTGCCAAAACTTGAGTATCCGCAATGTAGTCTCTAAACAATTGGCTATACCCTTTTCATGATTCCCATTCTTTTGATTAAACCACAACATTAGAATTTTCATTATAAAGTTGTGTTTGAGGTGGTAGTGGTGGAAACAACATAAATGATGAGTGATTATTGACAGATCATCTATAGTTTTAGGAATTTATTCATTTTTATCTAATGAAAAACTTTATCTTAAGGAGCTTCTTTTAAATAAAATTATTTTTAATTTAGTTTAATTTTTTTAGTGGATGTTTTTTGGTTGATATTGAGAACCATTCACATAATCTTTAGATACAATGAAAGTGATAACATATATATTGAATACAATTGTAGTCTGGAGTATCCGCAATGTAGTCTTTGAACAATTGATTATACCCTTTTTCATGATTCCCATCCATTTAAACTAAAACATTATAATTTTCATTATAAAGTTGTGTTTGAGGTGGTGATGGTGGAAACAATATAAATGGTGAGTGATTATTGACAAGATCATCAATAATTTTAGGAATTTATTCATTTTGATCTAATATGAAAAACTTGAGCTTAAGGAGCTTCTTTCAAATAAAATTATTTATAATTTAGTTTAATTTTTTTCAGTGGATGTTTTTTTTGGTTGATATTGAGAACCATTCACATAGTCTTTATATACAATGAAAGTGACAAAATATATATTGACTATGACTACTATTTATTGTGATAATAAAGAAATTAGATGTAACCACTCAATAGAACATATTTTATTATGATAATAGTTATAGATTTGATCATTTAGTAGCACACATATCTTTGGAATAAGGCCCTAAGGAAACTATGACCTTTTAATGATATAGGAAAATAGTTTAAGGAATAAGATGATTGACTGAAAGTTATAAATTATGATGTGTAAATAACATAAAGCTCTTAAGAAAATTCTGATTAATATAAAAAAAATATTAAAAATAAACGATATAACACTTCAAAATACAAGAAACTTAAACAAAGACTAATACTTATAAAAAAAATATCAAATAAAACTTAATTAAATAATTTAAGTGACTCTTGTAGCTTTTAATTAGCATCTTTTATCATTAGATTTATTCCATGTAATAATCAAATTCCTTAGTAATTTTTCCTTTAATATGTCTTATCTTGGGGTAAGTGATGTCTTAGACAACAACATATGCAACATATCAAATTTTTGCTTCTGCTTCTTAGCCTTCATTTGCTCTTTTTGGATTTAAAGATTTCTTTTCTCTATTTCCATTTACCTCTGCCTCTTCATTTCCTTTTTTCTTTCAAACTTAAAATTTCATTGTTTTATAGTCTTCTCTGTACCTCATGGATCATAATAAGCCTTAATATGTTCACTCACACTAGTTAAACCTTCTATTGTGACCCCCTTACATTTTCTTCTGGCTTTGGCTTTCTTCACACTATATAGGTGGCTTATACCTCTAGTAACAAAGCTACTACTAGTATCTTCTCTACTTCTCTTGCCACTACTGCCTCTATTGTTTGAGATCAATTTCCACTATGTGATCGACATTAACTTTCTTCATTTCTTATTTATTCAAACCCAAGCTCGCGAACTTTCTCCAATTTAGAAACTTGTTCACCATCTGCTAACACATTCTAAAATTTAAGTTCCTTGATGCATTTTGGAAAGACCTTCAACACAATTCATGAGAATTTTACATGACATCACCTTCATTGTATTTACTTTCTGTTATTCGACTAACTTCTTTTAAATAAGGAAGTTGGTAGTCATCCTTCTCCAATGAGTCTTTAATAGATCTGCTCAAATGGAAGGGGCCTTATTAAGCACCCTTGATCAGCCCGTTTATAAAAGGGTATAATTAACTATAGGTTTGATTGAGTTGTTCTTTTAAAGGGTCGTATTTTATTAGGTTTTTAAAGGGTTAACTCAAATCAATAATGAATCATGACTAAAAACTTAATGGGAGATTACAAATGGTTATTGCTAGTCTTCAATCTTGCAATTTTGTTTTGTTCAATGCTTTGTCCATTCATCAAATACGATTTGATTATAACAAGGCTAGTTATAATCATTGTGAATAAAAATTTCAGAAATGTGTAGTGCTGAGGACCTAATACATTAGATTTAGTTGAGGACCTAGCCAAATTAAGTCAGGTTACAAAGCTGAAATCAAGCTCCACTTAGGTTACAAAGCATTTAGTCTGTTGTCATTGTCCTCATTGATCACATGTATAGTAGATACTGCAACCATGTTACTTACTAATCATAGTTTTGGATTCAGTGCTTCACAGAACACAATACCTATTGATACGCGAATGTAATTTACTCCTTAGTTTAACTGATGATCAAGTGTGTTGGAGTACCATGAGCCACTGATATCAATTTGCTAGATTACTCTACTGATTGGATTTACTGCTATAAAATCTTTTCTGATATATATTTAGAAAATTGGAATAGACAAAATGGATGATATGAAGAGGAGTTTTTCTTAAATACAGAATGACGTCACATTAATTTATTCTGAGTGGTAGAGGCGGACCCAAGATTTTTTGTCTGGTGAGTCACGATGTGTTTTCTCTTCATTTTGAAAATTGAGTAAATATTCAACTAAATCAAGCAATATTTTGATACAAATAAATGTTTATAACAACTAACCACAACTAACACCATAAAACAACTAATAGTAGTAGTGCAATGACATAAACCTATTCAGATAATTTCCAGGTAATTATCCAAATTCCAAACATATTCTGATAATTTTTAGGTAATTATCCAAACATATCCAGTTATCAAAACATATTTCCAAATGATAAATGATAATTACATTGATTCGAAGACAGTATACACAAACACAGTGTATAGTACACACTACACAGTACTATTCCCATATTTGCTGATCACTATGAACAGTGGACACCTTACCACCTTTCTATTTATATCCTTTTCCTGTTACGCTACCCCTATCATTTCCAGGGCAAACTTAAACCCCACCCTTCTTTCTCTCATACCCCAAAAATCCATCAAACTTTTGCACTGGACAACAATCAACATACATGCATGCCATTTCTTTCCCTATATATGTGAGCCTCTCCCCATTCTTGCTTCTCTTTCAAGTTTCCAAAAGTGATGCATAAGTGTCCTTAATCTTTGCCTTCTTCAAGCTTATCTTCTTTCTCTCTGTGAATTTCTGATGTGCTCATTTTAGAGCATGTTTACTACCCTATTTTAGTGTTAAGTCTCACGCTTTTAGATTGATTTTATACATATTATACTTGATTTCACCTTGATCTTGTCTTCGAGTTGTTTTAAGGTCATTTCAGGTGTTTTTTGATGATTTCGAGGTGAAATGCGACATATTTGAGGCTTTGACACTCTTATCAAGATTAGACATGCATATTGTAGCTTGGGCACACATTTCAAGTCACTCATGAAGATCCCACGAAGTTTATAAAACATTAAGCCACTTGAAGAAGCTGAAAAGAGGAATGCAGAGTCAGATTCGACCGAATCTGACAGCCATTCGGTCGAATAATACTTCAGTATAGAGGCATGTGTTCCATTGTCACTAGGAAGGCCGAATGACACTCATTTGGGCGAATCATCATCCATTCGGCCGAATGGATGTCTCCGTTCGGGCGAATTGTGCATAGAGAGGAATTCAACAGAGCTGCTGGAATGGGCGAATGGAAAAGGATTCGGGTGAACAGAGTAGCATTCGGCTGAATGGGTCATCAATTCGGGCGAATGGACCTGTTTTCTCCGAAAATTTTACTTCTTCTTTAGGCCGGCCCAAAGGCATTTTCGGGTTTTCGGACTTCTTTTATTCTTTGCCATAAATATCCCTCTTTCTGAAGAGAGAAAAAACCCTAGTTTTATTAGTTTTAGCCTAGCTTAGCCTCTAAATTTCTTCTGGTTCTAGTTTTCCATTTTCTGTTTTCCCAACATATGTACTCCAAGTTTTCGATTTTATTGTTTGGATTCTGATCGTGGATATTGCATTGAAGTTTTATTGTGAGTATCAATCTCTTCTTTACTTTTGAATTCATTCGTTTTATTTCAGTCAATAATTAGCCTAATGTTTATCATTCATCTAGAATAGTTTCTAATTTATTTTTTGCTCTCATTAATTTCTTTTCATGAGTGTTGCATTTGTTTTATTGAATATCATCATGTTATATATATTGAATATGTGTGAGTAGTTCTCTTAGGGGTTTGATTAGTGAAACCCTAGGAAAAGTTATATTCTTTATTGTCTAAGGTTATAGGAATGATGACAATAAGTAGCTCTCGAAACCCATTGTGAATCTTGTCCTGCAACTCCTTTGAAGACATAGGGCGATTATAGGTCGTTCGATGTGATTTGTGGAATCACCAACTTCCTCTTGTATACTTGGGTGTCCATGCTAGTTATTGTTTGATTTTCTCTAACCTGTCATGTTCTGTTTTGAAAGCATCATTCCTAGGGTGAATCTAATCTCGTCCCCGTTTTTCTCCATTTGATTTTCCTCTCAATTTATCGTGATCTATATTTTTGTTATTAGTTTTAGTTGTTTTTAAATCCAAAAAGTTCAATTGTGTTAAGAATTGGAGTGTCTTGATATCCTTTATCCTCGTGGTTCGAGCCTCTACCCCACTATACTCGTGTAGTTCGTAGGTTGTCATAAATATTGTTTGGTTCAAGGCTTAGCATAAACGATTGTTAAAACCTTGCTATCAATTTCGAACTCACCCTCTTCATCACCCCTTTATAATTCCCCAACTTAATCTCAACTATCACCTCCCCTTCCCCAAACACAAACATCTCCCTAGCTTTCACTAGCCTCGTGTTGTCGAGTGTCGACCTATCGGCTATCGTGGTCTACTGGTCTCGTCGTGGACTCGAGGGGAACTGGGTACTAGAGAGCATCGGAGCAACCGAGCTAGGGAGCCAGGGAGGTCATGCACTCGACACTCGTGCAGTGGCGAGGAATTTTGGAAGCAAGGAAGGAAGTGATAGGGTTGGGAAACAGGGAAATGCCTAAATGCCGAATGGGGACTGGGAGGAATATCAAAATTTTTTTGGGCCCCGGTGAGTCATGTGACTCACCAGGCTACATGACTCACCAGGCACAACGCCCGGTCCGCCTTGCTGGGTGGATTCTCATGTTTGGCTTATATTTTGTATAGAATTCTTTCATAGGCTATGATTCTTCTTCCTCATCGATCTGATCAAACAAGCTTTAAGAAACCATTACATGGGCCAGAATCATTACTTTTCTTACATAATGTACTATGGTTGTTACATCTTGCAAAATTAATAGTCTATGTAAATTAAGCTTAGCCAACATTAACCCCCATTGATAACAACCAATATTTCCAACCATATTACCTTGTTCACAATTTATGCAAACATTTAGCTGCCTATTTGTTTGTTTTCTTAGGCTTTACATGGTTTAATAATGCAAATGTTACTAGTTAGCTTATTTTGAGACATCTAATAAGAAATATCCAGTTGGATACATCCCTCATGTTGCAACTCTCCTCTTTGGCCCGGCCCAACCGACCCGTTCTGCATTTTCTTTGACCCGGCCAGTCTCGGCCCATAAGGTTTATGATCTAACCCGACTCTAACCTAAACTCTGACATGACCCAATGCATAATGTCAAGTCTTCGACATGTTCTTACTCCACTTCGAAATCTCATGAGGCTAAGATTAACAAGCTTCAACATATGGCTGATGTATGTCTCTCCAAAGATTAGTAAATTTCTTATCTTAGCAAATAATGGAGTTAGTGTAGTTAGTGAACCTTAGACCTTGATTAGAGTTTCCTCTTTTTTGATAGACCAATCACGAGTGTTAGTTTATTGCAACCGAAAGTGATTGATGTCGCTTGAAGGGCGATGGAGGTGGTAATAATATTCCAAAAGTATCTCTGGAACAATATCTTTTTCATCACTTATGATTTGGATGTTGGTCCTTGATGGGATTATGGAAAGTGTTCATAATTTTGAGAGCCATGACATTTTTTTTTGGGGGGGGGGGGGGGGGGGGGGGGGGGGGGGGGGGGGGGGGGTGGTTAGTAATTTGTTGTGTAGTTATGTCTTTGTGGAGGAAAATTAGTAAAACATCTTCTACCTTTCAAGATTTTGAGAAAAATTGAGAATGTTTGATAAGAGAAGGATCAAAATTGTTAAAAGTTTGTGAGGGTTGGGGATTGTTATGATCCATTTTTTTTTACCAAAAAATAACAAAATAACACAAATTTTTTGGGAAAAATAATTTTAACAAAGAAATTAACTAATAAGCACATTTATATAATACAGATTATAAGTATAATTGTTTTTGGTGGAGATATTTTTTCTTTGAACAAATAAAATTTATATAACTATAAATAAATTTCAGCAAATAAGATTACTAAAAAAACATTTGAATAATAATTTTAATGAAAGAGAAAAATGAAGATTTTTGTGGTGTGTCAAAATAGTTGTCTAGTTATAAAGAAATTTCTTTTATGATCTTTGACGATTTTTTTAGTGGAGCACTAAACGTCACTCCCAACTTACTCAAATTGCCCCATATTTCGACGATTTTGCCCTTTAATGCATTTAAATAAAATCTAACATTTTACACTTCAATTTTTATTTTCCACTTCACTTTCCCGTAAAAAAACAAACCTTACAATTTCCGACCACCGGGCCTTCAACAAATATATAATTTTAACAAATTAATACTAACGTTTATATTCTATTTAACATGAATAACATTAGCATAATTAAACAGCCCCCAATTTCCGACGACTTTTTCATCCTTATATTGTTAATTATTGTTTAATTATTGTTTATTAGTATTATTGTTAATTTTTGTTAGTTAAGATTATTTGATAATATTATTAATTATGTTTTCCGGCGAGGTGGTGGTGGGGGCAACGGTCCAGTGGTTCTGACGATGATGGGTAGTGATTCCGACAACAGTGGGTAGTGGTTCCGGCGACGATGGGTGAGTTACGGGTTTTGAGTGTGAGAAGTGATTCTTTGAGTGGAGGAGGGTGATAAAGGTGAGGGATAAAATAGTAATTTTGGAAAACGGTTTGATAAAATAGTAATTTTCGAATGCGCCAAGCCCCTTTTTTATTAAGTAAAAATATAAAAATTAATCATTACTTATAGAAAATTATTGTCTAAAAGATTAATTTGTCAAGGGGCCACCATTACAGGAAAGAGAATATAAAGAAAAGTGCTTTACCCTTACACGGGGCCCACGTGGCAACAACAAACCATGATGAGAATTTCTTTGCTCAAGGAAGTTTTTCTCAAAAACACTAAAGAATTCCAAGATGGGCCAAAAGACAACGAGCTGATTGCGCAAGAAAACACAACAAAGGAGTGTTGAACAAATTAGGGGACTATCCGAACTGTAACCATGTCCGCATAAGCAGATACAGATATGATGCTCTTAGTCTTACGCAAGTTCAGAAACATCAAAATTAGTTATCCAAAGAATAAACAGTAAGACATTTTGATTTTTCAGCAGCCAAGCACTATCAAATTTACAGGTTACAGCACAAGTAGACAACGAAATGAATCAGGGTCTTTTACCTTATTTTGTATTCCAAAACTTATCACTCAAATATGGGGATCTTCTATATCAAGAAGATTCTTGCTCCTTTCATCCTGTTCTCCGATTGTACCACCCGTTACGTTGATGTCGACAAAGCATTACAAAATGCAAGTCATCCACCCAAACAAGCAGCTGCAATCAAAGATCACATACAGCTTCGAGACACACCCATGGGTATAAAAAGATCAAACATGCCTAATGATACAATTAAAAATTACAGTGTTCACTTGCATGTTATTTGATATCCTCCCCCGCCAACCTCCCAAAATAAATAAAAATAAAATAAAAGAAAATAAAATGCTACAGATGTAAGTAGCCTGTGTAGCAATCAGAAATTGGTAAAATCAGATCAATATCTACATAACCTAGAAGTAACTAGAGTTTCCAAGCAGTAACTCAAGCATATCATCAGGGGTTAGAAGTGTTGTGCCACCAACTATAAGCTCTATGTTAGGCTTCTCACTATCAGAAATTGCCTCAAATGCTTGATGTACCTGGTGACAGGAAAATGAAGGCAGTCAGGTAAGAGGAGAACAGTATCCTAAAAGTAGCAACTAAAACCTTCAATACAAGATTGCCAATAATCTTGTTTCAAAAATAGCATACTTCTCAAGGAAACAATAAAGGGTAGTGTAAATATATATTACTGTAATAGGGAATAGGCAAATACTTTGATGATTTCAAAGTGGTTCCTAGCGGCTTTCAAGTTCTGCATTTATTTTTACTTCGGTAATTTATTTCGCACAAAACAAAAAAGTAATAACTGTTGAACTTGAAAGCACTGTAACACGTGCACAAGCACACAGAAACAAAACAGATAAACATGCAGAAGTTGACTGCAAGCAACATGTATAAAGTATTTTCAAATGCCTGACCTCTTGGCCGTTGGTGCCTCCTACAACAAAAACAAGGACAGTGTTTTGGTCTGCTAGGCTCGGTTTTGCCTACACAGATAAAAACTAAAGACAATGAGCATAAACCATTAAGGATTCTGTATTCGTTTCACTTACAATGCACTTCTCCCTTACCTGGCCAAGGCCAAATCTTCCGAAAAGTCTACCCACGGTTGAAGAGTGATGTTCTAATCCGGGTACATCATATTTTCCCAGTGCTCTCAATAATAGCTTATATAGAAGACCTTTACTTTCAAAGGAATCACTTCCAATACCTATATCTGAGGCAAAGGGACATTCTCTTAATAGTGTATTCCTCTTTAAACCAGAAAACTTGTAAAAGAATCTAAAAAGGTTATCAACTCTATCACGCAACTCCAGCTTAAGCTGCATATCATCATAACCTTGCTCTTTGTTACTAGCACTGTCATCTTCCTCACCCCAGTTACCCCATCCATCATCATCAAAATCATCAATAGATAATTCCTCAGTAGGCTTCTCTTCCTTTGAACTAAATTTGTTCCGGTACGATTCAAGCTCTCCTGCAAGACCATGTACAAATTTGAGTTCTGACAATTCTGGGTTTTCAAGTATTGCATCAACTATTGCTTCCTTCATTAGATGCTCCTCTTGCCACGAGAATGGGCTAGTTGATCCTGATGTGGGGAAATTTTCACCCGCCAGAATATAGCCAATTATTGTGAGGAGCAATGCATCCTTAAAAGAAATTAATCCTTTTGAGAAATTTGATTTTCCACCATGAGATCTAGTTAAAAGACTTTTGTTGATCAAGTCACCTATTTGAGCAGCAAGACTTTGACTTGTGTCTCCAGCAGAAACATGCAACATTTTCTCTGCACTAATGAACGCATCCCATTTATCACGATGTAAATCATCAAGAGCAGCCAGTATAGCAGCAGCCAACTGGATAATCCCTTTATTTTTAAGTAAGGATGAGTCACTAGTAGCCAGTGCTTTTATCATGACTTCCAGCTCTGAATTTGTGGCAGAACCAGGTCGGACTTTCACATTCACAGATATATTCTCCTTGCGCAAAGTTTCTTGGAGCCACTTCTTAACAAGTACAGCCCCATCCTTCAGTCGTCTCCCTAATACGGCTTCCAGAAAGGGTGTTCCATGGAAAGTTTCAGCAAAAATAAAGGATCCATCAAACATATGCTCCATGGAGTCAGAGGACTTCTCATCTTGAATTTTGGTGCTTAGGTCAATCAGGTCCTGGATCTTTGTATCTGAGTCACTGGAATTCCACCCATGAAGAAAAGCTTCCATATTTTGCACAAGTTGAAAATTTTCAACTCCTGAATCTTTTTTGACAAAGTTATCAAGTGGTATCCGAACATCAAGGGGTACGCGCTGTACACGAGTACTTGGCTTTGCCTGGGTTTGTGAATTTCTTGCATGTGCAGAAAAAGATGATCTTTCTCTACGAGGTAAAGCAGAAAAAACTCTATCGAAAAAGGAATCAGTGTGACTACATGGAGTCAGGAGATCCAGGGTGCGGTCAATCAGCAGCAAGCCTGCAGATCTCTTACGACGACCTACATCATAAAGACTCGACATGTCTGTCAATATTCTTCCAACAGTTTTTGATTGATCCCCGAAGGAAAATATTTCCAGTTTTAGATCCATCTACAAATCAAGGAACAAAAAGAAAATATTAAGAAATGCTCAAGAGCTGATATGAGTTGAAAACTAAGATTATAACTGGTGATACATAGACCTCTAAATATGAAATAAGAAAAATGTTGAATACTTCAGTACGTCACTACGAATGACCCAGCATGGGGGTGTTGCTACAAAGTTCAGGACTAATATTGGTTTGGGCTTATTTTCCCTACTCCCTAAAAGAAACAGAATCTGTTTCTGTTAGGGAGTACGTTAAAAGCTCCTGATCTGCTAAACCTATTTCAATCCTCTGTAATCTGACTTTTCCCTCAACATCAATAAATCCCTAGCCTCTGCATAGGACATATCTATCTCATTGATAGTGAACCACGTAAATGTAAGTGTGGCATTGTTTCGTGATTGTTCATTATCTTCTCAAAATGCATTATAACAATAAAAACACTACTGGGAGAGTCTTTTGCAATTTGAGATCCACAAGGGTCATATAGCCTTGGCCCATAGGAGCCTAACACCACATAGAACTCAATAATTGTGAGCAACTTGCTTAATGAGTACTAAATATTTTATTGCTGAGCTACTCATATGTCAAGCACTTTAAAGCTCCACAGATATTTCCTCAACATGTTCTCGAATACGCCGAGGCATTTCTGCTACTTGAAAACCAGCCTAGCATCACAAATATATCCCTTCAACTCTCTCTAGTTGATTCCTAGGTCTAGTAACAAATGTGATGATCCGCATGACAACACCCAAGGGTGGTGAAAAAGGCAGAAATGTAGGAAAAAGAGATTACAGTAAACTAGATCTTATTTGGGAGAAAATAATGGACGGCAGAAGAAACAAAATCTATCTAGTACCCTGGTACAAGTAGAGCTAAGCTAAGCGTACACAAGAGTAGTTTTTTGCTCATTCAAAATTCTCCAAATGAACATAAAATGGGTGATTAAGCAAAAGTACCCCTTGGGACTTGGCTATACCTAGCCCAAGGTGTACTTGGGTACAAGATGTTCTCCTAGGAATAGCATGCTCTTTTTAGGTTCTCAAGTCCCGTACATCATTAGCAGTGCATCTCATAAGACTCCAATCTACTTTGCATTAAAGTGGATTTCAGAGTTCTTGATTTATCTCCACCCACTGCATGACAACATCTTGATTGACCCTTAAATTGCTTGCAACAAGCCTTGAGAAGCTTAGTGACAGTGTGAGACATTTAATCTTGTTCCAAGTAAACATTAAAGTGTGCACTCTTTTTCCTAAAAAGGGAAAAGAACAGAAAGAAGACGAAGCTACGTGAAGGCAAATTACATACACTGAAGACACAAAGAGAACAACATCAATAGCCTTCAGCAGTTAATCTATGCGATACCTCGGTACTTTCTCACTTTATTCTCATACATTAATAAAGGATGAACACCACTTTGAACATACACTTAAAATTTAACAAATACTTCATCAGAGTTTTCCAGTGCTCCACAACTTTGCATTATTCTGTATGTTACTGTGGTCTGAGGTGGGATTAAGGGGTAGAAGGTGGGTGATTACCCCTCCACAAACTCAGGGTACAAATATTGAGATATAAATTAATACAACAAGGTAACACAGCTTTAATATAACTATTTCTGTATCTAACTTAGAAGTTATGCTATTCAATGTGTGACAGATATCAACTCACAAAGGTTTGAAATCATTGAATATACTAGAAATGGGGAAAAAAGGTTCAAACATAAGATGATGAATGAAAAACTCAACCAGCAACAAATAAAAACCAAAAGCATCTATACCTTAGAAGCCAGATGGTAGAGAAAATGGGCAGTAAGAGTAGCCCCAGGAACATCTTCACCATCAGAAGCGACACCAGTACTTAGTGGGGGCAGACCAGGGCTAAGTGAATGTTCATGCTCAGCAGACAAGTTAGCTTGAGCAACTGATCCTCCTGAAGGTAAGACAAAGAAATTTGGAGACAAGGGACAATATATCATAGGAAAGTGCTGTACAGACACAACCAACGCTTGCTCTCTCTGCTTAAAACTATCTTCACAGGTGCTTGACACACCAGGACTAGTGACAACATGAGAAACATCTTCCTCATCAAGTTGGGCCCATCCTTCTTCAGAGGCTAATTTTTCTGATAAGTTCCTGTCATCCAAAAGTTTTGATTCTGTCTTACTTTTATTCATAATCTCTTCATAATCTTGTATTAACAAGGATTCATATTCTCGAAATGCATCTGGGCCAAGGGGAGAATCAGGATATGCAGAGTGTGCTATCTGAGGATGAGAAATAGAAACTTCTATAATCCCGCTATTTAGAAAAGAAAGCATGTTACTAAAAATAAAATAATAAAGCCATGGAATTGTGTCTATAATAGAAAAATGTTGAAATTCTCTCACTTTCACTTTTAGCATCAAATACTTTATTCAGTAAGGAATTTTGAATGCTTATTAAAAAAAAACCTATGACTGTGACAAGAAAAATTACCATGAGAAATTATAGAAGGTATTTTCTGTAAGAGACCAATTCAAAGCAAAAAATCACACAAACTAAACCCAAATAATTCCTAAAAAAATTGATGCAAAGACCAAGATTCCAAAAGCCATTCAACAGAAAAGCACGTTAGGGTACAGACATCATATTAAGATGCACAAATTTCTGATTGATGAACAATATGAAACTATACTAGTAGGAATAAGAAAAAATTAGAAAAGGAAGTAGCAATTGAGATCTTTGGCATTGAAATGCTCACAAGAAAAGGCACCACTCTACTATCATATGCACTATATCATAATAGGGAAAATATGTTAAGTGTCTAAAATTCAATGAAATAACAAAATGAGAGACAGGCACACTAGTAAGACAAGATTCTATATGTTTCTAGGTTGGTAGATGGGGCCGGTCACTTAATTTTATCCATGCTTCAACAAAAATTAGTATGTATCTAAGCACACATAAAATAAAAACAAGTCACTCTGCATAGCCCACATCAGTGACAAAACGGAACAGAAAAAGGAACAATCTAGACCTTTCAATCAGTGAATAAACAACTTGAAGTGTTTTTTTTTTTTTTTTTTTTTGACAAGAATCCAATATTTGTTTTGCTGAAGAAGCTGCAGTTATGTTGCAGAAAGCAAAAGGGAACAGAGATTAGAATCTAAAAGAACAATCAACATATTGCTATGGATTAAGACATCAAATTCCCAGAAGAATAGAATGTCATGAAGAAGGGCACTTAGCAGGTCATGTAGGTTATCATGTAAAATTACATGTACAAGGAAGAGTGGAGATACTGCACAGTGTTTTGGGTTTGGGAATTAGAATAAAAGAATAGCATACTTTGGACCTCAATTTCTTGGTATCAATTTAAAAGTCAATATATAGGAATTTTTAAGAGTTTGAACATATTGAAATAAGCCACATAGGGCTTAGAGATCACAATCTCAGAACAGAAGGCTGGGTCACAGCTATTACAGGAACATCAAGTTTTGTATTTACATGACACATTTTAGCAAAAATGTTAAAAACAGAGAAAGGAAGAGAAGGGAACACAGTGAGAGAAAACAAAGTAGCCTGAAAGCCCCGCAAACAAACCTCAGAGATAGAAGTGAAAATGTAACAATGCTGAATACTCGGGTGTGCACCCAGACAGCGTATGATATAGCGGTGTACATCACTCAATATGCATGATGTAATAACAACCACTTTCTTTGCAGAGTCTGTTGTTCCATTCCAATCAGCAACCTAAAGCAACCGAAATTAGTCATCAGCATCATTCTCTTGAATTTAGATGGACTAGGGAGCAAAAATCACAATACAAGTTCTTTATAAATTGCCTTCCATAGGTAAAGAAAAACCGTAGGAGCAATGCACATGCAGCAACAAAAATAAACATATACTGAGGAACAGAAATTTCAAGATTAAAAAAATTTCGTCGAAAATGAAAACCATCAGTCAACAAAATATTAATCAGGATATCCCTCAGTAAACATTCAGCTATTTCTTCTTCATGTCTTTTATCCTTCATATATCAGGCTATCAATTTTGATAGCTCATCTCCCTGCAGCGCAGGTAACGCATATTTCTATTCTTACGCAATTCAACATCCCATAATCACTTGCAGAAGTTTCATGCACTAAAAAACATCACAGCGTATAAGTTATATGACAAAGGAGAAAGATGAAATTTCTTACCGCGTCAAGCAATGACATGTTCTCCAAGCAGCAAACAGAACGTACTCCGTAATCCAACAATAAAGAGAAAGCACCAAGAAATTGGAAACTCTCTGTGCATCCAGCATCTAGGTAAACAACAGCCTCATGGAGGAAGTCTGATATCTACACATATTTCAAAACCATAAGAGAATTACTTAGCTAAACTAGCTGGTATAGAAAGGGCTGATCAAAAGAATGCTGACACTCCATCTGTTGCTAAATAAGGCCACAATATGTTTTGGATTGTCCTAAATGACAGCCCATATCTCAATCTAGCAAGCTAACCTATGAATAACCCCATATGAGAAAAACACAAAACTTAAAAATTCAGCATAGCAAGGAATAAATAAAAGTATTGCACATTAAAAACATCACTAATTACAAAGGAACTGTAAAGAATAAAACATACAAAGTCACACCTAGATACGTATCCCCAGGAAAGACTCTGTTTGCCAAGCTTCTACAGAATAGTGTCTACTCCCTAGAAGTACTTCTCTGGAAGCTGTTTCTACAGATACACTTTTGAGGAACAAGTTTTTTTGGCTATAGAGATTCAGAAGTACTTCTGAAAAACACAAACATTTTTACCGTTTGGCTCATTTTCTTCAATAATAATTTAGAGCCATTGTATATTTAGAGCTTTATGAAACAAGTTAAAGCACTCTCTCCATCTTTTTGCAGAAACTTCTTTATATTCACATTTATTGGTATGAAGTATAATACTGCCAACTGCTATAAAAAAAAATTCGGAGATGAAATAACACAGACCATTCAACCAAAGATCCAACAAAAAAAAACCTAGTAGTAAATAAGTATGAACGCAAAGATGAATCCTCATCATCAGCAACTTACACAAATTCAACCCACGATAAATCAATTAGATGAACATTTAAAAAAGAACACTAAAAGGGAAATGTTCAATACCACTTCAATCAATAAGTTGGGAAGTACAATAGGTTAAGGGTTCCTTTATGTTGCAACACTAATTGAAATATACACACACAATAATAATTTACCCATAGCAAAGGAAGAATAGATCTACAAAAAATTTGAATGGTTGGGCAGTATTGTTTGAATTTATTCCCACTATAAAAAGAATCAAAATTATAGCTCTATTTTCTCCTTCCCTTGCTCTAGTTTCAGAATTCCTGTATGACATTTTTCTTGCAATTAGTAATAAGGGCGTTTCTCTATTACTCTAGAAAAAAGCTTGATATTAGAATCTCCATGAAAACCATGAAAGACAGAGAACAACAGCCAAAGCAACATTGACGACAATACAAACTCCGGCACTTTTCCGCTGGACCCACTATAGCCAGTTGACTACTTTACATTGGGTTATGATTGAGTATTTGAGAAATGTATGGAAAAAATCAAAAGAATAGGAGGAAAGAAGAGAATGCAAATACTTTAAGATGGGAATCAGTCCACTTAAAGTTATATTATTCCACTATCTCATCTTTCACTTTTTACATTATTCTTTCTCTTTCAACTATATAAAACAATAAAGCATAACCACTATCTTACTTTTTATTTACCAATATTCAATATAACCCTACAATAAAAAATCTCCTGAACTCTACGTCCGGAGCAAAAGGGAAGTTTTTTGTAGGGTAGAGGGAGTACATTGTAAAAACAAAGGAACGACACAATAATTTGTACTCATCCACATTTTGATGAGTCAAAAGGTTGGCTAAAAGGAAAACAGGGATGAGAGGTAAAAATCAGTTTTGAAATCACATTATCGAGTACATTTAAGCAATGGGGTGTAAAGGGTATAACAACATCCAAAATGTTTAAATGTTGGAAGCAAATTAACCTGAAGTTAATTTTCCTTTCTCTTATCACTATCTCCTCCATGACCATCTCCCAATATAGTAATCATACATCCATAATTCCTAGGCATTGATACTTAATTCCTGTAGAGTTCTTTCCCTCAGAGCAAAACTGTAAATAAGCAATATGTTCATACAACGACTTTCAAACAAACAATTAAGTACCTCATCAACGGCCGAAACAAAGGACTACCAAAATGTTCAAAAAAAATTAAAATGTGGGAAGCATCTTAACCTATAAATACCCTTCCTTTCTCATATCTCAATTTCCCGCATCATCATTATCATTAAGCAATATAACTAGCATAAAATCCATCCATTATCTCCTTTCAATGATACTCCACATCTGTTTAGTTGTTACATTAGGGGCAGGGTATCAAATCCATCACTAAAACCACACTGACTAGAACAGTTCCGAATACCAATATCTGTATCAGTTTGAGTAAACTTGCTAACAAAGAACTAAGATCCTCATCAGTATGGCTAAACATATATACGGTAAGCCAAACAAGTCTTCCTATGTCCGAAAGTTGATCTAACAAAAGCATTCTAATATACTATACACCGTTACGTACTACATAGCAGTGTATGATATAATATTCTAGATCATCATTTCATAAATCAGGAATATTGATTCAATCAATGGCTAAATAAAGGGGAAGATCAATCAAGAAGAGGTACCTGATTCATGGAATCGAGGGAAGACTTGATTACATTAACTGTAGACATAATTGATTGTTCCCCTGATTTTCCGATACCGCGAATGAGTAAAAATGTATACCTCAAAAAGGGGTTAAGTAAATTAGATGGCGGAAATTGTGCGTGGTGTTGGGATCAATGGTTGAGTCTAATGAGAGGGGTAGAGTGTAGGAAGGTAATAGATCGTTGCACTAAATACTACTGTTTTGGTGAAGCGGTTGCTACTTCAAGCAAAAGTGATGGCGAAATGCCTCCGGCGGTCAGGGTAATTGGGGGCGATGCGATTCCGGCCAGATGTAGCAGGAGTTTAAGAGGGTCAGAAGGAGAGGTTAATGTTGCAAAACGGCGGTGCCTTGGGGAACTTGTCGCCGCCCCTTATTCTCTAATCACCCCTTAAAATTGACCGACTGACTGACTGTATTGCTCTCAATTCTCTACGGCAGTACTACCACCATCGCGTTTACGGCATGGATAAGGCAACAACATTGTCTGAGGTTAATTTTTTATTTTTAAAAAAGAAGCTCGATTTTAAGATAGGTGTCTAAATTGGACGTTTAGCAGTAGCACTAGGGTGAGGCCTTTAATTCGATACTCTACCATGGGAGGAGGTTTCTAATTTAGATGCCTCGCCCTAGGTTATAGAGTCTAAATCAGACGCCTCTCCCTAGGGATGAACTTCATTTTCATATGCTCCTGCAAAAAGTAATAGTAATAATAATAATAATAATAATAATAATAATAATAATAATAATAATAATAATAACAATAATAATAATACTAATAATAATGATAATAATAATGATAATAATAATAATAATATTATAATTATGGTTAGTGATTAATAATTTAGTTAGAATTAATACTCTTTGTGTTCCTTTTTATTATTTCTACTTTTTGAAACAAATTGTTTCATAAATTGTTCCTATTTCAAATATTTACAAATTATATCATATATATTTTTTTATGAAAATAGCCTTATTTCAATTTTTTAATTGCAATTTTGTTCTTGGTTAGGATATGTTTTGTCTTGTATTCTCACCTAATTGATTATTCAATAAGAAATAAATACATCCCTCCCTACTCTCTAGAATTCTTCAAAGTGATCTCCACTCTCTCTCTCTCTCTCTCAACTAAAAACTCTAGATCTCAAACTATGGAGTTTCCAATCTCCTCTCAAAATATGATGAGTTCTTGTCTCATTTTTTAGTACTACATTAATTTTGTTGACATTCTTTTTTAATCTCTCACAATATCCCATCTTTAACCTTTGTACTACACCATGAGATACCATCCATACATAGAGATGGCCACAGGGCCGGTCCAGGCGGGTTGGGTCGGTTTGGAGAAATCGGGACCGGATCGGACTGGTCCTTGAGGTGGGTTGGTCCAGTTTTCGGGCTGGGCTTTGGGGGTGGTTCGTACCGAATCGAAAACCGAATCACGAATCGAATCGAACCGAATTAGCGAATCGAAACGAATTGACGGATAGAATCATAACAAATTTGGTATCGAATCGAACCGAATTGAATTGAATCGAATTGAAACGAATCAAAACAAATTACATATAAACACATTTACAAATTAGAATAAAGAAACTGTTTGTAATTAAACGTTTATAATACACTCTTAATGACATTTTTTTAAACTTTTAAATAAGGTAGTATTTTTAATTTTTTTCTTGATAATTATGTATTATTAAACTATTTACATATTCACCTAATTTCATATTTACATATTATTAAACCAAATAAACTAATTAACTTATTATTAAACAAATTATGTATTATTAAACTAATTAACATAATTAGATAATTACATATTTACTTATAATCCATTATCATATTAATTTATTTTAATTAAACATGTTTTGGGGGTTGGGGAAAAAAGAAAGTTCTTACACTTAATTTAGCAAATCAAAATTTAATTAAATAATTAAATATTGATTTTCAAAATTAAATAGCCTATGTATCCTGAAAGAATCAAAGCCCACGAAGTTCTGTTACATACCTCGAGGGGTGTCTAGCTTAGCCAAGGACAATTCCCAAACCTCTTTCACCTGTTGGGTTGTCTCTTGATTTGCTCGTGTCCATCATCATCCAAGGATCGTCTTCGTCGTTGTCGTACTCCCTCAATCCTTGGGTCCTACGGTCCGCCGGATCCCAATCTTTCTTTCATACGCATATTTTTATGCTCGTCGGAGATAAGCGGAATCTCTTCTCGTCCAGTACTCTTCTACCGGCACAACTAATCAATTTAACTCAAACATTATAAACTAATCTAACATAACTAATCTTAACATAACATAATCAACTAATTTAACTAACTTAATCAATTTAACCTTAACATTATCAAGTAATTAAACATCAACAACTTAATATAACATAATCAAGTAATCTAACATAACTAATCAATTTATATAATCTTAACATAACATAATCAATTTAACTAATCAATTTACTTAAAGTAACATCATCAAATTAATATAAAATAATCAATTTAAATTAATTTACTTAAATTAATTAAACTAATCAAACTAAATTAATCAATTTACTTAAATCAATTTACTTAAACTAATTAAACTAATCAAAATTAGTCAATTTATTTATCATCATCAACCTAATGTGCTTAATTTAACATCATCAACTATTCAAGTAATTCAACAATATCAACATAATTTACCTAATTACCATATAATCAACTAATTAAACTATTTAAGATAATAAATTTAATTAAACAGATTTAACTAAATCTACTTAATTATCAACACTAACATAATCTACATAATTAAACATAATTACATAATCAACATATTAACTTAATCTACATATTATAATTGACTAATCTAACATTATCAAGTAATTAAACATTATAAATTTAATTAATCTATCTAATCAAACTAACTAGTTTTCATATTAACATTATTAATTAGAAGTTTAAGAGTTACCTTGACTAGTGAAGGAGGCAGACGCATCCCCGAAGTTGGAGGTTGAGGAACTTGAGTAGCAGGAGTAACGAAAAGTTGTTGCTCAAAGTCTTGAGCAAAATTTGCGGTATTATCGTACGAGCTGCTAATGCTGAGTCTACGTTTTGAAGCCATTTCTTTTATGAAATGTAGTAGTAAATAAGTAAATTAAGAATAATAAATCAACTAACTAAGATAATTAATGAAGATTAAGAGAGTAATTAAGAAGAAGATTAGTACTAATAAGTAAGCTTATTGTAATTAGTAGTAATTGAGAGATTGAGAGAATGAGAGTTTGAGAGAGTTTATGTGGAGTGGAAAAACCGAATTGCTCGCTTTATATAGGCATGAATTCAACGGCTACTTCCTACGGTTAGAAACGGTCATTTTATAACGAATCATCCAGTCCGGGTTGGGTTGACAGGCGGGGCCGGTCCGAATGAGTGGGCAGGTCCGGTTCGAATTGTGGGCCGAATTGAATTTTTCCATGAACCAAATTGAATAGGGTCAGGGTTGGAAATTCGAGATTCGTATTCAACCCACTAAGTAACCGGGCCGAACTGGGCTTGGCCTAGTCCCTCAGCGACCTGATCTAGTCTGGGCCAGAGGCGGACCAGGTTGGGGTTGGGCCGGGCTAAACCGGCCCAATGGCCATCTCTATCCATATATAACCTCACCAAGAGGAGATGGTCATTGTTTATACACCCGTGAACATTCTTTTGAAGAACATGGAAGATCTCACTCTTATATTGGATCGCTAGTGAATCACTCCTTTAAATGAGTATAGAATCACTGGAGGTAGATTTGGGTTCTTTGTGCTTGGATTTGCTGGTTTTCTTTGAGAGTTTTTGTAGTTTCGGACACTCCGACTTACGTTTTTACCGTTGTGAAAACCTTAGAAAACGCAAAGCTAATTGATCGTACTACGTAAAATGTGACCCTAAGGCCATCCTATCTTTTTTCTAATAAATTTAATGTTGGACTTCAAATTTTATTTTGCAATATTAGGCGTATAGAAGGAGTTGATTGTTCGAGGTTGTTATGTTGAAATAGAGCTTAATCCCCTACCCCATACAGAAGTTGATTATTCTAGAAATTAGTGTTGTGGTGTGAAATCTTCTTTGGAAAATTATTGTTTATTTCATTTTACATCAACTGTGATCTACTACAAGGCTTGTTCGCATATTATTTTGAGCTTGTTACGTACATTTTTTTGTTGAGATTTGTTTTTTGCTGATATGGTTGCCTGATGTTGGATATTGATTGGTTTCGTGTATCTTTGACTTTTTTTACATCGAAGGAATAAACATATCAAATAACATTACTAAAAGTAATTAGATTTTGACTACTAGAGTTATGCTAGGTCATGAGCAAACCGAACTTGGTCCCCTAGGAATCTTGAAGATTGTGCACAAGTCAAAAAATTTACCCTTTTCTTGTATCGTCCTTATTGTATATAGAACGTTTATTGGTGGGGTGGTTTGGCCTTTCATAATACTTGCCAGCATATTACAATCGGTTATTAACTAAACCTTCTTAACTCTGTGGTTAGAATCCAATCCATCGCTTGAAGACACGCAATTACCTCTACTTGGAGAGCCGATGACCCCTTAATTGGATTTCCTCCTCCTAGAACTGGAGCACCATGAGAGGTGTTCAGAGTCCAACCCGAACCTCTTGTTTTGTCAGTATTACTCCATAACCCATCAAATTGGATCTGATTGGCACCAAACAGGCTTTCAACTTGCCCTAGAAAGGCACAAAAAAACCCTAGAGGTATAAGCTAATCCAAATCCATTAGGTTGTGACGTGGAGCACCGCTCTCCCTTCTTGTATTAACAAAGATATCATATTCTGCCATGGCCTTGTCAAAATGAAGATTGAATTGCACTGGGCCACCCCCCCCCCCCCCCCCCTCCCCTCATTATTAAATACAGTTTTGTTTCTTGTTTTCCAAATACTACAGAGATTTTCCACAAACATTCAAGCTTCACCTTTATGAAACAACCAGATGTATGTATGACATCATTCCTTAAAAGGAGTGGAAACATTGTCATTTGATCTTATGGTTAAAGGATTGTGTATCCAAAAAGCACTGGTTTTAGGACACATTCTAAATAGATGTTCTGAATCTTCTATACCAAAACCACACAAGACACAGGCGGGATCAAGCTTCATACTTCTTTGGAGAAGATTCTTTGTTGCTAGCGCCTCATTCCAAATTTCCCACAAGAGATATTTTCATTTTGGGGGAAACTTGCTTCCCCAAATATTTTTGAAAAGGAAGTTTCCCTCTCCTGGTCATCTTAGTCAATGAAGGATCTTTAGATAAAGGCATAGCTTGTCTTGATCGTGTATTTCCCCAACAGATAATGGTTCTAGACAAGGAAGTCTTTAGTTTCCTTTCTAGGCAACTCCATAGCAAGGATTGAGTTGTCATCTTTAAGCTTAAAGATTTCTCCATTTTTCTTTGCCACCCACTAATTTGAATCAGAATCAATAAAATCGTACACCATGTAATTCCTTGCATTGAGAAAAGTCACACTTAATTTTAATTCTTGCACCCCCCCCCCCCCCCCCCCCCCCCCTAATCAACCCATCTAGCACTGCTACTTTAACCTCTCGACCCGAGCCAATTTTCCAGGAACAACCCTCCAAACATAACTTCTCAGCTCTCTTAAACCCTTTATTCCCAAGAACACCCCCTTTTTGTTCCTCACTATATAGGAACCTATGGTTAGAGAAAAAGTCATACCATCTTTGTAAACCTTTTAAAGAAGAAGCTATGGAGTAAAGTGTGTTCTCCAGACTTGATTTATTACCAGAGCATTATTAAAGGTATGTATGTCTTGAATGCCTAATCCCCCTAGTCCTTTTGGAAGATAGATTTTGCTTCTTTTAACCTAGTGAATCCCCTTATCATTAGTTGGAGACGAGCTCACCCAGTAAAATCGGGCAAGAATGGAATTAGTCTTATCAAACACTTAGACTAGAATGGGGAAACAACCTAATATATTAGAGGCCATAGAAATGAGGATAATGTTGATAAGGATCAATTTAGTCGGTTTAAAAAGAGGAACTAAATTCTAAGAGATCATCTTCTTTGATATTTTCTGTACCAAGGGTTGGAAGTCAACCTCATTCCCCCTCTTTACATCAATCGAGACTCTTAGGTAGTCTCCAAACACCTCCACTGATTTCATCCGAAGAGTACCTAGAATAATGCCTTTTCTTTGGGACAAAACCTTGGGATTGAATTTAACAAAGGATTTTTCCAGATTTATTTGTTGCCCTGATATCTCACAGAAGTGTTTTATAGTCTCATTTAGCTTCGAACAACCTTCTTGAGAAGCTCTGATAAAGAAGATGGCAACATCGACAAAGAATAGGTGGTTGATTGTCGGCGCTTGTCTAAAGACCTTAATACCCTGGAATTGACCAATATCTTGGCTAGCTGGACCATCTTGGAAAGAATATTCATACACAAGAAGAACATGTAAGGGGAGAGAGGATCCCCTTGTCTCAAGCCAACCTTAGGGGAGAAAGGGGAGGACATATTTCCGTTTAGAAGAAACCGATAGGAAATCAAAGAGATGCACTGATGAATCATTTGGATCCATCCTTAATCTCTCTAGGGGAAAGAGGCTTTATCATGTTGCTGATTTCCTCCTCTGAAAGTTGTGGAATGTGAAATTCTCTAAAAACCCTGTCGATGCTATCCATGAAATCAGAGCCCTCCCTTCCCACATAAGTGGCTTTCAACTCTTCCAATACAAGCCTCCAAATTGTCCTTGAATCTTTGCTTCCAACAAGCCAACCATTTGCTTGATCCGCAACTCAGAAGAGATAATCACTAGCATGTTGAGTCGTAGTTACACCCACCCCCTTATTAATAAAAACTCATTTATCTTCCTCTAGTTAATCCCAAAAAAAAGCTCCCATAATCCAAAAACCAAGCCTTCATTTTACCCTTTACTTCTTCCATCTTGCGGGACAAAGTGAACATTGTACTCCATTGAAATTTCTTTTCACAGGAACACTTCACTGTTTCTATTATCTCCTTGAAACTCAAGCACCAATTTTCAACCACATTAGAAGCAATCCTCCACTGTATAAAATCTATCCATCCTCTAATTGTGGTAGAGCCTCCTAATTTGTCCTCTACAAATTCAACCTGATTGAAATCCCCTATCACTAAGCATTTTGTATGAGAGGATAGCATCCTACACATTTCATTCCAAACTTGTAGTCTGTCTGACAGTTGAGGCGCGCCTTAACAAAAGAAAACTTTCCATTTCAATCTATTATTTTCACTAATGTTATGAAGGATTGAGTTTTTGGATTTTGAGACACAAGCTAAGTAACCAAACTAGAAGACCCACTAAACACCACCAAGCCCTCCGCACTTCCTACTGCATCCATCCTAAAAACATAAGATGGGTTATTCTTAGAGAATAACAACCTAGCATTATGGACCAACATCTTAGTTTCACAAAGGAACATAAATATAGGCTTAAACTTCTTCATCAACCACTTAGCATAGGGAACTGTAGTTGAGTTCATGCCATTAAGGCCCCTTTGGAATGATGCTGGATAATGATTGTTGTTGGATAATATTCATATTGTGGTCTATCAACTTCGATGATAGTATACTTATTTTTGGTGTGATGATAATTATGATTATGAGTATGTAGACACTATTTTTTTTTAACGTCATTCTTTGATTTTAATTACACGGACTAAACGAAATTTAGTGAGTAAAAGGGAAAAAAAAGGTGAGAAAAGAAAAATGCAAAGTGAGAAAGACATTACTAATAAAAAATACGAACAAAAAATGGAAATAACAATCATCATCAAGAAATACTCGTGAACTTATTACACATACGACGAAATCTATTAACATAGTAAACAAAAAAAATTTAATTTAAAGTTCTAATCATGTGTAACTTCCCACTCCTAATTACAACCATACTTAAGGATATCTATTGATCAATGCTATTAACAAAACCACCAACGCCATTAATCGTGCTTGAGTCTTTGAGGGTTTAGAATTGTTTGAAGGCTTTTCAAGTTTTCACGCACTTAACCTCGAGCCAAGCTATTCCCACCTGCAAAGGTTGGTAAGTCATGGACCGTGACACATGAAGACATAATTTTGTGTCCTACAAATTAAAGCCCCTAATTAGACCGAGTCTTAGATAAGATGAAGGTCAAAGTATGACTCGGGATGGAGAAGGAATTCAAGATTCTCTGCAATATAAAACCTTTCGTCTAATTTCGGTACCTGCAAAACAAATCGGATTTGTTGCAAAAACACCGTTTACTTGCTTGGAAGGCCGAGGAGAAGTTGTTATCTGATTGGTGTGGGTTGTGATGGCTAGCCTGTGACGCCTAGAGGAAGTCGCTGTCGGGGTGGTGCTTATTATTCAAGAAAATATTTGCTTACTTCAAAAATGACAAAATAAATTAGGCATGACTAACTCATTTTAATTGCGCTAGTTTACCTTTAAATATATATCTATAATTTTATACATTTGAAAAGTACGTATTGACACAAATTTTGTAATATCTCATTTAATAATCATTTCTTTTATGAGTTTCCATAAAAATGAGATTAAAGTATGATTAGCTTAGAAGATTCAGATTACACAAAGTGAACTGAATATAGCCTAAAGCCACCAAATCTCTTTAGAGGAGTTGTTGAACCGCCAACTCCGACGGCCGCCATCAACCCATTATCGCCAATACAATTTTAAAAATAATTTATTAATAATATTCACATTGCATGATAAAATGTTTAGAAAAACATATAACAATAACATAAAAATAATCAGAAAAATGCTTGTCCAAATAATTAACAGACAAACAGCTCCCCCCACTTATTGACTCACAACTCACACTACCCAATCCAATATCCTTTCCATCATTCCATCCTCCATCACTCAAAACTCATCATCAACTTTATTCACTCTCCTCCAAAGTCATGGCATCATCCGAAGCAGACCTTCTAGGACTCTCACAAGGGGGCCCCACATGGAAAAACCTCCAAGGGTCCCAGAACTGGGACGGCCTCCTACACCCTCTCAATGAGGACCTCCGCAGGCTGATCCTCCGGTGCGGGGACTTCTGCCAAGTTACCTACGACACCTTCATCAACGACCTGAACTCGTCTTACTGCGGCGCAAGCCGCTATGCTAAGTCTGACCTACTTCAGAAGACTTGCTTTCCTGGTGGCGTGAACAAGTATGATGTAGTCGGGTTTCTGTACGCTACTGCGCGTGTTGGGGTGCCTGAGGCATTCCTGTTGAAGTCGAGGTCGCGCGAGCAGTGGGATAGGGAGTCGAACTGGATTGGGTACGTCGCGGTTTCGAAGGATGATGTAAGTAAGGAGAGTGGTAGGAGGGAGATTTATGTGGCGTGGAGAGGGACTATTAGAGATTACGAGTGGGTTGATGTGCTTGGTGCTGAACTTCAGTCTGCTAAAGTTTTGCTGCGTGAACAAGAAGCTCTTGCTGGTAAGGTCCCCCAACTCCCCGTCATAATTGTGTTCTTTGAATTTTTTTTTATTTTTAAGTTTTTTTTAAATTTGAAAAATAAGCTAGCTTATAAAGTAATTTGAAAAATAAGCTAATTTAGCTTCGGAATAAAAACGTTGCCCGAGACAGCGTTTTACCTAATGCAAAATCGCTGCCTGTGACAACATTTTGCATGAGAGTGGATTTGGGGGTTAATCTAGGTCAGTAAAAAAGGCTGCATGGGCCACCGTTTTTAGTCAGTAAAAAATGCTATCTAGGGCAACGTTTCGGTCAGTAAAAAATGCTGCATCAGGCAACGTTTTTAGTTAAACCAAAAACGTTGCCTCAGACAACGTTTTTCACTGACCGGTTTTTTCTAGCCTAGTTTCACGATTCCACTCTGACAAAAAACGTTGCCCCTGGGCAGCATTTTTTACTAACTAAAAACGGTGGCCTAGGCAGCGTTTTTTACTGACCCAGATTAACCCCCCCCAAATCAACCCTCATGCAAAACGCTGCCTCGGGCAATGTTTTTATTCCAAAGCTAAATTAACTTATTTTTGAAATTACTTTCTAAGTTAACTTACTTTTCAATTTTTTTTTTAAAAAAAGCTTAAAAATAAAAAAAATCTTTTTCTTTTGTTTTTTTTATATAAATCTAAAGCATCTTTAATATTTAGCAAATAAGGTTTTCCTATTTTATATCGCTCGGGTATAATTACTATGCATAAATCAATATTTATTTTCGTAATTTTATTTTTTTATCTAAAATCATTATTACTATACCTAAGATCATTATTTCTATATTCGATAGGATTATTTTTGTAATTTCATTTGTGTACACGAGATAATATAACACATGTATATCAAATAATAACACATGTATATGAGATAATAACACTTATATCTAAAATCTCAGTAAAATAACTTTTCTTTTCTTTTTTTATTAAGATAATAACACATATATCTGACATAATAACATCTGATATATCGGCAAAGCATTTTTTTATTTTTCTTTTTTAAGCGTGATATAAGTCGCTAGATTTATAATTGTTATAAATTCTTCTCCTTAGCCAAAAAGTTAAGGGTGAGAGCCACATCAACTTATTATGCTTGAATTTTTTTTATTGAATTTATTTTATTTTTGTTAAACTTAACTTTTTTGCTAATCTTATTTTTTGATAAACTTATTGATTTGAAATATTCATCTTTGTCGAATTTAACCTTTTTAACTAAACTTATTTTATTAATTTTATTTTATCTTTCTAAATTTAAATTATTTTTCCTAAATGTAATTTTTTATTGTCGAAACTTATTGAAATAGGGTTTGAAGAATGGGGCCTTAACTCATACACATCAAAAATAACTAACCTATTGAAATGCCATAAACTCTTTTAGCTAAGTTAGATCTTGTACATCAAATATTTGTACTTTTTACCATTAATTATCCTTTTTAAAGTAATATTTGATGAACATTTTAAGTGTTTGAAACAATTTAGTCTATAGAGCTAATTACAAGGCAAAACATGGCCAATTATTTTATTGTTCTTTAATGGTTGAGCTATTTGTTAAGATTTCTGTAAAATTACTAATATGTCCTTTTATTATAGTATTATATATGCTCTTACTCAATTAATTCAATTTGTAAAGTAAACAAGCACCTCTAGAAAGAATATATATATATATATATATATATATATATATATATATATATATATATATATATATATATATATATGGGATTATTTCTCCTATTGACATATTTACTCCCTCAGTTTCTAAATGAATCACTTGTCTTATTTAGCCAATCCATTTATGAATTAATGCATAACTTCTTTATGTGACAAAATTAGATGATTTTTATATGGTCTCTATTCTATGTCATGATCCCCATCCACAATTTTTTTTTATTTGTTGGCTTAAGTTCTTTTTATAATTTATCTTGGTTCTTTTAGAAACCCTTTTATGTGAATAAACAATATAATTCACCACATACCCCACTTTTACAATATAATACTCTATAAAATTTCTCCTAAAATTTTGTATAAATATGCAAGTGATGCATCTATTTGGAGGGAATATATACAAGTTTGCAAGAGATAAAGAGAATGAGTTTTTACTAGCTTTTCTATTATTCTTATTTGTAAGGCCCTCTTCTCTTCTCTTCGCTTAAGAAAATAATTAATCAACTAATACTAGTTTTAATGCATATTTTCTTATTAACACCAACTTTTTGAATGTTAACTCTACTTGTACCACACAAGTTAATAAGTAATTTTGCGGAACATAATTTTAAAAAATGTCGATGATATTCCCTTTTATGTACGTAGAGAGAATGAGTATTTTGTGACATAACATATTTGTCTTTTTGTTATGAATTAAGAAGAACACAAGCTTGCAAAAAGTAGAGAGAATGAGTTTTCACTTTTATAAATTATATATTTTACAATGACCAATTACACCTCTATTTATACTACTATCTAGGATCTACTATGCATATAAGTCTAATATCAATAATTAATTACCAATTATAGGTGTAGAATATGCAAGTATAGTAATAAATATAGAAGAGCATTTTAGTCAATAAAGGGTGGCATTTAAATATTTAATCTTGTATCATACTACCCCCCTTGAAAGCCCACATCAAACAGGGTGGCGAGAAATTATAATAAGTTGTTGACCTCAATCTTCTTAATGCTGTGTATTATAGTCTGGTCCCAAGTTGATGAAGGCAATTTTGATTTCATTAATAAAGGACTTATTGCTACCTCCTGATTAATGATTTAGCAAGACCATTTTGAGTTTGAACTTGAACCACTAAATGTTCTACAATAATCTCGATTGACATGCAATATTCATTAAAGGTTTGAGAAGTGAATTCCCCAGCGTTCTCTTGTCTTCTTCTCTTTAATGTATGATATATGAATTAAGATTTCAATCTAATTATTTGAGTAAGTAGTTTTATAAATACACAAAAAGTACACTACCACGTCCATATCCACGTCTCTGGTAATTTTCACGTCCTCTACTATAATTATGAAACTTTCCACATCTGCCTCTATGAATAACATTTGATTATGATGGACCTAAACTTTCTATTGTATTTTTCTCATTCAATGCCATAGACCCAATTGGCCTAAGGTTGTAATTCTTCACTATAAGATCATTATTTTGCTTTGCTATAAGTAATACTGGGATTAGCTTCAAATATTTCTTAAAGCCCATTTTACACTATTGTTGTTGCATTATAATATTTTTATACATCTTTTTTTGCCCTGATATAATAAGGATTTTTTTTAATAGTATGCTCCAAGTGTTGAGCTTTTAAACTCATTTGGGCATCAAACGTTCATTTTTAGAAATTATGCTGGATAAATCTGTTAAGTTGAATTGTCTTTTTATTAAATCTCCTATTTTAAATACAAATAATTGAATAATTATTAGATAAAGTGAATATTTATCTTAATAAATTTACCATATTTAATTATAATAATAAAACATTAGTAAATATTATCCTCTCTTCTCCCCCTTGGTTTATTATTATGAATTATATATTGATAAGTAACAAAGATGAAAAATAATAAAAGATGTACATCTAGTAAGCAAAATGAGATAAGTAATACAATATATAATGATGATAATATGATAGACGTGGTAATTAAAGTAAATAATAACAAAATATGCTTAAAATCTGCCAAATATGACATAGAAAATGTAGCAAAACTATAATCACATGCATGTCATTACTAATTAATGAGAAAAATCCAAACTATAATCTGCCAAATAACATTATTGCAACCAACAAAATCAATAATGTCGTTATTAAAACCATATCTCGTTTTAATTTCCTTCAATTTTCTTCAAAATTGAAAGTGGGAGGAGTTATGTTGAGTTGTCAATAGGAAACATGGTGATCGGGAAAGATGAGAAAAAAAAATATGGTTTTTAGATAAAAAGGTAGAATAATATAAGATTGAAGTATTGTGGTGAAAATGATTGGGAAATATCGAGTTTTATTGGGAGTTTATTTCTCAACTATATTATACAATGTATTACAGTAAATTATCATATGATATTCTAGTGAGTAGTCAAATATTTATTATTAAAAAACATTTATAAAGTTGTTCATAAAAAAAAAAAGATATCAAATAATCTTAACTAGTTTATGTAGATAGGTTTTATGTATGAATATTATAGTATTAGAAAAGCTATACTTCTAAAGTAGGAAAAATATTCTAAGCATGACCTACGAAAAATGAATATTATAGTGATAGAAAACTATATATAATTATAAAGTATCAATCGTAATATCATTGTTCAATCGGTTTGCAGATGACTTGTCAGCAGCCAAATCATTGGATTCAGCAGAAACAGTAACAAACAATGATACAGGTTTTTTTTTTTTTTCTTCTATTGAAAAATTTATACTTAGTATATATCTAATGGTGCTGTAGGACTTCAAACAGAAAGTTTAACATTTTATATAATCCAATTCGCAGGAACAAACTTTTCTTCATCGTGGATCTTGTCTTGTTTACCCTTTAAGAACAATCCAGGTATAATATATGAACTTAAAAACCTTAGGAGATGGCTTGGAACCGGAGTAGAAATGATATTTTATAATGCCATTAAGAAAATACCTTAGATAAATAAAAAAAAAAATATAAATAGGACAGAGGAAGTATATAATATAGTGTTTTTCTTTTGACATAAGACCTTGAGCTCGATTTCCATTTTCTCTTCAATTGTGCATTTAATGTTCAATATTTCACCTAATTATGATATGAATTGAGAAAGAGAAAGAAAATGGGATTTTGGGATTTTTTATATGAGTGAAAGTCGGAATATGTGTATGAGATGATGATAGTAGGGATTAATTAAGGTCAGCTGGTGCTAGGAGCCTAGGATTTTCTTCTTCGATTATATATATTAATCGAGTTTAAGTGATCACGTAAAACTTGATTCAGAAACTTTAAGTTATATGAACAATCAACTTATCTTAGAGACCCTCTTTAAAGCATATTTGTTTTTTTTTTTTTTAATTTCAAGGGGCTTTAAATATAAGAGCTGAGGTTGATCAAATCAAATTTGACTTGCACATAAAAGTAGTACATCATTAAGGTATGGGCCAAAATAGAGAAAATTCTAATGTATATCTAACATAAATTTAGCAATTTATATCACTGTAAAAAAAAGTAGCAAAAGAAATAAATATTTTTATTGAGATTTCAAATATAGAATATATTATCTCAGATATATGTGTTATTATCTCATATATAGATAGTATTATCTAAGGTATAGAAATAATGATATCAGGTAAAGAAATGACCTCCTCAAATACAAAAAAAAAGTCATTTTAGGTATAAAATAACCATCTCACGTATAAAAATAACGAGATTAGGTACAAAAATAACGATTTCAGGTATAGAAATAATGATTTTAGGAACGAAAAAAAAAAACCCTAAATATATTCATAGTGAATTATACCAGGTATGAACCAGAAAATTCTCAGCTAGCTATCAACACCTACTAATCATATTCCAATAGTTGTTAGCATAACTTTTACCATGCAATAAATTTATGTAATATACTTCAATTCTTACATTTTTAGTAGATAATACTTAGCTTTAGTTAGATTATTGTTCAAGTTAACTAATTGTAATTCAAATCTCTTATCTCACTAGAGCATGCAGAGAATGGAAACAATGATGACGACATGCCCAAAGTAATGGCAGGTTGGCTCACAATCTACACGTCCGATGATCCAAAGTCCCCTTTCACAAAACTGAGCGCAAGAACGCAACTTATGAGTAAGATTAAACAACTCATTGAGCAGTATAAAGGTGAAGACATGAGCATTACATTCGCTGGGCATAGTTTAGGAGCAACACTATCAGTCGTAAGTGCTTTCGATGTCGCTGAGAACCTGACAAAGGAGATCCCGGTTTCAGCTATCGTGTTTGGATGTCCTAAAGTTGGCAACAAGGCCTTCAAAAAGAGGTTCGAGTCACACCCTAATCTAAAGGTCCTTCACGTCAGAAATGTGATCGATTTGATTCCTCTGTATCCCTTTAAACTTTTAGGGTACGAAAATATAGGCATCGAGCTTGAGATTGATTCGAGGAAATCCAAATATCTTAAAGACTCGAAAAACCCCAGTGATTGGCACAACTTGCAGGCTATGCTGCATGTTGTGAATGGATGGCAAGGACTGAAGGGAGAGTTTAAGCTCGTAGTTAAGAGAAGTATTGCGTTGGTGAATAAATCATGCGATTTCTTAACGCCGGAGTGTTTGGTGCCTCCGTCTTGGTGGGTTGAAAAGAACAAAGGCTTGGTGTTGAATGAGGATGGAGATTGGGTTTTGGCTAGTCCTGAAGAAGTTCCAACTCCAGAGTTTGATTGAGAAATGAGAAGAACGTCACTTTTGCTTGACAGTATTACTGTATTAGTTGAAGTGAGTAATGCTATATTTTTATAGAGAATTGATAAAATAGTGAATCTGTATTGATCGGTTTGATCTGATTTTTGTTCTGTACAAGCTTGTATATATAGTTTACAGTGACTAACTGTTTTTCCTTGAATATCAGGAGGATACAACTACTGTACGGGCTTATCTTTTCTATTAACTTGTCTTTCTGTTAGCTTATCTTTTTCTAGCTTTATCTAATCTTTGTAATATAATTTTATCTTATCTTTCTACACTCCCCCTCAAGTTAGTAGTGGGTTTATCAACACCTAACTTGCACAACATCTTAAACATTCTAGCTCCAACTACTTTCGTTAGAATATCGGCTATTTGATCACCTGAACGAATAGACTGTAGACTAATTACTCCAGCTTCTAAAGTATCTTTAATGAAATGCCTGTCAACTTCAACATGTTTAGTACGATCATGTTGAACTAGATTATCTGAAATACTGATTGCCGCTTTGTTATCGCAAAATATCTCACAAAAAGTCTCTGATGAAACTAAATTCAGTAAGAAGCTTCCTTAGCTAGAGAACTTCTGTTATTCCCTTGCAATTCCACGAAATTTTGCCTCAGCACTAGACATTGCAACAACTTTCTGTTTTTTGCTCCTCCAAGTTGCCAGGTTTCCACCAACAAGGGTGAAGTAGCCCGAAGTTGACTTTCTACTATCTTGATCACCTGTCCTATTAACATCTGTGTAAGCCTGAAGTTTAAGGGACCATTCTTCCAAAACATTACTCCTTTTCCTGGTGTTCCCTTCAGATACCTTAGAATCCTGTATATTGCATCCATATGATGAGCTTGGGGTTTGTGCATAAATCGACACACTACTCTGACTGCATATGCAATATATGATCGAGTATGTGATAGATAAATGAGTTTACCCACAAGCCTCTGGTACTTCCCTTAATCCACTACTTTTGCACCTTCATCAATTTTTAGCCCATGATTCACTATCATCGGTCTCTTTGCCGGCTTGCAATCAATCATCCTAATTTCTGTTAACAAATCTAGGATATACTTCTTTTGGGATATGAAGATTCCTTGTCTTGACCTGAGAACTTCAATCCCTAGGAAGTACTTAAGGTTTCCTAGATCCTTCATCTCAAATTCTCGAGACAAATTTTCCTTTAGTAACTGAATTTCTTCCTCACCATCCCCAGTAATGATCATGTCATCAACATAGATAATAAGGCAAGTAATCAGATCACCTCTTTTCTTTAGGAACAGTGTGTGATCTGAATTACTTCTCTTATATCCAAATCTTTTCATAGCTACTGTAGATTTAGTGAGGTTATTAGGACTAGATTCAATCGGGTATCTCGACCTCGACACTTCATAGTTTGGATCATATCTCCTTGGTGGGACTCCTCTTGTACTCCTTTGAGGTAATATGTACCTGGAAGGTTTTGTTTCCTATGGAGAATCTGTATCACTTCCCTACAAGTTAGGGTTAGTGGATACAGATTCAACTATATCATAATTACTTTCTAAATTTATCTCTTCTATATGATCTTCAGACATGTTAGACCCGGACTAAGGAGGTAGTTGTGCTACAATAGGAGTAGTTTCAGTGGTATTGTCAACCTACTCTTTTGAGTTTGTGTGTACTCCCCTTGAATGAATGAGCCATCTTAGACTCTCAGTCTTAGTCTCCCCCTGACGTCAAAGGTAGGAATAGAAATAGGTTGTTTTGAAGAAGTCACAGTCCATAGTGGTGAGCATATGATTTGAGATAAGGTCGAAAAACCTATAACCTTTTTTATGTACCCGTATCCAACAAAGACACACTTAATAGCCCTGGCTTGGAGTTTGTGGCGGCTCTAGCTCAGAAGGTGAACATACATAATGCATCCAAAAACTTTGGGAGGAAGATAATGAGTAGAAGGAATGGGAAAAAATTCCTAGGGTCTTTAAGGGAGTTTTGTAGTTCAAACTCTTTGTGGGTAGTCGGTTAGTCATATAATTGGCTGTGGAGATAGATTCTGGCCAGAACTAGTCTGGGACACCTGATTTAAACATTATTGCCCTAGTTATTTCAAGTAACGTCTAGTTTTTCCACTCGGCCACTCTATTTTATTGTGGAGTATCAGAGCAGGTGGTTTGATGGATAAGGCCATGTTTAGAGTAAAACTATTTCATGTTAAGGTTCACATATTCTCCACCATTGTCTATACTAAGAATTTTAATCTGGGTTGGGAACTGAGTATGAATCATGTAATAGAAGTCAATAAATATATTAAACACCTCAGATTTATATTTCATAAAATAAACCCAACTCATACGAGTGCAATCATCGATAAACAATACGTAATATGCCAAACCATGTGTTCTAGAATTAGGGGCAGGACCCCAAACATTAGAATGATCTAGCATAAATGGTTTTTCAGTATGATTAGTCTTAGTAGAATGAGACTACTTATGACTTTTAGCTAACACACATGCTTCACAGCTTAATTTTATTTTCGAATTTCTAAGGGAAGGAAAAATATGCTCTAAATACCCTAGGGATGGATGACCTAGAAGACAATGCCACATCTAGAGTTAAAGTTCCACTAACTCGTGAGCAAACGTTGTGTTACCCTGTTGAAATATCTCATCTATGTAGTACACACCATCCTTCTCAGTACCATGCCTAACAACCGTCTTTGTCTGAAGATCCTATATCAAGCAAACATTAGATTCCATTAGAAAAATGCAGTTTTATTCTTTTGTTAACTGACTAATAGAAAGTAATTTATGAGATAATGTATGAATAAGTAGACAATTTTCCAAGATTAGGTTCGGAAAGATTTTAATCGTCCTGGCTTTATTAACCTGAATACATTCCCTACTTGCAGTCTAGATAAACGTTTTATGTGGGTTTAAAAAAGAGATAAAATCAGTCAGGTCAAAAGTCATTGTATCAGAGGCTCCACAGTCTAACACCCATCTTTCACTTTTCCCAATCAAATTACACTCTAGGTTTTATATCACGATTTGGA
This sequence comes from Dysphania ambrosioides, assembly GCA_026401315.1. Classification (NCBI taxonomy): domain Eukaryota; kingdom Viridiplantae; phylum Streptophyta; class Magnoliopsida; order Caryophyllales; family Amaranthaceae; genus Dysphania; species Dysphania ambrosioides. The sequence continues at coordinate 10,820,176 of CM048657.1, forward strand.
TTGATGAGGGTTAGGTGGGTTAGGGTTTTGTTTGTGTGGGTCATGGTTTTGTGTGAGAAGAGAGAGTTAGGTGGAATTTTAAGTGGTGAGTAACCCGTGGGTTCCTTAATTTCCTCCTGCAGCTTTCCCCTTTGATGCTCCTTAGAGTTTATTCTCTCATCCTTCTCTTCCTGTAGCTTTTGATCCTCTTGGATTGCTTTAGGGTTTTCTCTCTCCTTTCGGTTCTCACCTCCATAATCATCTCCCCTATAACCCCTTTTTGTGGGCTCTTTGATTACGGCCTCAAATCTCATGATGCCAGCTTCTCCGATGCTTGCTTCCATTGACCTGAGCACATTTGTTACGCTCCCTCTCTCTGGGTCTCTATATCCCTCCTGTTTTCTTTTGTCGAAAGATGGGGCTTTTCCAACCTTTGCTCCACCCCCCCGTGCTTACATCTCACTCCACCATTCGGGGTTCCCGATTATTTTGAAACACCCATCTTGAGTGTGTCTCTTCCCACCACTGTGAGTGCACTGTAAATTTTCCTTGTCATCATCCTCTTTTCGGGGTTATGACTTATTCAACTTCGATTGAGTGGCAAGCCCACTCCCGATTCCAAGTATCCTCCTTGACTATTCTTCGGTTTTGAGTATGGATCTTCGTGTGATTTCCCTTTGAATCGTACTATATTCTTCTTTTATGGATGGTAAGGGTACTTTGTTGAGTAGGTCGTGTCTGTTCTGGTCATAAGTATCATCTATGCCTGATAAGAACTTATATACTTTGTTCCTTTGCATTATTTCATTATAAATTATGATATCTTCAATGTGTTTCATGGGATTTGGTACCCTTTGGTCTATTTCCCTCCATACGGCTACCAATTTCCCATAAATCACCTCGATGGTGTTAGACCCTTGCTATATGGTATTCTCTCAAACTGCCAAGTCATATACCTAGAGTTCGTCCTGTCAATTACTAAACAAGGTTTTGATACCTTACCACTTTGCCAGAGTTCTTTTGCCATTAGGTAATCAAGGAATTGTTGGACTAAATCAAACTCAATATTTTCTATGATCCATGAGAAAATAGTTGAGTCCTGTTGTACCCATCTTGTGTAGCTTAGGTCATCAGTTGTAGGTGGGGTGACGATGATATGGTTGAGCCGGCCTTGCCCACTGATGTCTAAGTGCATAAGTTTAGCCCATTTTGCATAGTTTGTATGATTGAGTTTTTCACTCAAATACACCAGTTGGTTGCTAGTCTCTATACCAACTTTGTTGGGTTTTTATTGTTATAGCAGTTGCCATAACTGGTCTACGGTGACTGGTAATTCAATCACCTCCTTGTTCTGGTTTTTGTTATCATCTGACATTGCAGGTAAGTTTAGGTAAGTTAGGGGATAAAGGATAAAGCTTTAAAAAGTGTGTTTTACCAGGAAAACACCTTTGGCTCTGATACCATATAGAGAATTGATAAATAGTGAATTTTTATTGATCAGTTTGATATGATTTTCATTCTGTATAAGCTTGTATATATAGTCTACAGTGACTAACTTTTTTCCTTTAATTTTAGAAGGATATAAATACTGTATTGCTTATCTTTTCTGTTTACTGATAACCGTCTTTTAGGTTATTTAACTAAAAGATTAGATATGCAAACAAAATTTATACCAACCTACGAACTATACAAGTATAGTGGAGTAAGGGGTCGATCCACGAGGACAAAGGATATCAAGACTTAAGTTCTTAACACAACAGGACTATTTGGAGTTGAAAAACAACTAAAACTAATAACAAGAATATAGATGACGATAAATCACGAAGTAAATCAAATAGAGAAAAATGGGGACAAGATTAGATCCACCCTAGGAATGAAGCTTTCAAAACCGAACATGATAGGTTAGAGAAAATCCAATAACAACTAGCATGAACATCGAAGAATAAGAGAGGAAGTTGGTGATTCCACAAATCACAACGAACGACCTATAATCGCCCTATGTCTCCTAAGGAATGGTAGGACAAGATTCGCATCAAATTCTGAAACTACTTATTATCATCATTCCTACAACCGTAAGCAATAAAGATAATAGCTTTTCCTAGGGTTTCACCAATCAAAACCCCTAAGGGAACTACTCACACATATTCATGCTCAACAACATATTTATATTCAATAAAGCAAATGAAACGAACATGAAAGGAAATTAAAAAGAATGAAAACAAATCAGAAATTATGCTAATAAACGATAAACATAAAACTAAACATTCAATGAAATAAAGCGAATGAATTAAAAGCAAAGGAATAGATTAGAACTCACAAAAGCTTCAATGTATTATCCACGAACAGAATTTGAATGACAAAGTGTTGAGAGAACTGAAAATCGAAAGCTAAAACTAAAAGAATTTGGAGGCTAAAGAAAACTAAAAGTGCATAAAAATATATAAACCTAGATGCCCTCCCTCTCATCAGAGGGAGGGGTATTTATAACAAAACATGAAAGACCTACGAAAACCCTAAAATGCATATGGGCCGACCCTAAAAAGAAGTAGTTGTTCCGGAGAAAACACTGTCATTCGACCAAATTCAAGTTTCATTCGGCCGAATATGACTCCATTCGCCCGAATACACTTCCATTCGCCCATTCCAGAGGCTCCAAAGAATCGATCTCTGTCCACCATTCGCCCGAATGTAGAGGCTGATTCGGCTAAATGGAAGCTCATTCGCCCGAATGAGTTCCATTCGGCCTTCCTAGTGACCAAAGATTAATGCTCTGAAGTCTGCCTCTCATTCGACCGAATGTGTCTCAGATTCGGTCAAATCGGCACCATTCGGCCGAATGTGTCTCAGATTCGGTCGAATCTGAGACCATGCATTCCTCTTTTCACTACTCTCATTTCTGAACTCCGTGGGATCTTCATGAGTGGCTAGAAACATTTGCCCAAGCTATGATATGTGTATCAAAGGCTCGAATGCATCGCATTTCACCTCGAAATCATCAAAAGTACCTGAAATGAACTTAAGATAACTTGAAGACAAGATCAAGGTAAAATCAAGCATAATATGCATAAAACCAATATAAAACTACGAGACTTGACACTAAAACGAGGTAGTAATCGTGCTCTAAAATGAGCACATCATTAACTTATCTTTCTATACTTATCTTTCTATTAGCTTATCTTTTTCTAGCTTTATCTAATCTATGTAGCTTTATCTAATCTTTGTAACATAATTCTATCTTATCTTTCTACAATTTGGTATCCCAACTTGTGTAGTTTTAGTTCCTTATCTTGCTTGTTAACTACGGTTATTATCTCCCTTAGTGCAGAGGGGAGCCTAACATATTCCTTCGTATATTTGAAAAAAAAAATAAGTTATTATCTATCTTTCCTTGTCTGTAACTAATTATTATACTAATCGTATGTTAAAATATTTAGTTGGTATTGTGTGTAATAAGTCACACCAATACATTAGTGTAATGAAGGAAAAATAAGTCAATAATTAAGATAATAAGGTCTATACATGATATTATAAGCCCCATATTTGAGATCATGTTATTTAGATAGTCATGTACAAGAGGAGGGAATTGGAAGTGGGGGGAATTTTCAAATTTTGCGAAATTAGAATAACTGAAACAGAGAAACATACAAGAACCATGAGAAAGGAACACTAAGGTTTTTTTACGTGGAAACTCTTGTGCCCATCCTAGGAGAAAAAAAACCACGACACTACTCAGATTTCTTCACTATTTGGGCAACACTTAATACACTATATTAGGGTCTCTCTCTGTCTTGTACTTCACTCTGAACAACAAGTTCCCTTCTCTCTTTCTCTCTTTCTCTCTTCTCTTTACACCCTTTGACTTAACTCTAAGTCACTCACTCTTTTCTCTCTTGAACTTAAATCTAATCCCTACAACTCACACTCTATCTATTGCATAGCTCTATACAATAAACTTATACAAAATATTAATTACAAATGAACACTAAGACACGTAGGATAGATATGAATGAAACAAGCTTAGCTCAAGAATGACAATTGACACTTAGAAATCTTTTTCGTGAAAGCACAAAGGTCTTGGTAAGTGAAATTGTATGAAATGGGAAGATGAGGTACTTATATACACATGTTCATGAGTACAACTCACCCACAACTTTGCATGAAAGGACGAAGGAGAAGTACAAAGTTATTTATCCATTGTGCTATAAGTACAGTTGGGAATAACCACTTTGAACATTCTTAAAATCATTTTGCTTTGATAAGTGAATGTCTATTTGCTTTCATGGAAGAAATATAGGGGAAAAGAATGAAAACTTTTGCTGAAAATCTTCATTGTTGATAAAACCATGATTGCCAAGATTTTTAGTTTCCAAATTTCCAAGACAAAATCCCCTTGAAAACATGTTTTAATGCAAAGCAATTTGAGCTAAGTTGAGCCCTCTACACCTTTTATACGTGCTATATATACCCTATAGAAAATTCATGCATGGGATTCTCTCTTTGATCCATAAAGCTTGGGTTTCTCTAGAAGTTCAGTGCACCATTTCAGCTTTGGAACAACCCACCGTAGCAGACTGGAACTCCTCTTCAAGCTCCACCAAAAGTGATGCGTCTCTTTTTCTTTTCCTTTTCCTTGAGTATTTCCTCCTCCTTATGGGTAGACAAAGTGTATTAGATGCAGCTCATCTTCCCTTTGCTCTTACTCTAAAGTACATGTAATGATCTACGCACATTTAGACACAGAACCCATTAGGAATAGAGTTTGTCATTACCAAAACACTTTGAGAAATCAACAATATTACCTCTTTTGGGTGATGATAAACTCTTGCAAGCTATGAACAACAAGCAACACTTATTAGCTAAAAGAGAAGAAAAACTTAGATAAAACAACAAGAAAGATTAAAAAGAAAACCACTAAAATTCAAACTAAAACTTACCAATCATCAAAATAAGATGGATTTTCAAAAGAAAAACTACTTAATTTTAACTAAACCTTACCTACTACCAAAATATGGCCTATAGAAAACTAGAGTAAAAGATTAAAAAATAAAATAGAAAGTGACCATATAAAAGAGAATAAAGAAAATAAAACAAAGTAAAATTTTGAAATAACCTTATCAGTCATCAAAATAAGAGCATTTGGAACAATAAAAACAATGAAAATAGTGTAACCTTCACTAGGACTTTGCTTCATCATAGATTGCCACATGTCTTCCCCTTTTAGCATACAAACAAAATATCCAAGAAAAGAGCCAAACACAACATCTCACTAAGGAGTGAGATCAACCAAAGAATAATACATAGTAAGCACTAAATTATGTGTTATCCATAAATAGCATATAAGAAATACTAATTATGATTAAAATGTACCAAACCATAATTCATAAGCAGTTAATGCAAAAGATAATGTTTTCCAACCATAATGCCTAGCAAATTATAATAATAAGTAGTGTAGTATAAGATCATACAAAAATTAAAATATTCAAGAGTAGCATGCATTAGTGGGTTGGAGGGATTTGGTTTGGAATAAGGAGAAGACAACTAGTTAAGATCAATCAGGATAGTAGGAACAAGGTATTTAAGTGGAGCTTTAGCTAGAGCAGCAGTGGATAAAACAACACTTGAATTTGGAACATGATCCTCTTCTGTAACCTCAAATGCCACTTCATCAATTCGTTGTAAGATGGTTGATCTTCAGATCAGCAGTGCTCTCTATTGAGTGAGCCTTTATAGTCTCTTCACGCTTCCTAACTATGAGACCAAAGTAGATACCGTAGTTTGAAGAAGTGACATCCTTGCATCAAGCCTATCAAAATTAGTGATCATAGAGGATATCTTACTATTTATTTCCTCCAATGTGTGCTTGGCTCCAATTGGCATTGTTTTACTAAACTGTGCAAACCCAATTGTTCCAAAAGCTGATAGAGTTTACTTAGATAGAGATGACATCTTTTCTTGTTCCATTATCTCAACCATCTCCACTAGAATATCCTCTTCTTTATCAATAACTTCCTCCACTATGTATGTTTCCCTTTATTCATTGCTTAGCCCTTCCCTAATCTTATGATCATCCTCATCACTTGTCATATCCATAAAGATAGGAGTGTATGTGTGTGACACCTTGGATTGCATAGCCACTCGCATACTCCTCCTCTTTGAGGATTAGTCCAATTGTTCCTTCTTTGTAGTTTTGTGACCTACAGCCTTGCTCTTCCTAACCTATTTTTTAATCGATCTTTCACTTGGTTTCACCTCCTTCACATTCTCTTTTACTACTACGTCAATGTTTATCTTACCAATTCTATAAGTCACTCCATTTACTACCTTAAGCTTCCAAATTCACATGGAACTTTCCCATAGTTTGGAGTTCTTGGTATAATTCCCTTCCATACTAAGTTAAACAACAACTTCACCTTTGGTGAGAAATTTCTTAGTTTGGTAGAGGTGGAAACGTTGTGATCTCCACCCACAAACCGAACGAGTTCTCAATTAATAATATATTTTAAGCTTAATTCTTCAAAAATCTACGCATGAAAATAAAATGTTGATTAGTTCTAAATTTGCATCAACATATATCAAAATAGTTAGATAAAAAATATAACATTAAAAGCGAAATAACTAAATATATAACAGCATTTAATAAAGAAATTAAGGAAGAAGTAATCTTAATTCTCAAATCTATTTTTTTCACTTCACAGATGAATTAATCATTATTGTGTTAATCATTCAACAACCCAAACCTAGCTCAAAATCAAAGAAAGGGTTTAAAGTTCAATACCAACATAGCTTACATGAATATCACATGAACAAATGTGTTATAAGCTACTTATTGGCCTACTTGGCTATTACTTGGGGTCATAATTTCACTAAATTGTTGACTATGTTAGCAATTTGTACATCAACATTAAGTAAATGAGCTATTGAAGGGTGGGATAGAATATGATCACAAGGATTCTTGAATTGGAGGTACCGTATAGGGTAAACATTCTTCTCAAGCTTATCTGGTTGAATTTAACTAGTATTTTTAAACTTATCTTATTTTAGCAAAAGTAGATAGCTTATTCTAAACATATGTCACTTTTGTTAAACCTAATTTATGTTTATTAACTCAAATTTGTATTATGAAAATAAAGCTAAAAAATTCGTCCAAAAATTTTTTTACAATGAACATTATATAATTAGACAATAAACATTTAGTAGTACAGAAATGAACATTTAGTATTATCCAATAAACATTTATATTACTTGAGTGAATCAGTTCAAAAAGAATGCATTGGGATGGAGGATAATTTGTAATGATGATGTATTGGGATTCTATTACTTTTATGCAATATTACACCGATTTCAATGACTGTTACGTACACATAAAAGAGATCATTGCAAAAAAAAAAATTAATCTGATGTTTAATATTGTAAAAGAATTTTTTTACAATGCACTATATACGTTTCAATGAACATCTAATCAATTTCACTGAACATTTACTCAATTTCGCTGAATATCTACTTAATTTCACTAAACATCTATTCAATTTCACTGAATATCTACTTAATTTCACTGAACATCTACTTAATTTCACTGAACATTTACTCAATTTCACTTAATATTTACTCAATTTCACTTAATATTTACTCAATTTCACTCAACATATGCTTAATTTCACTAAACATCTACTCATTTTTCACTGAACATCTAATCAATTTCACTAAACATCTAATAAATTACACTAAACATCTACTTAATTTCACTGAATATTTACTCAATTTCACTGAATATCTACTTAATTTCACTGAATATCTATTCAATTTCACTAAACATCTACTTAATTTCATTGAATATCTATTCAATTTAACTGAACATCTACTTAATTTCACTAAATATCTACTTAATTTCACTAAACATCTACTTAATTTCACTAAATATCTACTTAATTTCACTAAACATCTGCTCTATGACACTTGCGTTTTATGTTAAATGTTATGCGTTTTATACCAGGTGTACGATATGCATCGTGCACCAGGGTACAGGGTCCATAGTCTGGGGTTTAGAGGGGATCAGGAGATGTAGAGGGTTCGAGAGAAATGTAGAGAGAGGCGAGTGATGTGCTACGGAGTAAAATGAAAGGGTTAGTGAAAGGGAGGGAGTAATTAAAGAACGGATCAGGCTATTTTAAACCCACTAAACTTACTTAAGTTGTCCCAAAAACGTGATTTTGTGGATTTACTTTATGGTAAAATAAATGTTATAAAAATTAGAATTGGGGCAATCTTTTGAAAACGCATTAAAAAAAGAAATGAGATTTTCTCATAAAGACGGAGGAAGTATAAACTTATCTAAATTCTTTTTTTAAAATATATATCAAAAATAACTTTATTTAAAAATAAAAAAAGTTGAAACCTATTACATACTTCGTATTTAATATGATGATATACAAAAGACAAAAACACTCAAACCGTTTATACAATATTCCGTAACTTGTTGACTACTATGCTTTCAAAAAACTTGAAACATTTAATTTGAATCATTTTTTGGGAAGATACAAGCAAAAACATAAAAAAGTAGGACGTATTGAATATTTGAATAGGCCATTGCATGTAATCTATAAACGTAAAGCTGTCAGAATGGGTAGAAAGACGACAACATTTGCAGTTATTCACACTATGCCCAAACCAACCCCAAAAGAATAAACAAACCCTGCAACTCCAGACGTGTGGCACTATTACACAGCATGGGTCACATATTATTGCACTCCATCTAATGTAGCTATCTATCTTCTCTTCTCTTACTCGTTCACCTTTCCCACACCCCTACACCAACCACATCAATTGCTGCACCACTTCCTCTCCATTCTACTACCATCTCTAGCTGAAAAGCTCGCACTGGAAGCGTCTAACAAGACCATGTAAGCTTGCTTTGCTTTTCTTCACGGGGTTTACTGTAATGTTCTTTTTTATCTCACGTAAAGAGAGTCGTAAGCGACAAAACAACACCTTCTTTGTACGACCCCCTGCACTCGACTAGGAGTTTCTAACAGGAGTATGCATGTAGTGTCAGACACGACAATTTTGCATGAATTTAATTCGAAATAAAGTGGTAAGGAGTAGAGGATTCATATTCATGTGACTAACCGACACACGAACTCTTGGAAAAATGAAATGTCGGAGTGACAGACATATATGAGTTTGTATATATGATTTTCATTCTTGCTGTAGATATTTGGTTGGTTTTAGTTTGCATAATTGCATCAAATTTATGTTTTAACAAGATGTTCTTCCCTTGGTAATATTGAGTTATCTGTAACTATTGCAAGAATTTAAGATCTAAAAGAGATATGATAATAAATTGAAATAAATTATGAGACATGCATAAAAGTAGTGAAATGCTAGAAAGTAAAAAGATGAAATTTTTTTGGCTGTAATTAATTCGAAGTGTTTACTGAATTATGGTAGTTGACTTTGTATTTTGTAGTATTTTGTCATCTTTAAATGTGCACATAGCTCACCCATTTCCAAACTTTTCGGATCCGTTACTACTCAGGATGAAGGTTTTTGGATTCTGCGTGGTGTTAGGGCTGGTTGGAGTTGTCTTTATGCCACGACCCACCTCATCTAGTGGTGGAGTGAATCGATCCATGATTGTTTCAGGTAATTAACTACCCTTTACTCCATCTTCTGTTCGATTAGGAGATGACAGTTATTACACTTTTGTTTTGTATATTTGCAGCACTAGAATTTGTTCCATCACCCCTGCCAAATAAAAATATTAAATTTGTTCTATCACAGCGAATACTTTGTTTGATTAGTGTACATTTTCATTGTTGTCAAATATCAGCCTTTGATGCTTTGTTACTACCAACTCTTCAACTATCCTTGATTGTGTCGTACTTATGTCACAGAAGGGTGCCAAAAATTGACCCGAACCAAAAACCCGATCTGAATCCGACCCAAAAATAGCAGGTTAAGGTTGAAATTTTCGACACTGAAACTTAATTGGGTTGACATGAACCCGACCCGAAATTAAATGGGTTGAGTTATGGTTGAAAATTCCAACCCAAAAATGACCAACGTAACCCAAAATTATTTTTGGGTCAAAATCAGGTCGGGTCAATCCGAATCTGACCTTATAACCAAACTATATCAAGTAGATTAAAATATATATATATATATATATATATATATATATATATATATATATATATATATATATATATATATATATATATATATATATATATATATATATATATATATTACTTGGTCAGTCACCCACTTAGCCTAAACCTTAAGTTCAAATTAAAACCCTAAAAGACAATTAAACTACTATTGTCAATTTATCGTAAGTCGTTTCATCTCAACCTTTTAAGTTTTTGTTTTTTTTTCAGTTACTCTATTGAATAACTACATCTCATGGGTGACAAAAATTGACCCGACCCAAAAAAAACCCGACCCGTAAATAGCGGGTTAGGGTTGAGATTTTCAACACAAAACTTAAATGGGTTGACACAAACCCGACATGAAATTAAATGGGTTAGGTTCGGGTTGAGATTTTCAACCCAAAGACTTAAATGGTCAAGTTTGGGTTGGGGATAGCTGATTCGAAAGTAGGTAACCCGAATACGTACCCGACCCGACCTAATCCATTTTTAACCATTGACTCCTATGATACTTCAATTTTAAACCAAAATATTCACACACTATTACACACTTCTAGAGCCCAAGCGAGTCCGAGTAGCGTAGCAAAGTAGGTAGGGGATCAACATATCTTGTTATTAGTCCATGTTTATTGTTCAACTTGGTATTATTTTTTTCTTTTTTGGTTTGGTCTAATATTCAAATAATAGTTGGCCTTGGCCTTACTAAATCGCTTTCAATGAAGGAGCCCAAGGAGGCATGTGGACTAGTTGATTTATGGGGATTAAGTTTGATTATTCTTTTTCCTATAGTACTTTTCCGAAATTGTTTTTAAAACCTTTTTCCCAAAAAAAAAAAGAAATAATTCTCTAAGCAAATTATTTTAAACAATAATCCTAGAATTTAGATTTAGTAGCGACTTTATACCGAACATAAATTTCAGGAGTTATTTTTTTATATTGTTTATTTAGAGGGTTATTTTTCGATAGTGGTAGTTTTTGTTTCCTATTGAATGTGGTAAAAAAAAAAATTGTTTGGATTAAAAAAATCATTTGAATAACGAAATCAAATGAATTTCTACAGTAAATGTTTAGTTCCGAGACAGAGCTAGGAAAGCAGGAATGGTCCTCTTGTTTAATCTCTTTGCTTGTAATAAAGGACTAGCTCAAGGGTGTGCAGTAGCCTGTCTCAAGCCATCATAACATTCAGTTCCTTTTGGGTGAGACTATCTACTGCGGCAATGCCAGAGTTACAAAGTTGGGCATTTTCGTCATTTTGCTACCGAAATTGTACTATTTAAAATTAAATTTGAGTTATTTGAAAATAAAGTGGTATATTTAAAAATAGAGTTGTATTATTAAAACATACAGTTGTCATTATTAACCTCTCAATATATTTACTATTCAGTCAACAAAATTTTAAATTATATTATTTTAAATTAAAGTTGTGTTATTTACAAATAAAGTTAATTTATTAAAACATAAAGTTATGCTATTTGGAAATGAAGTTGTATGTTTTAACCTAAACACTACAAATTAACGCTATCAGCTAACATCTGATAACTCATTTTCCTAATAATTATTTTTTCCTTTTTATTCGCCAATGAGATATGCACTATTCATTATCTTCAAAAATATTTAACATTTCCCAAAATGTATTTGTTCGGGTACTTGAAAAGGTATCCATTTGACACTTTATAACTGTTGTTTGAGTAACTTAGCTTGAGTTGCTCCAAGAGTCCTAGGCTCCTAGCTAGGTTGATCATATTATGGCTATATCTCGTATGATATAATATAGCCACGATACCGAATTTTTTTTATTTTTAAGCTTTTTTTAAAAAAAATTTGAAAAATAAGCTAGTTTAGAATGTAATTTCAAAAATAAGCTAATTTAGCTTCGCAATAAAAACGTTGCCTGATATAGCGTTAACCTAATGCAAAATCGCTGCCTGTGGCACGTTCTGTATGAGGGTGGATTTGGGGTTAATTTGGGTCAGTAAAAAACGCTGCATGGGGAACCTTTTTAGTTAGTGAAAAACGTTGCCTTCACTGACAGTTTTTCCGGCCCAGTTTCACAATTTCACTCTGACAAAAAACGTTGTCCTAGGCAATATTTTTTACTGACTAAAAACGGTGCCCCAAATAACGTTTTTACTGACCCAGAGTAACCCCCAAATCTACCCTCACGCAAAACGTTGCCATATGTAGCGATTTTGCATTAGGTTAAACGCTGCCTCGAACAACATTTTTATTTCGAAACTAATTTAGCTTATTTTTTAAATTACTTTCTAAACTAGCTTATTTTTCAATTTTTTTAAAAAAAAAAAGCTTAAAAATAAAAAATTCCACGATACCTCAAGAATACGAGTTTGCTTGATGACTCAGCAATCATCAGAAAAGAAATTGTCTTGCCACGTGATGAACCACTCGTTCCGCTAGCATAGAATTGGCAAGTCCCTAACATCAAAGTTATATGTTTTATAGTATGAAAAAATTCTAATTTATACTTAATATAAATATATTATGAGATATTTTATAATTTTATTTCTTTATTTGATATCATAATGTCTATATTTAATATAAGTTTGTAGTATTTTTATATTCTATATATGATATTAATAATACATATATCTAATACGAAGTATAATAATAACTATATCTGATATATATATATATATATATATGAGATTTCAATATTCTGATATAATTTATATTAAATATGAATTAGGAAAGTCTTACTAGCAATTTTCATCTTTTAAAAAAGCCTTAGAATGTGTTCCCAAGGCTAAAATATCGTAACATTGATAAAAAAAAAAATTTAAAAAGCATTCACTAAATTGTTGGAAATGTAAATCTCGACTAAGAACCATTGAATCACGTTCCTGTGTTATATATACTATGATAACATATCAGATTTACAGGCAACACGATTGTTGATGGAGTTCCAATGACAACTACAGCAAAAACAAGCAGGAATCTAAAGGTAACTACTTTGAATTTGGTCTCTGACACCTGTGTTTCTGATAAGCTTATCACAGAGCAGCCATTGATTGCCCTTTTATATAGGAATCACAAAACTACCTGTTTTGCAGGGACACATATATGGTTCCAACTTAGATCAGGGAAGTCATGATGGTGTTGTAAGCTTGGAAGACTATCGCCCTGTCGATCCTAGCCCAAGTTCCAAGGCTTCTATAAAACATGGACCAGTCGAGCACGGTGCTCCTTTCCATCCTTACATTCCAAAGCCACGGTCTTCACCTCCTTCTCCCAGTCCCTCCCAGGATTAATGGATCACTTTAGCCACGGCTCCTAGTATCTGATCTTATGTCATCCTCCAGCTTTATGCTTGAATTTGTTCACCAATGGCCTATGTATATTTCCTTTGACTCAAGTGTAACCTCTATTCCACAGATATGCTTGTTCTGTACTAACCCTACTCTTGGTGTAACGGACGATCTGATTCGAAATTATCAAAACTCATTGCTTCACCCGTAATTCAATCATCTTCCATAATGAATCGCACAAATTGTACTTCGTGTAATACTTTCTCCTCTCAAATATTGTTTCATAAATGAGAAATTTGTTTTGGTACCTCTTGTGCTGTGATGCAATTAGGACACTTTCCTAGAAAATAGGGTAAGTTGTTATTCAATTGCTACTAATTCTTGTACTATACTGTTTTCTTACAACTTTTTTAAAACTAATTTCAAATTTAGGCTTTGTACGTACCGAAATAATTTCAAAAATAAAATTATATAGGGTTAGAGGAAAATCGTTGTCACATGCAACAATTTAGCCATTAGAAAACTGTTGATCTAGACAATAATTTTGGTCTATTTTGATCTAGGCCAAATTTGGGGTGTTGAGCTATTGAGTTGGTAAGGAAATCTTCAGTTAAAGTAAAATTGCTATTCAATGTAGTGATTTCTCCTCACTTAAAAAATTTTTAAAATTAAGTTTGGAAAATTGTTGTCCTAAACACCAATTTTCCCTCACTCAAGAAAGAAAAAAAAATTTTGATGCCTAAGATACCGATTTTCTAAGATAATTTTTTTTCCTTTCTAAGTGAGGACTAACTAGGAGAATGATTTTTCCTTTCTTTCCTTTTTCTAGACCAATATATTCTGGTCCAAATCATAATAACCAAAATTGCAGTCAAGCCCAACTCAGAATAACTTTCATTTCGAATTAGAATAAGTTTATTTTTTCAAAATAATTCAGTGAGAGCATAATTTTAAAAATAGTTTTAAAAAAAATAGTCCTTTTGTAAACATAAATCTTTTTAAAACAATTTCACAATGTTAAGAATTTGGTTTGGATAACATAATACTTGAACTTAGACTATGAGACTAACCATATTAGAGTTGGGTTTGGCTTGGCTCGGCTCGTTGTCAAGTAAACCCTGCATATTTGTCACAAGTAAAACACAAACTTGCAAGAAAATAGAATATGTTATATTACATGTACGTAGTACAAGTGTAGAACTTGCTGATCTTGTCTGAAATGAATTTATGTTGTTAAAATCTAACCGAGGTAAAGTCATTTCTAGCAGCATTACCTTGAAGTAAAGTCAGATCGAGCTTTCCTACTATTAATAGTGGATTTATCTCTAAATACCAACTCTTATATCTCTCTTGCACCTCATCTCCAACTATTTGTAAATTTTAAGAGTTACCTATAAAAATTAAAAATTACGAAAAACTTAACAATCTCTAAAAGTATTCACTGTTAAATATTTTCCTTTCTCCAAACTTAGATAAATGGCCAGAACACATATAAAATTGTAAGATATGCCACATAGCGCACACTTATTTTAGAGTGCTGCCTATTGTATGAAGGTTGTCTCAATCGACTTATAAATAAGTATAAGTGATTTATAAGAGAATCGTGTTATTTTAGATAAAAACATTTTAAGTCGTTTTAGATAAAAACATTTTAAGTCGTAAACCAACAAAAAAAATCATCATCCGATCCCCCCGTCCGTTAAATAAGTGAAAGTCCACACCTTTAACAACCTCCGTGACAAGTCAACTTAATCCAACACCAATCCTATTACAGTCTCAAAAAATTACTAGTTCAATAATCAATCATTCACCAACACCCCCTCCACTCCCTCTCCTCCTCCATGGCCGAATCAGAACTACAAGAGCTAGGAATCTCAGAGGATGGCCCCACATGGCACCAACTCCTTGGGTCCAACAACTGGGAAGACCTATTGGACCCACTCAACGACGATCTACGTCGTCTGATCATCAAATGCGGGGACTTCTGCCAAGTCACCTACGACACCTTCATCAACGACCCCAACTCCGCTTACTGTGGCAGCAGCCGCTATGCTAAGTCAGATCTTCTCCTTAAAACCGCCTTCCCTGGAGGTTCGGACAAGTACGACGTAGTGGGGTTCCTCTATGCCACGGCCTGCGTTAGTGTACCTGAAGCGTTCCTGTTCAAGTCCATGTCGCGTGAGAGGTGGGATAGGGAGTCTAACTGGATTGGTTATGTTGCAGTTTCGAATGATGAGGTGAGTAGGAATATTGGGAGGAGGGAGATTTATGTAGCGTGGAGAGGAACTACGAGAAACTATGAATGGATTGATGTGCTCGGTGCTAAACTCCAGTCTGCTAAGCCATTGCTTGCTGAAAGACATCATGGTAAGAGTCCAACAGATTTTTTTTTTATCAACATTCTGTTCTGTCCACAATTAGCTTCTTAATCTGCGATTCATTTCTTTTTAATTAGCATGTTTTTTCTTAAAATAAATTTAAAACTGAAATCTATAACTCAAAGTTTGGGACGCTATGATATGTATAAACTTAACCCCGATCTACTCCATCAGTTAAAAACAGTAATTAAAGGTTAATGCAGTTAGTTTAACTATCAGAATTATTAAATTTATATCTGATATAAATATATCATGCTCAGAATTAAATGAGAAATGTAGAAAATACATATAGCCTACTCATTCTCTACGAAAAATGATAAAAAAAAAAATGCAAATTTATTTCTAATAGTATAACTTTATTTTTAAATATTACAAATTGTACAACTTTACTAATAATGAAACTAAAATATTAAATTTACCCTTTATTATATAAATAGATATTTATATCCATATAAATTGACGAGCCCTCTGTTTAATTACCAAGTCATGTACTACACATTGTTTCTTTACACGTCCTTACCTATGGATGTCTCTTCTCATTCATATAGCGATACAAACTAACAAAGTTAAGACACATCTTAATTTACTCCATGTCTCCATCTAACATCGTTTGCATGTTTCATCTAAAAAAAAAAAAAAAGAATATGAGTTTGCTCACACGATTAAGTGCTATTGTTCCTAATTTCAACTTTTTATATTGTACACCTCATTCTTTTGGCTCTATACTAAGCTAGTTTTTAGGATCAAATTAAGCCACTATGAAGAAATGATTCCTCCAAATTATTCTATTCCCTTTGTGAGATTAGCAGAGAGTGTCAACATTGTCTGGCAGCCGACATATTTATTTTTAAAAAAAAAAAAAAAAAAAAAAAACCAATGAATTGATTGTGAAAAAAATATGGCCAAAGGCAGCTGGGACTAAGAAAAATAGAATTTGAGGGAATATTCAAACTTAAGAAAATTGTCATCATAATGTTTTTGTCATAGTAACAATTAACTTTGACTACTTGCACGTAGTTTTAGAAACTCAGAGAGAATGGAGAACTAGAGTGATATAAAAATATTAATTGAGGCTCGTATTTTATATTTAATATAAGATATTATGTTATGTATTTAAGGATATAGTGGATATTTTAATTTTATTGAATATAAAATTGTACATTTGTATTATTGAAAAACGAAGTTAAACACATTCTCAATACTTTTTGTGAACTTTTGATCTTTTATAATATATGTTACTATTTATACATTTCAAATATAAAACTAACTTTTGTTGTAATATAGTTTTTATCATTATAAAAATTTAGACGCCTATATCAATAATAAATTGCTTTAACGGCTAGATGGGTGATGCTATCATGACATTGAAATTGGCAACTCCTCATTGGATATCATTTTCGATGACTTGGCCATTAGCCCATTAGGAATAGTTCTTCTAGTATCCAAGTACTACTTTTGCAAGTTGGTAGCATGTAACGTCAAACTAAGATATTAAATAGTTTGTATACGCTCAAATGAGGAATTGAGGAGAGTGTCCTAGAATCTATCATCACTAACACTATAAGGATATTCTTGTATGGAAGAGCATTCTTTGACCAATATACAACTTACAAGATAAGATAATACATTGAACTTAGCAATCATAATTCCTTGAAGCAATCAAACCTACTTTTCCCTTAAATAAACGAAAAATTATAAGCGCCTATAATGTACATAAACATACTAATCAACTTTTGTTTATCGTAAAAGAGAGTGTTAATACGTGGTTGCCAACTAGTTTATTTGGTTAAAGTTTTGTAAGGTAATATTCAAGACCTTAGATCAATTCTCGCCTATATTAATTATTACCTTACCGCTTACGGCTCTCTTTATATATATAAAAAAAAAATTACTAATGTATTAACATCAATCATTAATAGTTCTATATATGTCAGATTTGATCTGTTTATTTTCTACTGAACCTTATTCTAGCAGACCACCATGAAGACGGAGACGACGACGGCAACCAGGAAGATGGACATCAAAGATTGCCAAAAGTGATGAAGGGTTGGCTTACAATTTACACATCCGAAGATCCAAAATCCCCCTTCACAAAACTTAGTGCAAGGGCACAACTTTTGAACAAGATCAAACAATTAATTGACCGTTACCAAGATGAAAACCTTAGCATCGTATTGACAGGCCATAGCCTAGGAGCAACCTTATCAGTTCTAAGTGCATTTGACATTGTCGAGAATCTAACAAGAGACGACATGTCTGTCTGTGCCATCGTTTTTGGTTGCCCCAAAGTGGGCAACAAAGGGTTCAAAGAGAGGGTAGACTCACACCCTAATCTCAAAATCCTGCACGTTAGAAATGTGATCGACACAATCCCACATTATCCAGTGAGACTCATGGGGTACGTTCACATAGGAACCGAACTAGAGATCGATTCAAGGAAATCGCCATTCCTGAAAGAGTCGAGACATGTAGGCGACTGGCATAACTTGCAAGCTATGCTGCACATTGTGAACGGTTGGCAAGGGGTCAAGAACGAGTTTCGGCTAGTTATTCAGCGGAGCATAGCTTTGGTCAATAAATCATGTGATTACCTTAAGGAGGAATGTCTTGTGCCCCCGTCTTGGTGGGTTGAGAAGAATAAAGGGATGGTGCTGAATGAGCGAGGAGAATGGGTTTTAGCTGGTCCTGAGGAAGTTCCTGTTCCTGAATACGATTAGCCAAATCAAAGTGAGGGTTTTGTGGAGTTCAACTTCAGCTGCTTTGTATTTCTTGCATTGATTGGTTGTTTTATTATTTTCATTGTGAGAAATTATTGAGAAATTTCTAATTTATATTTGATATAAATATATTAGGGGTTATTTTGTAATTTCATTTCTATATCTAAAATCATAATGTCTAAATCTAATATATGTCTTTTTGTACTTTTATATCTTTCATCAACCTCCAACCATTTCATTCTATCTCTAAACTTGTTGATATATCTTGCGTCTCGGACAGTTATTTTAAAATTGAAGTTCATAGCAGCTAAAATAACCTTCACCTTTGCTAGAGCGGCAGACAATTCACGTACGTACCAGTTTCTTTACACCTGGCTAAGACCATTTCTCCGTCGATTACCCTCTGGACACTAAATGAGCTCATGATATGCATGTTGGACGAAGGCGGACCCAAAAAATCAAATCACCTTCTTCACAACATTTGATCTTAATAAAAATTTATAACCATAAGCTTGACTTTTTCGTATTTTATCACTTCATGTATTTGATTAACCGGCTTCATCTAAATTCTTATCCTTACACCTATTTTTTTTCTTCATGATTGCATCTTCAATTAGGTGTCCTTTTATATGGAGATTTAACCAACTAAAAACCATTTAAAGGGTGATTGACTCATCCCACATATTACTGTTTTCCTTCGTCAGAAATACTTCAAAAGTTACAAGAAGTTACTAATAACTAGTGATGGCCAGTGGGCCGGTCCGGTCGGGCTGGGTCGGGCCTGGCACCGGGCCGGGCTGGGGGGAGGGGACCGGATTCGGACCGGTCAGGGGGGCGGGGCGGGCCGGTCCGAACCGGGCTGGGGTCGGGCGAATCCGATTCGTTACCGAATCGAACCGAATCGAAAACGAATCACGAACCAAATTGAACCGAATCACGAACCGAATCGAACCGAATCGTGAACAAATCGAACCGAATCTTGACCGAATCGAACCAAATCACAAAACGAATCGAACCGAATTACATATTTTTTTTTAAAAAAAAAATTTAATTTTTTTTTAATTAAGTATTATTAAATTAATTACGTATATTTACCTAATTTCATATTTACGCATTAGAAAATCTAAAATATTTCAAATAAATGAACTAATTCACTTTTTAGAAAATCAAATAAAATATATTTCATATTTTATATTTTAAATTTAATTTCATATTTCATGTACTAAAATCTGTAAACTAAAATCAAAATTTCATATTTCATATACTAAAATAAGTAAACCAAAATAAGTAAACTAAATCATATTTCATATTAAGGGCTTGCACTTAATTTAGAAAATCAAAATTTAATTAAATAATTAAATATTGATTTTCAGAATTAAGTTGCCTACGTATCCCGAAGGAATCAAAGCCCACGTAGTTCTGGTACGTACCTGTAGGGGTGCTTGTGCGGTTGTACTTAGCCTAATCAGGGACAGACCCCGAACCTCCTTCACCTCCTGGGTTGTCGCTTGATTCGCTTGTGTCCATCGTCATCCAAGGATCGTCTTCGTCGTTGTCCTCCTCCCTCAATCCTTGGGTCCTCCGCTCCGCCTGATCCCAATCTTTCTTACAAACGCATATTTCTATGCTTTCGGGAGATAAGCGGGATCTCTTCTCGTCAAGAACACGTCTACCTGCACTAAAAGCAGACTCGAAAGCAATAGAGGAGGCGGGAATTGCAAGGATATCCTTTGCAATTCTCGCCAAAATGGGAAATTGTCGTTCGTGCTAGCGCCACCACTTAATAATTGAAAAATTAGCATCGATTTCATGTTGGTAAGAAAGATATTCATTAATATTATAAAGTGAAGAAGAAGAAGAAGAAGAAACCGATGTTTTTTATTTTTTTAAAATTCTACCAAGTATTGGCTGCCATCGCGTAGCGAAACTTCCACTAGAAGAAGATACATTTTCGGACGTTGCATAAATAGAAGCATAATAATCATATATACTAGCTAAAACATTTTTACATTTTTCTATATATGCATTGACATCGTATTGTAAACTTAAAGTGTTATAATAAAATTCTAAACAGTTTTCTAAATCTACAGTCTTGACCCCGGGATCAAGAATATAAGCTATACCATATATGACGGGAAATTCACTAAAGTAGTTATACCATTTATTAAGCATACTAGTAATTACATTACTAATTTGAACGATGTTGAAATGCTCGGTAAGAGTGCTAACTATGGTAACACACTCTAATATAACTAAATGGATGTTAGGGTCGTAAACGTAAGAGAAAATTTTGGTTGCGTGGTCAAAAGCTGCTAAAATGTCACGGATGTAAATTGCGGTATTCCAATGGAAATCAGTAATAAGTTCATCGGGAGTCGCTCGGGTTTCGTTATAAATAATTGTCAAAATCTCACAGTATTTAATGGCTTCTTTTAACAATTTACATGTGGAGTTCCAACGGGTCGGTGTATCTAGACTCCATTGCTTCTTCCTAAGGCCTCTTTCCTTACACAAGGCCATGTACTTCCTCCTAACCGAAGCCGTAATCCTAATCCATTTAATTACACTCCTAATAGGGTTAAGCAAGTCAGTTAACTCAGCTAAACCTTCTTGAACCGAGAGGTTCATAATATGTGCACAACAACGAACATGTAATAGTTCTCCACTGTTTATCAACTTTAAGCTTGGTTCGGATATCAAATAATCTATACATTTTGTATTCGCTGAAGCATTATCTAATGAAAGGGAAAAAACTTTATCAAGTAAATGAAAGGTTTTAAGACAGTCTATTATCCTTACCTTAAGGTTGTATCCGGTATGTCTCTCCTCCATAGCTTGAAAACAAATGATTCGTTTTTGAATATACCACTCATCATCAATCCAATGGGCGGTTACACAAAGAAAAGGTTCACCAAAACAAGAGGTTCATGTATCACTAGTTAGGCTAACACGACCGTTAAAAGTGCGAAACATTTCTATTAAACTACTTCTATATTTATAATAACCAGTTTGGGTATGGCGTTTAAGCGTGTTCCTAGGGACACGTCTATAAGCAGGTTGTAAAGTGGTTCTAGTGAAATGCTCAAAGTTTAGACTCTCACCATAGCTAAAAGGTAATTCGTCAGCAATGACAAAATTAGCCATTTCATCAATCATTTTATCTCGATTATACATAAAAGGCCTACCTCCTCCGGGCATGGAACCCATATACCCGTGTAGTTGTGTCTGAGTTGAAGATTCATCTGCTCCTGCAGATTCAGTTGCATCGAGGTTTATTCCGTGTACCCCGGTCAAGTGACGGGATAAGGTTCCCGTCCCATAACCGGTCTTCCATGAATAAGCGGCTATTGGCTTCTTTCCTAATTGCTTGCATACCAAGCAATAGCACATGAATTTCCTCCCTTTGGAAGAAGCATCGGTCAGTAGGACCTTCTCATAATATGGCCATACTTTGGAAGATTTCTTTCTACATTGAGTAGACTCAGGTACTCCTTCATCACCATCACCTTCACCTTCACAAGTTAATTAACTAATTAATTAACATAATCAACCAAATATATCATAACTAATCAATTAACATAATCAATCAAATATATCATAACTAATCAATTAACATAATCAACCAAATATATCATAACTAATCAATTAACATAATCAACCAAATATATCATAACTAATCAATTAACATAATCAACCAAATATATCATAACTAATTAAACATCAAGAACTTAATCTAACATAATCAAATAATCTAACATTCATTAATTAGAAGTTTAAGAGTTACCTTGTGGAGTAGAAGAAGGAGGACGCATCTGAGAAGTTGGAGTTTCCGGAATTTGAGGAATTTGAGTACCCGGAGTACCGAAAAGTTGTTGCTCCAAGTTTTGAGCAAACTCCGCAGTATCATCGAAAGAACTGCTTACACTGAATCTACCTCTTGAATCCATTTTCTTTTAGGATTTGAAGTAATAAACAACTAAATTAAGAATAATAAACCAACTAATTAAGATAACTAATGAAGATTAAGAGAGTAATTAAGAAGATTAGTACTAATAATTAAGCTAATTGTAATTAGTAAAGATTGAGAGATTGAAAGATTGAGAGAGAATTTGGTGAGGATGGAAACCGAATTGGTGGTGTTTTTATAAGAAAAATCACAACGGGCAATAACGGCTAGTTTTAGGCAAATTAGGCGGGCCGGGCCGGTCCGAATTGACGGGCCGAATCGAACCGAATACGGGGCCGAACCGAATTTTTTAACGAACCGAATCGAAACGGGTTAGGGTTGGAAAATCGGGATTCGAAATCGGCCCGCGTTTTGGACGGGCCGAACCGGGCTTGGCCCGGTTCGCTGGTGGGCCGGTTGAGCCGGTCTGGGGACAGGCCGGGCTGGGGCTGGGCCGGGCTGAACCGGCCCACTGGCCATCACTACTAATAACTTACACCATTACCCCCAAAATCTTCTAAAGGAACCCATCGGACAAAATAAATTTTTCAAAATTGATTAATCATATGATAGTACAACTAATAATAACTATAATAATTATAAATAATATATAATTCTAATATTTCTAAACAATAGATAATTTTAATAATCTTAAACAATGATGATTTAAATAACTATTATATCAATATTTAACGAAAATCATAATATTAACAACAAATACTAGGAATAACATCACAATAATTTTTAAGGTAATTATATGATAATACAAATAGTAATACAAAATCATTTTAATGATTATAATAATTCTAATAATAACTAATAATAATAATAATAACAATAACAATAACAAAAGAGAGGGGCTAAGCATCTAACTCGGACGCCGCCCTAGAGCTGTACGTCCCAACTTAGACACCCCTCAGAGACGTCTTGTTA
Organism: Dysphania ambrosioides; assembly: GCA_026401315.1. NCBI lineage: Eukaryota > Viridiplantae > Streptophyta > Magnoliopsida > Caryophyllales > Amaranthaceae > Dysphania > Dysphania ambrosioides. The sequence goes on from CM048657.1 coordinate 10,843,540, forward strand.
AGATGCTTCCTCCTTAGGCTTAACAACTTTTATATATGCTTCCCCTTAAAAAAATACTAGAGACGAAGATGTCGTCGACTTATCTATGTCGTCGTCGTCGTCACGGTGGCAAGGAGGTCAGCCAAACGTGGAGGTAGTGACAAGAAGGAAAGGAGGAGAAGAGGAAGGAGTAGAGTGGTAATTTACAGCAACTATTAAGGTAAAACATGTCTTTTTCCTGTGTTACATTCTTCATATCTTCTTTATCCCTTACAATTATCTCGAGTTTTTAAACTAGAAAGAAGATCTAGAAAAATTACAATAGTTGATGATCATAAGTACATAATAAATTTTTTTTTTCCGAGAATATTCCTTTCATTTCTTTTTTTTCTCGTTTGAAATTTATAAATTTTAAAGCCGAACTTTAACCATTAATCTCCCTTATATATAAGAAAAAACATAGTCATATGGGACCTTAAAAAGTTCATTTCAATATATATTTTTCAAATATTAATTTTTTATAATTTTTACAAATACATTTGAATATATTTAAAATTTAAGTTTTACTTTAGAATGTACACAAAAATAAATGTAAGGAAAAAAAAAACAAAGGGAATACATCGTATGTTAATAATGATACATCTTTAATTTCATTTAACAAATATTAATACTAGTAATAAATTAAATGTATGATACGTTCTCTCTAAGAGGCTAAACGAGAGCGTTCCATATATTTCTCAATTAGGTACTCGTGAGATGCTTATTAATAATGGCATATCCATCTGTCCCGAAAATATCAAGTAAAAGGTCACTGAATATGCCTAAAATGCCAAATCTTATTGGTGATAGATAGATCGTCTTGGTAAGTACACTATAATACCATACACAAGTTTTTTTTATGGTTTCAAGGGATCATTTTCAATGACAATGCCAGAATTACCCTTTATGGTATGCAACTAACCATCAGAAAATGTACTCAAACATTATAACAGGAGTTAAGCAGCAAGATTGGCAACATATGCCGAAAAAAAGTTAAAGTTCAGAACAACACACAAACAATCATACTGTGCACCAGATCAAGTAACTAGCATACAAATACAAAGATGAAGAGCTGAGCATCTTATTCACATCCCACAGCCTAGGAGCAACCTTATCAATCCTAAAGTGATTTTGATATTGCTGACTGCTGAGAACATTACCAGACTCACGTAGATAACAACATTGGCCATCTTGTTGCCCCATTGGCTTATGTATATTTAGGCACTGAGCTGAATATCGATGCAAGGAAGTCCACATTACCTTAAAAACTCAAAAGATCCTGGCGGTTGGCTTGATTTGCAAGCTATGCTGCATGTGGTGAACTGTTGGTATGGGGTCAAAGAGGCAGTTCAACCTTATGGTGAGCATAAAAACTAGAAACAGTTCATGTGATTAGGTCTTCAATCAGCAAATGATGAGCCTCTGTTTAGAAAAGAACATCCAAAGAAAATATGATCATTTAACCTGTTTCAAAGCATCATGTATAACATCATCGTTTATATACGGCCTTAACATCCACATCTGACAGTAGCTCTCCAATTCTTCACTAGCTGATTTAAGGTTCAACGAAGAAACTATCTTTTCCTGCATTGTATATTCTTGTTTTACCATGCCGTAAATTACTGCCATAAAGGAGGCACAACCAGCAGCATCAAGCTTTTGGGAAGAAGTTACTTCTTCTGAACCCTGGAGCTCCATCTCTGATACTAAGGAATCGTCTGAGTTCATAAGTATAGCATTGCCTGCCTTATCCATAAGACTTTGAAGTTCTGTGGTTATGCCTTTGGTTTTATGTAAATATTCCCGAAGGTTACCCACACTAGTGTGCAGCTGACTGACACTCACTGTGCTATCATAATCATTGGTGCAATCAGCTTCTACATAAGCACTAACCCTTTTAGTTTCATTTGCTTTAATAATGCTCTTGACTAGCTCTGATGAATCATGTATTGAAGGGCGTCGGAGAAACTCAATCGCCTGCTGAAATTTGATGAGAAATGTCCGTCCAACTTCTACCAACTCTTCAAACTTTATTACTCCCACCATAAATTCTGCAAAAATTTCCCTCAGTTCACCATCTAAATTGGATATTCCTTCACCTTCCATTCTGAAAGCCATAAGCAAGATGTTACAAACCAAAAATGAAAAGCAGCCTCTAAATGGTGCGAGGCAAAGTTTACAATCCTCGAACAAATAATCAGCACTTTCTCTCCATCGTCTTGAACATCATCTCAAATAAACCCATTTTCCATATAATCTTTCTAGTTTACCATGCTCATCTCCACCCATATCTCCCTTTTTCACTTCTCCCATAAGCTACAAGTTACTTTTCAAGGAATTTCATTTTGTAATATCACCAATCAACTGTCAATTAGTAGAAAGTCAAACTCCTCTTCTAGAAAAATTTAGCAAACAAGCTCGCACTCTTAGGCAGTACCAGGATCTTTGCCTTTAGGTTTGAAATCTACTAAATCAAGTAATAAATAATCTAAACTTTCAAATCATAAATAACAATTCGGGTGCCTATATGTGCAATTACCATAATGAAAAGAAAAAAAAAATACAACTGAACACCACAAATTTTCATGTTTTGAAAACGATCTCTTACATCTCGTCCTTAACTTCTCAGTAAACCAAATATATACTAGCCTAAACTTTTACTAACATTACACCACATGGTCAACAACACTCAAACAATAGTTTCTTTTCTCTTGTTCATTTACAGTAAATAGTATAAACAATAAAGAGAAGTGTTCTTACCCTTGGAGTAAACAAGGGTTAGGCCACTGAGTTGCTGTAACACCTACCAAAACACAAAAATAAAGATAAAACCCAACATGAAATCTGGAGGGAAAAATATAATAAAATAAAATAAAAGAGTAACGAAAAAAGTAATACGATCAACACTCTCACCAACAGAGAAGTTAAGGAAAAGCTTCTACACCTTGATGTCCTTTATTGGGTTCAACAACTTCTTCTCCGGCGTTTGCGCTTCAATACAACACACAATCAAAACCCTAGATAGTTTCCATCAAATCAAACCTCAAAAACCCTAGAAAACCCATTTAAATCAAAGTTTTAGAACTCTAACGTCTATCAAACCAAAAACTCAATCAATATCGAAGCTTGGAACATTGAAATCGGGTATAAAAAGATTATTTAAAACTCGGGAATTCATTGGAAACAAAGATCAAAACCGTAGACTGGAATGAAAACAAAAGAGGAGAGAGATTGTACTGTGCTGGCAGCCGATCTTCCGGCTTCCGTCCCTATCCCTGGCGCCAAGGCTTCTGGGTAGAAAGTGAGAATGAGAATCTGGGTGAGACAGGAAAGCCCAGTGCCCACAACCCACGCCTAGGAATCGAATGTTGAATGAGGATTGAGAGAGTGAAGTAGTGAGAGGCAGTGAAAGTGGAAAAGAGTTATGGAAGATTGGAGGCACAGAGGCAATGCTGAGAAATTTAGAGTGAGAGGCTGAGATGTGCTGTAGACCTTGGTTTCCTTGTTTAAGATTTACTTTACCATTATATTGATATAATGACAGGTGTATATATATAATATATTGTAGAATGCTGTAAATTTTATATAATTTATTTTATTTTTTAATTTTTTTAAAAAAAATTTAAAATATTTTTTAGTATAGATTCAACTAAATCTACTGAATTTATTCTAAAATCGTCACTGACTTTAATTCAAAATCGAATAGCATAGTCCAAGCATAAACAAACAAATTTTCAACCCCTCCAAAATCACAAAGTTCCTCCATGAAGATGTCAATCCCTCCTCACCAAAAACACTACTACTATCAGTATAATGTGATAACAAAACACAATTATAACCAAAGTAGCAGACCAAAGCACAATTTATTACTCAAAACGTTTTGTCCCTCAACTCTTCCAAGATACAAAAGGAAATAAATCTCTAAAAACACTCATCACAAGCTACATTTTTTCCAATAAGCTATCTCTAAATAACAGTGGCAGTGCCAAGATTTTTGCATTATGGGTTCGGAATCTATCAAATGAAACAATATATAAAATAGCCTAAAATTATTTCTAATCCCCAATGGTAATTGTAGATTTATCATCATGAAGTTCATTCTTCCAGCAGTTCATTCTTTCCAGCCTATAGTAGGAAGCTAAGTTGGAGAATGAAACAGTAGAGCTTCTAAAGAGTAATTATATAATATAAGACTATACATGAATTATTGAATTGAATGATGTTAAAACTTAAGTTTATTATTGCATTACCAAAACATAAGAAACCACCATAGGTATTTTACTCATTTGCAAGAACAATAACATAGCAACTATATATGTTGCTGTCAGAGAGTGGCGGTGCCAGAAATTTTCTACTATGGGTTCGAAATCCGAAGAAAAAGAGAAATTAAACCTAGTTATAGACTTGTAGCTGGACGTAAGAGGTAAATCTATTGCTACCAGAGTTGCTATGGAATATTTCTAAAGATCAGACATACTAAGTTTTCCTCTATATCAATTCTAAAAGGGTTAGTTGAGTGGTTGACTGATGATACAAGAATTTGTATGACATCCATGCATACTTCAGAAATTGATTTGATTAATCTACGAAATTTGGTTCCTAAAAAGCTAATCAAACAGGAGGATCAACTAAAACTGATATCAAACAAAGATACTAATATATCAAACAGGAGGATCAACAATACGAAATTCATCTGCTTTACTATATCCAAGCTTGTTGAAAATAATGTAATTACACGCTTGCTAGTTGCCAGTGTCCACCCTCAGATTCCATCTGGTCATCTCAAGTAATAGCATATACAAATAACTAAAAATTTCTCAAAGAAACCAGATTAAATCATAGCATTCCCAATCATTCTCTTGAAAAAGAAATTTAAAAAATAAAAAATTAAATCAATTATTCAATTAATCAATTGGATGGCTTTTTATATAAAAGGCTACCTTAGAAGATTGGAGAATGAATGTAGCATATATAAAACTATAAAAGGCTACCTTAGAAGATTGGAGGAGCCGTGCAGCCGTCGAGCCGAGGAGGCACCCAGGGGCGGACCAGCGGAGTGGGTCGTCGTGGAGGGCTGGAGGCTGGGCTGCTGCCTGCCTCCTGGAGGAGCCCGGAGCCGAGCGTGAGCAGACGAGACCTGCTGTGCGGGTGCCGGCGTGCGCCTCAGCGCCTGTGCGTGAGGCGACGAGCCGTCGAGCGTCGGTGTCTCGGTGAAGCCACAAAGAGGAAGAGCTGGGCCAGGGCTTGGGTAAGTCGGTCGCCGGAGTGGGTAGGGTACTAGGGTTTTGTTTTGGAGCTTCAAATAATAGTGAATCACAAATCAGTGAATGTGGAATTGTGGAAATAGAAGAAAAAAAAAATGGGTGGGAAGGGAATTGAACCTTGGTTGGTTGGGTAAAAGGTTAAGAGGCATACCAGTGAGCCAATGTTATACATAAAATTGCATGTTATAAAATGTATATAAGCTGAACCCAGTGAACCTTACTAGATCCCCTATGCTGTCAGAGCAAGAAAACTATTGGCCAATGTTCTGCTTCAAATTATCAGATACTAGATCAAATGCATACTTTCGTAATTTACTGTGAAGTTAAGGTCCAAAAGGATTTTGTAACCAAATGACAAAATCCAAATCATGATTCCAATATCAGAACCTCAATTAAATCCCTAATTCATCAGCAATCAAATCACAGAATCAATAAGAACCCTCATAAATCATAAATTATGCAACTATATAATCTGAAACGCGAAACCTATAATCTAAGTATCGATCATTTCAGAAGATAAAGGGAGAGAAAAACCAATAAACGACGAGCACCCAGCCACCCAGCACGCAGGTTCCCGAGCACCGAGCAGAAGAGGACAGGAGACAAGCAGTACCGCTTCACCAAGCCGAAGAGTAGAAGATCAGGAGATGAGCACCGTGGCCGGTGGCATCGTGTAGGGCAGTGGCAGTCCGACAGGTGGAGGCGTCAATGTAGCAGACGCTGTTGGGGGCACTACGTCAGTAGGTCTAGGCAATTGAAGTATGAAGAAATGAAGAGAATTAGTGATGAAAAAGTGGAAAAAATAAAAGGAGGGTGAGCCGTTGGATTCGAACTTCGGTTTCTAGGGTGAAAATGGCAATTCCTTACCAATAATCTCAGAATTGCATATATGTTAACATAAGCTGCAATTAAGATATTTTTTGTTTTAGTATGCTATACTAACACGGCCAACGCTAAGCGACAATGAAATATGTAGAATAAACAAAGATGCATCAAAACTACTTTTGATTCCCATTTCCATCGTAGTTGCAAAAGCCTAACACAATTACTAACCAGTACTCATATTAATAAACAATTTTACGACCCAGTTGACTTGTGACAATCGTTTAAAATTTTCGGCTAGCCTTTGGGTAATTAAATGACTCCTCATGGGACTAGCCTAAAATTGTAAACGACTCCCCATTTTTAATTTAAAAAAAAAAAAGAGATTTTGACTAGTGGTGGTGGATTCTGACGAGTGGTGACAGTTATCGGCGAGATTCCTAGCGTGTTAAAGGTGGAAGGGAGAAGATAGAAATTTGTAAAAAGTAATGTAGGGTAAAATAGTAATTTTAAGGAGCGATGTGACTTGTACGAGTATTTTAAGGGACGATAAATAACAAGCCCCCATCTTATTAAACTAATCTTAATATGTAATTTCATAATATACACTTTTTATAATTTTCACTTGACAAACGTATCAAGTCAAAGTAACAATAAAAAGAAAAAAGAGGAAGTATAACTCAACTTATAGATTAAGTTCTCATGCGGATGTTAAATTTCAACAAGGATTCGATGAAACATCAAACATGTGACTACTGAACAATAAATATTTATGTACTGATATACTTCACTACGCAATATTTGTATAAATAAGAAATATTCTTGAGAACTGAGGTAGATATAGGTTGTGGGGACGGTGGGAAGAATAGAGGAAACACGAAAGATGATTTCCTCGAGCTAAATCTAACCAGTCAAAAAGAGGTCAAATTACAATATCACGACATATACTTACATAAACGATGAATAGGGCAGTCTAGCTTCATAATTTGGAAGGCGTTTGGCTACATAGACGTAAATTCATAGCTAGGAACTCGATGATCTGGCAGTATCTACAAGTACCCAAACCAACAGCGTAGAAAAGATAGCAAGTTTACCCACTATCTTCAGTTAAAAGAGAGTATACCATCTGCAGAACACAATGAATATGACATTTTAACCCGAATAATGACAGCAACCAACCACTTGTCAGCCAACACACTCAACGTTCAAGCATAGGTGTCTTAGGGGAAGAAAAACAACTTAGTAGCTTAACAGAGCAAAGAAAAAGCCTTGAAAATGTCTGCAATTTATTTATTTACAGTGATAGTTGATGTTAAACTGGCGGTAAAATCCTCGGGATCAGCTTACAGAGCCTCAGCAAACACAGTGCATGGTACCACCAGGTTGTCCCAGAAAACTACCCGTACAGTTGGAATCAGGGCTGCCAATATCATCATTGAAATCCAGCAGATCTAGAGATTTATAACTCTTCGATGATATAACCCTGTCAGGTTCCGCAAAGGAGTCCAAGCACCTGTCAGATCTACCACCCATCTTCCTGTAATGCTTCTTGTCTTTCAGCCCACTCCCTCCCCCACGCGTGCTCTTGCTTTTCTGCTTTCCCTTTCCATGTTTCTTGTTGCTCTTAAAATTCTGCTGATTCTTTTTCTTTGGACTATGAGACAAGGAAGTAGGAGGTGGATCATATACATCAGGAGCCCAAGATACACTCAGCTTCTTGGGAGGCACACCTTCCTTCTCACGGCTACCTTTGAGGGCAGAGACTAGCTTGTTTTGAGCTGGAAGAGACAGTGAGCGCAAACAAGATTTATTTTTAGGCTGACATTCAAGAGTTGTTTCCTCCTTAACAGCAGCAGGGAAAGTAGCACACTTGTGCAAGCACTTACTAGATGCTGCAACAGAGCCCTCCAGATCTGAATCACAATCTCCTGATCCCAAGTCTTTATCTTCCAAACTACTACTGCTGCCATCATCTGACTGTAGATTCGTTCCAATTTCCAAGTTCTCACTTTTTACTTGCAGAGTATCATGAAGAGCATTTCCAAGTAAATGTATTAAGTCTACTCCAGTGCCACTGCAGGCATGCTGCATACCCACAGAAGAGGACTGCTCATAATCGTTGATGCAACTACCATCAGCATAAACACTGTCCATTGAATAAGAACAGGAGAATCGCAAAGACTCAAGTTTGTAGAGCAAACAAATCACAGATCGCCCAATACTCAGGTCAACAAATGCCTTCAAAGCCTATTGAATGACTATAATGGAGATCAACTATGAGCAACTCCTGATTACTCTCTACAAGGTGTGAGCAGTTAAAATAAGAGGAAAAGCAACAAACACAAGGAAGACAAAGGTAGACACAAGTGATAAAACAGAAATAGCCAAACGTTAACTAAGATTACCACGCCGGTCACTTTTCTCAAGATGTTTCAGACGATGGGAACATAAAAAACTACGTATAGAAGTAGCTAACAAAATGGAAGGAACTATAGGAAGTGTAGTGGGCACCGAAGGCATTGTGCTCCGATGCTCTTCGATCCCCCCCTCAGGAAAAGAAAAACCCTATATGCAACAAACTTAATATTTGTTCTAGCTCCCTGCTATTAGAATCTAAGAGTCAGAACTTCTAGCCAGAGAAGATGAAGGTACTCAGGTCTTGGGTAGCTTAAAATCTTTCCAAAGGTAGCATATTCCTTTGGCTTGAGATGTTGTGGCACGAACTATATCTGAATCTGCCAATATGAATTAAACTATATAAGGTCCAAGAACGACAGAATCAAAAAACCTACGCACAACCAATAGTAAGATCAACGAAAAGAGGAAATAACGAAAAATGCATATTTAGTATCAAAACTTGCAAAAAAAAAATAACAGAAAAACCCAGCTACCACTCAGAAAGGAAAATATCAAAACATGTTAACTAAGGAAAGAGCATGCACGTACATCGCTATCAAACAGCCATTAAAGAAGTCACTGAACAAAGTATTTAAATTTCCAAATAGATCACAGCAAATATTTATTCTCCCACGTTGAATTCATTGCTCAAGAAATAATTGTTTCACATTAAACATTTCCCACAGGTTTCTGCAAATAAAAATCTTCAGTCTTGATAGGACATAATGGTTTATCACATTCACAATCCAACAACAAAGAGCAAAGTAAAGCAAAGGCAAGACACTAATAGAGGTGATCACCTAATACTTAATCCCAAAAGTAATATTCTTTCCCTCTTACATAACCATTCAAAAATAAGATAAGAAGTTAGAACAATGAAGAACCACAAACTCTATCAAACCTCGTCCCTTAAACGTATACAGTTACCAATATCCAACCAAGATAAGACTACAATAAACATAACAATCACCAAAAACCATAACAAACGCAATACACACAATAAACTCAGATTTGAAACTACAACTGACTCTGTCAAATACTTTCAGAGCTAATAAGATTATACCAGCTCTTACTAACTCCGATTCAACATCGACGACTGCCTTCATGAAACATCAATAAAACTAAACTCGATTATGACGCCATACCTAGCATTTGATAGCCGAATCACAAGCATTCAATCATGAATCCGCTTTATCACAACATCTGAACCTAACTAAAACTAATTCAAATATCAAGCAAGCTTTTCCATAGCTCAATCATAGATACTATTCATAATTTCAATCACAATAATGTAACAATATAATCATATGTCAAAACCTAATCAAAATCCAAACCCATCAACAAAAAGTCAATAACCCGACTTCCAACAATCCGAAACCCGAGTCGCAATCTAAACAACAACATCAAACCCTAAATCAAACAATTATTTAAAAAATAATCAAAAACATACAACAAAATCACAAGATTCAAACCTTATCAACATGAGATCAGACAAACGCATCACCAACCAAAAAATCCGAAAAAAAAAATCAAAAGAATCACATGAAATGGGGGAACAAACCTGAATTGGTTCGATCTGAAAAAAACTTCAGGAATCAAGCATTGTAAATTGAAGAGATTTGGAAGAGAAATATCTAGGGTTAGGTGGTTATGTTATCTGTCTAACTAATTGTGTTATGGAGGAGAGAGACTGAGACTGAGACTGAGACTTGAGAGAGATATTATTGTAATAGAGATGTTTTTGGAGGTAAAGAAAAGAAAATTCTTACTTTTCCAAGTCTTTTATTTACGTGTTTCCTAGATTTTAGACGTTTGATTTTTATACCTGCATCAGTCGACAATCAATCGTATGCTCTTGAACTCGACTCGAGGCTGTGACACTTATATATTCCACTATTTCGATTTATTTGCTATATTTTATTTATGAAATTAAAGTTTTAAAATTTTGATTATAAATTTTAACTATATTATAAAAAATAATATATTAAATGATAGAGGGAATATTATAGTTTTTGTCGTATGAGTTTTCGATACTTGTTTTGCTTTTGATGACCACTGTAAGTATGCAAGTATGTTCAGTCATTGTTAAATAACTCCTAAAAAAATTTATTCTGAGTACTATAAAAAATATTAGATGAGACATGTCACTTCATTTCATTAGTGTGACAAGTTACTTTATCAATCTCTTTATCATTCTCACTCCACCTTCCCAATTTCTACAACCTATCTCAATAATTGTCATCGCGACAACCTCCATCATAACCCTCCTTCTCCATCTGTTAAGTTCTACATCTTGGTAAAAAAAAACACGTTATTTTCATTCCAAACACTTTATAGAGATTGAAATGTTATTATGAGGTGTGAATTTATCGAGTCTTACCTTATAAGACCCAACAATCACTAAAGATACATCCAACGCATGTCCTTAATTTAATTTATAAATAATTAATGTGTATGATTTGTTGTAAATCTATCTCATAAGGTCAGTCTTATGGTTTTCTTACACATTAGACCAGTGAAATAATTTTTTATACATGTGCTATTACATAGAAGTAATAAAAATTTGTATTATATATTATTTGAATTTTAATATTGCATGATTATATATATATATATATATATATATATATATATATATATATATATATATATATATATATATATATCATACTAATGTTTGTCTACATTGGCTAACTAGTGGGACTAGCTTTTGGTTATTGGTTTTAGGCTCTTGCATTGTCAAACAAAGTTTTTACACCTAATTCTTAGTAGTAGTAATGATAAATAAATATATAAATAACGTTAATTAATAATATGTAGTGAATTATTTTACTAATAATTTTTATTTATATATAATATTTAATTAAAACATAACTAACAATTTTTTAATTAATTTTAGTAATTTAATAACTAATGGAAAATACAAGACATGCGAATCAAATCGCAAAGGCCTAGGTCCTCATAACTGATAGCTTGGCGGTCATCTCTATGCTAAAGAACTCACCCACTTCCCCGAAGGAACTACAATCACTTGGTGAAGATATCCTACAGTTTACGAAGTCTTTTTCCTTTTTATTTTGTATGAAAGTTGACAGACACCTGGCAGCCGCTCACCAGCTAGTAGTCATGGCTAGAAGTAATGTTTAGGTTTTTTATTACGTCTCTTTGCCAAAAAAAAAATTATGGTTTGTGGGCTATATATAGAAAAAGAGTAAATAAATTCCAATAGATTTAGGAATTCAAATACAATAGAAGTCTATATTCATTAGAAGTAATCATGGTCAACCGAATAAATTTAATGATATCCCAATGGGACAACGAGTGGAACGAGGAGAAGATCTTGATTAAGAAAAGGTTTAGTGTGATCAAGTAAAAGGAATTAATTAAATAAAATCAATTTTCTTTGAAAAAGTCAAAACCGTATTCTAAAAGGATTTAAATAATTTTTGGATTTTTATGAGATAAATATGCAATTTCATTTTATTATTAAAATAATTATATTAATTATATAAAATCCGTAAAATTAAAATATGAATTCCTCCATAAATTACTTACGTTATTTTATTTTATAAATAGCCACTTAAATGATTATGTTTAAAATATATATTTAATTAAATAATTATGTAAAAATATTTTGAAAATATGAGATATGGTATGAAAGATCAAAGTAAGAGTCACCAATAAATCTTAAAAGGAAGATTCATAAACCTTGCAATGGACCCATAAATTAAGACAATTTGATTGGACATATCTAAAGTAAAGGTTCTTTCATTATGAATCCTAGAGAAACATAATGCTATTGATAGTCTTGATCCAAGTGAATTTGAGGATGAAATATAGATTTGGTCTTAAGTCAAAATTCACTTATGAGTGGCTCTAGTCGGTTTAGTCAACCTTTAACAAAATCCAAGGTTTACAATACAAAGCAATGTCAAAGCTTTAATGAACACATAACATTAATGTTATATGTGGGCCGACAGATCCAAATCATTAAAGCCCATTGAGCTTGAAATGGGCTTAGGACAAACATGGGCTAGGGCTTGGGCTTGGACCCATAGACTTAGGCTTGGATGGATGTGGGCTTGAACTTGCTTAGACTTGGACTTAGAAGGCTTTCCTTGTTGGACCAAGGATGTGTACATGGGTTACGCATGGATCAAGAGATGGTGTAGATCCAACAATGGGCTAAGCGTGGAACAAGACTAAAGAAAGAAAGCCAAAGAGGCCTCGGTTGAAGAGCCAAGAGGTGTGGATTAAAGATTCTTGAAGGCTTGAAGACTCCTAGCTTGCTAGTTTTTATGAAGAGTTCAGAATGCATCAACTTGTACTTTAATTTTCTAATTTTATTAGCTTAAATAAGAGTCTTATTATACCTAAAGTCTTATGTAGTTAGACGTGCATTAGGTGTGTATTGGATAGATTATCTTTTACAAATTCTGATCAGATTTTAGCTTAAGTCTTTTAGCTTCCTAGGATAGCTTTTATGCATGAGTTTTCAGTGTATTTACTTAAGACTGTTGAACTCTTTAGGCGTGCCTTCTTAGTGTTTTAATTATCTTACACTTATATACTTAGCCTTAGTTAAAGAAGACGACTTGTGAATAAGAAAATAAGTTTTGTGAAGTTTAAAAAAATTACTTGCATTGAGTTTTTGCTCGTGAAGTGTGATATCTTAAGTGTTTTCCTTGCTATTCCAAACGTGGCTCATTAGGAGGTGATTTTGGAAGTTTTTTGACACTTTGAGTGGTGATTTCTGTATCTCAAAGTTGATAAAAGAAACGCCCAAAGGTAACATATGCTTGGTAATATTCTGTAGAGTATTTGTTCCTTTGATCTATCTAGTTATGTTGTTAGTTGGTTTGAATTTGCGGTATTGTGTGTGCCGGCGGTTTGCGTGATTTCTTGGTTTCATGTGAAGTATTTTGAGATTTGTATTCTAGTTAATTTGGGTTGTTAAACATAACTTGTAAATCGAAATAATAGTAGCTTACATTTCGAATAAAAGCACTTAGATGAAAATCTTGTCTTTGGTAGCGTGAATGTTGAGGCTTGTTTGATTTGGAACTTTAATTTGGCTTCTTAAACGTGCATAAAATCCTAATTAACACATTTAAATCAAGTTAGAAGAACAAATCAATTTAAGAAGTTAAATGTTGGGATTGTTCTTCATTGTGCGCAATTGAGCTTATTTGGTCAAAATAGGTTGTTTGTGATTTTGACTTTGTTTGGAGCAACACTTGGGAGAGTGAAGCTACAATCCTTTAGATTTAGATTTGTTTGGTTGTGTTTGAGTTGAAGAAGGGTGAGTGAGTGATTTTTCTGGCGCGTGAGGTTAAGTTGAATTGTGTGAGATTATTGGAACATTGCGTGAGCATTGCTTGGTGTTGGGGCTTTAATCCTTGATCCGAAACAACCCCAATAATTGGAATACCAATCAGGAACATTCCGCTAAAAAATAATCTTAGAATGTGAGTTCAATTAATCATATAATATTATAATAATAAATTATGAGATTCCCAGTTGGTTCATAATTATCTAACTTAGGATTGAAAATGTTTAATTAGGTGTTTGTTAGCAAATAATAAAAGTGATACAAATAATACAAATCAACTAAATAAAATATCAAAATATATATGAAACATGCATACTAAACTTAAAAATAATAACTAAAAACTAAAATATGATTCACCCCTGTAGAAGATACAAATAGAAAATCAATAAATGATATTATTCCTAAAAGAAATCATGGTTAAAAATATGTTCAATCATGAAATCCTCATAAAATTATGGGTCTACATCATGAACAAACCTTTAGTAAGTATAACAACAAAGATGAATTGATTGATTAAAGGACCCTTAGGATTTATCTATACGGCTTAAAGAGTCAAATTGATGTGTTACAAGTATTGAATATCTTAAATGAACATTGGAATTAATTGATGTCGTTGTGTTTCCACAAAGCGCTTGATTTATTAAATGAACTAACCACTGACTTTGAAATTGTGTCATTCCGGTAATAATTGAAATATACAGTATAAGGTATTTGGAACAAGTTCGATTTTATCAACTCTTTTGTGAGTCTTTTACTTCATCGAAACTAGACTTATATTATATTATTGGAAAATTTATAAGAAGATCTATCCAATCAAATGGGATTAATTGATGAATAATAATTTATGAATGCTAAGTCTAATTTTGATTCTTTTTTAACATGCTACAGATTTAAAGGACCATAAGTCTACTAATATTCACATTCTAGAAATGTTTAAGAGGTTTTGTACCATATGAGTGCATCATACTTTGACATATCAACTTTAATTTCATGAGTTATAAGAAAGACGTAAAATACGATTGTCATTACACATTAATGGATAAGGGCCGATTTAGGTATAACAACCTTGAATGAAATTGGCCCTAATATCCAAGAGCTTAATTTGTAGGTCTCACCTTTCAAAAAACCCAAGATATTTCATATGCTAACATCTCACTTATACATACTCGTACCTTTTAAAAGATCACGTTCCTTTCTTTCTCTAGGCAAATTATCCTACACGCCGGACCGAAAGATTCCTTAAAAACCACTTCAATGGAATTGTAAAATAACCTCAACTAAAAAGCCTTATCAGATTATTATCTACAAACAACTAAAACCATCACATGTGATTAATGCATTATAAGGAAAAATTATGACATTGTCCCTTAATTTTTGTTCAAAGAGTTGATATTATATCTCTAGTAAAGATAA
Organism: Dysphania ambrosioides; assembly: GCA_026401315.1. Taxonomy (NCBI): domain Eukaryota; kingdom Viridiplantae; phylum Streptophyta; class Magnoliopsida; order Caryophyllales; family Amaranthaceae; genus Dysphania; species Dysphania ambrosioides. The sequence continues at coordinate 10,858,786 of CM048657.1, forward strand.
GTCACTTGATTATATGTCAAACTTAACCTATTAAAGTCTTAATAAAAATTTAAAGGAAAAAAACACATTAGATTAAATAAGATGATTCATTGTAAGTTTGTAAGTCTAATCCCTGTCCTTGTCAAACAGTGCCTGGTTCTTATGTTTTTTCTTCTCTATCTGTCATCGTCGTTCAGAGTGCAAACTACTTCACAGCTCCTTACTGTTAAACCCTCGCTGTCAATCAGAGGTGGACCCAGGATTTTCCGCCTGGTGAGACACAATCGATAATCAAAATATATAATAATTTTTTTTTTACCAAACAATCAAATAATAATACTAAAAAAAATCCAAATATTCAAATAGTATTATCTTCATTCTAAAAATTGAGTAAATAGTCAACTAAATCAAGCAATATACAACAAATAAATGTTTATAACAACTAAATCAAGCAATATTCAACAAATAAATGTTTATACCAACTAAATCAAGCAATATTTAACAATAAGTACTACGAAGTCTTATACGGATAATTTGAAGATTGACTTAATACTTTATACTAATTAAATGGTATCTAGATGCTTCATAAGATTATCTGTGCACTTTAATAATCAATAATTCTATTAAGTGCCTCCGAATATGTGACAATTGCCATTCTCAAATTTCAATCATAATTAATAGCTAGTAGTAATGCAGTGAAATCACATCAATCATTTTTCATTTATATGAAGTGGTAAAAGTCAATCCTACTAAACAGGTGTAAAATTTTTCATACATAAGACAACTTCACATCACACCAAATAATGTTATTTAACTAGAATACAAATTGATTCATCACAAACTCAGACTAAGTGCAATATTTATAGAATCTTACACTCTTAAGTCTAAAGTAGGAGATTCTTTTTTCAATTACCCAAAGAAAAATTATTTACAAAGATAATCCAAATAGAAAATTGACAAGATTAGAATACTAACTAATAATTAATAAGCTTAGCTCTCTACCAAAATTTTTATTTAAGATACTACACATACAATTGATCACACAATTACCAACTATTGAACACAGACACTAACTACCAAAATTATCAGTAATCCCACTAAAAAAATATATAGCAATCTTAATAACCTTTGCAAGGTAATTACGTGTTTCCGTCATAATTATCCCCATCAATTACTATATATTCACAATGTATATACATATAATTAAATTTGTTTGTGTGATGGAATCCACAATGTGTATATATTGTTACCAATACAAGCCTAATTTGACTAGGAAGACACCTAAACATAACACAATTAGGAAACTAATACAACTTCTTAAATACATATAGCTATCAATCTTACCACAAACAAATGAGATCAAACTCACCATTGCGCACAAGTTTCTTTATATTTCAAACAAAGTTAAGCTTATTCATACGGTTAATTTGGAGGAATAAAAAGATTGATAAGTTTATTAGTGATATTAAAAAAAAAACTATAGGTTAATGAGTGTAAATAGAGAAGGATTGGCGTTGGGTTGGACCATATCACCTAATAGATCAAAAATCAAGGTGGTTTGGAGGTGTGTTCGGTAGTTAGTGTATGTTCTAGTAGTATGTTGTAATTTGAGGGTAGCACTCACTCAAGTACTCAACTCCTATGAAATCCCAACTCAAGTACTCAACTCCAAATCTCCAATGAACTCCAAATTCCAATCCCAACTCAAGTACTCAACTCCAATGAAATAATTATTATACAAATTATTGAAATAATTAAATAAAACCTAGAAATAAATCAATACTCAATTACTCAAATAAGAAATTACCTTGTGTCCTTGTGACTTTGTGAGACTATGATTGGGTATTTGGGTGAGTGACTGAGCCACTGAGGTCGGTCGGTCGTTGCACGGTATGGGGAGGGTGTTCGCCTGTTCGGTGTGACGGTGTGGAGCAGTGGAGGACTGCTGGACTGGAGCCGATGTGGGCGTGCGGTCGACTGGCCGTGTGCGGTGTACAGGAGCCAAGGTCTGGAGCCGTGTGGTCTACCGGCGGGATTCGGGTGAAGATTGAAGAGGCAAAGTCGCGAAGAGCAGGGGGCACTGGGGCAGGGGCTAGGGCTTGAGGAGTTGAAGAACTCAAGAACCCAGGAACTCGGGAAGAAGAGTCTGAAATTAGAAATTGAATTTATATATATATTTTTTGAAAAAAAAAACTTAGAATTTTTTTTTTTTTTTTTGCATAGAGCCCAGTCCGCCACTCTTGCATCCCATTTTCATTAATATTCTCTGCAATTTGTTGCTTAATCACATAAATAATTTCATGGTTTGTTGAATTCTTGCTGCTAAATTACACACACACCTTCAAAAGTTGTAGCTTTGCCACTTTGGGAAGAGAGAGAAAAGTAGAGCAGAGAATAGAAGTATTGGGGTTGCTAAAACAACAGGCAGAAGAGAAAGAATGAGCAAAAACAGAGCACCCCCTGATCCAATTGCGGTGCTAAGAGGGCACCGTGCATCAGTTATGGATGTCTGCTTCCATTGGTGCCAACCATTATTGTTTTCAGGGTATGTTGTTGGCCTGTTACACTCCTTGACTTACACTCTTTTTTGTGTCTGTTATTGTTATCTGACACAAAGTGATGTGGATCGTTTCACAGTTCGACAGATGGTGAGTTGAGGATATGGGACACGACGCAGCGTAGAACATTGTCTTCTTCTTGGTATTGATGCTTTTCATTGGAAATTGTTTGTGCCCTTTTGTTTCGTGTGCATAGAAGATGTGAATTGTGCTTGGTGATTTTATTGTTGTAGGATTCATAGTGCGGCTCATGGGATCATGTGTGTTGCTTCTGATCCTTCTATCGGAGATGGCAAAATTCTTAGGTTAGGTTACTTGTACTTCGTGCCTGGGTAAAATTTGGTTCGAGTGTAATTTTGGCCCCTTTAGCTGATTGCTTGTGTTACTCATGTAGTCAGGGCAGGGACGGAACAATAAAGTTGTGGGATATAAGCAATGGAGGACTTTCCAGGTACCTATGCCTTTCTTTTTAGTCTCTGGTAAATTGATGTTTTTTTATAGCCAACTCATATTTTAGGGTTTGGTTGTGTGCCAGCCTTAAGGGCTGACTATCCTGACAAACTCATTTCTGCAAGTGTTAAAGTAGTTCATTGCTCGTTTTATGGAAATTTAATGAAACGGACCAATAGTCATGTAGGTACTATAAAATCTTGAAACTTTTATGCTGTACAAGCTAGTATAAGCTGGCTTGGAAGCTCCTGATGTTAGGTTTTTTTTTAGTAGGAAACCCTCGGTGGCTATCAGCACAAATTCTTACCATTTTTGCAAACTGTCATTGGTAAGAAAACCCGTTATCGAGGTGAAGCCGACTGAACCTTCCATTCAGGAGCAACATGTGGATCGTGGTGGGGACGAGGTAGGAAACCCTGAATATCAACCAGAACATTCAGGTGAGTTTAGCAACAGGCTGCTTCTTTCATATTTGAGAAGTTTTAAATAATTACTTTCACCAGCGAGGAATTATTGTCTTTTTCTATTGCCAGATGTAGATTACGTTTTCATCTTAAAACCTTAATTTTCCTAGGTCATGTTATAGGATGCTGATTTTTTTAATATTGGTTTGGGAAATGTTGTTTCTTTTCAAAGCAATGGGTCTTCTTAGATTTACTGTGTTGGTGTTACTTCATGAATTCTTGGAATTATTTGTCTAATGGCTGTATGAAGAAAGCCAATGGAAAAGGCATTTTTTTGACTTATATTTTCTGGTTCATTCCCCTTGCTGTTAGTGGCAATGTCGATGCCCCTAGACCCTAGGTTATCTGCTGTAATTGGCTAAGCTAGGCTGGGCTGGGCTGGGCTGGGGATCCTCTTACCCAGTTAATGGCAATTTTGACGTTACTTCTGGTTCATGTTGCAAAATACAAAGCTGCCTCACACATTGTTTTGTGTAACCCACCCCAAATTATAAAGAAAATTGGGAGGAGAGGGAGGCTAACTCAACCTTAAGTCTCCCTGACCTTCAATTCTGTCTGCTACTGATTGAAGCTTAGTAATCTGTCTATGACCATATTGTTGTGGAATTAAAAAAAAATAGTGAATTTGTGAAAGTGTGTTTTGAGATTGAAACTAGCTCTGATGTTTCATTATATAATTCTATACTTGTTTTATCAATCAATTGTCAAAGTTAGCAAGTTTTAACCACCAAAGTCAAACCTGGTGTAATGTTTTGAAATGAAACTAGTTGTATATTCTTCTGCCAAATCTGTTCTATACACGCCCCTCCTCCCTCCTCTCTCCCAAGTCCAAAGTCCCACCACACGCACACACACACACGAGTGTCATGATCATGATTGGATGTCTTGTAATTTGGTTGTATCTCTAAATATTTTTTAAATCGCTGCTGCTAATTTCTGCTATGAAATATTGCAATGCTAGACTAATCATTTATTCTCTATCTTTAGATGATGTACCAATTGAAGGACCAAAATATGTAGCAGTTGCTGGACAACAACCTTCTCAGGTGATGATTTTTTTTTAATAAATTATTCTCTCATGTAAAAGCTGTAATGGATGATTGCGTTATTTACAACAGTGTGTGATTATTATGAGAAGGTTGAAATTTGGGATCTCAACACTGCAGAAAGGTGTACAATACTTCCTCAAAGCTTTTCAAATGAACCTGTGAATGATTCTGAAAAAGTGAGAGGTAGGTTGTTTATTATTTCATTTTTTGAACTTGTTATATCATCATTATTATCCAACTTCCCTTTAGGTATTATGTTATTCATGGCCAGTTGTATAGCAAAAAGGATAAGGAATTGTAGATAAATGAGAATATAAAGGACCTAGAAGATATTGTGATTTCGTTAGTAAAAGCTTTCACAAGGTGGTTAGTAGTTATGATAAACTGATCACCTTCCCTTTTCCTGCAGAAATAAAATTTATCCATTTTATTATTGCATTCCTCCCTTCTCTTTCTTATATAAATGTTCACAACACAATCTGTTTGATATCATGCTATAGTGCCTGATGCATCCAAGCCCTTCTCTTGTACTGGGATCTTTCTTGTGTCCCAATACATGTACAGGGGTTCCTGTGATGGACTTATTGACTCTTTAGGCCGGAACAACTTTGTTCAAAGATGATAGGAAAGCTGTTACAGGTGTACCAGTATAGTTGCAGCTGTGGTGTGAAAATTCTAACAGCAATGTTGAATTTTATTTGAAGCTTTTTTAAAGAAATAATTCAAAAAGTAACCTTGGAATGAAAGTTATTTGAAAATAAGCTTCTGTTAGGTTGAATTAGGATTGTGTTATTACTTTGATTGATGTTTTTGTAGTCCCTGTAGATGACTTTGTTGGTAACCAAAAGTCTTTATTTGGTTTATTATTACCTTTTTTTTTTTCTTGATTATAAAAAAGACAAAAAAAAACTTAAAAATAATAATAAATTAAATGTTCCATTTTTCATGTGAAATCTCCATTCTCCAGGATCATTTCTGTCATTGCATGACCCCTTTATTAAAGCTGATGTTTTTACGTTGTATGCACCCACGTTATAGCCATTTTTCCCCTTCCTAAACGCGAACCGAACAAAAGCTTATTTTTCAAATTACTCTCATTCTAAGCCTTTTTTTTCATAATTATTTTTCAATAAAACTTAAATAAAGTTCAGGTTTCTGGTTGTACTGGGAAAACTACATATTCAACCTTGTTTCTGCATCAAAGTGAGAGGTCCGTAAAAATTTTACCCTTCTTCAAAAAAGGTCAAAAAATGGCTTAAAGTTCCTATATGTGAAATTGCATTATCCTCTCAACATTATTTGTTATGGGCTTTAGTAGCAGACTAGAGCAGCTGATACTGCAATGTAACCAGGAATGTGGCATGTATTACTGGAACTGGCAATTCATAATGATAAGCTGGCTATGAGCTTATGGGGTAGCTTGAACTCTTTAGAGTAAATCAATGACCTAACTTGGTACCATAGCCCTCAGCCCCTCACTCTCTAAAAACGCTGGAAAATTGATACCAAAAATATGTTCCTAGTCTTCACTTTTATTGAAATAAATTGAGGCCTTCAATATACTTCCCGTTTCTTTGTTTTATCTTTAGCTACAATCTTTTTGAATCTATATATTTTTTGATGTTTATACTTCCCATTTGGTGCTTGATTTGAGTTTGTCAGATAAATGTTGATATGCAATTGAATTTCCCTGCAGGAATGTGCATGGCTGTTCAAGCATTCATACCATCTAAGTGCCAAGGATCCCTACACATATTGGCTGGGTATGTATTTCTACAGTTTTTATGCAACTGCTCTCTTTCCGATATTTTAATGGTTCTGAACTTATGTGATGAATGACAATCATGCCAGGATGGCTGTGCCATTTCTTTTTCTCCTCCTTTTCCTTCCTCCCAAATTTTTGAAACTTTCCAAGGAAAATGCATTTCAACATTCATCTGAAAAACTTTCCAAAGGGGTTTGGCTTCTTTTTCTTCTTTACTCTCCTTGTGTGTGTATGTGTGTGTTGGGGAGGAGGAGGGGGGGAGGGAGGTCGGGGGTGAGGTGTTGGCGAATTATGTTTTCTGTTGGTGGACTATATTGGTTCTCAAACCTGTATAGTTGTTTGTTTCAACATAATGTTCTTGTTACAACCAACTGGATATCTGAGTGGTCAAACCTGAGATAGACTTGTATTTGGAATATGCTGAAACCATCCTGTTCATTGCTCATTGGTGTTTGTTGAATTTTTCCAATGAGTGGAGCGTTTTTCTAAAAATGCATTATTCTCTGGAGGTTTTCATTACTAGAGGGGATGGATAAGAAATCAGAAAAGGAATAGCCATCCTCAAAAATCATTGCCACACCTCTTCTATCCCTTCTCTGTTCTCAGTGAGCATTGCCACCATTCCTCAACTTTCACTGTTTATGCTCAAACAGCGTTCCTAGATGGCATTTGGTTGGGAAGCCAATGACTCGAATAGGATGGGTATAATAAATGACGGAAATAAAGAGAGAAAAAACACGATATAGTGACGCCGTAAACCCCAGAATAAGGTAAAAAACCACCGGTGGCTATGAGTCCATTAATCTACTATAATGTTGGTATAAAAGCTATGTAGGAGTACTAGTAAATTGTTTACGGCAGTACGTGATAAGATATATCTTTTAGGAAGAAAGTAATATGAAAAATGCAGTAGCATGAATTACGTGGGTGTGGAAATGGTTCCTTCGGGATAGATGATAAGATCTTCTTTCTGCCTTTAAAGATCCCTTTGATGTAGCGTTGTTGTAGGGATATTCTTAGTAGTGATTGGAATTCTTCTCCTTCGATTCTTTCTAACTGCCTTCATGTTGTCCTCTAGGTGATAGTAGTGGGAATTTGACCCCATAATAGGAATCTTTTGCTAACTTCCCTTTAGTACAATAGGTTGACTTCTTGTATATTTTCTTGTCCTATTCTTTAGTCAATAGCCATAGAAAATTCATCTATAACAGTCATCATTGTTTTTCTTCCTCTGCCAACTCTCCGTCATCACCTATTCACTTGCATCTTCCAAGATATATTTTATTCTCTTGTCTCTTGTAAAATTTTCTTCTGTGGTGCCTTACTGTTGCTGCAATTTGTTCATTCAACCATTTGGTAGTCTATATTCAACCACTAATGAACCAGAATTTCCAGATGCAGAACCTTTTTGGTTAAATTTGACCACTAATTGCATAGAAGTTATCCGACATTTGCTGCTTCTTTTTGATTTCTCTATTCTTTTTCCCATTAGTTTGCATTGATGAGAGACAGTCAATCATTGTTAAACCTTTTGGGTCTATCATCTTTCAAACTTTGATCTCAGTCCAGTTTGTTTTTGCAGTGAGGATTTTAGCCTCTCCTTTTCCACACTTATCCATTTTGGGATAGTAGACAGTTTTTGCATTTTGGACTAGGTTCAACCAGAAACAACCTTTTTGTTATCACAGGATTAAGTTTGCTCACATTTGAGACCCCTTTCTGTCTCCAGAGATGGAATTTCTTTAGAAACACTAGGGCAGTGGTAATGTTGTTGTTATACTCTACCATGAGCTGGATTCTACAGGTGGCATTGGGTTAATGTTGATGTTGTTTTACAGAGGTTGCTCTCAATTCTGTTTGGCACAGACATTGTTATTGGTTGGTTGATCATCTATTTATAATATTTACAACATATATTATTCTTAGGCTTGCTGTCCTTGGCCAACTGAAGCTATATGATAGGGACTTACGGAGTTTTTATTAGACACTGCATGAGCTTGTTTTAATGACTCAAGAGTAAACAAGTAGAAGACTAAGGGTGGGGGATTGGGAATCAATATGTTCATTGTTTTGGCTCTTAGCTAATGGAAGTTATTGATTGAGGGTGGTTCTAATTTTCATAATCCATTTTTGAATTGTACTTGTACTAACATCTTATAAGTTGGATTTAACAGTTATGAGGATGGAACTATGGCATGGTGGGATATGAGGAACACTGTGAAACCCTTGACTTCTGTAAAGTTCTATTCAGAGCCAGGTTTTACTGCATTCTTTCTGACATGAATACTAGATAATTTACCATGCATAGGTGATAGGTGTGATTTTTGCCACATCTTGCTTGCAGTTATTAGCTTGGCAGTTGATCAATCATGCCGTGGAGGCATCTCTGGCTCTGCAGATGATAAGATCGTTCTCTTTAATATGGACTATGATACGGTAATATCTTTTATTCTATGGTCAACTTATTTTCTTTTGAAATTCAAACCTACTATTGTTGTTGTAAAATTATTATGTCACATATCACAAGGAGCATACGACTAGGTCTAGACATCCAGCATGGAGTCGTGATAATGTTTCCAACTGATAGGCGAGATAACCCTGTTTTTAGATCATTACAACATCAGCAACCATTTAGGAAGGATCAAGCTAGGGGGCTGGGTTTGGGTATGTGCAGATGCACACGACATTTTAAGTGCTTACTGTTGAGAGGCTATATGCATTGAGATCCCAACATCTGTTCTCCAAATATATCTGTTTAGTGGATTTACGCTTCAAATTGATTTTACCTTTTTGTGTTCTGTTGTTTTATGTCTCTGCATTAGTCATTTCTTGATAGACTAAAATTATAGGTGATATAATATTATTTTGAGTTCTTCCCTTTAAAGGAACTCAGTTTCCTTGAGAAATTGCTGCTACTGCTTTCTCTGACTGTTTCATCCGGTATTTGCTGTCAATTTTCTTGTTTGAAACTCAGATTTTGATGATGTTGGCTACTTTACCCAGGGTACTTGTGTGGTCAGGAAAGAAGTGAGCTTGGAGCGACCAGGAATAGCAGCCACTTCAATTCGACCAGATGGTAAAATTGCTGCTACTGCTGGATGGGACCGCAGGTTGGTAGTGCTTGCAATTGCTTACTTTATTTTTTATCTGCTCAACCTACATGATTTCTTCTTTTCTTATTTCATCTTTTTACTGTAAAAATTTGTTAGCAACTTGTTCTGTGATTGGATTTAGTGGTTATAATCGGATTTAATTATCATTGACAATCCAATCATGTAAGTCATGTTGCTTCAGTTTGGTGATAAATTGGTAACCTATACCTTTTGAACTTCTCCCAGGATGACTGTCTTTACTCTATTCAATGTTTCTCATCTATCTTAACTTTTACTCTATACACACAAGCAGACACACTTCTTAAATTATTAGATCTTTCATTCTGTCCAATCTACTGGGTTACAACTCTTGGATTTGATGCATTGTCACTTCAAGTGAGAGAAGAAAAAAGCATATCTACTTAAAAGGTCTCCATGTGTGAATACACAGACATCAAGCATGGCCTTGTTCCCATGTATGAATACACAGACATCAAGCATGACCAAAGAAAAAGGTCTCCAACATCTTTAAATTGCCTGGAATTTGACAATTCACCCTCATTTTGCTTAGTGGGACAGTTCGCTGCTTTGAGTTTTGAACAAAATATTTAGCGCCTACAGGGAACATGAATCCAATCCTAGTGTAATGAACTGGCCTAAGTCAAGATGTGTGCAATTTTTGGCCTTGGCAAGCTTCGTACTTATTCTGTATACTTGTGTAGAATTAATTATTGAGATGTATACCCTATCTATAACTGCTATCAACCTTTATGGCCCTATCATTTCTCTGTATGTTCAACTTAGGGTGTCAGTTGTAAAGTCTTTCAGTATGACAACATGTCTTACAATCACTACGAAGGGAGTTGTCTCCAATGCTGTATTTACTGAAACATTTGGAGCTATTGATTTTGTTGCTTTGAGATAAGAGCTGTTTGGCAGAAATCCAAACATTTTAAATGGAGATTTGGTTTCTATTGAAGATAAGATCCAGGAAGTGAGGCTTTAATGTTCAAGCATGTTGATTTGAGGCATTGAGCATCCTCATGAGGACGATTATAAATGGATTTGTAAGAAAACACATTGGGAAAAAGGTGCTTGGCCATTCGATCCACTTAAAGTTCATTTGGGACATGTATCATAAATGGATTTGTGGCTCTCCCAAGAGAATGGCCATCTTCTAGCATTTAGTAATAGCTAATTTAGTTGCATGCATTCCTTCTCCGTGCTTCCACTACTTCTTTGTACAACTGCTTGCATATTTACGCTTTATTATCATCCCTTCTCAAATTACTTTATGGTAAGGCTGATAACAAGACAAGCTGAGCACAAGCACTGGGCAGCTTGACTCTGCTATCCAGACTCAAGCTCCATTATGTTGAGCTTGAGCTCTGAGTCTCTGACATTCCTGGCTTTGCTTGCATCTCGAACTTGAGTAATGAGCTCCAACTAAGAAAATACTCTTTTAAATGGAAACTTTCCAACGTATTGGTAGCCCTTGAGATCCTCGTAACTTGTTGCTGACTATTTAAGCTTGAATATTTCTCATTAGGCAAACGTATATTCTATACAGATCATTTACTTGAGTCTGCCAAACTAGCCAATTTCAAGTAGTTTTGGAGAAGACTAGGGTCATCCTCCCCCTCCCCTCCCCTCCCCTCCCCTCCCCTTCAATGATTGTTAAGAAGGAAGTTATCTTCACCCATGGTTTCTTTCTTGGAATCAACAATTTTGTTAAGTTGCATGTGGCTCACTTTGTTTATTGACAGAGTTAGGATATACAACTATCAGAAAGGAAATGCTTTGGCTATACTCAAGTATCACAGTGCAATGGTATGTCTTTTGCGTGCTATCCTTTGACTGCTTGGATTACTGAATTTGACTCTGTTAGTTTGTTGAATTTTTAGATTATTCTACTGGCTGGCCATTTGTTTGATTTTCTCCTGATCTTTAAAAAAAATCTGGCATCACTTGTACCAAATTTTCTCATAGTGTATTTTGCCGTATGCAGATGGCCTGTTATAATTCTCTATTTTCATGCCCTATTAAGTTATGGATAGAGACTGTGCTAAGATGAGTTGAAGTAAATTGTTCACTATGCCTCAGGAAGCTGCACATGAAATGCTAAATTTCCGTATCATTGAAAGAGGAGATTGGCATTGTGTGTGGGTGTGTGTGTGGGGGGGGGGGGGGGGGGGGGTGGGTGGGGGGTGTCAGTCTTATCCCCTCTTTTCATGATTCATTGAAAAATTTCTTACGATGGATCTTTTACATTGGTCATGATCACCTTCGATAGTATCCATCAGATTTTGGCTCCGTTATTTTGTTAATACAACAAACAATTTTGTTAGGAGTTTTTGACTGTTGGGTCAGCTTCATCTCTTTCTCCTTAGTCTAGAGGAGTTATAAGCAGCGTTTTGTAGGGTTATGGTAGAAGTATACATAGATTGGACTACAAGCATGGCTCAATTTAATCTTTTGATTATATGATGCCTAGTTCCAGACTTGACCGGCTGATTTTGGATGGTCTTGTTCTCCCAAGGGATCAGGTGGGCTAGGGAATCACAACTTTAACTACTGTGCATTTCATGCATCCACATAGTAAACCGGACTGAATCTTTCAGGACAATACTCACTCTCATATTGATGGTTGTGAACCCGGAATGGCATATAACATCCAATTCTTAGTTAAGTTATCCATGCTATTGTTTTATTTGATTGTTGATAAATGGACGAGCACATGACGCACTTTCTTGGCCTTTTTGAGGTATACTGTCTTTTCAGATACAAACTTTCACAAGTTTGGCCCATGATCTGAGACTTGTCCTTTATATGGCCAATTACTCGATTTGATAGGCAAAATATTGTATGAATCTGACATGTTTAGTATTTTGGGGGGGTTAACTTTTAATGTGTGAATACACCAGTGTGAGATGGTCCCATTTAAGCCTTGCTCTTCATCTCAATGCAGTGCAATGCGGTGTCATTCTCCAGGGACTGTAAGCTGCTCGCGTCTTCGTCGGAAGATACCACAGTTGCTCTATGGGAGCTTTATCCACCTCGAAACATGACTGAAGCAGTGCATTAGTTAATTCAAGCAATCAACTCCCCCCTATTTTTTTTTTCCCTGCATTCGCTTTAGCTGTAGTGCAATCTAATTATGTTGAAGCATACCTATGATGGGAATAGTTCAATTATTAAGCACACACCCGCATGTTAAGATCATTAAAGGGTTGATTCTTTCATTCTACAAGGCACAAGCACAACTCACAGTAGCAGCTCTTTTTTTTTTTTTTTTTTTTTTTTTTTTTTTTTGTAGATTTGCGTGGCATGACAGTTCGACAGAATGGAATTGTTGATTTTGATATAAGCATTAGAGCTATACCTTTAATCTTATTACTGTGTATAACATTATTTCATATACAGCTAATCTGTATTTGAGATGTTCAACAGTTGGAATGTCATACATTGACTAATTATTGGAATTAATGTCAGTAAAGCGTAATAATCTGAACACAATTAATTGTTTGGAAATTTGGATTGTCAAACGAATGACTAAAAACTATGGGACAAGTACTATTAACCAATTAAGCAAAATACTAAGAGACAAGGGAGAATAAGGCTAATCCCACTACGATATTTGGAAAGCACGAGTTTAAGTACTCAACCAATATTAAAGTAAAAGTAAAATGTCAAACCTCGCACTTTTATAAATCTCAACAAAATTTCATTTTTGATGGCTATTAGCTTAATATTTACATACCCTTATTTGAGTACTGTATTTGCTAAATACATTGTACTCGGGATGAATTAAGTTGCTTGAATTTGACCCATATGTTCATGACTGTATTAATTTACTTTATTATTGAATCAAATTTCATAATATAAATAAACAAAAAAAAAAAACATTAGGGCACAATGTAGTAAATTACAGCCATTCTGTGAAACTCAAATCGTTGGTGCCCCAGTCCGTGGCCCTTGAAATGAACCTTATACTATACTTTAAGGACTCCTATTTCGAGCCAAGTTTCGAGCCGAGCTTCGAGTCGAGCTCCTATTCAACTATCGAGCTTGAGCTCGAGCCCGATTTCAAAGGCTTGTTGATCTTCTCTTCTGTAGCTATTTTCTTGTGTAGAACTACGTCTTTCGTTATGATTATTTATATGCAATGTGAGATGACTATTTTTTTATGAGATTATATCCAAATAATTCTGATTGTTAATGAAATATTTGGCAATTTTTTAGCACTATTTTACAATAAGTATATTGTACCAACACTTTTCTTAAGAAATAACTTTTATTGTATCGAAGGGTAACTTTTGTCGGCCATACAATAAATTTATTGTTTCCCGTGTACACAAAAAAATTACCTTCCATGAGAGGTAAACATCGATATTGCTAATGTAGAATTCCTATAGTCAAATGTTAATTGTTAAATACTCAAATTAAACTAACATATTAATCTTAATCTCACATAAGAGGTGTGTCAGATGTTTCTATAAGAATTGCATATTAAGTACTCTGTACTCTTAAGGCAATATACACTCTCATAACCAATCTACAATTGATTTGATGATGAAAATAATATTAAAGGCTTACCTGGTAAGCTTCCATCCTGCCAGTAGTGACCATGCCATGAAATAGCACGTATTGCATATCAGTTAAAGTACACATGATATCAAACAACAAAAATACATAGAATACATAAAAATACATAGAGTAAAGCAAACACAAACAGAGGAACTATGGAGGGTTTGTTTTGTTCCATAAGCAGAGTCAATCGTGTTTGACTTTATTCAAAGCGTATGGAGGTAAAGCCAGTGTCAAGTATGCAGTACCATATGGCGGCAAACTAGCTAAGCTCATCAGTTACTACACCAAGTCAATGTCAAAGCCTTCTAACTTTGACTCGTTTTTCTAGCACTTGTCTACTTATTGAAGTAGAAAAACATAATAAGTACTGTCTCAGGAACTAACAGAAGGTTGGGTTCATATGGTGGTGTGTTCTTTTTATCGACAACTTATCTGGACTTGTAGGTGTGATTGGTGAGTTGGACTTGGGTAGCCTCTACTGAAACTTTCGGAACATGGCTCCCAAGGGAGAAATCATTCAACGGGGTTTTCAAATGGATAACATCACTTTCTATGAACACTTTCTATAGTTGAGTTAATAGATAGCAACACTTTTTGAGAGTCTCACATCGAAATAAAATTGACGTACTATGAAGCATGCTCTTATAAAAGCTAAGTTGGCTCTATGAGTTTCCTATAGGTTGTTGCTATAATGGCCTTGGAAATATCCCAAATGGTAAGAAACTTACATCTTGGGCCTACTGGGTCTAGGAGAATTTATGAAATTTTGGATCTTTAATCCTTGAAGTAGGTTGATTATAACTAATATTCGGCAAAAAGAAACGAGCTCGAGTACGAGTCGAGCTCAATATTTTGGTAGTAAGCTCAAGTCGAGCTCACATTTTGAAGCTTGACGAGCTTCGAGCCTAAGCCGAACAAGCCAACTTTTAGTCGAGCTCGAGCCGAGCCTAGTACTATTTGGACTCGACTTAAAGATTAAGCACCCCTAGTCTAAACTAATACTTTTATGTACGGAGTACTAAAAAAATGGCCCTAGTTTTGCATGATAGTACGATTACTATTACAACATAGTTATTTTAAATTTATAAATAACAGGATCATGGTTCAATGAATCAATAACTTTGGTTTCACACTAACTACCAACCAGGGCCGAGGTAACAATTGTAAATTATTTATATGGCCTTGTTTAACTTTTTAAAATTGAACCCTGTTTAACTTCTCAAAATTGGGTCTCTATTCAATAAATTAAATACCCAATCTTTATTTGATGAAAAAATGTATTACATTATAAAGTTCGTCAAAATTGAAGTAAATTACTTTTGCATTTTTGTAGCAAAATCATTGATGACATTCTCTACATCGATGTATCTAAAAGATCAGATTCAATTTCCATCAAAGCGAGTCCATTTAGTCTTTCTTGTGACATAGTCGTGCTTAAGTACGACTTTAACAACTTTAGTTTTGAAAAACTATATTATGCAAAAGCAACAGTTACAGGAATTGTTAATAATATCCTATATGCAATTAACACATTTGGGAAGCAAGTATATCGTTTTAAAAAAATCAAATGAATCAATTGCCCCCATTTTCACCTTGGGTAAATTCTCTAAATAATGTTAACTCAATTAATAAATCCATTTCATCAACATCATATACCTTACTTTTTTAAGAGCATTTTATAATGAAAACAACAGGATAAAAGTCTCTCATCATTCATTGAATGCAATTTATCAGAATTGAACAAAAAGACATAGATATTCTCATATGATTCGTATTGTTCAAACCTTTTTACTAATGATGTAATAGTTTAATCCATAATGTATATAAAATATTGGATTCTAAATGATTCCTTGAGGGATAACAGTGTTTCATCATCATTTATTTAATAAAATTGTCTTTTTCTACGTATTATACATCTTTGAGGAAATACATGATCGATTCCAATTTCAATAGCTATTTTTTTTTTTTGCAATATCCATGGCCTTTGAAAAACCATTCTCTCTATATTTTATGAAAAAGGATATAAACTCTTTTATCTCACTAATGACGGTATCAATCAGCATATCCTGATATTGTAAATGTTTACTAACAAAGTTTACAACACATAAAATTTCATACTAATTGATTGAAGCAAGCAAAAATTCAAAACTACCAAGCCTAAAATTTGCTAAAGATCTAGCTTCACTTTGTAGTTTATGGTCATGGTGAGCATCAACTACTTCAACAACTTCAAGTAATACTTCATATATCTCAGTTATATGAAATCTAATTGCTTTAATGCTTTCAATACGACTTTTCCATCGAGTAGCTGATAATGATTTAGGAGTTAAACCTTTAACATTTTGTTTTAAAATATGTCATCTCTTTGTAGAATTAACGAATATAGTATAAATGCTTTGGACTATTCCACCGTAGCGATTCTAGGCCGATTCAACCTGCTCGACGAAACATGGTCCCCAAAATTGAGGGGCCCCAAATTCTGCCTTGGGTCAAGATCAAACAAAGGAAAGCTGCGAGTTGGAATGGAGAAGCAGAAGACTTGAGATACAAGGCCAAGATCAAACAAAGGAAAGCAAATCGACGGTGTCAGATATTTCTTGGAAATCGAAGCTTCACTATTCAGCACTCAGCAACTCACGAGTTTCAAAAATCAAACAAAGGAAATGCATGACAGGAAGAGGTAATCAACAACAAATGCACACTTATCCAACTTATTTTTTTCCCAAAATTTTTTCAATCTATCATTCTAATTCCTAAAAAACTCTCTATCTTCCAAAATTAATTTCACATTTAACTGTTAAACCTTATGTTTTCAACATTTTTTGATATAGTTTCTATTACTTTCAATTATTTAATTAATCTTCAAATTTTCATCTCCCAAAATTATTTTTAGCTATATTTATACATAATTTCAACGGTTAAATCATCACTTTTAAGATGAAATTAATTATTAAATTGTTGTTAATCTACCGAATTTTCTCATATATGCAATTTACTAACTCTTTCAATTTTACAAATAAAAAGAAAATTTTAAGATAATCATGGTTTTAAAATTCTTTTCAAGTATTGCGAGTATAGCTAATAATTGGAAAATTCTCATCACAAAATTTAAATTGTTACTTTGTTACTGTTCGCCTCTTCGGAATCATTGAATTGACACCACCTACGATATTTGTTGCATTGATATTACTTATTAGCTATATTTTCGAATTAATGAATTAGAAAATTTGGTAATATTATAGTTGTAATTTATTATTTAAATTTTGGCAATTATTATTTATAAATTATTGATAAGTTTATTTTTTTTTACAGATTATAGAGGTTGATAAATGGTTTTGATGGAATATTGGATTATATATAGCGATCCTTGATAAGGATGATAATGAATTCAATGCGACAATTCGTCATCTATCAATTATTGGCTTATTACAAGCTTTTTCTGGTTATATTTTTCCTCTCTAATTGTTATTTTGTTTTATTGTGTTTAATATGTTTCAAAAGTATCCGTATAGACATGAAAATGCTATTAAAGAGAGAAGGAAGATTAATTCATTCAATCACAAAAAGGTGCTTTAGATAAGTTTTTTTTTTAAAAAAAGGGCCTCAATCAAGTGAAAATCTTGTTAATTCAGAGTTGTTGGATGAAAATAATGTTGATAATAATAATAATGTAGATGTGAATAATGACAACGTTAATTAATGTTGATTGTGAAAATATTAATCTTGAGTAAGAAAATGGGAATTTGAATAATTGATGATTTTGAACAAAATGCGGAGGAAAATAAAGACCATAATATTCACAATGCTGAAAAAATGATTTTGTTTTTCATGATATATGATCCAAGGATACGGAAAGCTCTTAATCAAAAGTCAATTGATATTTTGGCTTTTAATGGCTCTAAAAGAGACTTAACCATAGTGAAAGGCCCCAAAAACAACGTATTTAGGAGATTAATTTCAAATTTATGTACTAGATTTTTGCTCAATGGTGAAACTTCTAATAGAGATTGACTTGTTTATTTTAAAGAACCTAACAATGTATTTTATTTTTGCTGTAAAATCTTCAAAAAGGGTATTAGAAAATGAAGGATATAATGATTAGTCACATATTAGTCAAAGACTTAAAGAACATGAAAAACGTGTTGATCACGTTTTGAACATGACTACTTGGTGTGAACTAAGAAATAGATTGAAAAATAATGAGACAATATACAAATTTGCCCAAGACCAAATTTCATAAAGGAAAGGAGTATATAGGAAAAATGTCATTATTAGAATTATTGTTATTGTGAAGTATCTTGGTAAAAATAGCCTGGCACTTCGTGGGAAAAATGAAAGGTTATATCAAAGTAGAAATGGAAATTTTTTAGGTTTGATTGAGATGTTGGTTGGGTTTGATATTGTGATTATTGAGCATGTTCATCGTATTGAGAATGGAATTATCCATCATCATTATCTTAGCCATGATATTCAGAATGAGTTGATTTTCTTACTTGCTTCTAAAATCAATAATGCTATTATGAATAAAATTAAAAAAAACCAAAATATTTTTCTATGATGTTGGATTGTGCACCTAATGCTAGTCATCAAGAATAAATGACTTTGATTTTAAGGTGTGTTGATAAATGTTCAAATTCTTATAAAGTTAAGAAACTTTTTTATTGAGTTCTTACAAGTTAATGATAGTACTAGTCTAGGACTGTTTAAAGTGTTAGAAATGTGTTTATAGCTCATGATCTTGACATAGATAGTATAAGGGGCCAAGGATATGATAATGGTTCTAAATTGAAAGGTAAACATCAAGGTCTGCAAAAGAGACTATTGGATTTAAATCCTAGTGCTTTTTATTCTCCATGTGGCTATCATAGTCTTAATTTAGTGTTGTGTGACATTGCAAATGTTTCACGTAAAGCAAGGGACTTCTTTGGTTAGCATAACCTTTAATGACGAAGTAACAAAACAAACGATGAAGTAAACAAGCTCTCCACTTTAGTCCCCCATATGAATATGAAACTTCTAGACTTACAAATGCCACAAACCTTAAACCTTGGTGACGACTGCTCACCAACAACACAAATGTGAAATTGAGTAACTACAGGATCAATTAAGGAATAGGCCATGACCAATAATAAATTACACATAATCAGCATAGTTGAGTACATACATGTTGAGAAAATAACCTAAACGTAACATACATCATACCCAAAACAAATAGTTGTTCACATGCAAAATCACATAGTTCATTTTACTAACAAAACACTTTGACGTTAAAAATTATTATTAACTTTAGATTCACTTTAATTAAACTACTACTATAAATTGTTTAGCAATGAACGAGTTTGTTTTTTGGTCCCCAGAGGACTAATAAGGAACGATATAAAGTCTGAATCCAATACTATTATTACTATGTCACTATTATGGAAGTGACGAGATGTCAGCGCTATTAGAAAGAAAGGTAACATCGTCATATCACCAGTTGGAACCTTAGGCTACCATAAAGTGCCCCACCGTAGTTCAATACTCAAGTTGAATTCGGTCATCGAGTTTTATTGCTAGCCTCTTCCACTTTAATTGATTATTATGTTAAAATAATTTATAAACATGCTTAACACAACAAAACATACTCAACATAAAAACTCCCATTTTATCTTTGTTAAATTAATAGTGATCACACAACCATTTTGTAACTCTTTCCTTTCCTTGCTTACTACCTTGCTAAATAAGTTTATTATCAATGTTCAGCTATTAAAATATGCCATAAAAGACCTAACTTTCCTTTCTTGTAGTTCATTTTTTAAGATTTATGACATGAATGAACTTAAACCTGCTACTACTTGACTTGAATTACTATTATGAAAATAATTCATGCAACACGTTTAAAAACATGTATCAAAATTTCCTTATGCTTGAAATTAAAATCATACAAATATATTAACCCCTTTAAACATGCCAATACACATGAATTTAACATTGCTCATAAATTAAACTACTCCTAAGCATGATACTATATAAACATGTAATTGAGCAACAATAACTTTCCTGTACATATAAGTATTTCAACATGTACGTACCTTGAATAAGTAATTAGGATATCCACTTTAGCAACTTAGAAATCTCCTAAGTAGTACTCATCTCCTAAAATAATAGGAACTCATTTAATCCTGTATTTAACAAAATTTTCAGCAACTAAACCTAGTTTTGAAAATCCCTTAAACATGCTGCAACTTTCATAAATTAGGGTTAAAAATTATATTTCAATACTAGTGTACAATCCCTTATATTAAAATCCCAAAATTCCATAGTTTTGGTCATAAAAACCAACTTTAAAATTCATTATATAAATATGAAAATTTATAAATACAATTATAAAAATATTAACAATGAATTTCATATCTTAATACTTGTAATATTTCTAAATTCCTCAATAATAACATGTTGTAAAGTAAATTAAAAAATTAAATAGGGTCAAGGTTTCCATGTACATGCCTTTGAAAAAATAATAAAAACTAAATAACAGTAAAACATACGTATCTTTTGTAAAGTTGAAATTGATGAGAAAGTTGGGTCCTAATTAGAGGAGACTTTTAAAATTTCATTTGATGATCATATTTTCCCTTATAAGAGTCCTAATTAAACTAGAAGACTTTTTAAATTTTATGATTATTTTTTTCTTAGAAGAGTCATTCTTTAATTAGTGAACTACAATAAAAGAATCCTTTTGGTAGTACAAAAATATTTAAATTCATTTCCTTTTAAAGATAAAATACTTTACTTTTTAAATAATTACTCCGTAAATATTGAAATTTATATTTATAATTACTAAAAATATATAGTATTACAAGACCCCCTAAGAAAATGCATTCTTGTTTAACATGTCAAGCTTAAGTATATTAAACTTAAAACGATTTTAAGCCAAGGTTTTAACGAAGATATTAATTAACAAGTTGAAATTTCGTAGAAATAAAAGGGATAGATACATCATCTTTCTCCACATGATCACATATAAAATGATGCCTTACATTGATATGTTTCTTATATTAGTGTTATACGTGATTTTTTGTGATTGAAGTAGCACTTGTATTATCACATTTTATTGGTATGCCTTTGTAATCCAATCTAATGTCACACAATTATTGAGTTATCCATAGAATTTGTGAGCAGCAAACACTAGTAGCAATATTTTTTATTTTAATAGTAGATAAAATTAAATTATGCATTTTGGAGTGCCAACTTATTAGGGATGATAAAATTTGACAACATCTAGAGGTACTTTTTCTATCAACTTTATAACTCTTCATTTTCTTACTCTCATCCTTGTACTTAGCATTAGCATTCTTTAATACTTGTTACACATTCTTACACCGAGCAAAATTTTGTATTCATCAACATTCTCAACAACCTTAACCATCTTCATATTAATAGTCCTATAAGATCTAGGAACCAAAAGACTACACAAAGCATGTATAACAATAATCTCTTAAATTCTTCTTCTAATGTGGGAAATTGGTGGACTTTGATAAAAACCTAAGGGAACACGTCCAATAGGGTGGAAGTAGACAAGCAACCTAGCTCAAAGGCTATCACTTTCCTTAGAAGTAATCTAAACTAGAAAGCTTAACTACAAAACTCAAAGTTTTTATTCACCAAACTCACACTACAACTCACGGCCTTGATCCTCTATTTATACTACTCTTGGTCGAGTATTAGACCAGCTAAGACACTTATTTAGACTCTAACTGATAATCTTATCTTAGGATAAGATATGGTTGACTTAGGATAAGATTAGGATATAATTATATCTACTCTAACCCAATATTATTCTAACTTATCCTAACATTATCTTATTTTATCCTAACATTATCTAACATTATCATAAGTCCGAAATTCTAACTAACTTGATCTAATATTTTTGAACCTTATCTAAAAACACCCTAATTTCGGCCCATAACATTATTTAACTTACCTGTTACAATTTAGAACCATACTTAGCCCACAAAACCCTAAACTTAAAACATGAAAAACTCTTTCAAGTGAAAGGTAAAAACATGTAAGCAAAATCTAGACTCAAAATAACAAAACACAACAAAATCCTAATCTGATTATATCCAAAGCTTCCCAACATGTTGATCATAATCTTTTGTTGAATAATGAACCATGCTCAAAAGTTGAATAGATTAATTAAGTTAATCATTTTCATCTTCCTTCTCTTAGCCACATCATCAAAACTTTTAATCATAGCCTCTAATTTACCTAAAGGAACGACATCGTCACTCTTAATTTCAAATTTCATCTTTCAAGCCTACTTCATATCAAGTTTTTCATCTATTTCATGATGTCTAATTACATTTGACACCTCATTATCACTCATTGGAAAACAAAAAGGTATTATACGCATCATATTTAGTTACCACATATTCTTTTTCCACATCATCAATTTTAAACATACAAATTACACCATTAAAGCTGTCCACTAACCAAGGTAACATAATATGGCTCATACTAGTTAATAGTAGACTAGGCAGCCCCGCAAACCCAACCTCAATAATAGATTCTATTTGTTCATCATTAAACTCACTAATAAGCTTTGTAATGTACAAGGTATACAATGTGGGCTAATACCTTGTGGACCTCTGAAAACACATTATAACAAACACCACATACAAATCAATAAATTTACCCCTCATAAACCATAATGTCACCCCATATAAGTCTAACAATTAGAATGTTTCATCATTTTCCTCTGTTTTTTTTTTTACTTTTGTTTAGTGCTAAGACTATTGTTAAAAGTCTCACTTGCTTGAAAATTCTAAACACAACGACAATTACAGTACAGAAAAAAAAACCAAAACATGAGATATTATAAAATAGATGAAGTTACACTAGATTAGAACAAAACTATCTATACATTGAAGTAATCTTAATTTACAACATAAGATACCCTTCAGTTTTTGACACAGATAATTTGATCAAGAAACTTTTGCTTCTCAACTTTGTTCATAATTTACAAACTAATCTTAATTTATAATGTTGCTTTTGTTAAGCTGAGGGTGAATTTTTGTTTTATTAAAGGGTAACTTTTTGTATAATATGTACAATATTCCTTTTCACACATGTCTCAATTTTTATCAATTGGAATCTTGATGTCTTTTATTATGGGGATGACTTTTGTTGTATTGAGGGTTAACATTTATTGGTCACCCAATAACCTTATTGTATCCCTTGTGCACACAAAATCTTTCCTAGAATCAAAACCAATTCAAAACTAAATGTGTCTCTCACATTAATACAAAATAAACATGATTACTAGCACAACAAGTTGTTTTCTTTTTTACATTGCATCATAATTCCCCTAACCTTGGTTTCCCTGTAGCTTAATGTACTCTTGGTCCTAACTCAAGTAACTCCTATTCCTTATAGAAATTTCTTACTCATTCTTTTCACCCATCCCATAACTAGAAATCGAATCCCTTCATTTTATTCATCAACAATCACTCCAACCCCATATAACTCCTGCTATGAAATTCATAGTGCTCTCTTGATAATCATTATTTTCCTAGACTTTAAGGATCCCTAAACATATTATAGTTAATCCATTCATGGAAGACACATTTGAAAATTTTCAATGATGCAATAGATTATACACATGCAGGATGCAGCTCTTAAGTTTCCCACTCTGACTCCTTACTACCACAATTAAACAACAACAATATAAAAAGATTTAAAACTATTTTTGCCTAGAGGGTTATTTCTAGAAGCCTCAGTATAATTTGTCCTAAGGTTTTTGTTGTTTCTCATAAGAAACTAATACTACTTCAATTTACCCAAATACCTTTATGTTTTGTAAAATGAATCTTAATGGCCATCCTTATTGACAAATTTAAGATCTATTTGAACTTTGATGATCAAGAAATTGATTGAGAATTGAAAGTAAGTCCAACATTTAAGCAATCCTCGGGGCCTTGTTAAAGAAAAACAAAGAACTGTATCAAGGAATGAAACTCAATGATTGTCACTTAATAAAGAAACTACCTAAGAGCATTATAGTTAATGTACAACCTCAACATCATCGACATATTAGTCATAGAAATTGCTTCTTATGAGTCATAGATTATACACATGCATGATGAAACTCTTAAGTTTCCCACTCTTAAGTTTCACATTCTACCTTTAGGATTGTCCATTGAAGTTACCTTAGTGACCATAGTTTACATCAAAATAGTGAGCATGATATAAGAAATATTTCAACAAAATACAACAAAAACAAGCAAAATTATTCTAAAATCAACCAAAAATATAACATTCGGCATAATAACATTGCAAAATCAAAAAAAAAAACAACAAAAATTGAGAAGAAATTGAAAACTTAAAATTGTAAAAACACAAATTAATACCTTCAATAGGAATTATGAAAAAAATTGTCACAATTTTTTGTCAAAATACAACGATTAGATACAATAAATAGAATAGATTAATTGAAAAAAATGTCAAAACTACAAAAATATTTCGTATTGTAATTTGCACTGTATTCCTTCACGATTTTACATATAAACCGACTTCATAAGGATGAGCATCCAAAAACGAAGTGAGGAAAGAGAATTGCAATTTAGTGCCAAAAAGCAATTGTATGTGTTGAAATTCTGCGCAAAATTGAGATTATACATGAAAATGAAAATTAAAATAACATAAACTTAAAAAATCACTTGAAAACGACTAATATAGATAAAAAGGAAAAACATTGTATAAAAAAGAGAGAGAAGACATAATTCATGTTGCAAAATTGAATTGCAAATATCAAAGCACTTGATCGTAGCAATATAGAACGAAATTATTCAATAGTGGAGATAGAAGTATAGGACGAGGACAAAATAACGATGAAGAAAGCAAGAGAAGCTAAAAAAAAAAGAAAATAATGTAAGGAAATACGAGAAATGTCAGATTGTGCAACGTGTGAGCACAAATACGAAAGTTTGGACTTTCCTTAATTGGGTTGCCTTATACAGTTGTTTATGTATGAAGACTTTGTGTATTTAATTACCATAAAATCCGTACACATATGACATATCCTTTTAGAGAGTAAAAACAGAAAAGAAAATTGATAAAACTACTAATGAAAATGATACTATGCCAAACTAGAAAAAAATTATATGGATGTTAAATTATTTTTTATGGAGTAAATAGAAACTTAGTGTAGAATAATAGTTGGTAAAATTTCTTTTGAACCATAAGATCAACATTTAAAATTCATATGAGTTCACTCGTTAACTTCTTTTTTTTTTTGTTTTTTGTGTGTGAATTTTATTTTTTAAACTAAAAAAATTCTAATTGTTTCATGTTTACACAGCAAAGAAATACAAAACGTCAGTGAAAATCTCCTCACATTCTTGGCAACTGTTAGGTACCATCAGTCCATCACTCTTGTAACAAATCTCTTTAACTACTACCACCTTTGCTGCCAAATCTTCAAGCTTACTCATTCAACCACCTCTGCTATTCGTTGGTGACTTTTCGATGCTCAACTCTCTCGTCTTCTCTTCTCTCTTCTTCAATCACGAATTTTAACTGCGACATTGTTAATATGTATGTCATTCAACGATTTCTAGTGCTTCCAATTTTAATTTTCTGTAATTTCTTGCTAATTTATGCTGAATTTTTCTGCAAATTTGATTTATTTTGATTTAATTCTTGCAATTTTAACTGATTTGATGATTGATTTGCATGAAATTTGTTGCTATTATGCTGAAATTTTCAAAGATTTTTTTTTTTTTTTGTGAATATGTTGTTGTAATCTGATATTTTGTTGCTCGAATGCTTGGTTGCTTGTTTAATATACTTAAATTTGCTTGATTTGCTTGAAAATTTTGAATTGGGGTCATTTTGTGTGAATTGAAATTGTGAACTTTTGTGTAATATTTTCTGATACGATTCACGCTTTGTGCGTTGCTGCAATGTTCGATTGGCTAGTTTCTGAGTACGTTTCGTTCGCGGTATTGGTGTTATCATCACGTTTCCTGATACTGTGATAGAATTTTCAATTAAAACAGTAGTAATAATGCTGAAATTTGGTAAAATGACTAAAAAATTGTCATGAATGTTTTTTGGAGACCGAAACGGTAAGGTTAGTTTATCAGCATTGGTTGTGTACTTAATGTTTATAAATAATCAATTTTTGCTGTCGATCTGATCATATCATAGTTTTCATGTTTTGAAATGGCTTCGCCAATGGCATTGAGGAGCTATAAGAGTATGGGACCACAAGGTCAAGGTCAAGGTCAAACTCAGAGTTCTGGAGTGTCTACGAAAGGTTTGAATATACAATATGTCGTACAACTTACTGAGGTTGGGGAAGGTCTTATGGCGAAAATGTATAGACTCAATCAAGTGTTAGATCATCCGGATCCTGTCAATCATTTGTTCTCCGAGACTTTTTGGAAAGCTGGCGTGATTCCTAATTTTCCGAAGATATGTACATTGGTTGCTAGGAAGTTTCCGGAGCATACCAGCAGATTACAACTTGAGCGTGTAAGTATTATCCTCATCTTTGTTTATTAAATGTTTCAAGGTATGAAACTTTGGTCATTGTTAGTATTAAGTTGGATTGGCATTAATACAGGTTGACAAAGTTGCTTTTGACTCATTATCGGATGGTGCAGAAGTTTATCTCCAGAATTTGGAGCCGTGGGTCCAGGTTTGATCTTCATCGATTATTGTGCTGGTTTTCACTTTCTCACCTTCCTATATTCTATTCTAATCCCATGCGTTTAGTATATTTATGAAAGCTATGCTAACCATGATCTCAATTCTCTAAAGAGGTTCAGTGGAGGAATAAATAGAAGGGTTGGATGTACAAAGCCTTACCCTTGCAATAATGGAATGCTATAATATTTTAAGGAAAATATGTCTGTAAGGACCTTTAATTTAGTATCAATTTTGTGTGAAAGTACCATACATAAAAAGGGGACAAGAAAAGGACCCTAGACGGATTTTCCCTTTTGACTTGAAAATTTCCAGCATTAACCATTGCATGGAAGCCTTGTGACACATGAAACCCCTCTATCTTTTTTCTCCAGATTTCCCAATTTGTTACTATGTAAATTTATATTTTTTATTTTATAGTTTTGAGTTAAATGTATCAATTCCTCTCCTAACTTTAATTAAAATGAGAGAAAGTGAATTGGATGGAAATGAATGAAAGAGAAGTTATTTAGGGGTCGCCTAACTTAGTTTTTTCAATGTCAAGGAGTCACATGACATTCACATGATGAATAACTGTGGGAATGTTCAAGGCAATGACAAGAAATCTGGATAGAGGTCCCATGTCATATATGATCCTCTATTTCCTCTTTGTTTATTTATACTAGGTCCTTTTTCACAAAAGTGTATCATAAAAGGTCCTCTGACAATTTTTTTCTACTTTTAAATAGTTTGATGAGTTGTTTGATCTAGTTCATGCTCCAATGTAGTCCACAGTCCAAAATTGTAAATATTTTGGCTCCATCAGTAATGGACTTCCAATTAGTGTGCTTGAATCTTGTTGCTAAGGCAATGCCTCTGCAGCTCTACGTCAATCTTATGTTTCTTATATGGTGCATTTTGAGGAAGTTGTTTGCTTCGTCAGTGCTTTTTAGCAATGGCAGCTCAGTTGTTGATGCTAACAAGTTGAATGTAATTTCTATAAAAGTCATAATGTAACTGATGTAGTTATTGATTAGCTTTATTTGGTCTCATCAGCTGCTTCTTGATTTGATGGCATTCCGAGAACAAGCATTACGACTTCTTTTGGATCTGAGCAGTACAGTAATTACCCTGTTGGTAAGCATAGAAGCTATGTCTTCTGCGATTTCTATTGTTATATATATTGTGTTTTGAGTGAGTGTGCTGGTGGTTTGTTTTTCTTTTTTTTTTTTTGTTTGGGGGGGGGGGGGGGGGTGTGAGGTAGTATTGAGAAAGGGGAACATGCAGCTGTTTTAAGGTGACAGATGTTTAGGGGATCTGGTTGAGTGTATTTTTAGTGTTTGAACATTGTAACTTTACATTATATGTTTCAGTGTTCCAAGTGGAGAGTTATTATTCTCTCTTCAGGTTGATTTCCCAATTTCAGTGGCATATTATATGCGAATAATCAGAAATGAGCTCTGGATTCACATCAGGCTTTTAGAGACTAGTATTTCTGCAACAGGAATTTCATAATTATGAGGGGTATCAATGTGGCTTCCATTTTCTGTAGCAAGGCTGATGTTATGAAATTTGTCTTCTCAAGCACTTTTATGGCTCCAAGCCTTTTCTCCTTCATTTGTCAACAAAAGGACTCATGAAGAAGCTTGGAAAGAACTGAAGATATTCTGATCTCTAAATCAATTCTCTAATCAGTTGGAGAATATTTCTTGCAGCCTCATCAGAACTCGTTTATACTGCATGCATTCATGGATCTATTTTGTTCATTTGTTCGTGCGAATCTGTTTTCTGAAAAGGTTAGTACTTTGTTATGTCATCTTTTGTTTCTAAAATTTTCATGGGTTTTTGTTATTTGGGTGTTTCTTTCACTAGAATGCCTGTCTATCATGCCCTTGCCCGTACAAAATTTAGTAAGTTTTCTAGTATCAGTACTAAAAAATTGCTTCTTTCACCTCAGTTACC
This sequence comes from Dysphania ambrosioides, assembly GCA_026401315.1. Classification (NCBI taxonomy): domain Eukaryota; kingdom Viridiplantae; phylum Streptophyta; class Magnoliopsida; order Caryophyllales; family Amaranthaceae; genus Dysphania; species Dysphania ambrosioides. The sequence goes on from CM048657.1 coordinate 10,887,367, forward strand.
TGGGAAAATGATGCTGCAGATGTATAATCTTCTACATGGAATCTTGAGGAATGACCGTGATTGTGATTTTTATCACCGGTAAAATTCTTGCTACTTAATGGTTAACTGCTTTTATACATGAAGAAACCTGGTCTTTTTATCTATTTCATAGTTAACTTTGCTTGATTTAATTGTGGAGGTTGGTTGTTGGTTTATCTATTTGCTGTCTAGCATCCACTTTCTAATCTTTTGGTGAAACGATTACTGCACTCATGTTGCATATTGAATCTTTCATGCACTATTTCTTACTTCAGAGTTAGGCTTGAAAAATTAATGCTATAACACTGGCACAAATGATTATTTCAAATGAATGAATTATGAAAATTTTCAGAATACAGAGTGTACTTTTTTTCTCCCTCCCACTCTGATATTCATTTGGTCTTTTGATAAATAGTAGATGAAAGAGAACATTCCAACTTACAGGATTAGGAGTTCTCGAATACTAGTTGAAAAAAAAAAAGAACCAATTATGGTATATATCTTTAGACAAACTTGAGAAAATATTTTGCACGAGACTGTTATGTCTATGAAAATTATTTTGACTTGATTTTTAACTAGTGTTCTATTCTGAAAAATGCTAAATTTATTTCATCATAATGAGATATATTATGGGTTTTTGTACTTTAAAATTAATGAATGCACTGAATGATTTGTGAGACAGGCTTCGAATCAAAGTTCTGTAAACTATATATGTACTATGTGTTTAGAGTGTAATTCTTGGTGTGGATTCAAATTAATTTTGTTTAGGACAAGGTATAGAATAGGGGGATTGTTGAGAGAACTTTTCATTAGAAACAACTTTATGAAATATCCTTTAATTAGTTGCCTCATATATTAATAATTAATTTATGGCTTAATCGAATATTATTAAAACAAATAGCAAGCTTTGAACTGGAAGACCATTCTCGCGTACAGATAAATTTTGTTAATGGTGTCTTATGCAGCATCTGATTCTAGACATAGAGACAAGTTCTTTTTCATCATGTCAGACTTGAGATCTATTTGTATGACTGGTTTACTATATTTTATATATTGTACAAATATCTTCAAAAAAACTTAAATAAAATTTTTTTGGTTGTTTTCTAAGCTAGTTGATATTTATTGAGTCATCTGGATGAACAATGTGAAACAGCTGATTCTTTTTCTCTTTATTGCAAATTACAGGCTGGTTCAGTTCATAGACTCATATGATCCACCAGTCAAGGGGCTTCAGGAGGACCTGAATTTTGTCAGTCCACGTATTGGAGAGGTTATAAAACATTCTAAACTGAATTTATTATGTAATTGGAATCTCTGAATCAAGTCAAAAGAAATATTCCAGCTTTTAAAGGCATAAATTGTTGGAGGCATATAATAAAAAACCTTGTGGTGTTGTTTACTCTTGGCTTGCAATGCCAAAAAATGACAAGGGCATTTTCTTTATATGACTATTTGCAAAGACTTCCTTGGCAACTGAATTCGGGAAATAAAATCCTAAAAAAGGTTTATGTCATTTTGAGTACAATTTGTATGGAATGGCCAAAAGTATGACAAGTTGCAGATTTGGCAGTCAAGTATATGCATTCCATTGTCTGTGTTTCATTGTTAGGGAGCTAGCAAGATAAGAAATCCTCTTTCTCTGCAATTATCAAGTGGCTTCTTTTCTTTGAAATAGGCCATTTGAGTATATTGGTTTTCAACTGGTATGTTTGCCCTTTGTTTTGTAGCATCAGCTAGTCAATCATTCTTCTTTTGTGAAGTATTTCAGGAGGAAGTTTTAGAAAAAGATTTTTTGGTTGTGAGGTGTTTTGGCATAAAGTTCTACTGCCTGCTCAACTTACTTTGATGCTTATTGGAGGGCTTTCTGGGATCATTCTTTTGAGTTTTGACGTTGTGAAGTATTTTTGGCATGCTATTTACTTTCTTCAATGTTATTCTCTGTTTACCTTAGCTAAGATTATTAAAGAAAAAAATTATTGGTCCGGGCCTGTTCTTGACTTCATGGTGTGTATTTTGCATTTGTGTATCTCACCTGCTTGATTGAACCCGATTGTTCCAAATATTTTCAGCATTTGTATGTCTTCCTTGTGAAAATATTTGAACTTATGAATTTACACCTTATTGACCCTCCTTTTCGATGAAAATATGTGTACCGATAAACTTACACCAACTGTTGAAGTGACCATTAACTTTACCTTCTAATCTCTTTCTCAGTTTTAGCTATATAGGCACTAGGAAGATATTCTTTTGTTTTCTAGAATAGTCAATCAGGTATTTGACCTTGTGTTATAAGTTTTTTTCCTTTTAATTTGGGGCATCATATGAGCTTTTCTGCTTGTTTTGCAGGGATTCTCATTCCATGAATAGAAAATTTACAATTTGTTTTTGAAGAAGGTTGTATGACGTCATAAAATGTAGAACTCAGATTACCAACACCTTTTACTGTAGCTTTATTTTATTTGTTTAGACCACTTTGCAAGCATGTCATTCTTCTAAATAAATTTCAATAAATGAAGTGCATATCAAGAAAGATACTTTGTAAAAGGGTAGCCTGAGGAACTGTCATTTTTGCAGGTGTGTCCTCTTAAGAGTCATAAGTTTTTACTCAATAGTTTCATGGAGGTAAATCCCATAAGTACATATGTATGTGAATATTTTAGAAAAATGTTATAGGGGGTTTGGAAGAGAGGTTCCCCCAACCACCTTTTTTTGTCTAGTACTTCTATGTAAATCCTATCTTTGCATAGGTTCAATTTGAGGCGGGTAGAGCTTTGTCGGTGATGGTAAGAGAATTTCTCTGTTCAGGTCTGAGAGTGGATAACTGTTTTTTTTCAGGCTTTTAAGGCCACGGTTTTAGGCAAGCCTAAAAATGTGTGCTTGGGTTTTGATATAATGTTTCTAGAAACAATTATTATTTAGGGAAATAGCTAAATAGTTGCCTTTAGAGCCTAATTATGGGATGGGAGCATACTTGAATAAAGAACATCGTAGTGTTGGATTTGCTTGAGAACATGTATGACCCTAGAATCCACCTTAAGACAAGCCTTATTCCCATCACTTACTATAGGAGAATGGATAAATAGATGGATGAAGGTCTATATTTCTTTGGGAGGTAGGATTCAGGGTTTTGAATTTTGGATTTGGTTGCAATTGTGGTAACGGTCAAGAAACTTGTTTTGTCGGTAACTTCAACATTTAGCTTCTGATGTAGCCTAATTTATCTCTTGCAATTTTCTTGAAAACCATTATCTTTCAATGACACAGTCGAGATTTGTTCCCATGGTAGAACTACCTTCCTATAATCATGCAAGTTTAGTTTTTCTCTCTGTGATTTTTCACTATTTATGATTCCATTCAGAATTGGCATGGAATTTTTGAAGAATTTATTGTTGTAAGGGTTGGTAGTGTGAAAGGGACCTGTGCTGTAGGATATGGTGTGTAAACGTAGGCCTAAAGATGGAGGTTTGAGGCTTGGGAGGTTCTCTTCTAGACACATTTCTTTGGTGGGGAAGTGGTTGTGGCGAATTCCTCTTATGTTATTAAAAATAGGTACTTCTGTTTTCCTGAGTTTTACTCACTTTGTGTTTCCTAAGTTCTACTCACTTTTACTTTATTACCTTCATGGCAATCTTGAACTAATTTTTTTATCATCTGATACCCAACCTTTTGGGACCCTATTATATTAAATAATCCTCTTACTATCCATCTCTCTCCTCATAAAAGTAAAAAAACCCACATCAGTGGTCCCCTTTTCTCCCTTTTCACTTTTACTTGGTCTCTGTAATGGATGGAGTACGAGTTAATTCACGCTGCAAAAGTGAGGCTTGCTTGTGGAAATTGTTTTCCTCCTTTTTCAGGTTTAATTTTAATGATCATAGCTTTAGATGCTGGGAGAATGTTTGGAGAGGAAAACGGCTGGATTGGTTTCCCATTCCTGTGATTGTGTTACTTGTTCACACCACTTGATGCTCTTATCCCCTCCTTGTCATTGTCTTTGGGATCTTCATTTGTAAGTTAATCTCAGAGGAGCTTACTTGATTTCTGCAGTTATGGGCCTTATGGCTCAATGATTAGAGGTGGAGGATTTCTGGAAGTTAGTGATTCCACGGGTGATTCATCTGGGAGCTTTTCGTGTAATTTTTTAATTTTAATTTAGTTTTTTTTTATATTTTTTTATTTTTTGTGTGTGTTTGTTGATTGATCTTGCCTCTAGAATACCTCTATTTCCATGTCTCTGCTAGAGCACCACTAATGCTTCAGAATAGAAGACCATGGATAGCATTCAACCAGACTGGTGCATTTTGTACCAAGCAGTCACATGTGCCTATCTTTTTTTTTCCTTTAAGGTCTTTGGAGGAGGCTATTTGCCATTTGTGGGGATTCCTGGCTCTTCCTTTTCCTATGCTGCAGCTGCTGTAAGACTGCTGGCTTTGGAGGGCCCAACTAGAAGTAGATGTTGTGGCAAAATTATTTGATTGCAACTCTGTGGTATTTATGTTTAGAACGGCTATGAAAAGCGCACATTTTCTTGGGTGCTACCTCATCAAATGATTTTCCGTTGGATAGGATTACTTATCTAGTGTCATTGTGGATTATGAGGTCACTGAGGGCCCTTAAGATGGAGAGATTCAAAGAAACTGGTCCTTTATTTAGTGTCCCTTTATGTAATATCTGTATCTAGAAAAAAATTTGATCAAAAACATTATCTAGATTATAGGGACTTCAGAGAGGCAGGAGATGCCACAATAATCACTGTCAAATTTTATCATAAAGAAGCTATGCATTCTGGTACATGTTCTTTTAGCTCCTATGGATTTTTTAAAAACTTTTTTGGAAAATGTTCTATAACAGGGAAATATCCTAAAACTTCCATTCAGTTTGAGGTACCACAAATGGTAAATGCTTTCATTTTGATACTTGTTGTAAAAGGATGTAGGTCCATACCACATCATGCCTCTTTGCATACTATATTAGCAAGAATAAGAAACATCTTCTCCTATGTTGTCAAGTTGCTACTGTTGTAGGAACTGATTATTTGGTGTAAAGTTCTACTGTCCCACCACTGTGTCGGAGCGTTTCTGTTACAATTGTAAGGGATAATTGAGAATATGTTGCTCCTTTGGCCCTTAAATTGTGTTGTGGTAGGAAAGAATCAATTGTATTTTATTTGATGAAGTTGTACTTTTGATTTGTATTTGGAATACTGTGCTTAAATAAATTCTTGTGGATGAACTCTTTTTTTCTTCTTCTACAGATTAACTGTGTAATTCACATACTTTTATAGTTTTATATGAACTTGTCTGTGCTGCTGCTTCTTTGGCTTCAAATTGTTTATTATATTATTTCAAACTTATGTTGTTAAAATGCTTAAATTTTTTTGGCAAAGTGTGCTATTAAGTATGTTGCAGTTACTTTTATGCACTCTCAATAAAGACTTTCACTTAACAAATATTTTGATGAGTGGATTCTGATGTCTATTGTGTCTTGCAAACTTTTTAGTAATGTCTGATATGGTTTCCAGGTTTTAGAGGCTGTTGGGCCTGTAATTTTTTTATCAGCAGATACTCGGAAGCTAAGAAATGAGGGCTTTTTGAGCCCCTTCCATCCTCGATATCCAGATATACTAACAAATTCTGCTCATCCTATGGTTAGTGCATATCCTCTAGTCTTGAACTTCGTTGTATTATCTCAAAGTTTTTTTTTTATTTATTGCTGCAAATGTGCGAGCACACTTGCTAACATTCTGAGTTTCAAACTTTATTTATCAATAAGTACTGATTGATTTGTATAAAAAGGCTGGACCTCATGTTGGCTTATGCCTGAAAACGAGCCGAGCCGAGCCAAGCCCGAGCTTGAGAAGCTCGGGCTCGGCTCGCCTGAGACTCATAAAGCTCGGGCTCGGGCTCCTGAATGTCGAGTTTAAAAATTCGAGCTCAGGCTCGGCTTGATAAAAACTCATGGCTCGGCTCGGCATAAGCTCGTCACTTGGCTCGGATTTGCCGAAGGCTTATTCGGGTAATTAAGCTCGATTCTATTTTGAAAATTGATTTTAACTACGCCCTTAATTAAGCTCGGGCTCGCTTTTGTAAAGCTCGGGCTTGGCTCGGCTCGAGCTCGCCTAATTCCAAGCTTGAGCCGAGCTTTAGGCGATAGATCCCGAGTAGCTCACGAGCTAGCTCGGCGCCCTATTATGCCTTATCTTGGTTTCGATCTCTGTCTTATCTTTATGTTGTAAAAAGCTTACCACTTTCACTTTCTCATTTGCTCTTTACAGAGAGCTCAAGATCTTGCAAATGTCACTTCTTACCGGGAATGGGTGCTTCTTGGATACCTTGTTTGTCCAGATGAACTTCTGCGTGTAACAAGCATTGACATTGCTGTGGTACATTTCTGCGTCTGAATTCTTATCAGTTTAAGTATTTCCATGACATTATTTTTTGAAGAGAAGAAATGAACAAGAATTTGATTATTTTAAGTAGATATAGTCATCAGATCACACAACCTCTCTTTTCTTCCCTCACCTGTCTTTTTCACCTGTGAGCATACTCAGGTTTGAACGATTTGATAGAATACCAGTGTTTTTGCTTGTGTTAATAAAGCTTTTATGGTCCATGCTTATCTGATAGTTCGTATCATGTTTCCAGTTAGGTTAAACTTATAATGGTATTTGTGTCAATTTGTAGGTTGTTTTGAAGGAAAATTTGGTTCTCACATTGTTCAGAGATGAGGTGAGGTGTTCATTTGCTAGCTTTAATGGATGTAGGTTTATGTGGGTTGTTAATCAGGATATAAATATCACTATGCAGCATATATTGTTGCATGAGGATTATCAGCGTTACGTCTTACCGCGCATATTGGAATCAAAGAAGATTGCAAAGGCTGGCCGTACTAAGCAGAAAGAAGCAGATCTCGAGTATAGTGTGGCCAAGCAGGTTGAAAAAATGATAAGGTACACTGGTAGCATTGTATATAATATAAAATGTATCTTTCCTCTCAAAAAAGATTCTGAATAATCTGGATTAATTTTCAGCTTAGTAGTATGCTATGTTAGCGAGTAGTCCTGTTTCTGTTTTGTATTCGCATGTCTTTGCGGGAATCTGTGAATTGGTTGTGTTAGCATATGTTCTGTCGTAGTTGGGTACGTTTGATGATGTCTATATTTGTGTATGGACTTATACAGACATACTTTGCTGTTTGCGTACACCTTAGGATGCAAACCATCTTCCTTTCATCTTTAGTTATCCTCATGCTAAACAAGTCATCAGGTTTCCCCTTACTCAGTTTTCATATTGAATGGTAAATGAAATATCCACTTCTTTTACTGCCTAGTCAAATTAAACATTATAAGAACAGAATGAGGGATAACAAGAGCAGAGGACGCAGTGACAAAAGAAAAATTGAAATTATCTTGTTCACCAGCCAACTACGTTGTCAAACTTCAGTTAGAGAAACCCTCTTTAGAGCATTTCATCTTATGCTCCCAGAGAATTATAAAATATATTGCACAATCATCCCAACACATCATAGGAAATGATTTGTAAGAAGATCCAAGACCCTTCTGAAAAATCGACTTTCTCAAATCAACATGCTTAATGTAAACTGATCTACAAAAACAGACTTGTGAAGGTTACAGGAAGGGTTTTAAGAGAAAGGAAATAATGAAGGTTGTAAGAAATGTAAAAACGGTTTTCCCCCTTTCTGCTGGTCTTTTGTTCCAGCTAGCATTCACCAGTTTGCGTGCATAAACCAGATGAGTTGACTTAAAACTTTCCAAGTTATTCGTGTTCATGAATTCTTCTTCACTCCATAAGTCAGGTCCTCGCAGGTTTTCATTAGTGAGAAGGGAAGTGAGTAGGAGTTAGTTCTTCTCAAGCTAATTTCGCTTCTTTTGTTGTCTATGTGTAATTGATGCTCATTATACATCAAAACAGAAAGAAGATAGAAGTCCTGCTTGTTAGGATCTCCCTTTCCTGTTGTCATCAATTCTGTAATTTGTAGGTGAAGGCGCAATACCGTAGAATTTAGCCCTAGGGTGGTTTTTGTAAAAGTAGACACTGAAAGGATTGTTAATTTTTTTTAATTCTTCAAATGTCTATTTGCAGTTTTCGTGATTCTTTTTATTTTTCCTTAGTGAGCTTAAGTCTGGAACTATTTTTCTCTTTTTCCAGTGATGTGCATGAACAAGCATTGCTATGTTCTGATGCTATACATTATGAAAGGAGAATCCTACTAAAGCAAGAAATTGGAAGAATGGTTCTCTTCTTTACTGACCAGCCTAGTTTACTGGCTCCCAACATTCAGGTATATTTCAGCAGTGGCTTTGACATACGGTGGTTTGGAACTCTTGGCTTTGGCAAGTTGGCAACTTTATTTTCTTATCAAGCGTTAATGTGTGGCAACTTTATTTTGGTAGCTCCCCCACCCCTCTCTCTCTTTTACCCTTCCTTATCCCTCCTAACTAGTCTGTTTGATAATGCCCACATCCCTCAACAACTTTCTCTTTCCTACCCGCTCTGTTACTACAGCAACAAGGAAGATCAATAAGGGACTTAGGTAGTATAATACACACACACACACATGCATAAATATTGTACACGTTACATCTATCAGTGTATCTCTCTTTCTGGCTCTGTATGTTTATATTTTGTTCCATTACTCCTAATTTTTTATAACTTTTTCCTCTTTGGCTCTTGGGGCTTATTTGACAGTGCTCTCTCTGTGATATCTTAGATGGTATTTTCAGCTTTAGCATTAGCTCAATCGGAGGTGATATGGTACTTTCAGCACGTAGGAATTGTATCTTCAAAGTCAAGAGCTACAACTCATGCAGTGCTTGTAGAAATAGTATGCAGACTCCCTTTCTTATTTATTATTTATTTCCTTGCGCATTTGAAAAGCATAGCTAATGAAACTATTTTATAGCTTTTAACTTAACAAGTCTGCTATTGCGCTGAAATGTTATTTTAACTCAGTTTTACTTTATGTTCAAGTTCCACGCTTCTGAATATTTTTCTCCTTTGCCACTATAAACTATGGTTTCAGGACCCAAGCGATCCAACTATTGGATTCTTATTGGATGGGATGGACCGCCTTTGCTGCCTTGTGCGCAAGTACATCGCAGGTTGGCCACCTTTAATTTCTTTCTATACAAATTTGATTACTACATGCCAAAAAAAATAATTATGATTATATCATTTGGCAATGAGGAAATTTTTCATTAGTTATGACTAAAAAATTTGAATTTTTTTTTATTGTAATATCATTGTAGTGAAGTGTCATCTATAAAAGATATCATCTCATAATTTTTCCTAGTGGGTTCTGTACTGTAGAGTTGTGGCAATTAATTATTTTCTTCAATTTATTTTTTTTTCGGGGTAGAAGTGGAACTTGTTTTCCAGGATATGATCGTCTAAGGTTTTTAAATTATTTCGAACAGATTGCCTGAATAGTTTTTCCATGTCTATTGTGAACAAATTAATTCATTATGGAATGCAGCTATCAGATGTTATGCACTATCCTATCTGTCATCCTGTGCTGGTAGAATTCGTTTTTTGCTGGGAACTCCAGGAATGGTGGCGCTAGACCTTGATGCTAACTTAAAAGGACTTCTCCAAAAGATTCTCCAGCACCTGGAAAAGATACCAAAACCACAGGGTGAAGATATCTCTGCAGTGACTTGTGATCTATCTGTAAGTTTTCCTAAAATCTAGATAGATTTCTCTTCCTCTCCTTTAGATTATTTATTTTTTAGCTCTGGTATGTTATTTAATTGAATCTATGTCTGCTTCATTCAACACCAACATATTAACTTTCATTTTTTATGGTTTTGATAAGTGCAGCCCCTAGGGCTTCATATAAATATTAATGAAGGATTGCTTATTAAAACCACACACTGGTTAGTGTTATTTTACTCATTCCCAAGAAGGTTTTGACCGAGAATGCTGCTTGGCTGTAGCCTAGAATAAAATTGCATAAATACCTCTGATATTTATTTGTTGAGATTGAAATTTTAAGAATGAACCCTATTTCTAAACATGAAAATAATCTTATAATTCTTATTCAAGTACCTTTGCCAAATTGTGAATAGTTAAGTGTTATGGCATTCAAAAGATCCTTGATATTGCAAGTGCTCTTGCTTCCTTTCAGTTACTGATGTAGTTTGTATCATCTTCGTTGATTCCCTTGATCAAGTTCATGCACAGAATGGGGACTAGATATGTTCCGGAAGTGTAATGGCATGAGAGAACATATGGTCTATTGCAATCCTTCACCATTGATACTTCTTTGAGTAAATTCAAATATCCTTATTCAAACAATCTGTAAAGTTGATGGCATTTTCCTCTCTACTACTCTTTAACTTATTAAGAAGAATCCATATACACTTTGGCTTGCTGGGCTTTGTTATTACTAATGAGAATTTTTAATGGTGATGCTGCTGTTTATTTCCTAAGAGATTAGTCTGCGGAAGGGTCCCAGGTAGGGCTGGAAGCGAGCTGAGTCGAGCCCGAGCTTGAGAAGCTCATGGCTCGGCTCGCCTGAGACTCATGAAGCTCGGGCTCGGGCTCGTGACTTCCCGAGTTTAAAAATTCAAGCTCGAGCTCGGCTCAATAAAAGCTCGTGGCTCGACTCGGCATAAGCTCATCACTTGGCTCGGATTTGCCGAAGGCTTATTCGGGTAATTAAGCTCGATTATATTTAAAGATTGGTTTCAAGTACGCCCTTAATTAAGGTCGGCTCGTTTAGGCTCGTCGAGCCATCGAGCCTGAATTGTTTGAGCTTGAGCTTTAGGCAATTCGATCCCGAGTAGCTCACGAGCTAGCTCGGCTCATATCTAGCCTAGTCCCAGGAGAGGAATGGGGCAAATTGGTAAAGCTTGTTCTTGGTTTTCTCTATAAGGATGTGTCATTAAGAGATTTTCTTCTATAGAATCTATAAATTACTTGCAAAATCTCCACTTTCTTAGTTTCTACTTTTTAGTCCCCAGTTTTATGGGGCATTCAAGGTCCTTAAGTTGCTAAGACCAAGGGTGGCTTGCTTTGAGAAAGTCCATGCCAATTTCCAAGGAAGGGACCACAAAAGCTTTTTGGTTATATGTATCATGTGTGTGGCTCTTGCCTTTTGCAGAAACTGTATCATGGTTGTGTGGTCGCACTAAGTTTAGCCATATTTCTCTAGTTAGTTATTCTTGTTTCATGAAGCTTAAGGATGAAAGACTTTTTTAATCAGCTTGTCTGGTGATTTTGAAATTTCGATTATCAGCTTGATCAGTTATTTTCCAAGTGTACCTCAAGAGGAATGATAGAGTTCCTCAAATAATAGAACTGTTTGTGCCTCAATGTGAGGGATTTTTTTTATTTATACTCTTGTTTTTGCATATGACTTAGGGTGCTCTGGGTTTCTTATGGTAGTACTATAATTCGTTATTTATTAATCCAATCCATCAAATTTTTAAAATGTAAATGTTTTGGCCTTTTTAAAATACTTCTGTAAAAGTACAAGCCTCAAAAAGAAAACATGGCCATAAGGACCTACCAGACATAAAACCTCTCTTTTGACCCTTTCAACAAGTTTACAGTACTAAAATTTTTAGTTCTGATCATGAAGATACTTTCATAGCTGTATGAACATTGTTTCATCAAGAGAATTCTCAATTGCCAAAAAGTTATTTGAGGACTAAGTAGCTTTAAAATATTTTGTGCTTGTTTGGTTGAAATAAGTTATTTGAGAACTGAGTAGCATGAAAATATTTTGTGCTTGTTTGGTTGAAATGGAAATTAAAATTCCCATGAGAATTTGTATTCCATTGGGAATATCATCCCGACATCAAATTCGTAGACATTATCCGAAACTTGTTTGGTTGACATGAATTAATTTGTTGTTCCCTTTAAATTGATTCCTATTTTGTGTTTGGGTCGATTTGATGCATTTCCCTTGAAGTTCAACTACGTTTGTGTTAGTTTATTATTTGCCCAAAACCATGGGTAGATATGTTTTGTGGGAATTGCCAATGCCCATGGAATTCCCACATCCTACATTTTCACTCATTCTCAACCAAACAACTCCCCATCCAATGTCACTTTGACACGGCTGCTTAGGCCTCATACCCAGGTAGACATGATGGTACAGAGAGAGTGTGTGACATGCATAAATGAAAACCAAGTCAGGTGGGTAGAACAAGGAAGGCTTTTTGTAAAAATCATGTCGGTTGCTGTTCAAGTATACAGCTGGCAGTCTGTCTCCTATTCAACAAACAATAACAGCTAATTCCACTCAAACTATGATAGTTTTACCCATTTTGCTCCTTTTAATTGAGTATTTTTACATAATAGATAAAAGTTGTGTGTTTTCTATTAGTTCAAATATTTTATGTGTAAAATAAATTAAATCTATTATGTCATTGTACATTTAATCCTTGTCTCTGTACGGGCTGTGCCCATGTCTAAAATTAGGTCAGGGTCCCGTGTCTTGATTTTTCAGCTTTGCTGCGTCTGATACTCCGATCCACACCTGTATCTGACACCCGTACCTGAGTCTGAGTTTCAAATACCCATCCCCAACTTCCCATGATTTTCTGATTCCCTCATTTTATTATGTTAACCTTACAAGCACTTTATTTACTAGCTAGCTTCCATAATTATGCATTTCCCTGTTGCCATCACTCTTTGTTTCATAGATTGCAGTCTCTTAATCATTTCCTTTTTCGTGTAGAGTGGTTTCTAAATATATTCTTATTTTTGTTCCCTGTGCACTGGCTTTAATCTACAATTGAGTTTTAAGAATTTTTCCATCACTACTTTTTCCCTTGCTTTACTTGTTCTATGTTTCTTTCAGGATTTTCGCAAAGATTGGTTGTCAGTATTGATGATTGTTACTTCCTCTCGGTCATCCATTAACATTAGACATCTGGAGAAAGCTACTGTTTCCACTGGCAAGGAAGGGTTATTAGCAGAAGGGAATGCTGCATATAATTGGTCCAGGTGTTGCCTATTGTTCAGCTATTTGTTCCAACACTTCTGATTTAAAACTCTGCTGCGGTGATTAAATGACAATCTACTTTACAGGATATAGAAAATATGAGAAACACAGCTTGCCTTTTCTTTTAGTTTTTTTTTCCGGCTGCTTAAGATTTTTTTTATGATCACAGTAACAGATAACTTTGCTTAGAAGTTGATTGACCTTATAAGGAAACAACCAAAATACAGAAGAAAGGGCAATTATGCAAAAAGCTAATCCCAAAATGCATCACTGTTAACCCTATTGTCTAGGTATCTTCTAACAAGATGGCAAGCCCAGAAGTCCTGAGTTATGTGTTGCAAGGGTCTCTCAACTTTTTATCTTCCTATCGAGATCTTATCCACATTCTGTCAGAGGGAAATTAATTTTCACAGAAAAAAAATTGCATTAGAACTTCACCATACAAAGCCCTAATAGCTTATATTAGATATGGAGATATAGATCCTTCAATATCATTGTTCTGTAAGGCACATATGTTGATATGAATCAGGCAACATTAGAAAGAGACAGACGTCTATATCTCTGACTGGTCATGAAAACTAACCTCTTGCAATGGATAAGTTATCCCACCTACCAACTGTTTCTCGAATTTTGCACTCCCATACCGAAATATCAAATGGCCATGTGTTAGATATCTGTTTAGTGACCCATCTCTTATCTATTTATTTGATAGTTAAGATAAGTTTGCCCCGTTCTAGATAGATAGATTTTGACTTTTTGGAGCTTCTTATGAAATAGGTAAATATATGTTGTCTCAAGCCCTTAAAGTTCTCTAAGAGACTTCAATATTCTCTGCAAGCTGTTTTAATGAAATGTGGCAACTTCAAGGGCTAACTGGACCTTAGCTCAGTTGTATGTAAGCTAAATTGCATATTCTATTACTTGAATCCTGCCTGAATGTGAGGAACTTTGTTTAGGTCTTGCAAAACTTGTGTCGACAAAATGTCTGTGCTACAGAGTACAATATAGAGGTGTAAAGGCATCACTTGTATCTGACTTGCTAGACATAAATATGTTCTTTGTTTACTTACAGTGCATCTGACTTGCTAGAAATACCTTTTGACTGATAGAAAGGATTGAATGATCTGTTGGATATCATTTCAAATCATGCAGCTGATTCTTGAGAGGACATTAAACTCGTATTTACCATTATATCTAGTAGTTTTATTTCTTTAAATTGAAAAGTGGTCTATTCACTTTTTTCTTTTGAAAAAAAAATGTGGTTTTAAAAGTTTATTGATGATTAATTATGGCAATTGGAAACCTTTTGGAGTTGTAAATATGGCATTTCTTATAGATGTGTTGAAGAGTTGAAAACATCTTATACATATGATTTTTTCTGACAGATGTGTTGATGAACTTGAATTACAACTGGCAAAGCATGGAAGCCTCAAGAAACTGTATTTTTATCATCAACATCTTACATCGGTGAGATCCCACTTCTTTTTGTGCAAAATTGTTGAAATTTGCAATAATAACCATTTGCTGGAGGAACTAGAAGTTAAAAATTTATGGTTTCAGTTGGCTAAATCAATATAAGACATGTAACTTAAGTACAACAACAAGACTAATGTGTTGTTGATACAGGTTTTCAGGAACACCATGTTTGGTCCTGAAGGACGTCCTCAACACTGCTGTGCATGGTTAGGTGTCGCAAGCAGTTTTCCTGAGTGTGCTTCTCACATTGTTCCTGAGGAGGTATACTACTTGTTCTATGACACCAGAAGTATAAACTACCTTCTTGTTTAGTAGACATAAAATTCTTCATAAACTGTATCCAACTCACGTATAACATTATTTTTTCTATTCTTGGTTCTCTGACTTAATATCTTATGATTTGTTTTTCCCTCAAATTTGGTTGAGCCACTTGGTGCCAATTTTTGGAGTTTTCCATTTGGTGTCATACTTGAAAAAGTTTATGAAGAGCTTGACTGGTGTAGTGGAGCTTTATTTGCTTTAGGGGATAGGATTTTTCTTCTCTAGTCTTGTTTGTTAATCACTTTGTAAAATTTGCCTTCTTTTGGATTCGATGGTGTCTGATTGGTTTGAGGGGATGATACGGTATTTTCTTTATTAAGAGAGTGAGAGGGTAAGTTGCGTCTTATGAATTGGGGATTGATTTGTGCGTTTCAGGTGGGAAAGGGGATGTTCAGGTCTTACGAATATGGTATTCAAGAACAATTTCTTGATATGGCAATGTGGTATTTGGGGTTAGGTTCCCTTTACCAGAAGGACTACCATATTCATGCACAGCCTGTGGGAGTGTGTTGAGCTATGCAGCCCACAGGAGATCATTGAACTGCAATTTAGCCATGACTGACCAGGTCAAACTTGGTCCTGATGGGCCATTCCCTGACCTTCTAGAACCCAAAATTAGACTGGTCTGTCGCCATCTGGCCTCATTGTCATGGTACAAGGATCATTAGGCCAACATGAAACTGAACCAACAAAAGCCCATGCAAAAAATCTCTTGAAGATAATTCCTTGTTCATTTGAAAACATTACAAGGTTTTTCAAATGAGTATATTATGATATGGACCCTACACCTGTTTAAGATCTTTTTTACTCTCATATTGTGCACCTCTTTAGACTCTAGTTTGTGGGTTGATGTAAATAGGAATCAGTTGATAAGAAATTATCATGTGTTTTCTGGAATTCAGGTTACAAAAGTTGGACGGGATGCGGTTCTTTATGTTGAGTCTCTGATTGAATCTATCATGGGTGGGCTGGAAGGTTTGATCAATATTCTTGATTCTGAGGGAGGATTTGGTTCTCTAGAGATGCAGGTTGGTATCAGCATTAAATTTTCTACATTTTAGCTCATGGTTCCTTGTAACGTGATTTGGAATATATATATTTCAGCTTCTTCCAGAGCAAGCAGCTGTGTTTTTAAATTCTACATCAAGGCATTCTACAACAGCAACCAAATTCCCAAGAGGATTTCCTGGAATGCCTGGCCAGGAGAGTTATCCTGACAATAATAATTCTATTAAAATGTAAGGTCTCATTCATCTTTTATTTATATTTCTTATTAACAAAGCCGCCATATCTAATTTCTATTTCATCAGGTTAGAAGCGGCCATGCAGAGGTTGACAAATCTCTGCTCTGTTCTTAATGATATGGAGCCCATA
Source organism: Dysphania ambrosioides (assembly GCA_026401315.1). Classification (NCBI taxonomy): domain Eukaryota; kingdom Viridiplantae; phylum Streptophyta; class Magnoliopsida; order Caryophyllales; family Amaranthaceae; genus Dysphania; species Dysphania ambrosioides. The sequence goes on from CM048657.1 coordinate 10,903,531, forward strand.
TGCGTATTAAACCATGTTTTTGTTTTAAGGGAGGTGAGGCATCTGCTTTCTCTTCCAGTTTTTGCTTGTTCATGGAATGACTGTATTTATTGTCTTTGCTTTGTTGTGTATGTTAAAAAGGGTAGTCTGTTTTCTATTCAAAGGCATGTACAAGCTGTCTATCTCATGCTTACATATTAAAGAGGATTTATAATGTACGTACCAGGTGAAAAACTACTCTTAAGATCCATCTTTCCTCCTATTTTCTACCTTACCCTTGAAAAAAGATGGAAACAGGGGTTTAAAGATGGAAAATATCTGATAAGCTACCCAAGCTATAAAAAGTTAGGCTATGTTCTCTTCACCTGATTACTAAACTAAAATTACTTTTGCTATTTAAAAGTGTTTTTTACTAATTAAAACTGATTTTCACAGATCAAAACTGATTTTTGCTGATTCAAACTGATTTTTTCACTGAGCTTTACTATTCACTAGATACTTTTTAAAAAGTTTATTTATTGCTATACCATTATAATGTTAAAGACACTACAAGTATACATATTCATCATTTGCAAGTAACTAATATCTAAAATTTTATAACCCAAATCTACATCCACACTTTCTTGGAATAAATAATCATATAAGTAAATCTAAATCCACACTTTCTTGGAACAAATAATCATATAAGTAACAATATCATCAATGGTTCATATATATAGTAGTGAAATGTAAGATTTTCCCCCGTAAATGTCTTTGTTGTCGCCAAAGGATTGTTCTAGCACATCAAATCTTACAACTTTGATTTATTAATGCCCCGTATATGTTCTGCCTTAATACAGTGTAAGAAAATCATGTACAATGGTACCTTGTCTCACTCCTAGGATATAATTTGTTTGTCTTAAGTTATAATATCAAAGTATGTGGGCCAAAGTCATTGTACTTCATTTTATATTTAGAAAATTTCACAAACTTTTAGGATTTAGGTAAACTTTACGTTGACAATGTTAAGCCATCACATTGTAAACTAGCCTAAAGTTATGTTGTGTTATAATATTCTAAAATAACGCTTTATTATGCATTGTCATAAAAACCGATAAACCATAAACCTCAGTTATTACCAATAAAATTCATGACCAAATATTATCAATTGATCAAAACAGAATTTTACTGACTAAAATCTAAATTTTACTGAACTTATTTTTATGAACTGATTTTTGCTGGCCAAAATTATTTTTTACTTATCAAACTTAATTTTTGTGCTCAAAATTGATTTTGCTGATGAAAACTGATTTTTACTGAGTATTATTTTCTAAGGTGAAGAGAACAAGGTGTCATCCTTACCTTTGACAACTTAGTGTTGTTGGGAGTTATATTTCAATCTGAACTGTTTTAGGATGATAGAATAAGCAATTGCATCAGGCTGATTCAATGTCTCTTTTGAACTTCAACTTGGAAGAGTTTCTTCTTTTTGAAACAGAAGGAATTTACAACTCATATTTTGAGTCTTGTATTCCTTCTTAAGAGGGGATAAAAAAAAAGTAGAAAAAAAAATGCATTTAGAAGGCCATGATGTTTACTATTAATAAAACAAGCAAGATCATACTTTAGCACACAAATTATGTGCATAGGTTTGACCTTCTTGTGTTTATGGAAACCTCACTGTTGATGGTTCTATGTGAATCATATGTGGGGTCTCCACGTGCTGCAAATCTAACATTGTTCTCTCTTCCTTTTTTTTGTGGGAACTAACATTGTTCTCTTAAAAACTCAGTACATGAGAGAATGCATCCTTGGAAACTTCAGAAGGAGACTGCTTTCTGTGCTTAAGACTGATAATGACCTTCAGCGTCCTTCTGTCCTGGAATCTCTTGTTCGCAGACAGTTGAGTATAATCCATCTTGCTGAGCAGCATGTGAGCATGGACCTGACTCATGGTATCCGAGAAGTTCTTCTCTCAGAAGCATTTACTGGGCCAATCTCTTCCCTTCATTTGTTTGAAAAACCCATCAATCTACATACAGGCTTAGCCACTGAAACCATATGCAACTGGTATGTTGAAAACATTGTAAAAGATGTATCAGGCGCTGGCATCTTATTTGTGCCTGCCCACAAATGTTTTCGAAGTACAAGACCTATTGGTGGATATTTTGCCGAGTCTGTAAGTGATACTAAAGAATTGCAAGCATTCGCTCGTCTATTTGGTGGTTATGGAGTCGACAGGTTGAAGCGAATGATGAAAGAGCACATTGCTGCGCTTGTAAATTGCATAGGCACTTCATTACGGTCAAATCGTGATATCTTGGAGGCTATCGCAAGTAGCTTGCATGCTGGTGATCGCATAGAAAGTGATGCTAACACAAAGCAGATTATAGACTTGGACACATTAGTTGAATTTTGTATTCAAGCAGGACAAGCCCTGGCCTTTGATCAACTTCTGTCAGAATCTGCTGGTGATGTTCTGAAGGAAGATGCACCACTGATATATTCATTACTAGAAGGAATTGTGCCACATTTGCCTAAGGAAGTTCCAGAAAAGAAGGATATCAGGAGGATGAAAGAGGTGGGAAATAGCATAGGCGTTATGAATGATCATCATACAGAGGTTGTCAGGACAATCATGGAAGACATAGGGGTTGGTAATGATAGCTCATGGAACTTGTTGCCTTATTTATTTTCCACTTTCATGTCGTCAACTGTCTGGAATACGACATTCAATGTTGATACAGGTGGTTTCAATAATAACATTCATTGCTTGGCAAGGTATAAATACTGAAACTGAGCTTTAGTAACCCATTTGGAGCATTAAGAGAATTTGTTGAATAATTAAATCTGCTGGCTGCATGCATACATATTAAATCCTTTTTATTGGTGTTATTTTTGGAAAGTTTTGCTGATTGAGGTAGAAATTGAACTTTTAATATTTCTCTGTTCAATTGTTCATCTTCTCTGCATAGATCATTTGTAAAGCCCAATTTCGTGTTGTTAGCATATTATTGTGAGCCATTGAATTCTGCATTGATCTCTCAAAACACATATTTTTGTTTTACAGATGCATAATCGCAGTGATTGCTGGAACCGAATATGTCAGAATGGAAAAGGAAAATCAGCTGTCTAATGGCCATGCTGACGAGAATCTACAAAGTCAGATGAGGAGTTCATTAACAGCTGAAGCAAGTGCCAAATCTACTTTACTGCTTTTTGTAAAATTGTCGACTGGGATCATCTTGGACTGCTGGCATGAAGCTAACAGGTCTGGTCATTATACTACCTTGTTATTGAATCCTGGTCCTTTTTTAATAAATAAACCCTGTTTCCCTATGTATCTACTCTGATCTTGACTGATTCTACTGATTCTTCTTTCACTATTTCTAGGTCTATTCATAAATTTGTTTAAGGTTCTCAATTGTAGAACATCTATAAAGTAAATGCATGCTTCCGTGTTTCTAAAATCTTAAAGCTTGAGCTTTATCAGCAGAATAGTAGCCATCAATAAATAACCTGGGTTGAGTATATACTTCATCGTATTTCTTTGCTTCTAACCGATGAAACCGTCAAGTGACTATATTAAAGTCTTAGGGATTTGGGTAATCTCTTTTTGTTTTGGGGCTTCAGACATGCTAAAAGATACCAGTTTGCACCCTGTCAACTACTGTCAGCCATATGTACTGGTTTATGTCAAAGAGGTTGTAGAACAGACCTGAGTTAGCTTCTAATGGTGACTGAATCTACCAGTAGTTCACTGGTGATGCTGTTTCTGTTATACTAGAGATTGAAATGAAAACTAAAATAGGAAAAAGGAAAGTACATTACATTCCATCGATTTGATGTTAAAATGCTCCAGTGCCTTTTTAATTGTAAATGTTTTACCAATATAACTTTTTGAATTTCAATATTTCATGGTGGCACGTCAAATGTTCCAAACCTACTTGTTTTCGACGAAATATAAATTTTGTTGTTTTGCTGTACTATTCAAATGAATTTTGAAAAGCTCTCAAACACGATATTAGCACTTGTGTACAGTTGCCTTGGAAACTCTGCTTGCCTGGGCTTTGATGTCCCATACAAGTGAACTAAAAAAATAGAACACTGTTGATTGACATGTCTAGTGTTTATTTTTTTTGCAGATCTGATTTAGCGCCAAAGCTTATATTCATAGACCAGTTGTGTGAACTTTCTCCTCATCTCCCAAGAAGTTCTTTGGAAGCATGTATCCCGTATTCTATTATTCGCTCATTATATAATCAATACTATGGGAATTCTTCCTCGTTGCCTTTGACTTTACGAACTGTATCTTCACCTCGTAACTCACCTGGAGTTTCTCTCATGCATAATTCTCCTGCATTCAGACACCACAGAAATGATTCAACTCATCCATATTCAGATCAATCTGGTCATTACAAACAATCTTCAAGCCAATTATATGATGCTGATAGCGGAATTACCCAAAGCAATGATCGGAGACACCAGAGAGGTTCTGGGCCTTTAGATTACAGCACAAATCGTAAAGTGAAGTTCAATGAAGGATCGGCTTCAGGAAGCACAGGGCCTAGTCCTCTTCCAAGATTTGCTGTGTCAAGGTCTGGTCCAATATCATACAAGTAGGAAGATAATATGGTCCAATGCTGATTATGAAATGTGTGATAATATCAGTTTTAGTGAACTTTAGTGTGTATTAGAATGCTGCCATAAGATGGAGTACGTCAGGCTGAAATCAAGGTCTGCGCAACTGTATTTTTCTGTACTATTGTTAACTGAGCATATTAAGCTATACGCTGCCTTTAAATTTTTAAGGGCTGTCCTGGATTCGGAAGGGTAAACCACTTTTTATTAAAAAAATATATAAAAAAAAACAGTTACGGGAGAATCATCGACTCAATTCTTATGTAGTTCAAAACTATATTTTGCTGTTAGTACAAGTGTTATCAAGTCGGATGCTCTAGTCTACTTTGGATCAGGTTATTTCGGATATTGAGCTATATTTGGTCGAGTTAAGTTATCATTAGGTCTTTATTTGGGTCATGTCGGATTTTTTATTTTTCAAGTGTAAGTCAAGTTTAGTTTGTCCAATGTGGGTTTGGTTCAATTTTGGGATTGGATTGTAATGAGTCAGTTGAGTTGGGTTTATGGTGGGTAATTTCAGATTTAACTCATATTTAAGTCAAATAATTATCTGGTCTGGTAATTATCAAATTGGATAGTTTTGGATATGAATCAAATTTTAATTGAATCATTTTTCGAGTGGGTTGCTCAACCAACTAATTTAAAGTTTATGTACGATTTGGGTTGAATGACTATTAGAACGAGTAAATTAAATTTGCAAAAAAAATTGTGTCCATAAAAAATGTTCTAGAATTTTTAACAGAATATTTTGTAAAAATTACAGTTAATGCAAGTAATAAATTGTATTTCACATTTTAAATAATAATTTTAAATTTTAATGATTACTATGTGATTACTAAGGATTATTTATAACACAATCATCATCTAAGTGTCTTTATGATTTAAAACTTGCTATTCGGGTCAATAATAGGTTAAATCAACAACATATTGAAATAAAAACGAGTTACGAGTCACCACGCGTTGGGTCAATAATAGGTTATATCAAGTTATAATCAATTTCAATTTCGATTTCAAACCAAGTCGGGTGTCATTAGTGTTTGAGTCATTGTCAAATCGATTCTAAACAATTATCGATTTATATTAGGTCAGGTGTAGGTTCAAATTCGGATCACAAAGTATTAGGTTAAATTGATGTTGGTCAATATCAGGTTGGGTCCGATTTACGAGTTACCATTATCACTATGGAACTGGTATGAGTCGGGTTCTAATCATTGTAAGTTAAATTGGTTATTAGAATCAAATTAATTTTTGACAACTCTAGTACTGTACTTAGGAGCATTAAATAATATTATAAAAATCTTTGTTTTTTCCTAACAACGTGAACATCCCTTAGCTGATTCTCGGTTTTATGGTTATTTAATGAATTTCTTGAATTTTGCTTCTATTTTTTATTTCTGCCTTTTATTTATTATTTTATTATTTCTGAATTTGGGGAAGTGGATCGTGTAATTATGAAAATCTGAGGGTAAATAATAAATTAGATGTGGGTAGCACATATATAAACAAAATTGCAGTTGAAAGACTTGAATAATATACTCCCATTAGTGAAAGCACTTGAAAAACAGCACATATATGACTGGTATAATGATATTATACGTTCCATAATCTTCACCTCAATGTACAATTCATTCATATTTCACATGAACCCTCTACAGAGTTTATAAAGTCAAAGTTTGTATTCTTTTAATTTACTCTATTTTTATTTGATTCAATCTTACTCGAGCCGAGCTTTGACCTATTTTTGAGTAGCTCGCAATTTGTCTTGTCTCACTGTGGTGAGTTAGTGACATAAAATTGTTTTATCCAATTAACGATCAAACTATTTTCTTTGATGTTTTTATATATGTCATCCATTAGTTTTTAAACTATAACTTAATTTTTTTTTTCGATTAAAAAGTTAGTGTTTATATTATCACAAAAAATTATGTAAAATATATATGAAATTAATTGAGTTTTCTCACAAATTTTGAGTTATCCAACTTGACTCATTATATCGAGTCGAGTTTAATATTAAGTCTACCTTACTTTAATTAAAATTTGATCAATTTTTAACCTAGTCAAATTCGAATCGTTCACGATAGCTTAATACAAACAACATCAAACCAACAGAATTATCACTGGACTATTGCTCTAGACTATTAAATTAGCTTGATTCCCATTAATCATTGCGGCTCTCAATATTCTCGCCTTGTTTCTTTTGTTTTTCTTTTCTCTTGTCTTGGATATGTGAAGTTTCTCTAGTAAAGTTGAAAGCCATAAAGCATAGGAGTTGGGTATATATAATGTTACTGGCTATGAAAGCCATAAAGCCATTCCAGTTTGTTTTTAATCTTCTAATTACGACATAATTGTCAGTTCATATATTGGATTATTAATATCTTTAGTTATGTGCTGATAAAATTTTAAAGATATTACAAATGTACTCATTGGACGAATTAAGCAACACCTTACATAACTATGTTTTTTTGTATGTAGGAAAAATTTTAGAAGATTGTATCTAAATCTAACTAGTATATTAAGATTTCAAACGAGAAGAATAAACGGAAAAGAATGAAGTATTAAATTAGAAGTAAGAGAACAAACTTTGATATTAACAAGAGTGATGATCAATTATGTTCCATATTTGTAAATGTTCTTGTAACCTTTTTATAGGTGGTTTGTCTATGAGTTCATTCCCATTGTATATTTTAAAGTTCATATATTTTCAAAAATGCCATATAGTAATAGCCAGTATAAATACCGTCAAAGTACCAATATAAAATGTTTCTATACAATTTCACATATGTTGATGGAAACATCATGAGACAAATAGCATGAAACTTTCCTAATTCATACCTGATATAAATTATATCAGGATATTATAATCTCATATATAAGTATTATTATATCATATATAACTATTATTATATCATATATAGATATTGTTATATCAGATATAGAAATATAGAAGTTATAAAAATACAGAAAAAAGAATCTTAGATATAAATATTATAATATCAAATGTAGAAATGAAATTTCAAGAATACCCCTTAATATATTTATATCATGTATAACATTATTTCAATTCAAATGAATTGTACTCCATATCATTTCATAGTTCGTATGATGCAAAATACTTCATAGAAATACACATGGTTGGCTATCTAATCATTCAACTGTACAATCTTGTTGAAATCAACATGTGCCTGTATACATTGAAGGAATCCCCAAATTCTAATCATAGAGGGACAAAAGAAAGCTAATAAACAAAACTATGAGAAAGACATGCAACGCCCAAAGACTACTAAAGCAGCAAATTCAACCACCACCACTGCCACCACATCCACCGCCACCATGAAAGCCACCGCCACCAGCATCACCACCGGTAGCACCATAAACACTTGCACGCCGTCTATCACCACCTCGACGCTTTTCTTGCTCATAACCATCGGCACAACCCAATACAAACATAGATATGATTGCCATAGACATGATCACCAAACATATGAACACGATCACCCCTCCAAAAATACTTCCTAACAACATAGAGCCATCGATATGCTTCCCACTAGTCGTAGTTCTTAAAAATCTTGCCATTATTCTCTTTTGTTGTTCAATTCTTTTTTGTGGGTTTAGATATGGTGGTTTTAAAATTACAAGCTACCATGCTAATAACTAAGATGGATATTTATATCCTCTATTAATTTTGATGCCTTATTTTAAGTTATATGGAAAGATTCTTTTACCAGTTAAAGTAGTTCAATATGTAGCATACTTGAGTTTTTGATAAAAAAAAAAAATTATTGAAATGATATTATGATAATACAAAATCTTGCAGGGATACGAGATACAATAAGGTTATTGTATTCTAACAAAAGTTATATTCACTTTTATTACATTAAAAGACAACTTTTATTAGCAATTTAATAATCTTATTATATCCCATATACATACAACATTCGATGTTATTTTAGAATGAAAACCTACCTAATAGAGTGGTGGGAGAGATCTAGGGTACAACTGGCTGTAATCGTTGACTTCTTCTAACTTCTATGCCGCGTGGACTAAAGCAACCTCGTTAATCACTAATTATTGCTTCATAAACAAGCACGTAAATATAATAATATATTGGAGTTTAGAAGTTAGGCAAATTGTAGTGCACGAATAATCGATGCAGTCAATAACCAATCAACTTTGTTTCCTGTGTACGAAGTATACTTTTCCAAAGATAAATTTTAAAATAAGGATATCTAAGAGAGTAAGAGGATATCAACATGTATGAATAGCTAGTGAACTTGAAGAAATTTAAACGTATATTATACCACGTATAGATATTTATTACAATATCTTACGAGTGGTGATTTTTTAATTAACTATTAATTAGATATAATTAATGGGGGTGGTATCACTGGCATCATCTATTGTTATTATATACTTGTGACAAAGTTCAAAAATAAAGCAATTGATATATATTTTTTTGCTATCACAGTCAGCGGCAAATGTAGGAGTATATAAATACAATTACACGAAGCTCATTAATATAAAAGAGGGAAAAATTTTACTAAAAAAAATGCAATCTTGTAGGGCATGGACAACAATCGCATCAATGTTTATATAAATGTGATAGACACTTGTCTACCCTTATTTTTGTGTAGATCCATCACTTATCATACTCATAATATATAATTAAAATTCTTGCCGCTTGTAGCTCCCTTTACATCAAAAAATAATATACAATCAAAAATGTATAATTTATGCCTGAAATTTACTTGTTTTAGCCTTTTATAAAAGGACTTCTTATTTTTGAGTGATAAAGTTTTAATAAAAATAAAATAAAAGCCCTTTTAGTTTATTTTCTAAACAAGAATATGGGAGCTGAGGGAAGACTTTCTTTAAAGATGGTTGCTTGTTGATCCTAACGCACAAGGATAGTGCAAAGTGGATCAGCCACTAGAGATGGCCATGGGGCCGGCCCAGCCACCGGGCTGGGCTGGAAAAATGGGAAACAGGATCGGACCGGTCCTTGGGGCGGGTCGGCCCGGTTACGGGCTGGGCTTTGGGAGTGATTTGTACCAAATCAAATAGAATCATGAACCGAATTAGCGAATCAAATCGAATTGATGAATTAAATCGGAACAAATTTGGTATCGAATTGAAACGAATCAAAACGAATTACATATAAACACATTTACAAATTAGAATAATGAAACTGTTTTGAATGTAATTTAACGTTTATAATGCACTCATAATGACATTTTTTGTAAAATTTTAAATAAGGTCGTATTTTTATTTTTATTTCTTGATAATTATGTATTATTTAACTAATTACGTATATTCACCTAATTTCATATTTACGTATTATTAAACCAAATAAACTAAATAAACTAATTAACCTATTATTAAACAAATTATGTATTATTTAACTAATTAACGTAATTAGCTAATTACATATTTACTAATAATCTATTATCATATTAATTTATTTTAATCAAACATATTTTGGGGGTTGGGAAAAAAAAGGGCTTGCACTTAATTTAGGAAATCAAAATTTAATTAAATAATTAAATATTGATTTTCAAAATTAAGTTGCCTATGTATCCCAAAGGAATCAAAGCCCATGTAGTTCTGTTACGTACCTCAAGGGATGTCTAGCCTTCACCTGTTGGGTTGTCGCTTGATTGCTCGTGTCTATCATCATCCAAGGATTGTCATCATCGTTGTCGTCCTCCCTCAATCCTTGGGTCCTACGGTCCGCCTGATCCCAATCTTTCTTACATACGCATATTTCTATGCTCTCCAGAGATAAGCGGGATCTCTTCTCATCCATTACTCTTTTAATTGCACTAAAAGCAGACTCAGAAGCAATAGAGGAGGTGAGAATTGCAGGAATATCCTTTGTAATTCTCGCCATAACGGGAAATTGTCGTTCGTGATCGCGCCACCACTTAATAATTGAAAATTTTTCATCGATTTCATGTTGGTAATAAAGATATTTGTTAATAACATAAAGTGAAGAAGATGAAGATGAAGATGAAGAAGAAGCCGATATTTTTGATTTTTTTTAAAATTCTACTAAGTGCTGGTACGAATCGCGTACCGAAACTTCCACTAGACGACGATAAATGTTGGAAATGTGCATAAATAGAAGCATAATAATCATATAAACTAGATAAAACATTTTTCTATATAGGCATTGACGTCGTAATGTAAACCTAGAGTGTTATAGTAAAATTCTAACATGTTTTCTAAACCCGAAGCCTTAACCCCGGGATAAAAAATAGGAGCTATACAATATATGACGGGGAATTTACTAAAGTAAGAGTATCATTTACTTAGCATACTAGTAAATATATTACTAATTTGGGTGATGTTAAAATGCTCACTAAGAGTGTTAACTATGCTAACACACTCTAATATAACTAAATGAATGTTAGGGTCATAAAAATATGAGAAAATTTTGGTTGCATGGTCAAATGCTGCTAAAAGATCACAAATGAAAATAGTGGTAGTTCAATGGAAATCACTAATAAGTTCACTTGGGCTTCATTATAAAGAATGACATCATTTAACAATCTATATGTTGAGTTCCAACGGGTCGGTGTGTTAAGACTCCATTGTCTCTTCTTAAAGCCTATTTCCTTACATAAGGCCATATATTTTCTTCTAAATGATGCGGTAATTCTAATCCATTTGATTACACTCCTAATATGGTTAACCAAGTCGCTTAACTCACCTAAACCTTCTTGAACCGATAGGTTCATAATATGAGCACAACAACGAATATGTAAAAGCTTTCCACTGTTTAACAATTTTGAGCTAGGTTTAGATATTAAATAATCTATACATTTTGTGTTTGCTGATGCATTATCTAAGGAAAGGGAAAAAACTTTATCAAGTGAAAGGTCTTAAGGCATTCTATTATTCTTACCTTAAGGTTGTAACTAGTATGTCTCTCCTCCATAGCCTCAACGCAAATTATCCATTTTATAGTGAACTACTCATCATCTATCCAATGGGCAGTTACACAAAGAAAAGGTTCACTGAAACAAGAGGTCCATGTATCACTATTAAGGCTAATACGACAGTTAAAATTGCGAAACATTTCTATTAAACTACTTCTATATTTTTAATAAGCAGTTCGGGTATGGCATTTAAGTGTGTTCCTAGGAACACATCTATAAGCGAGTTATAAAGAGGTTCTAGCGAAATGTTCAAAGTTCGGACTCTCACCATGGCTAAACGGTAATTCGACCGCAATTACAAAGTTAACTAATTCATCAATCATCTTAACTCTGTTATACATAAAAGGCTACCTCCTCCGGGAATGGAACCCTATACCCATGTAGTTGTCTCTGACTTGACGATTTTGTTGTGCCTACGGATTCAACTACTTCTAGGTTGATTCCATGTACTCCGGTCAAGTGATGGGATACTGTCCCCTTCTCATAACCGGTCTTCCGTGAATAAGAAGCTATTGGATTATTTCATTGTTGCTTGCATATTAAGCAATAGCACATGAATTTCTTCCCTTTGGAAGTAGCGTCGGTCATTGGAACCTTCTCAAAATATAGCCATACAGGTGAAGATTTCTTTATACAGTGAGTAGACTCGATTACTCCACCTTCACCATCATCTTCACCTTCACCTTCATTTTCATATTAAGTTAAGACAAAAACTAACATTATTAGTTCATTAAATAACTAATTAACATAATCAACCTAATATAACATAATCAAATAATGTAACTAATCTAACACAACTAATCAATTTAACTTAAAAATTATCAACTAATTTAATCTAACATAACTAATCTTAACATAACATAATCAACTAATCTAACTCACCTAATCAATTTAACTTCAACATTATAAACTAGTTAAATATCAATAACTTAATATAACATAATCAAGTAGTTTAACATAAATAATCTATTTAACTAATCTTAACATAACATAATCAAGTAATCTAACATAACTAATCAATTTAAATAATCAATTTACTTAAAGTAACATCATCAACTTAATATAACATAATCAATTTAAATTAATTTACTTAAATTAATTAAACTAATCAAACTAAATTAATCAATTTACTTAAATCAATTTACTTAAACTAATTAAACTAATCAAAATTAGTCAATTTATTTATCATCATCAACCTAATGTGCTTAATCTAACATCATCAACTATTCAACTAATTCAACAATATCAACATAATTTACCTAATTACCATAATCAACTAATTAAACTATTTAAGATAATAAATTTAATTAAACAAATTGAACTAATTTAACTAAATCTACTTAATTATTATCACTAACATAATCTACATAATTAAACATAATTACATAATTAACATATTAACTTAATCTACATATTATCATCGACTACTCTAACACTATCAAGTAATTAAATATTATAAACTTAATTAATCTATCTAATTAAACTAACTAGTTTTCATACTAACATTAATTAATTAGAAGTTAAAGAGTTATCGTGACCAGTAGAAGGAAGCGAAATCATCTCCGAAGATGGAGTTTTAGGAACTTTAGCAACAGGAGTACCGAAAAGTTGTTGCTCCAAGTCTTGAGCAAAATCTGCGATATTTTCGTACGAGCTACTAATGCTGAGTCTACGTCTTGAAGCCATTTCTTTTATGAAATGTAATAGTAAACAAGTAAATTAAGAATAATAAACCAACTAATTAAGATAACTAATAGAGATTAAGAGAGTAATTAAGAAGAAGATTAAAACTAATAAGTAAGCTAATTGTAATTAGTAGTAATTGAGAGATTGAGAGAGTTTGTGTGGAGTGGAAAAACCGAATTTCTCAGTTTATATAGGCATGAATCCAACTGCTACTTCCAACGGTTAGAAACGATCATTTTGCAACGAATCATCCGGTCCGGGCTGACGGGACGGGTCGGTCCATATGAGTGGACCGGTTTGGTTCGAATTGTGGGCCGAATTGAATTTTTTCATGAACCAAATTGAAAATGGTCAGGGTTGAAAATTCGAGATTCGTATTCAGCTCACTAAGGAATCGGGGCGATCTGGGCTTGGCCCGGTCCCTCAACGGGCCAGTATGGTTTGGGCCAGAGGCGGCCAGGTTGGGGCTAGACCGGGCTGAACCGGCCTAGTGGCCATCTATATCAGCCACTAAGTAGCTATGGAATTTTTTGAGAACTAACATTTTGATCTTCAATTCCCACTATTAAGGTGAATATTTTTATTTTTGAGTGTCATACACAAAAGGTATAACCTATTGTATATATGGGTATATGAAGACATTTTTTATCCAAATAAATACAGATGAACTAAAAGAATAATAAAGTTAAAATAAAAAACATATGAAAAAAATATATTTTTTTTTTAGAATAAAGATAAATTATGAAATGAATATGGTTAAATCATAAGAATAAGAATATAGAATAAGAACATTCTAAATAACCAATAAAAAAACTTTAAATTTCTTTGTTGGCATAAATAAAATCACAATAAGAACTTTTTCCAAAAGAACAATAAGGATACTTAAAATAATTAGTTATCAAATACAACGAGAAATATTTAAAAAATATATAAATGTTCACTAGGTTAACTTTACAAAAATTGGAAATAAAATAAGAAAATTTTAGAATAAAAATGACAATATTTAGAAGAACAATAATAACATTGAACAAAATAATAAAAAAATTTATATAAAATATACAAATATATTATAAAAACAATAAGGAATTTCAAATGAATAAATAAAAAATAAGAAAACATTTCAGAGGAAAATAAGAACAAATAGGAAAAACAACAAAAAATTAAAATAATAATAAAAACATTTAAAAGAACAATTCACCAAAATTCATAAGAGTAAATAAAAAATTTCAAAATAATATTTCACTAATATTTAAAAGAAAAATAAGAATAAATTAGAAGAATAATAAAAAAATTAAATGTACATTTATAAAAATAAATAAGAATAAATAAATAATTTTGGATAGAATAAAAAAATTACTTTCAAATTTAAAAATAAAAAAAATAATAAAGGTATGTAGATAACAAAATATAGTTGTATTAAAATTAATACAATAACAAAGTCACGCCTCAATTTTTTCCTTCTATTTAAGCAATCATGGAGGATTCAAAAGGAACCGCAGAGCCTAATTGCAAGAATTTTCAAAGGGAAGTACATAAATACCCCTTTATAGGCACTTCAAGATAATAGGAAGCTTTTGAATGGATCATAGGCCAATAGGGGGTCTATTGGCAACATCAACAACTATGAAAGAGGGTATATGAAACATGATCAGGGACAGTAGGAGTAATAGAATTAAAGAGGACCTTAGGCTATCTAAAGGAAGGATAATCTTTTGGGAATCAGGGCTTCGGTCAGGGGAGGACAAATTGGTATAGGTTGCAGATCTATTAATTATTGAGAAGCAATGACAACCATCCAAAGTTTGGAAACCCTTCAGAAAGGACACATATATAACAATCCTTAGCACTCATATCAGGCAAAGAGGTGAGGAGGATCATTTGATTTGGTAGGGTTTGAATCTAGGCTCCTTCTCCATAAAAGACGGCTACAGATTCCTACTAGTGTGAGAAAACATAACAAACCTGTCAATACTTCTAGGAAATAGTGTTCAAGGATTTTGGAAGAAATGATGGAAACTCATAGTCCCATCGAATATCCTTATGTTTGGACGCAAAATAATGCACAGGGTAGATCAGAAGCCTTCCTTGTCCTATCCTAGAGTATTTGGCTGCATATGAATGGTGTTTGTTTCAAAAAAACTCAACCAAATCCTAAACTATCTTTTCTCTCTTTAATGAGTGGAATTTGAGGGCGACAAAAGCTTGGAGTGTGCAAGGACAAGCTAAAGAATCTTTGACTCATCAACCTCCCTTAATTCTCTCTTGGACAAGGGGGAACCTCCAGGGAATAAGTTTGATTATTGTAGAAGTGGATGGAGCATGGAAAAAAGTCAAGAAGAAAAACTAGAGCTCGGTTGTGGAGGTAGGAGTGGGATGATACATTCAGAACAAAGATGGTCGTTGTAAAGGAGGGGGAGAAAAAGTTTGGGCCTCATCAGCGCTCCATGCAGAGTTCCTAGCAATTTGGAGGGGGATAAAAAAAGCCACTAAGAAAGGAGAAGCATTTTCTTGCATACGGACTGTGCGACAGCAGTATACTCCTTTCAAGAGCCAGATAAAACCCAAGAGACTTCACATGTTGAGGATATTAGATTTGAAAGTCTTAAATTTGGTTTATTTTCTTGTATCAAGGTCTCTGGAACTCTAGAGGCCTCGTCCCATAAGCTAGTTACCTCAACGAGAATGAATGTTTAATGTTTTTCTTTAAAGGTTGTCAAAAAAAAGTCAAACTAGAAAAAGCAAAGTTTTATAGATTAGAAGTCAATAAAGTATTCATGGGAAGAATGAATAGCGATGTCTAGGAATGGAGCAAAAGGTCATATGAAATTAGAAGATTTAATTATTGAAGTATTTACTTGGATCAAGTAAGCACTTTCTAAATATTGTTTCAAGTAATAACTTATTTGAAGACATTTTTTATTATTCAAGATTTTGGGGTTTTTTTTTTATTAATTTACAATTTTAATTTGATTTTTTTTTCTTTTTTATTTTTCCTCCGATGTCCAAAAAATGTAAAAAATCTTAGGCCATTGCTATATGTTGTGTGTAAATGGTTGGAATTACAAATATCCACATAGGATGCACGACATACATGGAAACTCCGTACTTCTTATTAGAACAAATAACGAGTAAATACACTTTGGTAGAGGAGACCATAAAGATTTTTTTTTTTTTTTGGCAAGGGACTATAAAGATTATAACTGCATATACAACCGTTTAATAATGTATGATTATATACAGGTAATACAGTCTTGTAGTTTCTATTTGTTTGTCATTGACAAAATCAATCATTCACATGGTATTGTGGCACCCATTCTCCCTACGCCCCAAATTTTTGGCATGGATCAATGTGTGCAACACTTGTTAACAGCAGAATACAACAGTGACCTTGACTGCCTCTATACAAGAGTAAATCTACAGAGAAATACTAATATGTTCGCCCAAATGGCGTATGTTTGGACTTTTAGGGCCTAGCTTTGACAAGGTGTGCAAAAGATGTTCTGGCAGCTCAACAAAAGACACAGAAATACGGGCGTATGGCTTAGTACCAACATATGTCCAAAGCATAAGGGAGTGTTTGAACTTTGAAGTACTCTCCAGTCTCCACAATTTTAGTAACTTCAGTCCAAAAGTCATGCAAATAATTCAAGATCTACAAGTAGCCAACGACGTGTATAAAAGAGACGTCAGTTTTCATGATAAATGATAAGATATTTAGAATTGCTGGAAAAATATCAGAAAAATCAGTTGGTAACAAAACCAATGCATGTCCAAGTTGAATAGCAAAGTAGCTTCAAAACTATTGCTAAGAAATTTTTTTTTTTAATTATGTCTTGTAAATCATAAAAAGTCAAACGAAACAAATAAATAGGGATAGAGGGAGTAGCTTCAAAACTATTGATTTTTTCCCTTGTTCAATCCATCTAAGATCATAGCAGTCTTTCACACGGTGCCCATCGCCTAATTGTTAAAACTATTGAAGGACTCATCATTTAAATAAACAAGACAAAATGGTGCATGTATTAAATCTCCAAGAATATTTTGTCTGTACAGTTATGGCTAGCAGCTTAGCAACAAGCAAATGTACAAAGTTTTACTCAATCATTGTAACCCTGAGCTTTGCAATGTTTCCTGAAGGAAACAGAAGGCCCCTCTTATTTCCAAGAGACGAACAGATGACTGTGAAAAAGATTAAAGAAACCAGTTTAATGCTCTAATTACAGGGAATGTTCCCAGCCATCTCTTATTTATTTTACCTTTAAATAAGTAATTTAAACAGTTTCAACTTGTGGAAACTATACAATTTCTGGCATTAGTGGCACAAACCAGAAGTCTTCAAAAATCGTTTTCCAATCATCTTTAATTCTCCAATATTGGTGCGAGTTCCTACAGGAATCAGGAAAACGTCAATTCAGTTAAAATCAACTCAACCAAATCTGGAAAGGCATAAGCAGCATGGAGATAAAGGTGGTTTAAAAGCATCAGCATACCCCGACAGGGCGGTACAGCATGTTTTGCACATTAGAGGCTTTTCTCAGTCTTTCCCTCTTAGGATCCACAGGTGATGCCCTGAAAGCATGGTTCACTAAGAAGGACTGATTTCTTGAAGGCATAGAAGGCAAAGTACGAGATAGCCAGGATTCAGATGGTGACTTTGGTAGCAATGGGGTCAGAGCAAGCGGGGACCTGGATTTCTCAGGATGCTTCATGCTTTTTACGTCTGACTTTGGTGGCTGTTTCACAACAATGAAATTGACATCCTGATCAACATTCTGTAAGCTTTTCATGTCTTCACTGGTAACCTGGTAAGACTTCTCTGATGTAGATACTGCACCAAAATCAGTGGTTTCTGAACTTTTCTTTTGGTTAATATTAATAGCAGCTTCTTCAGCACCACAAAGAGACTTCATATCTTGCAATGAATAATCAATGGAAGGGTTCCTTTCCCTGGATTCTGAAGAGCTTGAATTTGAATGTCGAAGCTCTACCATTTTCTCAGAATCCACATACAAGGTTTTTTCTGCGGGATTTAGAAGACTGGCTATATTTTTGGTGTCATGAGGTGCTGCAAACTCCAATTTAGTGTGGTCGTTTTTAGGCAAATAGCCACTGAGATCTCTAAGTTCCCCGTGAAGACCAAGAAACTGTTTATCTCTATCAAACAATAATTGAGGTATTGTATTCTTCTCCCACAACATCTCTTTGTGACACAAATGCCCATTCATCAATGATTCATTTGTATGGAACGGAGCATATTGTTGAGCGGGTTTTTTCAGTCCACCTCTATCATTTTTTGTCCCAACCTACACGAATTCAAATTTCTTCCTTATTTAAGTCAGGGGCATTCAAACAGAATTTTATTTTTAAGTAAATTGCTCATGCCTACCTTGTTCTCTTTATCTTTACATGCTCCTGAGTACACAGGTCTTGTACGTACACTTCGGACAGAAGACATTACTTCCACATGATCTCTCATTCCTGGTATCGGATTCAATAGACAAAATCTTGGCAATAAACCACAAAGTTTGACTGACATATCTTCTGGTTCATCAGATTCAGATTCCTCGTCTTCTTCCTCATCTTTCCTTTCCCCATTGATTCTATGAGGCAAGGTGTCTGGAACTGAGTAATATTGTGGGGGTTGCTTCTTCAACTTTACCACCTTCATTATCTGTTTTTCCTGCTCTCTGGCCACGGGGTGTCTTCTAAAAGAAAATGGAGGTATTTCGGAAGCCACAGCTTTTGCAGCTGGAAGAAACCTACCCATCATAAGTTCTTGCATCTGAGGATCTAGAGAAGCCCGAGATGACTCTGGACCATCCAATCCACTCACACCACTCACACTGCAATTATAAAATGACTCAGTCCTAGAAAGTGTTTCCCGAGCGTCTACATAGGTTACATTTTCCTCTTCTGAGCTAGATAAGTAGCTTTCTACTTTTTCATTCTCGGATACATCTTCTGACAGGATTTTATCTGGAGAAGAATTTTCCGATAAACTAGGAATATTGATTTCAGCTCGGTGTCTCGAAAGAGAAGTAGGGGAATCTCTAAGCCCTTCATATGTTTGTTTTTGCGTATGGTTCGCAAGCCTCCCCGGTGGCAACTTTGGAGAAGAAGGTAGCCACTTGAGAGTGACCTTTTGTGCTTTGTCTTCATCCTTTGGTCTTCCTGGCATGTGCTCCCACTTAAAGGGAACAACACCAGGGTTTCTAACTGGGCCTGATTTCAGCTCTGATTTGTAGTAAGGAAGAGGAGGCAAACTTGGATGGGAATTATTGTCCTTCCTATTATTTTCAGGTGGAGCAGCTATTGATGAGCCACGCCGCACGGATAACAGAGGTTGGTAAAAATTCAATTTTTTTTCCTCCATATTCTTCAGTTTCATGAAACAGAGCTCTGTAGATAAGCAGAAAACCAATAGGCTGACTCAGACACAATGGCCAAATAATATTATAGAAGAACAAAGACAAAATTACTAAGACAAAGTTGTTGGGTCCAAGCTAAAGACCAATTTTTTCAGATGGAGAGGACTCCCAGCAATTAAATTGTAAAGCACATTTTAGTGCACTATGAATTATCACCAAGATCTAAATAAATAAATTGAATCAACAACAAGAAAAGGTAATACACAGCCTTGAGCCTAGCAATATCTATTGCTTATTCTCATAGCTAAACATGACACATCAATGAAATACCTTCCTTAATAGCAACAATTTCAAACAACTTACAAGCAAATGTTCATGACTACAAGCTGGGCACATCGTTAGTGTTACAGAACAGGCACATCGTTATAATTTATACAATTAGCTGTAGCTTTCTCAATGACTTCCCTACTTAGTGCAAGCCAAATGATACATCTAAGCCCTTCCATGTGTTTTAAAACAGATACAGACGTGACTTAATCTGTATCTCCCACACAGCACAAACATATTATATCCAAGCATCCAAATATATCTTCAATATCAAGTTGTCCACAAACTAAAATATGAGGTTTAGTGGTGGCGATGGACAAGTATTCAACATCCTCTACAAACATCCATTTCCTAACATAGCACAACTGTCGTGACTAATGGCCAACAAGATTTCCTCGTAATTGAAAAAAACATACTAATAGCATTCTCTATCAAATAGTTGGATAGCATGTCACCACTATTATCACGACAATGTTCTAAAACAAGGCATTTCGTAGTCCAGATGGTAGTTCCTTGGGAAACTTTAGTCAAAAAAATCCCCATCCCTCCCTCCCATATAAAAGTACTGTCCTGCACCAGTGAGAACGGAGGTGCCACCGGCGGCGGCAGTTCATCAACTTTCATTGGCGTACTTCCTAAGAGAAACAGTTTGTGACCGAAACTTTGAAATTTGTCAACTTCACTATCTCCGGTGTTATCATCTAAGGACAAAGTATTTTGTAGAAAGTATCAAAATTTTAAAATCAATAGCTCAAACTTATGATTTTCCAAAGTTTGAACTTTATTTGACTTCACTCTTTCACTTTCAATCAAAAACTAGTCAACATTACAAGAAAAGCAGTCACTTTAATTTGACAACATGCTCAATCTAGAATACATACATCAAGATTTTGATACCTAAATAATCGAAACTATACAAGTATACAACAAAACCAACAAAAAATCACACATATTAAAAACCAACAATTCAATGAACCAAACTCACTAATCAGTTTATATCATCAAACTCAATTTTTAAATTTTTTTCAAAAATCCTACAAACCCAACTCCATCAACACCATAATATCAATCACAACTCAAATTCAAAAATTCCCAGAATCTTGATACATCAAATTCTAGACACATCAAGAAATATAAAAAATATTGCAACAAAATCAAACATAAAATAAAAGAACTAAAATTCAAAGCTTACCCAGAAAACCCAATTCAGCAATCAACAGAAAATCCAATACCAACTCAAAAACAAAGAAAAGAAAGATGAAATCGAGAGGAAAAGGGGTTTTCCAAAGTCGCAGATGAACTGTTCGAGGAAATGATTGAAAGAAAAAGAAGAACTTTAACGAAATCTCTTTCTTTCTCCCAACACAAAAACTAGAAAGCAAGAAAGGGAATAAAGGGGAATGAGATGTGAATGGAGAAAACGACGAGGGTGGTGATAGAATAAACTAAGTTGTACGTTTGTGTTTACTTCACCGCAGAGGTCACTCACTGCTTCACCATTCCCAATAAAATTTCCATACTTCGGTGTTTTATTTACTCGTAATAATTGCAACTGCTACTGTACTGTACTTGCTTAAATTTGTTTGCATGTGTTATGGTTTGTGAGAAAATCGGCCGGAAATTTAAGACTAAGAATTATTTAATAGTAGTAGATTTTTATTTTTGGTTCAATAATAGTAAACGGAGTATATTATAAATTTATAATGTAGTGTTTAAGTGTAGGATCGTGTAATAATGATGCATATAATAATGAGTGGGTGTTGTCATTGTCGCATTAATTATTTTATAACTTTAGAACACTTGAAAAGATCCAAGTAGTAAGTCAAATTATTATTATTCTAATCATTTATACTAGTGTTTAGGTAGGTGGAGATATGTGTTAGTAATGGTGAATACTTAAAAGGGGATTTACAAGGTGATTGCATGTTTTGGATCACCTAAAATTCTTACATAAACCTTGTTTATGTTCATTATATTATGAATCTTGTTTTTCACATGTGTTCAATTTTTTATGGATTTTTTAGGCTCTCTTTATTTTGCTCATTCATTTTATAACTACCCCTTTTACTCTGTTTTTTTTTTATCTCTCTAAGACTGTTTTATTATATTCTTTATCAATGCATCATTCCCACGTTCTACTGAAAACATTTTCTCATTACTTTTCTACTCAAATTCTTATATGTCGTGATTTCATTTGCTTTGATTCGCTCTCAATTGATGCACATTGTTCAATCTGCACGATTTTGTCGATTTCAAGTACAATATGGTTCGTACTAGTGGCGGTTTGTCACCGTTAGTGAGTCGAATTGTTGCTAGCTGTGACAATGCAGATGACGGTAGAGGTGGTGAAGTTCGTGGTGGTCATCATGCATGGTCGATGAGGTCGTAATGCTGAGTTGGATTTTGAAAGCGTTGAAGTTTGAGGAGTTTTGTCGGACATCAACGTCAAAATATAGGTAATGACGATGTTGATTATGTTCTTTTGATTTCAATTTTTAGGTCTTCATGTATTGATTTCATTGTTTTGTGGATTTTTTGTTTAATTTCAGATAATTAAGTTTCAATTTTATTTAGCTTTTTTTTTTATCATTTTAACTTTTGGTATATACATTTTTATTTTGTCTCATACTAGGTGGTTGTGTTCTATTATGCATGTGCAATACACTAATTGAGTGGGAACATAACAAGGCAGATTTTAGATTTTGGTACATAGATTTTGATTTCATCTTTAAACTATTGTGGTTTTTGTTTTGCTCATTGTATATTTCCTGGTAAAAGATTACTATGTGTACTCTATAGGTCAGTATTATTTACATAATGTATTGTAATTAAGTGTGAAAGGAAGGATTAGACTAATTAGCCTTAAATGGTCACTATGTTTCAATAAAATGGCACTATAAAGCTCTCGTTGATTTTTTGCATGTGTATTATTTGAAAAAGTCACTATGTTATGAGTAAAAGATCCATATATTGCTAATAATTTTTTATTTTATGCACCTATATCATAAAAGTAGGCTAATGGAAAGGGAGGATTAGAGTAAATAACCTTGAATGGTCTCTATGTTATATTAAAAGGTCATTATTGCATTGTAGTATTGTTATAATATATGATTCATTGATCCTACATTTAATATGAATATCACTATATCATCCATGCATGTATTTTTATGAAGTTGTTGATGAGTTTCCTGATGCTAAAAAATTCATGATGCCTCTTGATGGTAAAGATAATAGTGCAAGGGATCCTAATCTAGATTACAATGAACCACGCAAAGAAGGTGATTACCCAAGTCATCATGATGAAGATTGTAATAATCAGGGTTATTGAGACATACCTTCTTCCAACAAAAGGACTACCCATTGCCTCGTATGTATAAGATTAGAATGTTTCCTAGAAATGAGATAGCTAATGCTGGCAGCTTACATAAATATTCTCTTAATTTTTGCAACGCTTTTGTTTGCTCTACCCCATACAAAATTTTGGTCTACAGGCCTGCTCACAATTACCTTCAACGCTTTGAAAATTGGCATGGACTTGTCACCAGACTTAAAAATGAATCTGGACAAGGTAGTTGTTCTCCGAGTAAGATTTTGAATATCTCTAATTGATTTTGGTGTAAGAAGCTCTTGTTCATCTTTTACTTGGTCTAGGTGGCATTTATTCCCCTTTTTCTTACCATGAAGTCTAAGAATTTTCCAAAATGTACTCTAGAGACACTTTTATTTGGATTTAGCTTCATACGATAAGCATCAAAGTTTTCAAAAGTCTCTCTTATATCACCCACGTGGCCTACTTTAGTCTTACTCTTAATAATTGAGTCATCCGCATAAACTTCAACATGTCTACCCTTTTTTCCTACAATAATATGGTCCAGCAAACTCTGATACGTAGCACCAGCATTCTTTAGGCCAAACGACATCTTGACATAGTTTTAAGTATTATAGCTTATGATGAATGTCGATTTTCTCTTATCAGCTAGATGCATAAATTTTGATGATACCCATAGAATGCATCCATAAAACTCAAAAGTTCATGTCCACTTGATCTATTCTTGGAAGTAGATAGTAATCTTTTGGAGATGCCTTATTGAAATACATGAAGTTGACACACATTCTCCAACTTCTATTTGGCTATTTGAACATAAAAACATTGCCCAACCACTCTGGATATCCATAGGGCTCAATTAAACCAGCCTTCAATAGCTTCTTAACTTTGGCTTCAATAGTCTAATTCTTTTCAATTGATAAGTTTCTCTTCTTTTATTTGATGGGATTAAATCCCTCAATGATGCTCAATTTTATGGGAAATGACCTTTGGATCTACCCTAGACATGTCAGTTGCAGAGAATGTAATTAAGGTGTTGGTATTCTCTCAACAACATGATTATGTCAACTTTGACTTGGGGATCCAAGTCCTTTCCAATGTAAATGGTCTTGTTTGTTCCTTCTTCTAAGGAAACAAACTCACTTTCTCATTCTATTTGGCTACAGGCTCCCTTAGAGTTTTGGCATCGAGCTTTGGTTCATCTTTGTTTTTTATGGCCTTCCCCTCAACTTCTTGTATAAACTTTCATCCAAGCAGTGCATTATATGATGATGGGACATCAATTACCAAGAATTCGGACTTGACCATTCACCTGATGCAATCTTCATTGTGAAAGTCATTGGCATATCAATCTTACCTTCTAGGATGATTGTCGCCCCTAAAACCTCACTGTGGGAGAATACTAAGGTTTCAAGTGTTTGTCATCAAATTTCATGTTCTCATAAGTCCTTTTATTTATGAAACATAATTTTATAGAGATTTTAGGCATTTTTAGGTTACATTATTAGAGCAAATTAGTTCATTTAGTTGCATTTTAGGTATCATTTACATAGATTATCTACTTTGTACTATATTACGCTTTCTTTGTGGTTTCCCTAATAATTCAAGTAGTTTTATAGCTATTTGAATTCTCCTTAGTCATTAAATTCTTCACAAAACCAATAAGTCAAAGAAAGGCAAGGGAGTAATGGCGATCAAAGTGGATATGAGTAAGGTATATGATAGGGTTAATTGGTGTTTTCTCATCAGAATTCTTCAAGCGTATAGCTTTCCTGAGAAGTGGATCCAAATTCTTTATCAATGTTTTTATATAGTCTCCTTCAAGATCCTTCTTAATGGAGATACCTCACCTGTCTTGCTTCCGAAAGCAGGTGTGCGTCAGGGAGACCCTCTCTCTCCCTATTTGTTCCTTTTGTGTATGAATATTCTTTCCAGAATGGTCCAACTTGGTTAGGATCTAAGACAATTTCAAGGGATTCAATGCTCCAGAAGGGCACCTTCGATAAATCATCTTTTCTTTGCAAATAATGCCATCTTCTTCATAAAGGCAACTATGGAAGGATGTGAGAACCTAAATGGAATCATCAACTGCTTTTGTTCAATTTCGGGCCAATAAATCAATTTGGCGAAATTCTATGTTAAGTTTAGCCCCAATGTCATTCCGTAGGACAAGAACCTGATCATGGGGTTTCTTAAGATGCACCCTTGGGGAACATCTTGGAGTTTCAATATATGTCAAAAGAGGAAGCGGAAGTGACTTTCAACCATTAGTTGAAAAAATCGCAAAGAAAACTATCTCTTGGAGTTCAATTCCCATTTCCAAACCAGTGAAGCTGATCTTAATCAACTCCATTCTCATTTCAATGGCATCAAACATTCTTGGATGCCTGCCGATTCCTTACTGAGTCTCAAAGAAGGCGAACGCTCTAATCGCTAGGTTTTATTGGGATAACTTCACTTCAAGTAAGGAAAAAGGTATTCATTGGGTTAAAAGAAGTTTAGGGCTTGTGCCTTGAAGGATGTACCTGGAAAATTGGCTCTTGAAATAAGGTCAAGGTTTATAGTGACAGATGGGTGGATGGGGAGGTCCCTGTACTAAAGTCGAATGTTACCTTGTGAAATGCTAGGTCTTGAAAGGTGGCTAATTTTATCATTTCTGAGTCCATGCAGTGGAATGCTCCAAAAGTTCAGGATAGTTTTGAAATAACTTTTGCAAATTTTATCCTGGCTATGAAGCTTCCTAGAATAGGTACTGATAACTTTATGGTATGGAATCATTACTCTACTGGTCAATACTCGGTTAAATTTGGTTATGCCTTCCTCCAAAGGCATAATGTGGATAGAGTTATGAGAGATGAGGACGCGGTCTTTTTTAAATCCATTTGGGAAAGCATGATTCTACCTAAATGGAAACACCTCATTTGGGAAATTTGGTATGGGGCTTTGGCTACAAAAAACAACCTCCTTAAGATAGGGATAGATCTGGACCCTTGATGTGTCTTTTGTGGTATGGCCATTGAGAATGAGGAACACATCTTTAGGCTTTCTCCCAAAACTATTTCCTTTTGGATTAATTGTCCTTTGGCAATAAGATCAAATGAAAATGTTATCACCCCTTTCAAAGAGGGGTTTCGTACCCACATCTAGTTCTTATATAACTCGGATCTTGAGAAATTTGCAAAATTTGTTGGTGGCCTTTGGTGTATCTAGAGAACAAGAAATGATGTTGTCTTCAACAATGTATCTGTTAATCCCGCCTTATTCCACATCCATTTTGATGAAGCTAAAGTTTTTTTTTAAGGTTTCTCAAAGGGCAAGTGAAAGTATGACGATTCTCTCTCTCCAAGGAAATTGTGATGTGTCACCTCCGCCAGGATTTTTCTATGCAGAGTTAGGAAAGGTCTCAAGGGCCCCTAACGCCTTCCTAGTCCAAAATGACAGGTCATGGTGCAATACAAACAAAAAGGGAGGTACAGGATGGGCCTTTAGCACGAGGAATGGAACCCCCTGCCCGAGAAGGAGCAAATTAGAGCCTCGTCACCACTTCACACAGAGAGCAACTGTAATACCCCGTATTTTTGACATTATATTAAAAACTTTTATATGCTAAGTTATATTTAAAATTAAATATACATTATATATTAGCATTTTAAATAAAATTATTTTAAGAACGTTTAGTACAATTAAATAATTTAAAAAGTATTTTGGCCTAATTATAATTATGGACCACCACTTATATATTTATTTTATAGTTTTATTAAGAAAATTATTTAATTTTATAAATAAATTATTAATTCCCAAAAAGCCCTTCAAAATATCCCGAGTATCCACTTTTATTCTATAATATTCTAAAAGCTTTTAAAATATTATTCTTAGCAAAAAAATCATTTTAAGATATTTATAAATATTATTTTTAATTTAAAACTGATTATGTTACGAATCGGATATATTTACCAAAAAAAAAATCGATCGTATCTAACGATGGCCAACTGCCATGATTAGTATTTAAAAAAAATTAAAATTATTTTTATATTTATTTTATTTGAATTTAAATGATAGTTTTAGTTAAAAAGATAGTTTTAATTTAAAAATAATAGATTTTCAAAAAAAATTAATAAAAAATTCTAATCTTATCATATCCTTTTTCTATGATTGATATTTCAAAAAAATATATTATTATTATTATAAAATTTTATCTTTTTAACTAATTCTAATTGGTTTGTTTTGAATTAAATGATTTTAACTGGTTAAACTATTTAATAATTAAATTATTTTAAAAACAAAAGATTTTTCTGAAAATTTAGAGGATAATTATCATTTTAAATTTATACTTATATTTTAGTGTTTTTAAATCCTAAAATTTATCCTAATTTCTACTATAAATAGACCCTTAAACCTCATATAATTCTTCACAGAAAAATCATTAAACCATTTATACTTCTCTCAAACTTTCTCCCTCTCTCTCCATCCCTTCGGCCACCTTGCGCCATGAACAACCACCAACCACCATCATCTTGAAGTTTAGTAAGAAGTTGCTAGGAAATACTAGAATTTAAGGTACGTATATGTGTTAAATATTTTTTGTACAATTAAATGTTTTGTTGAATTATATTGTATTAAAATATTTTTATTATTTATTTTGATAAATAAATTATAATTGACATTTTAGCTATGCGCCATTTTAAAAAAAAATATATATGTTTATATATGGTTATTTATTTGAAATTCTGATTTTAAAAAAAGGATGATATACATTTATCTTATTTTATTTAATATGCATCATGTTTCAAAAGGGCCGAAGGACATTTGAGATTTAATAATTTTTAATGAGCTTTAATAATTAAAGCAAGGTATTTGTATTTAAAGGAGTTATAAAAAGAGAGTTATTATTATTATACATTACCGCTTGATTTCATAATCAAGAAAGGTTCATGCTTCAAAGTCCACTTGTTCGCAAATAAAAGAAAACTCCAAGGATAGATATGTGATGGGATAACTAACTTGGGAGGTGTGCATACTTAGGATCAAGGAGGGGATATAAGAAGAGGAAATTGTTTTTATTAAGTGTTTTAATAATTCCATTTGTATTGGATTTATAAAGAAAGATTTAAAGTTTATTAAGAAAGGCAAGTTCGAAATAAAGGATTTTAAAAGTCAAAGTATTTCTTTTAACATGTATATGTACACAATATTTTTACACTGACACATATTTTCCTATTTGTTTTTTGTTCGCCCTACTTATCATTTATGGCGAGAAGGTTTGCAGGAATAAATGTGCATGGGGCATTACATCAAGGGACACATATTAGTTAGGAGTTTTCATAATTTTTCTTATTTCAATTTTTCTATCTTTGGATAATCAAAATCATTTTTTTAATAAATAAATCGAGTTTTTGCTTCCGCTGCAATATAATAATTAGTTAGCACAGCCGAAGCGTGGTAATACGTGGCGGTAATACCCCTAAGTTATTAAAATTACTATTATTATTGTTATGTTAGTAATTTGGGGTGTTACAGAAACTGCCTGTCTTCTTGCAATGAGATGGCTATGAGCTATGGATATCAAGGTTGTGTATCTCCTTACTGATTTCGTACTTCTCGTTAGTATCCTCAGCGGTTAGATCACACCTCCAATTCATATCCTCCACACAATTTCGTCGATAAAAGATGAGGGGAAACAATTTGATATATGTATAATTTTCAAAGTTCGTAGGGATCAGGTAAGATTTGCTCAGAGTCTAACTAATTATAGTAGATGTAATTTTATTTCTTTCCATTTTACTTTGTAATTGTGCTTTTCCTAATGTCAAAAAAAAAAAAAGAAATCCCACATTATGAAAATAAAGACATGCCAGACACATTATGAAAATAAAGACTTGCCAGACATATTCACGGGATCACGTCTTTGCAAAATTATACTACATTGTTAGTTTTCAGTATCGTAAGATATGTTTTATTAAATACAATAAATTTTTTTAATCATGAAATTTAAATTTGTATTTGCAAGTTAAGAAAGGGACCCTTTTTCATATTTTGCCTAGGGCCCTAAAATCTCGGGAACGAGACTGAGTATATACTTCCACTTTAAAAATAATTAATCAAACTGATTCAACTAAAGTATTAATTCAAAACTCAGGTTAAAATATTGAACCAAGCACGGGATGTTGACTAAGGGCCAAGGTATGATCGTACGTTACACCAAAATTAAGTAATTTGTTTGTTTTATTTAATAAAAAGTTAAAAAATTCAAGCGAAGGAAGGTGAGTGGATGTTGGTGAGCCACCACGTTGCCAGCTGGCTGTCGGACACTGCCTCTTTTGGCCCCCCTAAAGATCTCCCACACAATCTTTCGCTCTCCTTTTTTCAGCACGTGACTCACACCCTCCCTCCCTCCCTCCCTCCAATTCAATTTTCTCCGATCATTCCCCTTTCTTCATCAAACCCACACCCAAAATTCACAACAAAACTCCAAAAAAAAAAAAAAAAGAAATAAAGTTTACAATTTTTTTTCTTGATTTAATCAAAATCAAATCTCAAAAAATTTTGACCCAAAAAACTGAAAAACCCTTGTGTTTGTATCTCTCTCTAAAAATTTCCCCTTACCATTTTGCGGCGCCTTTTCTCCTCTTTTTCTTTCTAAAAA
Source organism: Dysphania ambrosioides (assembly GCA_026401315.1). NCBI lineage: Eukaryota > Viridiplantae > Streptophyta > Magnoliopsida > Caryophyllales > Amaranthaceae > Dysphania > Dysphania ambrosioides. Next base: position 10,933,420 of record CM048657.1, read on the forward strand.
GTGTCTGAAATTTTAAAGAATTAATTAATTAGCGGGGTTATTGTTGTTTTGTTGGTCGAATTTGCACATGCCACTCTTGGGATTGTTTGTCTGATTCGTATTCTTGGATCTGTTGGTGAGGTAACTCCCTTCTCCTTTCCATTTTATTGTATTTTTTCGGATTGATTGATCATTTTTTGTCGTTTAATTTGAGTGAATAATTGTGTTATTTTTTATACATTTGGGGATTTTAATGTGATTTGTGAAGTGGGGTTTTGTTATATGTGTTTATTTTTGGTTTTTGAGTGTTTGATTTTGGAATGTAGGTTCTCTTTTGGGTCATTTTAGATTTGTATGTTCTATTTTGTTGGGTGATGATCAAATATTGTATGTTATTGGGATTGCTGTCAGCTCAATTGGGTCTTGCCTAAATTGTGATCATGTTACTAATGATGGTAGCATCGATGGGTTTTTCATGGTTTTCGATTAGTATTGGATTAGATTCTTATTGCCATATGACCCATTCTTCTGCCGGATTAGCTAATGAGAGATATTTGCTTATCGGGACACTCTAAATTGAGAAGGTTTTTTGCTGATGTAAATCAAGATTTTTTGCACCTATTAGGGTTGTTCTGAATTCTGATTAGTAGTGAATTAGATTCTCATTGCTTTGAGACACATTCTGATCTGGATTGCCAAAAGAGGGTTATTCACTTATTCGCGGTCAGAGTACGCGGACTTAAGTAGGTTCCAGTGACGCATATCTGGATTTGTTGCTTGTATTAGCCTATTAGGGTTGTTCTGATTAGTAGTGGATAAAAATTGTGTTGCTTTAAGACACATTTTCGAGCTGGACTGAATATGCTGACTTAAGTAGGGAATCAGGATTTGGTGGTTATATTAAGGTTGTTTTGTTTAGAAGTGGATTGCATTTTTGTCACCTAGAGACCCTTTTTTGGGCTGGATTACACAGTGAGTATCTAGAGCTAATGGTTTGTTTGGATACGTTGGTGTAAGTAGGTTTTGGTGACTTATCAAAATTTGTTGCTAGGTTGATGAGACTGGAATCCATTTTGAAAATTTCATAGGTAGTTTAACATGCTGTAGTCACCGTCTTGCTGAACTTTGTCTTACCTACAGTTTTGGTTGATAATTTGGTGATTCTTTTGAATTCCAAAATCTCAAAGCCTTCACCTATTTGTGCTAGTTTTATTTTGTTACTTGCTGAACTTTGTCTTACTCTTAGTTTCTGTTTGAAGGTTTGGTTGATAATTTAATAATTTTCTGAATTTAGAAATCTTTGAACATAATCGTTGTTTTGTTTCGTTTTCTAAAAGCACAATTATGGGAACCAAAAAAGTTGTTTCCAGTGTTTTTGTTGTCAGTCTTTAAAATAAGCACCATGGTTATATGAATCTATTTCAGTTCATTATACAGCATTTATGATGCTCTGTATGGCTTTTTGAATTATTTAATACAAGAAAAAGGAAACAAGCAGTGATACTGAACAACCCCTTAGGTGTACATTAGTATCATTTCTGGTTGATTTTTTCTTAATTTTGGGACAATCTGATGATTTACCATTCTTTTTGGGATTTCCGAATTTGTTGAGTGTGACAAAATGTTATCAGGTCCACAGTGATTTAACATAGATACAAGTATCGATGCTGTATGTTGGGTTCAGGGTTTTAGATTACATCAGATTATCTGAAGAGGGTAGTGCCAAAAATTTATGTCAGTTAAGTTCACTAGCTGTTTTACTTTGAGTGTTTTATTCAGGAGATCAGGGCATTTATTGCATCCCAGTTCAGTAGCTCTACTAGATGCTAGGTGTTCTCTTTACCTTATTAGGTGTAGGAAACCAAAATTATGTAATAGTTGATTGATGCTAATATCTGAATTGTGCAGGCTGCATGCCTCAAGATCATGGGAAGTAAACTACGAGAAATTAAGCTAATGGTTTGTTGTTTTCATTCCATTTCTGGACGGGAAAGGACTTTTATGGGGTAATACTTGGGAGCGAAATGGTTTTGTGTTCCAAATATTTGACAGCATGGAGGAGACACATAATGATACTGGGCAAGCAGAACAAGGACCTTCTAGTTCTGCCTGGTGGGCTTCAGATTTTGTGGATAACTTTGGATCGGTTTCTTTAACTTCTCAAGAGGACAGGTTGAGTCGCAACGAAGCCATTAGACACCATGAGCAGGATGAGCTGTACTCCCAGACTGCATGTCAGATTCTCTGGAGCACAGGAGTGCTTTCTGAACCTATACCAAATGGCTTTTATTCTGTTGCTCCGGTGATTTTCACTGCTTTCAAATCTTCCCTTTATTTGTTATTGGAATTTTTGTATTCACGAAACTTTAATTGTGCAACTAGGGCAGTTTACAAGAATAGATTATGATGTTTATTGTCAGCACAGTTATGATCCTCCAGTAAAATTATTTCTCTCTTTTTTTTATTTCCTTAATTGATGGTGAGAAAAGAAATGGAAGCTAGACTTTCTAAATTATAAGCATTGCAGTTGTGATGAGACTGAGCCTGGTGATGTTTACTACATTGCAGGATAAGAAACTTAAGGAGATGTTTGATCGTCTTCCTACGCTTGATGAGCTTTCTGCTTTGGAAGCTGACGGTCTCAGGGCTGATATTATTCTTGTTGATGCCCAGAGGGACAAGAAACTTCATATGCTGAAGCAACTTATTACGGCTTTAGTGAAAGGATTAAACTCAAATCCGGCTGCTATAATAAAGAAGATTGCTGGATTGGTAAGTACTCTGTAACAATATTGTCTTCATGTCTTGTCACTCCTATATCGCCTATTTGACCTTTTACTAGATAATGTTACAGTTTCATTTACTTACATGATTCCCAAAATTCATACTCTCACCCTTTGATATTACATGGCAATTTTGCCTCTATACCTGGGTCAACACAGTACAACTTGGATCTGGGTGTGGGATATGTGTCGGATATGTCGCTTTGCACTTCCATACTGAAAACCCTAGATTTGGTAAATAGAGGTTTTCTCCTCTAAATTAATTCCTGAGAAGTTGGGGCTTTTGATCTGGAGTAGATTCATAGGCAGTGGTGGCTAGTTTTCGTCTCTGGCTACTTCTCTGGCAATGGTACGGATGAGAGAGAAAGGTAAGTGAGGACAGGGAAAGGAAAAGGGAAGGGTTGATTACTGTACAGCTGTACAGTGTTTTTTTGGGATTCTAAAACCCAAGTGATTCCACTTGATGAGGTTTTTATTTAGTTTATTTTATAGAAATGCAGATATCTGATGACCTCTAAGACCAGTTGGGAATTTTTTTCCCATGTAATTTAACTATTTAGAAAAAAGAGTTGGCTTCCCCATATGCTGACAGTTATGAAATAAGCGCAATATTTTTTATATCATTATTATTCTTCCTAATATATGTATATGGATTATGTATTGGTTTTTTGAAACTTTTTGGTTGCTGTACTTGTATCTGTGTCCAAATTTAAGACAGTGTCCCCATGTTCAAAATTTTTAGAAAATAATGTATCATAACTTGGATCCGTACCCATTTCGGATACTTGTACCTGTCTCCTTGTAAAAGGTTATAGGAAATATACAAAGCCATAAGCATTATAAAATCTTCTAAAGGAATAATACAGAGGCATCAATGCCTTTAGCACCATTCATTCCATTTCAGATACTTGTACTTGTGTCCTTGTAAAAGGCTATAGGAAATATAAAAGCCATAAGCATTATAAAATCTTCTAAAGGAATAATACAGAGGCATCAATGCCTTTTGCACCATTCATACTATCACATCTTTTAGACCAGCTACCTTCATTATTTTGTAAATTGATGTTTACCACAATTATTTGCTGTGTATCTTACCACTCTGCTGTTTGTTCATTCCATACAACTATAACCTATCGCCATTACTCCCTGTTAGAATTTTCACCTTTGTCCACTCTGGCTATCCCTTCCCTTTAAATTTTGAAGCCGTTAGATGATTGGATGCATCCTTAGAAATTGGGTTTATCATCATCATTGGCATGTACGGAATCATACGGAATCAGTGGTTCCTTATTAAGGATATCCATGATTGATTGTGAGGTTTGGCTGGATGATGGTTCTGGTCATCTAGGCTAAATCACTAAATTTCCCCTAGGACTCTTCCTTAATGGAGTTTAAGGATGGCACTGGAGCTTTAGAGGTGGGTGATGGAAGTGCTAGTTGGTCAACTATGACATAGATAGAGGAAGTGATGAAAATATGCTCCATCAGCTAATCAATGTACTTTTTATTATCTGAAATTGCTCTAGATGAGAATATGCCCTCCTGGTTAGTCAACATGAATCATTTGTACACTTTTGAAGTTTTACTTCCATAGTTTCATTTGCCTACACCTCTGCTACTGTGTGATTGTATTTCTGTGTATGCCCTTCTGCTTCAGAAATGGATGGGAAACTGAAACCATAGAGTCTCAACAATGGAAATAGGAGTACATTTTGTTTGATTATACAAAGTGCATCTTGACATTGTACAGCAGTCATTTGACCCATTAACAGTTAGCTGTATTCATGTCCTAATATGTTATCTCACCTGTTAGCACTGTTGATGATTGTTGCTGTGGTAAAAAAAGATTGAGGTCCAAACCCATTTCTTGAGGTTTTGGGAACATTTGGTCAAGTTGTCTGCTACTTTGAATCTTTCTAATATTGATTTTGCATAAGTTTTGAAGGAGCCTTTTCGGTTTACAAGGCTTTGGTAGATGAGAAGGATACAATTTTCTGATAGGGGCTTTGTTTGACTTATATTTTTAGCTTGGAAGGTTTTGTATTGTTACCCTTTTGTTGTTTGAGTTACTTTCAGATGACTCCATGCTGAATGCAGACATTTTTTTCAGCATGGAAATTGGTGCATACACTTGATTAGATGTATCGTAGAAGTGACAGAGATCATGGAGGACTTTATGAGTTTAAGTTTTGTCGCAGTATGAAACTAGAAGGAGATACATTGACTATGTGCATACTTGTTTCTCTCCAAAGCACCATATTAATATTTATGTATTCTTATTAGCTCTGTTACTATGAACTTCGCTTGTTTGTGCCTCATTTGTACTGGTTCATAAATTTTGCTCCTCATTTAATTGGTATTTAATTTATGTTATTAAGGCCCTGGTAACATGATGCAAATTACTTTTTGGGTCCTTTATCTAGTTTACTCTTTTGATTTACATATTCATAGTTATAAATTAATAATGCTACTGCCATTTGTGATAGTGTATTGTTTTATTTTGACATTTTGCTTTTGGCCAGGAGTTGTGTTTTTCTGGCTCTCTATTATTGCCTTTTGTTTTAATTTTTTGTTTTTGCCCCTCTATAAAATTTACGTACATTTTCTTCCTGTTGTTACTCTCTGACAGGTTTCTGATCTTTATAAACGTCCTAATTTGGAATCTAGTCCTGTGAAATCTCTTCTAGAGGAATCTATGGGCCGTGGCATACAGTTGATCGGACAAATTAAAAATGGTTCGTGTCGTCCCCGTGCAATCTTGTTTAAAGTTCTGGCAGATGCTGTAGGTCTAGAGAGTAAACTTATGGTGGTATGATGCCCTCATCTTGAGACTGGTTATATTCTTCTCACAGTGTCATCCTGAACTCATGATTAATGTAGTCTTTGTTTCCATTTTTTCTTTCATCCAGGGATTGCCCAATGATGAAAGAATTGAGTGCACAGATTCATATAAGCATATGTCTGTGGTAGTAATTTTGAATTCAGTGGAACTTCTGGTTGATCTCATGAGGTTTCCTGGTCAACTGATACCTCGATCCACTAGAGCGATATTTTTAACCCATATCTCTGCAGCAGGGGAGAGTGACTCTGCTGAAAATGATTCTTGTGATTCTCCACTAGAGCCAAACAGTCCAATGTGTGGATTTTCCGAAAGAGTTGATCCAGACAGGTTAGTTGGAGCATGATTGCAATGCTTTAATACAAGTTTAAGATAATCTTCAATGCTTCTGTCATTGAAGAATTTTGCATTGATATTGCGTCTATAATTGTTTTATATTATGACTATTTGTTGCATTTATAGTGTTTTATGACTGTTTACATAGTATTTAGATTTCTTTTTAGAAACTATTGTTTCCCAAATACTATTTAGTTTCTCGTTCTTAGCATATCCGTTTGTGATTTGAAAGAGAAATCTAGATATTAATGTTCCTGAGGGTCTTTCTGTTTTTCGATGAGTTTTGGATTTAATTAAATGATGCATGAGAAATTTGATGGTAGGGTTATTCTGAGGTTAGATAAAATTCAGCATTTGAAGGGTTTGTTATGTGACAATTACGATCGATTTAAATCTGTGATAGGTAATTTCTTCCTTCACTTGGATTTGTGGACATGTCCTCTTATTAAATACATCTGTGTTAAAGACTGTTAACTGCCAAGTAGTACCTGAAACAGAGAAAAATCAATTGGAAGGATAAAAATGTATGTCAACCTGGGTTGTGAGAGTCTGCTTAGAAGAATTAACTGTATAATCAATAGGAGACTGGGGAGGTTAAGTTCCTGGAGAAGTTGTGATGGTTAGCATTGCATGGTGCATTGTGTTTACAAATTTTATGGTACGCTTCTAATTAAACTGATAAAATTGGTCACTATGCAATTACTTAGTAAGCTCATAGATAATAACCCTAAAGAAACTTCTGTAACTAGCAAAATGTTAAGCTTTTGGGTGTTTCCTAGCATAGTATTCTGATATCTTGCCTATATAATAGTTAAAGTATTCCATGAAAGTTTGTCACTTTATGTAATTGCAAGTTTTAAAATGACTGAAGTTTCAACAAAAGTAAGCATACTCTAGGTTTTGCTTTTTGCTCCTTTCATTGTATATTCCATAAAGATCACTGTTCTATTTCATCGACATGTAGATTTAATTTCTAGATGCATTTTGTTAATGCTCTAATCATCTTTTTTTTGCTTCAGTGCAGAGAAAGATGATGCAGGTCAATTTGCAAGGAGGTTTGATATAATTGCATCTGGTCCTTCATTGCAGAATAGAATGCTTAGATCTGCCACTCTTGATAGGAGAATGAGGTATTTGAGTCCTTTTCACTTGTGTAATATTGTGCCATGGTCTTGAAATTCTCCTTTTTTTCTCGAGGGAGGGGGGGGGGGGGGGGGGGGGGGGGGGGGAGGGGGGGGGAATGGAGGCCTCAGAATGGATTAATTATACCATTTGATGATTGTCTTCTTCTATGTCAATATCTGCCTTTTCAGTGCTCACGTTGAGCTGATTTTTTAACGTTCCTCAGTTTATCACATAGTGAACCGAACATTGCGACTACATTTTGGAGGCGGAGTCGGAGGAAGGTCATTGCTGAACAGCGGACTGCTAGTTCAAGGTGTTCCTTGGTTCCACTTCCATCTTCAAGTGATGTGGATTGTATTTTCTACTGATATATTTGTTGAAAATGCGCCATATGCACCCTAATTCTGCTGTATTTATTCATTAGGTTCGAAATCAACTACTGGATCTGATTTGTTGAATTTTAAGCTACTTGGCATCCTAGTTGACATCTACCAAGTACCAAGAAAGAGTACAGTTGTTTTGTATAGAGATGTGATTGTTATATGTAGTGTAATTGAAGTTTATTGGCACTTGGTTATGTGTTTGATGGTTAATGACAGACATTAATGTTGTTCTAGCAATGAAGTGTAACTGATTGTAATGTCAAAAAGCGATAGTTGTATGCCAGGATACCATGATTGCATCATATTGTATGCCTGTTGATTATCTTGTATTTTAAAATACTGTAGTACGAGTTATTGGCATCCTTAACTAGTACATTCACAAAGTGACATGATATTTTAAGTCTATGCCATTCGTCATGTGATTTGAAAAAGACTCTATTTCTGCCTGCCTACTGAGGAGCATAGTTGTACTGATGAAACTAGATGTTGGTCACATTATTTGCTGATGCCAATTGTTTGGATGTGTTATAATATGTTTGTTCTCTCTGGTTCTTGTGTATACTGATGTCTAGGTTATGCCTATAGAGTTTTTTTTCTCATACCAGTTTTGTGGTCCACATAATGTGATTATTGAGGAAAGTTAGCTTTCCTATCCTCTCATCTATTGCTGGCTAATCAATATAAAGTCGGGCCAGTTTCTCAGGTTCCTTGAAAAGAAAATTCATAATTCTCTGATTTCATGCATCATTTCCCTTTGCCGCATCAAAACTGCAAGCCATGGGCAAACCTGTGTTTGTACTTAGGTTCTATATTTTTCCTTACTGTGAAGAACTGGCTCTGATTAGGCCTAACGTCTAGAGACCAAGTATATGAAGGTTGGGGCAATATTTTTGTGGATCTTTGGCTGAGTATGACTGGGCCATTTATCATCTCAGCTGATGAAATTTTCTTCATATCCTATCGTGACAATTTAATAATTATTTGCCAACTCTATGCTACCTAATCCTGGTGCTGCTCTCGGTTGCTTTTTTCTTTACTGTGGTTGCTTATAATTATAATTTATACTTGAAATTATTATTATTTTTCTTCCCTAAGTGATTAAATGTACCAGTAGTGAGAGTACAGAATCGATTTAATTTTGATTTTCAGTTTCATGTTATTTCCTGGAAGTGATTGTGTAAATTTTAGTTAGAGTCCTATGTGAAAATGCAACTATAGGCTTATACTAATAACATGGTAAATAATTCATGGCTGTTTTGTATTCTTTTGCTGTAAAAGTGGTAATGCTGAATGCCATGGTATATAATTCATGGCTAATTTGTAACCTTTTGTTGTAAAAGTTTACTAAGGCTGATTTATAGTTTGAAAAGCCAAAATTACGTTTACCTTTGTTTGGCCAATGAATATCTTTCAGCAATCATTGTGGACAATGGTTTCTAGTTTTGCTTATTTGTATTTTTTATGGTCGCAGTCCTGAGCATCCTTCACTTCGTGCTCGTGGTCGGTCCATGCTTGGTGGTGATAGAAAATCCTTGAGAGACTTTGCTGATGATGCTGGTTCATCAAGGTCTGTAACTTCTAAAATTTGAGATATATAGTAAGTCAGAAGTTGAGTTGGTTGAGTTCAATTCTGATCTTTTTGGGACAGCCATTCTAACAATAGCATACTTTAGCTAGGAAAGACTTCTTTGTATTCCCTTTAATTGAGATGATTAATTTCTTCATCTAGGAATAAACCTTGGGATGATAAACAATCGATTTGTTTCCCTTTTTTTTCCCATCGGAGCAGAAGTACGAGGCCATTGTTTGTCATCTTATTTTACATGTTTCTAAATTTCCAAACTTTGTTTCTGGTCTAAGGTCATTTATAGTGGCTTCTATTTTAGGATGAATGGTCATTGTAATCAGTGTCATAATGGGTTTATTTATTTATTTTTTTCAAAACCTCTGTGATGATTGTTTTGTTGGTTTTAGTTTCATGCAAGCAAGTTCTTTATTTTTTCGCCTTTTGGTTTGGGTGTACAGAGAGTTGGTGTACTAACATCTGAAGCTTTTTTTCATAACTTCTGCGATGGACAAACATTTTGTTGGTTTTAGTTTCATGCAAGCAAGCTATTTATTTTTTCTGCCTTTTTGTTTGGTGTACAGATCAGTTGGTCTCCCAACATCAGAAGCTCGTAGATTACGGCGAAGGAGTATCAGCATCACCCCAGAAATCGGTGATGACATAGTGAGGTTTGTATTTATCATTGTTGTTTCCTGTGGCCAACATTATCAAGTTGTTCATTAACTCTAAGGTAAAAGTTTGACAGTTACTGTTTGTGATGGATGCATGCTGAGCATCTCTTGCCAGAAATGCATTTGCTTCGTCATATTCTATTTGTCTGAGCTGGTCACCAATTTTAGAAGATACCTTTTTGCCATTATGCAATGCTAAACTGATTAGAGTCTAAGCCTAACATATTTTGCATTCTGTTTCATTACTTAAGCAATTATGTTGTGTGTTTCTTTGTGAGCAGGGCTCAACAAAGAGCAATGCTAGACTTCTAAAGATTTGAATTTATTTGCTTTATCAGTGTTGCTGGAATGGTTCACATACTTATGTACAATTGCCCTGATTTTTTAGAGCTGTGCGAGCAATGAATGAGACTTTGAAGCAGAATCGTCTTTTGAGAGAGCAGGGTGAGGTTACGTCTCTTCCCACTTCGCCCAGCGGTTTAAACAGTGGCGCCAATCCCAATGCAAATGTATGTAGGTCTTGCTTTGTGGTTGACTGTATATATGTTTTTCTCTTGGAAATAACTCTTTGATATACAGTTTCCTCTTTGAGTTAAGCATTTGCTTGTATTTTGATATAGAAAGCATATGTTTGTTCATTTGTTGATATTTTCTTGAGTTGACTAGTGATTCTTGTTGGATCCTGACTAGCGATGCCCCATCTTATAAGATGTTGTTGCCAACATTCTGTTTAGACTTCTATCTACTTTTTTTCCTTTCCTTTGGTAACACGGGGATGGAACATGAGATGTGTACGAAGAGATCATATTAATATAGATGAAGAATTTAGACGACTGTTTAGATGTTATATCGATTATCTGATATACCATGGCTAACTGGTTTGTCCTTGCTGAATTCATTAGATTATTGCAAATTTTGTCAGTGTTACTGACCAATAATCCATCCGTCCACATTCAGGCTTCTGATTTCCATCTTGGGAGTCGAGATGAAATATCTGGGGCCAGATCTTCTTTATATGCTTTGCATGGGGAAAAAAGTTCTCAAAAGGCTATATCATTGCCTTCATCACCTCATCAATATAGATGTCGAACTCCCGAGAGGAATATGACATCTGGACAGGATCCAAGTGATGAAATGGTGTCAACATGGAATAAAATTTTGGAAGCACGCATGTATCGTGACAAGTCCCTGCTTCCTTATGAAGAATGGAATATTGATTTTTCTGAATTGACTGTTGGAACTCGTGTTGGAATCGGTAAGGTTCTTTCTATTGCATTTCTATTGAATAATGGAATCTGGAGCCCTGGATGTATCAGGAACTCCTGATGTGACTCTAAAAATTTGACAAATATCAGTGATTCAGGTGTTCATTCACTACATTGCTAGACTTTGTTGTCTATATCTATAGTATTAGCTAAAGAACCATAACATATAGATTGAAATTTATGTGCTAAACCATAACATATGCCATTGTGCAATTAGAAAAGAAAATTAAAGGTTCAGTATATGTTTGTTTCACTTATTATGGTGGACCACATGTGACTTTCAGAAGGCTCTCCATTAGACACCATATCCACCTGGTGTGTGGGTTTACCTTGAAGCCGTTTGTATTCAGTGACCATCTGGTCTGATTTTTGGTTTATAAATGGATTTTGTTGATCCAATTGTAAAAGTGTAATACTGTGATGTTGGGATGTTTATAAAATATATGTTGTAATTTTGGTTTATATTGTGCAATCAGCCAATGGAAGTATCTTTTCGTTTTCAACTTGTCAGGTTCTGAGACTTGGTGCGCATTGTTTCTTTATTTAAGTTCCGCATCATATTGACTCTTGACTAAATAGATGTGTAATCTAATTGAAATGTACCGCTAGGAAGTAAGGAAGCAGATATGTTGATGTACCATAACATGGTTTTCCTTTGTAACAAGCTTGTTTGAGATTTCCTTCTATGGCCAAATTCAACCATAACTAAATGTTTTGGTGTTTATAAGCCACATATGGCTGTTGATCTGAAGTGAGTTTCAATACCATAGATGATTAATTGATGTTTTTTAAGATATCCTTTCATTGACTTTTTAGATCCTAGAAAGATTTGGATGGCTTTCACATGATATCTTCTTGTGCTTTGGTAATCTTGATATGCCTAATGTGAACTAGTTTAAATGCGTTGCATCCATCAGTTTAGGTGGATTTCTGAGAATGGTGCATGCATGTAAAAATGTACTTATGTCTTGAATTAGTTTTAACTTTGTTCCTATTTATCACTATTAAGGATATGACTTGGTTTACTTAATTACTCTTTAGAAGTCGTGTCATTAGAGATGGTTTGGGCATGTAATACACTGATAAACACCTGTAAGGTAGAGGGTTGGGGTAATGGATATCTCAAGCACGATCGAAGCAGACCAAAGATGACTTGGATGAAGGGAGTTAAAAAAGACATAAATAAAATGGGTTTACAAGATGTGGCAGACAATTGTAGGGAATGGAGGAGCTTTTCTGTGAATGATCACATGAAATAGACTCTCGGTTCATTTAGCCATCTCCATCTTTTTGGGATTAAGGTTTAGTTTTGTTGTTGTAGTTGTGCCGTTATAGAAAATCTTCATAACCATCACTTTTGAAGGAAAGGTGTCAACTCTTTCAATACATTTTAAAATATTATTATGTGCATATCTAATTTGGACGAAGGACATACTTTTAACAGATGTTTTGCAACATTTTTATTTATGAATCTGTTGTTTTTGTAACTGTGTAAACCCTTCTCAAATTCAAGGATTCTTTGGGGAGGTTTTTCGAGGAATCTGGAATGGGACGGATGTTGCAATCAAAGTGTTTCTTGAGCAGGATCTGACTTCTGAAAACATGGAGGACTTCTGCAATGAAATAGCCATTCTTAGGTATCTTTCTTTTACCTTTAATTTTTCCCGAGTTTTATCAGTCATGACCTGTTCTGCGTGAAATCTGACACCAGTTTTCTTGTGTTGCTTCCAGCCGTCTTCGACACCCAAATGGTAATCTTTGCAATTTTTTCATAAAGCTAAATGTAGCGCAATCCTCTCTCTGACACTTCCTCAATAAGAGATGTGTTAGACAGAGGATGGATCATGTATAATCTAGACTGTCTTATGAAAGGAGTGATCCTGAGAATGTGACTGCTTTTAAATTGGGGAAGTTTACATCTCTATTTTAAGCTCTTTATATAAACAATATTGTACCACTGAATAATGTAGCTGTGAACTTCATAATTGGTTAGATTGCAATATGCTCATTTACCTGTTGGGCATTTTCCGCAGTTATTTTGTTCCTTGGTGCCTGCACAAGACCACCACGCTTGTCAATGGTCACAGAATACATGGAAATGGGTTCTTTATATTATTTAATACACTTGAGTGGTCAGAAGAAGAAGCTTAGCTGGAGAAGGAAATTGAAAATGCTACGTGATATATGCAGGTTTGGTTGGTTATGCTATTTTTTTATATATAAAATATTCTCTTCCTTGGACAAAGGATAATTTGGCAGTGTGTTTGCCTTAATTTGTTTTTTTTTTTCTCTCCAATTGAAGCCTTATTTATTGTGTTACCAATATAAAGACCTGTAATTGATTTTACTTAGTATTTTATATGTAAGAAGACTAAGAACTATGCTAGTCATACAGGGTATGTTTAACGATGATAGTAGTTCATAGGATGCATTATAAACAGTGTTATTCAGGAAAAATAGTAGGTTATGTGTTCGTATTGGATAACACCCATCTAACATTTGCATTTACAGTAGGATCAAGATGTATCTTAATCTAGGTAATGATACATTATTATTGGATTACCTTCATTTTTAAGTTTGTTGAATCTTATGAATGTGAACTAACTCTAATTTCCATGTGCCACTAGAGGGTTGATGTGCATACACAGAATGAAGATTGTTCACCGTGATCTGAAGAGCGCTAACTGTCTTGTTAACAAGCATTGGACAGTGAAGATATGTGATTTTGGATTGTCAAGGATAATGACAGACTCGTCCATTGGAAACTCTTCTTCTGCAGGAACTCCTGAATGGATGGCTCCTGAACTCATTCGCAATGAGCCCTTCACAGAGAAGTGTGATATTTTTAGCCTTGGTGTCATCATGTGGGAGCTCTGCACTCTGAGCAGGCCATGGGAAGGTGTACCACCGGAAAGGGTATATGCCTTTCTATAAGATTGCTTGTTGTACCTGAAGAACTTAGAATTTTGCTAGATATGTTTGGTTGGTACCTGAACCAGACTCTATTTTGCAGGTGGTTTATGCTGTTGCAAATGAGGGGTCACGTTTAGAAGTTCCTGAAGGACCTCTTGGCCGGCTTATTGCAGGTACACTTTTGAATATTGTTACCCTTTCCTTCTATTATTGAGATTTCATTGATTGGTCAACTAGTTACATGAAGTTACATGACGTGAAGTGAGTTATATAGTTCTTTCTCTGTCTCTATCTTGCCACACTATTAGCTTGGTTGATGTACAATAAAAAAATGTTGAGTTGGTTGAATAGGACTATGATACCATTAAATATAATGCTAGTATCTAATTGAAAAAGACTTTAGGAAACAGCAGAAGTGACCATTGGAATTCTGACAAGGAAGATCTCATGTATGCTATTTAATGTGTAACCTTGTCGGTTTAGGTATTAACCAATGATTCACATTCTGTAGTCCAAAAGTATTTAAAATCATTTGAAACCGGAAAAAAATTGAGATATATGGTTAATGATAATAGGGTAAGATTTCTTGTTGGACTTGTCTGTTTGGGATTTTATGCAATGTCTGAACAAACCAACCCTAAAAAGATTACCCCTGAAAAGATTATTGTCATTGAACTGGAGTTGCCAGAAGTAAAATCAAATACCAACTCAACTTGATGAGTTGGTATATTTAATGTATTGCGTTTCTTCATTTTAATAAAGATTGTTTTGTTTATCCGATTTTTATTGCAGATTGCTGGGCAGAACCACATGAAAGGCCAAACTGCAAGGAGATACTTTCACGCTTGCTTGACTGCGAATATGCACTATGCTAGTTCATGTTCTTGTGTAGCGAGAAAATGTTGATAGAGAACTGGGGGTATTCCGGTGTTATCATCATTATGATGTTTCGTTTCCGGCTCTCGTTGTTGTAAACTCAGTCATTAGATGATTTTTCGGATTTTGAAATGAAAAAGAAGAGAGTTATTACAGCTTAAATTGCAAAGAGACTACAATTTGGAGAATCTCATGTTGGCCATAATGCAATGAATTACGTACGTAAAAGAGTTGCAGACACAAGGCATTATCATTCATCTCACAAAAAAAATGAGAAAGAACCCCGATTAGTTACATGAATCTAATCTACAAATGATTTTGTCAACAAATGAGTGAGACGTGAAAATATGTAAGGCATCAATTTGTAAAGATGTACACAGCTACACAAACAGTTTACAGTGATCCTTTGACACTTGAATTGCCTTCAGCAGAACTCAATCAGGAATTTGACGAGCATTGAGCTTGTTCTCAAAGCGAGAGCATGAGTCCACTCTCATTTCGGTGCTCATATCGTTCTCAGGCGCAGGGTAGTAATCCAATCTCAGCTGCACATCTCTGAGGTTGGGAATTCTGATAAAAAACATCATGAAGTGCTCATGAGCAGTCCCATGTATGAAGAGCTTCCTTAATGTATCACATTGTTGAAGAAGCGCAGCAGCTGGAAGTGAGAGACTCCTTTGATTGACTTCCCTGTCCTGCGGAGGCCAATAATCAAGTTCATTCAGCCTCAAGTTCCTGACACCATTCAAGAACCACCTCTCCCATAGGCTGAGGTCCATATGCCCTGATGGAGCAGTCAACGCATACCCTATCGTATCCCCACAATCTAGCTTCATCTTCGACAGCATAGGGTATTGCCCAAGCGAGGCGATTCCGAAACTACCCTGTGAGGGTCTTGGCCTTTCTCGGCAATCTCCCTCCACCTTAATATGAATCTCTCTCAAATTTGGGCAATCTTCTAGACCCGCATCAGGTAACGGTGTCAAGAGCTCTCCAACACGGATACTGATTGAGAGAAATTCTAGGTGTTCCCATGTCTTCAATGGATATCCATTGCTAGTGCTACCTTGTTTCATGTTGCCATTCATCATGAACCAGCTCTCATCATCCAAAGAAACCTTACTCCTCTTTCTCACTCTAATACTCTCTTCCTCGATTCCCTCTTCATTTTCGCTTTCCATTCCATTCAAATCAACATAACCGACGACAGCTGAATCGTCCTCGTACTCGGGCTTCTCACCATCCCAAACACAATCAATGTGAAGGCTCCTAATCCTATCCCTTGTAGGCTCCACTGCCATCAACGACGCAGAGGCATCAAGGTACTTACAGCCTGATACCTTCACCTCAACTAGAGTCCTCCTCAGCAAGCACACCATCGTCCTTAACCCCCTCACCGTTATCCTCCTACATCCGTACACCTCAAACTTGGCAAGCTTAGAGCAACCCCTGCCTATAGCAATCAACCCAAAGTCCGTCAAATCAGCACAATTCTTAATTGTCAATGACTCAAGCCACTGACAAAATGCAATCCCATCTAAATGAGACTCAATCGCCTTGCAAACCCCGTGAAAACACCCCAACTCAAGCGACCTCAAATTCGGACAACTCGAAGCCAACGCCTCCAAACACACCCAACTCCCCCTCACATTCTGCCACAAATCCAACACCAACTCTTCAATCAGCTTCAACCCAGAGAAAAACATAACAAGACTCTGAAGACTAAACCCGGCATCCTCACAACTAAACCCGTCTTCATCAAAATCTCGGTCATTCTGCGCAATATCAGTTAGATGAAGCACCCTTAAGCCGGGACAATTCGTTGAAATCGCGGTAATCGCATCGTCCCCAACAAACCCGATATACCTAGGATCAAACACACACCCAACTTTGAATTCCCTCAAGTTAGGGCACGCTCTAGTAATATCAATTATCTCATGCGACTTAAACCCTTCTGATAGTGAGAAGTTCAGGAGATTGAGTTGAATCAAGTTGCGACCGATACTCGGGTGCGCTTCGAGAGCTGGGGTTAGATCCTCTGTCCAGTAGTAAAAGCAGGACAAGTCGATTGATGTGAGATGGATACAATTGTCAAAGAGAGGCAAGAAGTCGGACCCGGGGAGGGTTTGGTTGGGGCGCCGGTGCCACCTCACGAGCTTGACGTGGGTGAGGGAAGGGAAGAAGGGAGAGAGGAGAGAGAGACTGGAGGAGGAGCGAGAGTAGAGGGAGAGGGAGGTGACGGAGGGGAAGGCGAGGCGGAGGCGGTGGGCGAGGAGGAAGGAGGGGTCTTCGAGGTTGAGGTGGGAGATGGAGGAGGAGAGAGAGAGGCCGTAAGGAGAGAGGAAGGAGAGGTCGAGGTGGGTGATGTGAGGGAAGCAAGTGGGGAGGTGGAAGAGGAGGTCGCGGATGTTGCCGCGTAAGGTGAGGTGCGTGCGGGTGAGGCGTTCTAGGATGCGCCACTTGCGGCAGACGAGGGAGGCGGAGTTGCGTGCGCGGGTATGGGTGTGGGTTAGGAGGGAAATAATGTTGGTGAGGAGGGCATCGGGGAGGTCGTGGATGGTGGTGGACATGGCTGGGTGGGCATGGAGAGGGGATGGGGAGAACGGGGAGGAGAACTGTGAGGTGTGGGGTTTCGATTTGGATTTGGTAAAATGGGTTACAGTCTGCAGAGAGTGATAACTGATGAACAAATCCACGTGATTGAAATTAGTAAGGTTGGGGTCTTGCGGAGGTATGGGGTTGGCTTTATGTGTTACTACTTACTAGGGATAATAATGGATATTGGATCCGATCCGGATCCGTGGATCTATATCCGTTTTTGCGGATATGGGTTTTCAAAATTTAGACTCGACGAATCTGGGTCGGATTCGAGTCCTATGACTGAAAAACGGATCCGGTTACTAGTCCAACCATAATACCTGGATCCGGCTCCGTTTACCCGTTTTTTTTATAAAAAAAAATTTGTTATTCTATATAAGGTCCAAATTCAAACCCTAAATTCTAACTTTATCTCGACGACACTCTCATTTGTCTGGTACTCTGGTTGTCTATTTCACAATCTCACATTTCACTAGTCTCCAGTTCTCCACTCTCACGGTCTCACCTCAGCGCCACAACCAGGAACACCGAACATTGTCTTTGCTGCTGTTCTCGCTTCTCCACAACCTAGTCCGTGGGTTCCTGGGCCATTTGATTTTATTCATTTGTACTTTGTTGTTTTGTAATATTTGATTAGTTATATGAATTGTAGTCAAGTATTGAACTTATATTGTTCGTTGGACTGTTGTAGAAGATGCAAAATGTAGATTTATAAATTTGAAATTTATTATTGTCGCAAAAAAATATGCAAAATATGTAGGATCCTTTTTAGACCCGTTTTGGACCCGGATCCGTTGGATCTGGATCCTTACTTTTCATACCCGACGGATCTAGATCTAGATCCATCCTTGAAAAACGGATTTGGAATTGGATCCATAAGAACCCGGTCCAGATATGGTCTGTTGCCATCCCTATGTGTTATAGAGGCAGTTCACACTCCACTAGTGCCTCCGTCTCACATCTCTTTAGCTTTAAGGACCCAGCAGCATCTGGAGTCTATTCTAGAAGGAAATAGCAATACCTATCCTTAGCTTGCACATCACTCATAAGTAGGGGTTATACGGTTCGTTCGGTTTTCGGTTATTAACGAGTCGTCTTTAGCGGAAAAGTTATCGGGTCGGTTCAATTTGGTTTTTTTTATTGCGGTTTCTATTCGGTTTGGGTCCTGATCGAGTCGAGTTGTAATCCGTTCGGGTCATTATTGGTTCGGGTTATAATCAGTCGGTTTAAAAATGGGTTGTGCCGGTTTAAAGTTGTTTTCGGGTCAAAACAATTCAAGTACTAGCAGTTCGGGTTGTAATCGGTTTGAGTCATAATTAGTTCGGGTCATAATCGGTTCGGGTCATGATCGGTTCGGGTATTATTTGGGGTCGGGTTGATATCGCTCGACTTGAAAATGAGTTTTGGTTCGAAAAAATTGGTAAAATTACTTCAGATCATAATCGATTTAGATTGAAATAGGTCGGTTTGAGAATATATCAGGTGTAAATGTGTTTCCAAAGTATATAAGAGTAGCGAGTAAGACTTATGCGCTAAGATACACTCCAAGTGGAACTCTTTATGAATTACAAAATTAGTAAATTATACATTACTCATATAGTCGTATGACTCGTGTGAGACATATCATATTGAAAGCTTATAGAATAATCTAGAATAAAACTGGATACTTTGGATATTTTTGGGATATTTTAGAGGGTTTTTTGGGAATTTTAATGGAATAATTGAGGAATTAAATATTTATTTATAAAATTAAATAAATTTCTTAATAAATTTATAAAATAAATATATAAATGAAGTTCCATAATTATGATTGGTGCCAAAATAGTTTTTAAATTATTTATTTTGTACTAAATTATTCTTAATACAATGTCTAAGATATGTGGTATTACAGTCTACCCCCCTTAAAAGAAGTTTTGTCCGCAAAAATTTGAAAATATTTTAAAGAAACTTTTGAATGCAATACATGTGACATATGAAGTTAATTCGTGTAACTAATATAATTGACTCTTGCATGTCCTGAAAATAGCAAAGTGCGAAACTCTATCGCATTCTACCCCCTTAAAAGAAAGTCACGTCCCCGTGACTTGACTACTAACCTTAGAAAATAAGTATGGATATTTTTTTATTCATTTCATCTTCTACCTTCCAAGTTGCCTTTTCGGTCTCATGATTTGACCATAGCACTTTCACTATTTTTACATCTCTGTTTCTGGTGCTTCTTACCTTCCTATCCAAGATTCGAACTGATATTTCTTCATAAGTCAAATTTTCGTCCATTTCTATTGATTCAGGACGTAACACAAGACTTGCATCCGATACATATTTCTTCAATTGAGATAT
Organism: Dysphania ambrosioides; assembly: GCA_026401315.1. Classification (NCBI taxonomy): domain Eukaryota; kingdom Viridiplantae; phylum Streptophyta; class Magnoliopsida; order Caryophyllales; family Amaranthaceae; genus Dysphania; species Dysphania ambrosioides. The sequence continues at coordinate 10,953,095 of CM048657.1, forward strand.
ATGAAATACGTTGTGTACTTTCTCTAGTTCATTAGGCAGTTCCAACTCACAAGCCACTTTGCCCACTCTTTTGAACACCTCATAGGGTCCAATGTACTTCAGACTCAATTTTCCCTTTTTCCCAAACCTCATCACTCCTTTCATGGGAGAAACTTTTAATAAAACCTTTTTTTCCAACTTCATATTCGTCATCTCGCCTCTTGTAGTCTGCGTAGCTCTTTTGACGGTCTTGTGCTGCTTTGATCTTTTCGTGGATCATATTCACGTGTTTAATAGTTTCTTGGATCATTTCTGGTCCAAGTACTACAGTTTCACTTATATCATTCTAACACACCGGACTCCTACACTTTCTTCCATAAAGTGCCTCAAAAGGTGCCATTCTAATACTAGCATGATAACTGTTATTATAAGAAAGCTCGATTAGTTCTAAGTAATCCTCCCATAACCCTTGATACTCCATCACTCATGCCCTTAACATATCTTCCAAGGTTTGAATGGTTCTTTCAGTCTGACCGTCAGTAGCAGGGTGGATGCTATGCTCATAAGTAACTTCGTTCCCATTGCTTTCTCCAAACTCTTCCAAAAATTGGATAAAAACCTCGAATCACTGTCCGACACAATATCCTTAGGCACCCTATGATACTTCACCATGAATTTCACATAAGCTTTTCCTAATTGGTTCATCAACCAAGTACTCTTCATGGGTATAAAAACGACAGTCTTAGTGAGTTTATCTACAACCACCCAAATGGTATCATTACCGGCCCTTGTTCTAGGTAGAACTCATACTAAATCCATAGAGATAGAATCCCATTTCCAACTAGGAATTTCCAATGGTTGAATCTTACCCTGTGGACGCTTATGCTCAATCTTTACCTTCTGAAAAGTAAGGCACCTAGCAACAAACTCGGCAACTTCCTTCTTCATATTGGGCCACCAAAATGTCTTCTTCATGTCTTTGTACAACTTATCTCCTCCAGGATGCATATAGTAAGGTGAACTGTGAGCTTCTTCCATCAATCTATTCTTTAATTCTCCTTTATTATATGGAACACACCATCTTCCTTTAAACCTAATACTACAATCATCAGCAATCGTAAAGTTTAGGGTATGTCCTTCTTGGATTTTCTTTTTGATGTTTTCTAATTTTTCATCTTTCAGTTGGCTTTCCCGAATCTCATCATAAATGGATGGATGGATTTCCATGGAATTAATACATTCTTGTACTCCCCCTTGTTCCACTATCTTTAAGTTCATTTTCTAGAATTCTATAAATAACTGATCAGGCAAAATTATTGCATTCACTGAATGGTTTGACTTCCTACTTAATGTATCTGCCACCACATTGGCTTTTCCTTCGTGATATTGAATCTCCAAATCATAATCTTTGATAAGCTCCAACAATTTCCTTTGCCTCATGTTTAACTCCTTTTGGGTGAAAATATACTTTAAACTCTTATGATCCGTATAGATCTTACAAGTTACTCCGTAAAGGTAATGTCTCCAAATCTTTAAGGCAAAAACTATCGCTGCTAGCTCCAAATCATGAGTCGGGTAGTAAACCTCATATGGTTTCAGTTGCCTAGAGGAATAGGCTATAACCCTTCTGTTTTACATCAATACACAACCTAACCCAAACTTGGATGCGTCACTATATACCTTATATTGATCACTTCCATCTGGTAAGGCTAAGACTGGTGCCGATGTTAACTTATCCTTTAAAGTTTGAAATGCCTCTTCACACTCCAGAGTCCAGATAAACCTACACTCCTTTTTCATAAGGCTGGTCATGGGTCTAGATATCTTTGAAAAGTCTTTCACAAATCGCCGATAATAGCCTGCTAATCCCAAGAAACTTCGAATATCAGATACACTCTTCGGTGTTGGCCATTCACTTACTGCTTGAATCTTTACTAGATCCATAGGTACGTCTTCCTTAGATATCACATGTCCCAAAAAGGATACTTTCTCCATCCAGAACTCACACTTAGAAAGCTTTGCATATAACTAATTTTCCCTCAAAGTTATCAAGACCATCTTCAAATGTTCTTCATGATCCTCTGTATCCCTTGAGTACATCAAAATATCATCAATGAAGACAATCACAAACCTATCTAAGTAAGGCCTAAAAATTCGGTGCATCAAATCCATGAACACCGCTGGTGCATTAGTCAACCCAAATGGCATTAATGTAAATTCATAGTGTCCATAACGAGTCCTAAACGCACTCTTTGAGATGTCTTGCTCGGCAATCCTCAACTGGTGATATCCAGACCTCAAGTCAATCTTAGAAAATACCCCTGCCCCTTTTAACTAATTAAATATGTCATCTATCCTCGGAAGTGGGTATTTATTCTTCACAGTCACATTATTCAATTCTCTATCAATGCATAACATCAGACTTCCATCTTTCTTCTTGACAAACAACACTGGGGCTCCCCAAGGTGACGAACTAGGCCTGATATAGCCTTTGTCTAAAAAATCATCCAATTGAGCTTTCAACTCCTTTAATTCAGCTAGTGCCATCCTATAGGGGGCCTTAGAGATCGGTCCGGTTTCAGGCATTAGATATATGGTGAACTCAACATCTCTAATTGGAGGCATTCCTAGAATCTCTTCTAGAAAAATGTCCGGAAATTCACAAACAACTTAAATATCTTGCTTATTGCCATCTTCTCCTTCTCGAATTTCTTGAACACTACATAGGTATAAAGGATAACCCTTCTACACACATTTTTTTTATTTATAAGGCAGAGATGATCTTCAATCCATGTTTCTTCCCTTCTCTACGATAAGTAACCCTGACCTTATTAGGTCTAACCAAGGATACCATCTGAGCTTCACAATCAGCTCGAGCTTTAAAATTTCCCATCCAGTCCATACCCAAGATCACATCTAAGTCACCCATTTCAAATTCTATTAAGTCTGATGGAAATTCAACTCCGGCAATTACTAGAGGTATTTTAGAATGCAACTTAGTACAACACATAAATTCCCCAGACGGTAAAGCCACGTCTAAGGAAATGGATTATGATTCTTCTAACTTTAGACTTTCTACTAAATTCTTAGAAATGAATGAATGAGATGCTCCTAAATCAAAAAGAACTTTTACAGGAAAATTGCAAATAGTTAAAGTACCAGCTACTACTTCAGAAGTTGATCCAGCCTCACGACTAATTATAACAAATACTCGACCTTTAGGAGGATTGTAATTTGCACCTAACGTAGGTTTAGGATTCTCGTTTAGTTGGATTGAACTAGGCTAAAAATTTTGAGGAGGTTTCCCATTTTGAGTAGGGACACTAGGGCCACCAGAGGTCTTTTTATAACATTCATACTCTCGATGTCCCAATTTTTGACAAAAACGACAGGTTACAAGGTTTCCTTCGCAGTCTCTCTCGGGGTGATTCTTGTCATACCTTTTGCAATGGAAAATTCTCTTAGGCTTCTCACTCTCCCCTTAGTTTTCTCTTCCCTTCCCAAGGTTTCCCTTAAAGTCTCATTTCCCTTGAAAATTCCCATTGGTTTTAGCTCTTTTATCACCTTCATATAAGTTTCCATTTTCCTTTCTCTTTTCCCCTAAGACTTGGTTCTCTAATCTCTTCCCCTAATCCCATACAAGTGAGAAGCTCTCCCATACATCTCATCTAAGGTTTCGAAAGTGACCCCTCCTAACTTCCCTTATAAGGTTAAGGTTAGACCTTATTCAAATCTCTGCGCTTTCATGGCTTCGGTTGAGACTACCTCTGGAGCAAATCTCATAAGTTCAATAAACTTAGCATAGTATTCATTAACGGTCATGCCTCCCATTCTAAGGTTTGTAAATTCCATGCACTTTTTTTTTTAAGGTAAGGCGGATAAAACTTACTTCTAAGGGCTTCTTTAAAAGTTGACCACCCAAAATCAAGAGTTCTTTCGATGTTTTCCTTAGATTGATACCACCATAAGTCAACTTCTTCCTTAAGGTAAAGGACTATACTATTTACTTTCATATTTTCGGGACAATTTACAGCATCAAACAGCTTATCAAATTCCCTAATCCAGTTTTCTAGGCTAGCTGGGTCTTCTTTTCCGTTATAACTCGGAGGTTTGCTACTTGAAATTCTTTTGAAGATCTCTCCAATAGTGTCATTTTTTGGCTGCCTATTCAATTGATTAGTCATTACTTGAGCTAGAGATTGAGTTAAAGCAGTTAGGTGCTTGACTGTCCTCCTAAGGCCACTTCTAGTGGTTCGAGAGTTTCGATTAAGCATTCGACTCGACATAATGCCTGAATGATCAAATAATCATGTTGAATTCATATTCAAACACTTTAAAATATATAAATTCAAACACTTTGAAATTTATAAATCCTATAACAAACATTCACTTTATTCAAATAAATTTTTGCATGTAAGAACTTCTCGACTAAAATACTTGGCTTTACTTGACTATAGATAGGCATATGAAAAATTCGATACATTTAAGCACATAATTCACACTTCATTGATTTAATTCACATGAAACATACTTTCTCCTATCCTTGAGAAAGTTTATAACCTAAATTTGCAACAAGTAATCTAGATTGGTAATTCAATTCGACCTTCCTTGATTGTATTTAAGTATGCTTGAAATTCTTTTATTTTGCAACTATTTTAATTTTTGAAACTTTTAATAGTGTACTTGATGTCTATGCAGGTAAGGTAAATCAAGCCAATGGTTTCCAAGGTAAGTTACGTACGACGTTGACGAGAGTCTTTCCTAACTAGAAACCATTACTTAAAAGAACACTCCCCCAGGTTGGTTGAATCTTCCTTAGATAGAGAGCGTTACACTTGATCACCAACATTTCCATCTTTCCAAAAAAAAAATTTTTTTTTATAAAAAAATACTTTATTTTATGCATGAGAATGCGAAACTCTATCCTACATGCCCATTGCTATGTCTACCCACAGGTTTATAATTTCAAATTTTAATCTTTTATAACCTAGAAAACTGATACCACTTTATAACACCCCCAAATTACTAACATAATAATAATAATGATAGTAATTTTAGTAACTTAGGGGTATTACTGCCACGTGTCACCACGCTTCGGCTGTGCTAACTAATTACTATATTGCAGCGGAAGAAAAACTTAATTTATTTATTAAAAACAATTTGATTATCCAAAAGTACAAAAGTTGAATAAGAAAAATTATGAAAACTCCTAAATAGTATGTGCCCTTTGATGTAATGTTCCCATGCATATATATTCCTTCAAACCTACTCACAATAAATGATAAGTAGGGTGATCCAAAAACAAATAGGATAATACGTGTCAGTGTAAAAACACTACGTACATATACATGCTAAAATAAATACTTTGACTTTTAAATTCCTTTATTTTGAACATGCCTTTTTATAAGGCAATAAACTTAAAACCTTCCTTTATAACAATCCAATACAAATGAAATTATTATATCCATTAATAAAAATAATTTCCTCTTCTTATATCCCCTCCTTGATCCTAAGTGTGCACACCCCCCAAGTTAGTAATCGCCATCATGTATCTATCCTTGCAGTTTCCTTTTATTTGCCAATAAGTGGACTTTGAAGCATGAATCCTTCTTGATTATGAAATCAAGCGATAATGTATAATAATAATAACTCTCCTTTTATAACTCCTTTAAATACAAATACCTTGCTTTAATTATTAAAGTTCATTGAAAATTATGAAATTTCAAATGTCATTCGTTCCTTTTGAAACATGATACATATTAAATAAAATAAGGTAAATGTATATCACCCTTTTTTGTTATCGGAATTTCAAATAAATAACCATATATAAACATATATTTAAAAAATATCTTAGCACAATATAATTTACAAAATAAAATATTCAATTGCACATAAAAAGATTTTAACACATATATGTACCTTAAATTCTAGTACTTTCTAGCAACTCTTTACTAAACTTCAAGTTGATCCTCCTATCAATTTAAAATGAACTAATCAATACAATTTAACACAATAATTATACATATAATATTGAAACTTTAATTAAGTTTAGAAATAGTTTTAAGAATTAAACAGTTAGCAAAATAATTAAAAAAATTAAATAATTAGGGAAATAGGATGTTCACGGAGGCTGGTGGCTGTTGGTGGCACAAGATGGCCGAAAAGATGTAGAGAATGGCTTGAGAGAGAGGGATAAAGTTTGAGAGAAGTACAAAGGGTTTAATGATTTTTGTGTGAAGAATCAGGTGAGATTTAAGGGTCTATTTATAGTATAAATTAGGATAAATTTTAGGATTTCAAAACACTAAAAGATAAATATGAAATTAAATTGATAATTATCCTCCAAATTTCAGAAAAATATTTTAATTATAAAATAATTAAATTATAAAATAATTTAACCAATTAAAATTATTTACTTCAAAACAAACCAATTAGAATTATTTAAAAAATAAAATTTTATAATAATAATTTTTTTTAGAAATATAAATCATAGAAAAATGATAGGATAAGGATAGAATTTATTATTTTTTTTGAAAATCTGTTATTTTTAATTTAAAATTATCTTTTTAACTAAAATTATCCTTTAAATTATGATTATAGATATATAATAATAATAAAATTTTTTTCAAAATTCTTATCATGGTATCTGGCCATGATTAGATATGGTCGAAATTTTTATTTTTAATATATATATTTTTATTTCTTTGGTAAATAAATTCAATTTTCAACATTATCCATTTTAAATTAAAAATAATCTTTATAAATTTATTAAACTATATTTTTTTTTGTTAAGAATAATATTTTAAAAGCTTCTAGAATATTGTAGAATAAAAAGTGGATACTTTGGATATTTTTGGGATATTTTAGAAGGCTTTTTAGGAATTTTAGTAGAATCATTGGGGAATTAAATATTTATAAAATTAAATAATTTTCTTTATAAATTTATAAAATAAATATATAAATGAAGTTCCATAATTATGATTGGTGCCAAAATAATTTTTAAATTATTTATTTTGTACTAAAATATTCTTAATATAATGTCTAAAATATGGGGTATTATAATATCGCTATTCACATTGGAGAAATATTTTCCCAGAGGCATGTATTCTGAACTTCCCTGTACTTGTGTCTAATCATGTTCTTATTTAGCTCAACGTGTCTCCAACAAACGAAGGAAGGCCAAACCTTACCGTCTTGAAGCTTGGTCTTTTCTCTTCAACAAAGTGAAATATTTAATTCAGCAATCCTCGATAAATCAAGACTTTTTTGCTACCATTGATGGAGTGTCAATGAAATGTGAAGTTATCTCCCATAAGCTTAAGAATTAGAGTTTGAAGTTCAAGAATGAGAGGGAAATTTACTGGACAGTTTTCAAAGAAATCTATTAAACCATGAACATATCCTTCATCCTCGCAAGATGCGTTAGAAGCAGTTTCAGCAAAAATTGAGGCCATTATATATGGAGTTAACTTTGTAATGGTGGTATTGAAAGCGAAGAGCCAAATCAAGATAGGATAAAGTGGGTGATAGAATGACTTCCTTTTTCTTCAAATCGGTGAAAGAGAAAAAATCCAGAAACAAAATAGCGGGTTTATAAACACAAGATGATCTAATGACATTTTAGATAACAAAGATAAAGTTGGTATTTAGGACTTCTTTACCAAGTTATATCTAAGAGAAGATCCAAGCTCAAGACCTAAGCAAGGGACAAATGTTGATTAGTTCTCTATAGTTCCCAAGATAAGGCAAAATCATTTCAGTCTCTTGCTATCTTCTTTTTCCAAGGAATAAATTAGAAACACAGTCTTCCACTTCATCCCTCTTAAATCACTAGGCCCTGATGGCATTCCTCCACTTTTCTTTCAAAAGTATGGGAGTGTTGTATGGGAAGACGTGACATCTATTGTCTTTGTTTTTTTTAAAGGTGCTACACTCTTAAATAATTGGAATATGGCTTTCATAGCCTTGGTTTCAAAATGTAACAAACCAAAATCAATTAGTCAATTCCTCCCCATTGGACTCTATAATACCATTTACAAAGTGATCTCAAAGTGTCTGGTACTTAGGATGAAACTGGTGATGAAGGATATAGTAAGTGAGTATCATAATGCTTTTGTCCCATGAATAGTATTTTTTGATTGCTCATGAAGTAATAAATTAGATAAAAAGCAAAAAAAGGAAGAGATTATGCAGCAGTTCTAAAGATCGACCTCAATAAAGCCTATGATAGAATCAGATGGAATTTCATTAAGCAAGTCTTGCAAGCTATGAATATATTAGGATTAATTGGATTATGCAATATGTCACTTATGTCTCCTACCCTATATTAGTCGTCGATGGTGAATCCACTCCTTATATTTTCCCGAAGGGAGGCTTAAGGCAAGGTGATTCTTTTTTCCCTTATCTATTCATTCTTTGTATGCAAGTTCTTTCATCTCCGTTATCTTGAAAATTGACATGAAATCAAAGGCTTAAAGATTGGTAAAGGAGAACACAACAAAGGATGCATAGGCCATTAGGGATGAAGAACAAGGACAATCTAGGGTTTTATTTAGGAGTACTAATAAATGTGGATGGCAGGTCATGTAAAAAGCTGGATTTCATTTATGAGCGCATTATAAGGAAAATCACCTCTCATAAATTCTGCTCGTTGAATCAAGCATGAAAAATTATACTCATTAATGCAATTCTCATTGCTCTTGTCTCTCATGTTATATCTATCTATATGTTGCCTAAGAAGATTATGCACAAAATTATCTTAGCCCTTCTCGGATTCTAGTGGAGTTCTTTAGGAGACAAGAAACCAATATACTGGAAGAAAGAAGAAAATTTTCAACTATCCAAAAATGAAGGGGTTTTGGAATGAGAAATATTTCTATTATCAATCATTCTCTACTCTTTAAACAAGCTTAGAGGATGCACAAATAGCTTCTAATTCTACTATCAAAGGGAAATACAAAACTCTACCTATTATTGTAGCATAAGAGAATAAGTGGGTGGTAAAGGGATCCTGGATATATAAGAATGTAGTCTCTGCAGCAATAGTGATGAAAGGGGGCCTAGGAAAAAGAATAGGAGATGGAAAAACTACCAGAATAGAAGAAGATCTATGGTTGTTGAAAGGTAAAGCTACCATTTGAAGTTCTAAGATAGAGTTGTGGGAGGATAGACCAAGGTGGGTTGCTAATCTGCTCGTTGGCAATAATGGTTGGGATGCAAAAAAGGTTTGGAGCTTATTTGTAAAGGATACGACATCTACTATTCTAAGTACCCATGTAACCAAAATAATATGCAAGACGAAACAATATGGTGGCATTCAAAAATGGGTTTGTTTATTATGAAAGATGGATTTAATTTTCTGTTTGGATGGAAAATCTTACATAGGGCTTTACCAGCTAAAGAGGAACTTCTTAGGAGAAGCATGCCAATTGATTAGTACTACCCCATTAGCAAGATCCAGCCAGTTGCCTTAGAACATCTTCTTTGAGATTGTGAGGTAACCAGCACATCTAGAGGTCCTCTTTTTTAGGGCCTTGAATTTCCTACGTGAAGCCTAACATAGAAAAATGGTTTCAACATTTGTTGATGTATGTCATAAAGGAGGATGTCCAATGCCAAGGAAGAGAAGAATCCTTTCTACTACTTTATTTAGTATATGGATTCATAAGAATGATGTTTCCTTTAGAAATGTCAATCTTAACCTAAAGACATTCTTCACTATCTTTGATGAATAGAGTACAAGGAGAACGCAGGCCTTGGAACTATAGGAAAAAATCGAAAGCACATTTCCAATCACCTCTGATAATCCATAGTTGGACAATTGGGATGCTCTAGGAAGACGCTTGATTATAGTTGAAGTTGGTGGAGTATGGAAAAAAGTAAAGAATAAAAATCAAGGTTGGACCATTTAGGTAGGATTTTGTTAGTTTATTTATAATAGCGATGGCATAAATAAAGGAGGAGGAGAACAGGTTTGGGCCATGTCGGCTCTTCACACAAAACTCTTAGCCATTTGGAAAGGAATGAAGAAAGCTCAAAAGCTTGGTGAAGCATGATTTATCCAGACAGAAAGTACGTCAGCGGTGGAATCTCTCGTGGACTCTTCCAAGTCCCCAAAAGACCTATGGAGTCTTATGGATGATATTACTCTTAAGGCAGCTAATTTTCCTTTTTTTTGTCTTGTTTTAAGTTTTCTAGATTCTTAATAAGTTGTACTATAAAAGCTAAAATGAATTCATAGTTTTTTGTTTATTTTCTTATTGCCAAAAAGTTGGTTTATTTGGAGAACTTTATCCTACATTCAAGAAGGAAGAGCATTGATATGTTTTGTATTGATATGTTTTGTATTTGTGCATGTGCTAAGATTTATTAAATGTGTTGGGGCTTATCATTAGGATTTTGACATGACATTAAGCTTGTTTGTTTTCTTCATTAGTAAGAATAATACTCACTCTCCTATGAAGGAGCATGTACTAACTATGGAGTATTAGAGTAAATTAACTACTAACTAAATTTATGCTAAGAGGAATTTTAAAGCTACAATTAGGTCTATTTATTGTTGCAATGTGTGTGTGTGATGGATGTATTTTGGAAAATTTTGATACGATAATTAATTTATTATCCTTCTTTTATAAAAACAAACAAAATCTGAAAGAGTTCGAAAACTCTATGCTTAGCTGATCATGCAAAAGGACAGAGGAAGAAGGGGATGCGAGATAAGAGGAAGAAGAGTGGGAGAAGAAGAAAACTTTTAATTCAGAAAACTTTTAATTCATATGCCTTTACAATAACCTCCTACTCGTATATAACCATTCGTAGCTAATATGCTAACAAAATACTAACAAACTTTGGACATCAGCAAAGCATTAAAATTATTCTAACAAACTCTAAGTATGTAACTGATTAATATTATGATATTCCCTATACACCCCTCTAACCATATTTCTCCTATATCATACCCTCCCCCTTAAAATAGACTTGTCCTAAAGGCTAAGGGAAGAAATTAGGAAATTGTGACATAAGCTCTTCCTTAGGAACTCACGTAGCCTCATGAGCTACTATATTTACCCAATGAACTAGGACTTTTTCCTGATTGACCACATTAGTTATATGCATTCTGGTGTCTAAGATGGCAACATGAATTAGTGGAGAACTATTAGAGAAATTCTGCCAGTTAGGATAGAATGATTCAGCTCAGAAACATGAAATGCATTGTGTATCTTATCAGAAGCAGGTAGTTGCGGCTTGTAGGTAACCTTACCTATCCTCTGATTGACATAATAAGGCCCAAAATACTTGGTAACCAATTTTTTATTGCTTCTATACTACACTAAATCCTAGCTGTATTTTGGTAATTTCAACCAAATTCAGTCACCTACTTCAAAAGATCTCTTGGACCTCCCTTTATCAGCCTATATTTTCATCCTGTCATAAGCTTGCTATAGATTAAGCTTAATAATGACAAGCATTTCTTACCTTCTTCTTATACTTATATCAACCAATTCATTATTGGATTCATCTGGTTGATAAGAAAGATGTATTGGAAGGGGGTTGACAGCAAACAATTTCATAAGGAGTTTTTTGTATGAAGGGTGAAAGTGGGTATTATACCACCTTTCTTCCATAGGAAATTATTTGCACCATTCCTTAGGCCTATCACTAGTCATGCACCTCAAGTAGATCTCAAGGCATCTATTAACAACCTCAGTCTGAACATCTGTTTCTAGGTGGTAAGCAAAAGACAATAAGAATTATGTGCCATGTAGACTGAACATACCTTTTCAAAAATAACTCAGAAATATGGCATCCTTGTCACTGACAATACTCCTAGGCCACACATACAATTTGAATACAAAATCCAAGTAAACCTAAGCTACCTCAATGACAGAAAATGGGTGTTTGAGGGCCATAAAATGGGCATACTTACTTAATCTATCAACCACTAAAAACATTACATTCTTGTTCATTGGTGATGGAAACCTAGTAATAAAGTCCATTGAAATGTCATTACACACCCTGTCTGGAATAGGTAATGGTTGTAGTTTACTAAGTTTAGCAGTAGTGTCCTATTTAGAGGCTTGGCAAATATTGCATTTTCTAACCAACTTCCCTACATCCTTAGCCATGCCTCTCTGGTAAAATATGCCTTACATCCTTTTTAAATTCTGCTCCTTGCCTGAGTGCCCGGCTTCCATTGGAAGCATGCTGCCAGTGGATCATTTTAAATCTCAAATTCTCAACACCCTATCATGCTTCCAGTGGATCATTACACACCACTATCATGCTCTTCCTTCTAAGCAAACCATCTCACAAATTAAACTAAAGCCTGATTGACTAGCAAACCCTAAGGTTAGTGTTTCCATGATAGCATGAGTATTTATATTAATGTCATAACTACTCTTAATAACAAAAACCAAGTTTGAGTCTACCACTAATATAGCCATGAACAATACTTGGGATCCTTGAAGTCTGAAAAGGTCATCAGTGGCTACATAATGTTTGTGAGCTTTGAAATGGATCTCATAATCAAACCCCATTAGTTTGGATAGCCAAAATTATTGAAAAGGGGTAGAGACTTTCTATTCTAACAACCATTTCAAGCTTTTTTGGTTTGATTTAACAATGAAATGACCCTAAAGGAGATACTGCTCCCATTTTTGGACAACAAAAATAATTGCCAATGGTTCTTTTTCATAGACTAACAATATCTGCCATTTAGGACCCAATGACTTACTAATGAATGTTAGAGGATGATTGTCCTGCATTAAGACTACCCCAATACCAATACATGAAGAATTAGTTTCAACTATATATTGCTTGTTGAAGTTAGAAGTTACTAAGACTAGATTAGTTGTCAAGGTAGTTTGAAGGGCTTTGAAAGCAACCTGAGCTTCTTTAGATAAGTTAAAGCCCCCCCCCCCCCCCCCCCCCCTCTAGAGGAGGTTAGTTAGGGGCTTGTTAATAGTGGCATAACCCTTAACAAATCTTTTATAGTACCTTATAAGGCCCAAGAACCCCCTTAAATCCCTTATTGAGGAGGGTACTAGCCAAGATTTTACAACATCAATCTTTTTAAGGTCAATCTCAACACCCATACCAGTTATAAAGTGGCCCAAATATTAAACTCTAGATGTAGAAAAAGAACATTTGCTCAATTTGGCAAAAAGGGAGTATTGTTTCATTAATCCAAAAATAGTTTCTAAGTGTTTCTAATGATGAGTAAAGCTTCAGCTATAAATTAAGATGTCATCAAAGAATAATAGGACAAACACTAGTAGAGAAATGTCTATTTGCTGCGGTTTTTTAGCTTTAAATGTTGCGGTTATTGATATGAAGTACATATAGGCGAAGCACATGGAAAAACAACAAATGCTGCGGTTTCTTAGACGCAGCAATAAAAACATCAGTTGTTGCGGTTATTAGAAAGCAGCAAATATATCTATTATTTGCTGCGGTTTTACCAAAAAACCGCAGCAAATATTTTAAAAAAATAAATATTTTTTTAGCATTATTTGCTGCGGTTTTTTGGTAAAACCGCAGCAAATAATATTTGTTGCGGTTTTTCTAATAATCGCAACAATTGATGGTTTCCAGAACAAAAAAATTAATAGGTCATTTTATGTGTTAATTTACATGCATATAAAAGTATATAATTAATAAATATATAATATTACAACACAACATATTTAATTAAGAACATAATCTGATCTAAGCTAAGAATATCATGCATAATGTGTTAAATAATATGTCGTAAAAGATAAGAAAAGCTAAGAAATGATCAATCGTGAAGCATATAAATCGAAATTTCTATTATAACCACTCGTTTTGGCATGCGAAATTGAAATCTACAATATTTTAAACTCAAAATAAACAACAAATTCATTCTTCATAGATTTCGGTTGCTATTCCGAGGTTTTGGAAAGTTCGAGAGGCATATCTATTAGCCCGCTAGTCCGAATGGTGCAATTTTTTTTAAAACCCCCTATTTTTAGAGGTACTACACAACTATGTTACCCTTTAGCAGCCTCGGTGACGTATTATTTGAGATATTGAAAAAAAAACTTTGAGAAGCCATAAAATTGGCTATGGGACTCCGAATGGGGCTTATAATATGTTTAAGTTGTGTATTTTTCGAGATCTACAGGGGCAAATCACCCTTTGGAGGATTTGTCCACTCATTATCTCCAAAAAAGGCCTCTAACACCCTATAATCCATAAAATTTGATTTTTAAGGCTTATTCCTTCATAAACACAACATACAACATACAGATCTGAACATATAAGAGTTTTTCATCTTCGCATTTATATATTAACAAATTATGGACAAAAAATTTTAAAAAATATATATACTAGAGTTCAAGGCATATACAAACCATGATTTTGAGCTTTAGAGTATGTAGACTTCTTCAAAATGGGAGAGATGAGTAAGTTTTAAAACGCTTCACTATGCCATATCCATGGAGGCACGAGTGGGAGAGAGGAGAAACTTAGGTAGTGGGTATTATAAGGTTAGGGTTAGAGACAAAATGGCCTGGGGAAATAAACTTAGGTAGTGGGATGTTAAGTTATGGGGTTAGGGTTAGGTATTTTTTCGTGCGCTGAAGTGTTGGGAGTATGGGAAAGTTTTCGTGTTTTGAAATGGCCTGAAAAAGAAAAGGTTGGGTTTATATATTAATGAACAAATGCTGCGGTTATTTAAATAACTGCAGCACTTGTGGTTATAATTGCTGCGGTTATTTAAAATAACCGCAGCAAATATTCATGGATATATAACATTTTCCAGGCCATTAGTAAGTGTTGCGGTTATTTTAAATAACCGCAGCATTTAATCAGTCATATATTATATTCCTAGGGAAGATTAAATGCTGCGATTATTTGAAATAACTATATTCCTAGGGAAGATTAAATGTTGCGGTTATTTGAAATAACCGCAGCACTTATAAATCACAAGTGCTGTAGTTATTTAAAATAACTGCATCATTTAATCAGTCATATATTATATTCCTGGGGGAAGATTAAATACTGCGGTTCTTTGAAATAACCGCAACACTTGTGATTTATAAGTGCTGTGGGTTTTGAAATAACCGCATCACTTGTGATTTATAAGTGTTGCGGGTTTTAAAATAACTGCAACACTTGTAATAAATGCTACGGTTTTTATTATAACCGCATCACTTGGGTTATAAGTGTTTTGAATAACCGCAACAATTGATGTTATGTGCTTCGAAATGTATTTAACCGCAGCAATTGAGGCGAAGCAATTGAACTGTTTTCTACTAGTGAAATTTCCTTAGAGCAGGCTTAAACATAATATTCATCCAACTTTGAAAAGAATAAGATACATAAGTGAGACCAAAAGATATGACTAGAAACTCATAATACCCTATATGAGTTTTAAAAGTAGTCTTAAACACATTATTATGGTGGATTATGAGTTGATGATATCCAGCTTACTGAACACCATAGAACATGCCAATTCATCAATTAGTTCTTCTAGAATAGTAATGAGGAACCTATTCTTTATATTCCTTTGGTTTAACTCCCTATAATCCACACATAACCTACATGTACCATATTTCTATCCAACTAACACCACATGAAAGGCAAATGGCTGGAGTTATCTTGAATGATGCCTTTATCTAGTATCTCCTAAACAAGTTGCTCATATATATCCTTCTATTTGAGAGGGTCTATAAGGCCTGATGTTGACTGCCTTGCTACATGGTTCCAAATGGATCCTATGGTTAAACAGTGAGGCAGCTTAGTAGGCTCTTCAAAAATACAAGCATAGTCAGTCTTTAACTAGATTAGCTCCTGCATCTCTTCATCTTTCTTATCCCTATGAAGTAAACAAACTGGAGAGGTTTTGTTTATCTTACATACCTGAATGAAACATATTTGAGCAATCTCTTATAATAGCTTAACAGGGGGTTTTTGTCACGCACTTTTAACTTTTTGGTTGGCACTCCTTTCGATTCAATCCAATTGTTATTCACATAAAACTTTATAGTCAATTGTTTAAAATTCCATGAAATGCATCCTAGGGTACTCAACCATTACACTTCTAGTACTATGTCAAACCTTCCTAAGGGAATATGCATGACATCTGTGACAAAGGTATGTCCTCCCAATATCCATGAAAATCCCTTGCAAATCAAATCACACACTAAGTGGTTTCCATCAGCAATAGTCACTACCTAGCTAAGCAAGTATATGTTCCACTGAGCAACCTAATTCCAACACTAAGTGGATGTACAAGAAATTGTGAGTATTGACTAATCAATTAGAGTTTGTAGAAGTCTTTCTCTCACAACATCTTGTACTCTCAAAGTATAGAAGTTCTGATTTCTTATTAAAGCACTCATAGAAATATGAGATTTAGACTCTAATATTTCTTTAGCATTTGCCAGACATTCTACAGTAGTACCATCTGGCTCTAGGCTAGGGATTTTAATAGTGAACAATTGGGGTTCTTTGAACTGCCATTGATGTTTTTTGCTAAAAGGAGAGTTGTAGTAATAGTAGAGGCCCTTAGCAATTTTTTCTATTCTGATATCAGTTGAGATAAATCTAGGTTTCTAGAAAGGTTTAAAGGTAGAGTTGGTTGAAGTAACTGGTTTTGTGTTTTGGCTGGGGATAGGTAAATGTTTGGTACTAGAAATAGGAAGGTGCGGTGGTTTATAGGTGTTAGCAGTGGCTTGAGGCGAATAAGATTTTAGAGACCCTGTTTTTGTGGAGGTAAATTTTTTTAGGGTCAAGGATTCATCTTGTAACCTAGTATACTCAATTGCAAAAGTTATGGTCTATGGTTTTGTTACTTTTCTTTTTCATTTGTTCAAATTAATTTTTACTCTTCTATTATGAATAAGTTTCCACTAATATCTTGATCAATTCATCTTCCTATTGCCTAAACATAGTGGTTTATCACTCTCTCTTATATGTACCCCATTATTTCTCATCATATATTCTTTTTCAATAACAAATTCTCCACTAACCTCTTTCACATAATTAGACACATAACTTATCACATAAAACTATGTGGGTATAAACTAAGGTAGGATGGAGGGAGTAGGAAAAATCCTTGAAATTCAAACTTGAATTGAATTTTAGAAATGAATTTAATTACCCCATTAAACGATCGAGGAGATTTATAGTAAGCACTTTTCTTATTCTATCTATCTATCTATCTATCTATCTATCTATCTATCTATCTATCTATCTATCTATCTATCTATCTATCTATCTATCTATCTATCTATCTATCTATCTATCTATCTATCTATCTATCTATCTATCTATCTATCTATCTATCTATCTATCTATCTATCTATCTATCTATCTATCTATCTATCTATCTATCTATCTATCTATCTATCTATCTATCTATCTATCTATCTATCTATCTATCTATCTATCTATCTATCTATCTATCTATCTATCTATCTATCTATCTATCTATCTATCTATCTATCTATCTATCTATCTATCTATCTATCTATCTATCTATCTATCTATCTATCTATCTATCTATCTATCTATCTATCTATCTATCTATCTATCTATCTATCTATCTATCTATCTATCTATCTATCTATCTATCTATCTATCTATCTATCTATCTATCTATCTATCTATCTATCTATCTATCTATCTATCTATCTATCTATCTATCTATCTATCTATCTATCTATCTATCTATCTATCTATCTATCTATCTATCTATCTATCTATCTATCTATCTATCTATCTATCTATCTATCTATCTATCTATCTATCTATCTATCTATCTATCTATCTATCTATCTATCTATCTATCTATCTATCTATCTATCTATCTATCTATCTATCTATCTATCTATCTATCTATCTATCTATCTATCTATCTATCTATCTATCTATCTATCTATCTATCTATCTATCTATCTATCTATCTATCTATCTATCTATCTATCTATCTATCTATCTATCTATCTATCTATCTATCTATCTATCTATCTATCTATCTATCTATCTATCTATCTATCTATCTATCTATCTATCTATCTATCTATCTATCTATCTATCTATCTATCTATCTATCTATCTATCTATCTATCTATCTATCTATCTATCTATCTATCTATCTATCTATCTATCTATCTATCTATCTATCTATCTATCTATCTATCTATCTATCTATCTATCTATCTATCTATCTATCTATCTATCTATCTATCTATCTATCTATCTATCTATCTATCTATCTATCTATCTATCTATCTATCTATCTATCTATCTATCTATCTATCTATCTATCTATCTATCTATCTATCTATCTATCTATCTATCTATCTATCTATCTATCTATCTATCTATCTATCTATCTATCTATCTATCTATCTATCTATCTATCTATCTATCTATCTATCTATCTATCTATCTATCTATCTATCTATCTATCTATCTATCTATCTATCTATCTAACGAAAAACCCCGCTTTTAAAGTAGATATTCAAGGAGGGGCAAATTAATATTGTAATCCATGGTTTATCTTTCTTTAAAAAAATAAATGTGACTATTGATTAGATAAAACAATTGGTTAATTAATTTAATATATTAGGTAATATTAATGTGGGCTATGTAGTTAGTTATCCATATGTACTACATACATTAATCGAAAATATAATACACTTGTACGCAACACTCAAACGGGTTAATTTTCCCACACTTTTAGCTCTAACCTAAGCCTAATTGTCATAAGATTTCCATAGTTCCACGGTTCCAGCCAATCTCCCCTCTTCGATCACAAATAAATAAACACTTATTCATAAAGAAATTCCCTCAAATAAAGAATGTTGTTTCTTTTTTTAATAAGGAGATTGTTTTATTATATATTTATTTTACGAAAAAAACCCGCTGGACAAATTGATATTGTAATCCATGGTTTGTCTTTCTTAAAAAAATAAATTTGACTATTGTTTAGATAAAAACAATAGGTTAATTAATTTAATGTATTAGGTAAGATTAATGTGAGATATATAGTTAGTTATCCATATGTACTATAAATATTAACCGAAAAATAATACACTTATATACATCACACAAATGGATTAATTTTTCCATACTTTTAACTCTAACCCAAGAGCAATTGCAATAAGAGTCCCATAGTTCCACGATTCCACTCAATCTCCCCTCATCGATTATAAATAAATAAAAAAGTTACTCACAGACGAAATTCCCTAATGTTGTATATTTTATAATAAGGAGATATTGTAAACCATGTTTTATCTTTCTTAAAATAATAAATGTGACTATAGATTAGATAAAACAATGAATTAATTAATTTAATGTGTTAGGTAACATTAGTGTGAGCTATATATTTAGTTATACGTATGTGCTACAAATACTAAGCGAAAACATAATACAATTATCCCACACTTTTAACTCTAACCCAAAGCCCAATTACCATAAGTTTCCCATAGTTTCTTAGTTCTACCCAATTTCCCCTCGCCGATCATAAATATATATTAAAAAGTTAATCACAAACAAAATTCCCACAATTTTTCTCTCTCCTTTACCGTTAATCATCTGGCCGAGTCGCCGGTAATTTTCATGGACCTCAACGTCGACGACATGTCACCATCTCCAGTGCTCAGGCAACGACGCCCGCACTCACTTTCTTCAGCTCTATCCCGCCCTTCGCCAGTCCTCCGGGAAGATTGCTGGTCGGAGGAAGCAACCCGCGCCCTCATCGAAGCTTGGGGGTCCCACCACATAGCTCTCAACCGCGGAAACCTCCGTCAACACCACTGGCACGAAGTCGCCGCTGCAGTCAACTCTTCCGGCGACCAGCGCCGACGAACCGACATCCAGTGTAAGAATCGCATCGACACCTTGAAGAAAAAGTACAAGATCGAGAAGTCCAAGACCGTCGATTCCTCCGATGCTTATGTCAGCCCTTGGCCCTTCTTCACCCGCCTCGATTTCCTCATCTCTGGCACCGGCGGAGGTAATTCTCTCTCCTCTCGTAAATTATCGCCGGAAACTCCATCGACGGCTGTGGCGCTGACGAAGTTCCCGGTGGCACCGAGGTCGGCTATGTTCAGAAAGCGTCCGGTACCCGTCGACGATTCCTTTACGCGGCAGCAGTTTGCCGCCGTCTTTGCAGCGGCGGAGGTGAAGGAGGAGGAGAGAGAAAGACAATCATCGGATCGAACCGGTACGTCAAGCGGTGAGGGTGAGTCCGGCAGGCGAGGCCGAGGTCGAAGCCAAAGCCGAAGCGAGGGCGAGGCCGAGAAGGACGGGGGTTTTAGCAAAGGATGCCATCAACTGGCCGATGCGATAGTAAAGTTCGGAGAGGTGTATGAGAGAGTGGAATCGGTAAAGCATGAGCAGTTGGTACAGCTTGAGAAGCATAGGATGCAGTTTGCTAAGGACTTGGAGTTTCAAAGAATGAGATTAATTATGGATACCCAGATTCAGCTTGCTCGGATCAAACGCTCCAAACATTCTCATGATGCTGGTATAACTTACCTCTTTATTTAATGTTTTATCATTCAATCTATCCATGTTTTCATCTCTTTGAGTACGTTGGTAGTTATGAATAATAGCTGCCATTATGAGTAACTTTGTAGTTGTTGTTGAGGATGAGAATCTGATGATTGTGTTGGTGTTGGGAGACGACGGAAACAATTATGTTTTGGCTGGAGTTGTTGCATTGATTAGGTGTTACTCTTGTAATGGTTTATGTAGAGATGCTAACATCTTTTATAAGAACATTGATCTTTCAATGATTTCTTATGAATATAAGCCATCATTAGGACTTCAATTCTGATAGGTTAACTTTTCTTTTTCGTCGGAACTGAGGGGATATTCAATTTGGGGTTGCAATTCAGTAGTGCGTACGAGTAGTATACAAGGAAAACTGTGAAATTCTAGGTTTCCTCTAAATCCTCAATCCTATATGTGATCAACATGTGAACGGTATGAGGCTATGAGCAGTTTGCCTGGATAGAAAAGGGAACCAAAAAAAGAGCACACTCCGTATGAGTAAAGTTTTTGGTCTGAGAAATAATACAATTGCATGATAAGATCACCATCACTCTTCTTTTTGACTCCTATTGTAAGTCGAAGTCAATTATCTTCAACCCAAAATTTACTCCATTTCACACTAGTTCTTCGCAGAATAGCTTCAACACGCACAGTTGACCTGTGTTCTACAGGATTCCCTATGGCTACACTGTTACATACACATATCAGTGATATAATGGGTTGCATTTGCCACAATTTTACATGATTTGTTTTGAATATAACCTGGTCTACAACATCATCTATAATAAGTCTCAGCCTTATAGAAATTCTATTAAATAATTTAGTGGTCTATAATTGCACATATCTAGTCAATAGCTGCAACTTTCAAGAGGGAGAGAGGCTGAAAAGAAGTCAGAAATATCTGACATGTGCAACTGTCAGCTGTGTAAGTCCTGACTGCTGACCACTGTGCTTAAATGCTCATATTGAATTGCCATTGCTGAATTACCCTTTGCGATTCTTGAAGTATTTCAGAAAATTTTTCTTTGTACTGGCTGATTCTTATAGAATTTTTTGGACTGGATGCATGACCTTTTTCATATATTTTTTGATTGATCTTTAGACTACTTGCTCGGTGTCTTATCTTGTTGAGATAGTTATGAAACATTGATTTTGTTGTGTACAAAGTGCACTGGTTGTCGAAGTATTTGCAAATATATTATCTTGGATTTGGAATGAAATAGGAAATTCACTAGGTTGCTTGTCTTGATTTGCAATGAGAAAATTATTGAACGTTGGAGCGGTTATGCTGCATGGCAGGGAGGGAGAGTGAGTGAACCTTCTCACTTTTGGTCCCTGTAATTTTGATAGTTAGGCTGAAAAGTGAAAACACTGGCAGAGTTTTGTTGTTTGATTTTTATCGGCTGGCGACTTGATGGAGCTTGTCATTTTAGCATTTTTAAGAATGACCATCGGTTCTATTTTGCAGCGTGCCTTACGCCCAGAATTTTTTTGGGCTTTTTTACAAAGAAAATTGTACGGAATGCTGAGTTCAGCTGTGTTTGGGAGATGATTTTGCTTATTTTAGAACATGATAGAGTATAACATGACTTTCTTTCCTTGTGACAGATAGTTACTTGTAGCTGATGCATTGAGAAGAAAGAAAAAGAGGCAGTTGTTTGTCAATACTTCAGATAAGGAACTCTTTGAATATTCTCAAAACTGGCAACCCAGTCTACCTGGTTGATATAGCTGGGGATTTTCATCAAAATTCAGATAAGTTTTAGGATACAAATATTGAGCCTTTAGAAGGCGTGTAGTTACTTCCATAGTCTCCTTTTTATATAGCTTAATTTCGTTTTGCTGAGTAGGAATATCTCATCAGGAATCCATACATAACTAGGTCAAGTATGCGTAAGATATGTTCTATTAATGGCTGATAACTATCTGAAATTTTACATGGGTAAGTCTTTGTCTTTGGTGATGTCCTTCAAATGGCCTGTTTAGATCACAAGATTACTCGCACGAGTATGTACAGTTTGTTACTTTTGTTGTCAAACCCTAAAAGCAATGGAGTATTTAATTCAGTTTTTTGTTTATGGATTGAAATGTTCACAGTGCCAAATTTCTGTTTCCTTCACTGTGTTCTGCTAGTTAGATGGAAGGTTGGTGCGTGCTTTGTCTTCCCTGCTTTCCCCTTGTGAGTTGTTCGGTTCTTGATTTCCTTTATTCACTCTGGGTACGACTTAATAGTATGGAGTTATTCAGCAGAAGTTACAAAACGCCTGCTGATGCAACAAAAAAAAGAAGGAAAAATTGATAAAAATGGTCCCAACTTTTAAATCCCTTCTTTAAACAGTTCGGGCGTAAACCCAATTTTAAGGGGTCTTTTATAAAAATGGTCCTTTGCAAATAGGTGAAGTTGTGCAATGTGTAACAGGTGACTTGATAAAATGCTCTAGCTTTCTTGCTCTACCTCATTTCCTTCTGCTCATCCACCGGCCACCACGACACAACCCCATCGCTGCTTACTGCCACCTATTCCCCTACCAGGCCACCATAAGCGACATCTTCTCCTTATAATCCTCTCCAAATTAGCCACCACTGCTACTGTACAAACATCCAAACAACCCATCCCCACATCTACTATACATCAGTATCACCACCTTGACTGTTAGAAATCCTACTTGCATAATTTGGAGAAAAGAGTGAAAATTCATAATCAAAACACAATCTAATTTTTAATAACTGATCCTTTGTATGATATTTCAATTTTTTAAAGTTAACAATGAGTTTCTTTATTCACGGTTTCATGTGTTACTTTGTCTGTCATTCTGTCACCACCGTTCTTTCATTTACTTCCCATGTGATTTTCTTTTCTTTGAATTCTTTAATTTCACAATTCAAAAGAACATAATTATATTTGTGTTGTTTTCACAGTAATAATAGCACCCTTTATTTCTTTCTTTCTAAATTCTACTGTGTGTGGCAAAGAATTTTTTGGTTCTCAGACCCGTAGATAAAAGGGTCATGGATAAGGAGAGAATATTGGATGGGTATTGCGAAGTTGGTGGGTTATAGTGGTACCGATGTGCCGGAAAATGTGAACATAGAGCTGGAAGGGGTAGCAGTTGAAGTAGTAGTTTCCAAACTAGGTGAAAATCTGACAAAGTTTATTAGGACAGTGAGGAATTTAGTTTTGCAAAATATTTATTTAACTTGCACATTAGGCAGCAAGTCATGAGGACTGATTTGGGAAGAAATTGTCTAAGTTGGGTCTCCTCTATGTTAAACTGTTTAAAAAAGGATGATAATAGGTGGGACCAATTTTGTCAATTTTTCCAAGAAAATAAACTTTTAAGTGGGGAAATCACAAAGACTATCCATAACTCAAAACCCCCCTATTTCCCCTCCACTTCAACTGGCCCGAAATGGATGCCGTCGTCCCTCCTTGGCCAAATTCATTGCTGTAGTGGATGTTTTTACTTAGGTGATTTGACTGGTTCAACTATGCGAGTATATCTTGAACAGTAGTTGTAGATCAGGATTTATTTTCCTCTGTTTTTCTTCCTTTAAACTTGCCATTAATTGTTCCTTTAAACTTGCCAATAATTGTTCTTGTAAGCGATAACTATTGCTATTTGCTGTTTCATACTTTCATTAATATGACCATACATTCCGTCTGCAGTCTTTAATTTTCAACAAAACTCCTCTTCGCCTAATGTTATGACTAGACCCCTTCAAATGGAAGGGGTCTTGTTAAAAGTTATTGATCGGCTCGTTTGTAAAATGGTCTAATCAATAATGAGTCTAATGAATCATTTTCTTAAAGGGTCATGTTTCTTTTTTTTGTGTATTTAATGGATCAAGTCGGGTCAATAATGAGTCAATAGTTATCAAAACTTTTAAAGTAATAAATTATTTCCACTTATTTGCCGATAGTCCACTATCAATGATTGGAGGTGATATGTGTTAACTCTTACCATCTATAAATAAAAACTATACTTTCTTTAGGCAGTCGGTCCGGTTTGGCTCGTTATATATCTCCTTTGGCTCGATCCGACTTGACTCGTTTTGTATTTTCTTTAGCCCAACCCATTTTAAATGTGACACATTCCGGCCGTCTAGTTATGACCTAAGCCTTTCCTCAAGTAGGTGTAGACTAAAGTCTGCCCTTCCCTTTGCCTTGGCCAACATAACACATACGAGACTCTTTGTCCGCTTGGCGAATAGCAGTTGTATTGGGAAAGAGAGGGGAGGAGTAATAACTGATGCAGGATGTATGGATTTGTAATAATTATGAGTTATCTATGCACTCCGAAAAACATGGTAGGAATTATTACTGGATTTTATACCATTTTCATCTTTCATCGGATGTTTTGATACTACCTAATAAAAAATAAATTGAAGGATTGAGAATGAGTTGGTATGTATAATTATTGATTGGCCAATTATAAGCGTCCATGTGAAGGTATCTTTGTTACTTTTATTACTTTTATCTTTAATGAACACGTAGGTAGTGTACTTGGATATACAAGTGGTAATGAAAATCAATATACTAAGACACCTGTTCAGTGTTCTGGAAAGGATGCGTTATCATGAACCCATGAACTACCTACTCAAGTACTTCATGTACTATATATTGAGTATTATTATTTTTTAATTCATAATCTTTTACCAAATGTTATATATATATGCGTACAAGTTGCTAGTTTATGGAGCTATGGGTTATCTTCAATAACTTGCTTGATTACAACAAACATAGACTATAACAAGTGAGATTAGCAGAGCTTCATTGGCTTTCCTAAAGCAGAGTTATCTCGACTCGATCATTCATGTTTTAATCGTCATAAAATTATTGGAGGATGCATTCTAACATAGTGACGCAGTGCAACATGAGGACTAAAGGCTAGCTTATTAGGATGTACCATGCCAAAAAAATGTATCAATGCTCCATTGAAACGTTTAAAATTATCATCCCATGATACATTTGAATTAGGTGTGTCCCTGTGGGTTGTCAGATGGGTTTAATCCGATACTAATAGGGCAGTATTAATCGAGTTTGGTTAAAACGGGTTACTTGTTGATTTTCACATTGGGTCCGGTTAATTATCTATTATTTTTTTTACTCAGCTCTGGATTAGGTTCGGTTTAAATTTTATTCATGATTAGTTCAGGTTTGGACGAGTTAAGACTATTTATTTCAATTTTAGTTGGATTTCAATTTTAGTTGAATCGGGTTACTTCTAGTTATTCTGGATTTGAATTTGGACGGGTTAACTCAGTATGTTTCGAATCAGATAGATTTTAATTAATTTATTATGACAAACCATTTTAGTTACGATTGCAATTTGGGTAGATGTCGATATCAAATTACGTAGCGTATCACGTTTTATTATTTATCTTTTAAGGCTAGTTAAGTATCATAGTAATCATTAATAATATGAGTGAAGTCAACTCTAATTAGATTTCCAATAGGTCGGTCTTAAACATCCCAGTTGAAATCTGGTTAGAAGTCCATATCAATTGGGCCTTGTTGTCGAATTGAATTGGTTCCAGGTAATTACTGGTCGACCCACTATCACGCGAGTTGGGGTTAATTGGTCGAGCCAATTTCGAATCGAGTTGTTTTCGGGTTGAGAGCATGTCGTGCTCAGATTTACAAATATCGGTTAAATCGATATCGGGGTTGGTTCCTAGTTGGGTTGAATTGGGTCGGGTTAGGTCGAATTATGGTGTCATCTTTTAAGTTGTAAAGTAGGTTAGATTCATCTAAATCAGGTTAGTATCGATAATTTTAGCAATTTGAAGTTTAAAAAATGACAACTCTATATTTAGTACTCCATAACAAGGGAGGGAGTGTAAGCTCCCCCTTTTGTAAGCTAGGTATGTTTCCCACTTGTTTGGTGAAGGGAACGAGCCCATAATAGAATTAGTTTCATTACCCCTAACTTTATTTATGTACTAATCTGTTAATCTGGAATTTAGAATAATAGAATATGTACCCTCCAATTTTCTGGTTTACATTAACTTAATTATCTTATTTTTAATAAATTAAGTTCCACTTATCTGACAAAGTTATCAGAATACTCTGAACTAAGCACAATGTCAATTATATCACAAGTCGTCAAGTACTCCGCACTTAACCAGAAATCGAAGAAAGCTAATTAGAGAATCTATCTATCATATGCGGTCTTGATTTTTAGGGGAATTAAAATAATTTTTTATTAATTTAAACAATTTTACTTTAGCAAAACTAATTTTTTTTTCTTATTAACTCTTATTTTTAATTATTAAGAATAATTTATACATTAGCTTTTTTTAAATTTTTTTGTATGAAAATATTGATTTTTACTAAACTAAATTAGTTTCTTATTGATTGAAACTTATTTATACTAATTATAAATGATTTTTTTTTATTGAATTTCACTGATTAATTATTATTCTAAGGTAAACTGAACAAGTTTATACAAACATCTAATAATATTTTTCCAAAGAATCTATGAAAATCAGATCGATTTATTTCGAATACAAATTATTCAAGGTACTATGATAAACAATACAAGGTAGTAAGTTTTAAAATTCCAATCTAATAGACCATATAAGGTAGTGATTTTATTAATTCAAACATAATTTATTTGTTGATAAAATTCATAAATTATTTACAAAAGAAATTAAAATTATCCTAAATACATAATAAATTGAATCAAATATTTTTTTTTTGTTTCAATCAAAGTTGCAATATTTCCAAGTTAAAGACAAAAAATGTTACGATCTTTTCATATGATACCAGCTAATGATTAATTAGGTCACATTATTATATATTTGGTATCTAAAATTTGAGATCAAATCCTGTTACTACATCAGTTGTTGTATTGGCGCTTGCCGGCTCTCTTTACATGAAAAAAAAAACATGTCCCACATACTTGAGTTAGAAATTGTTATTTTCACCCCCGAAATAAGGCACCATAATAAAAATCTTGGAAATTCATTTGCAATTCTAGTCTATCTTGGTTTCATTCGCAATTCTTGCCTGATTGAACTTATTACTTATATCCAAGAAAAAATTATGTAAAGGTAGGATCTCCACCGCATTGTATTAACTACAGAATAGTATATTTTAAATATTTGATTTCAATAATTTTAAAAAAATACATAATTAAAGTATTCAATAACCAAATCGAAAAGAAATTGTCTAGTCTGACTGTAGTCAAGATCAACTCTGAACGATAACTAGAACATAATTGGAATTTAGATCAGCGAAAACATAGGGGAAAAAACTTAATCTTGGTGTTGAACCAATAAATAAGCAGTATTTGTAGAGAATTGAATATAATACATACGATTAGAAAGACAAATATCCGAAAGTAGATCAGAGCTAACTTAATACACATACTAATGAACATTATCAATGAAACTGATTTACTTACTGATAACAATATTCATTAAGGAACGAAACAATAATTATCTTAAAAAAGGCCTGCCAAATGCAACTGAAAATTAAACATTGTTCTTCCACGTTGATGATATCCTGGCAGTAGAGACGTCTTCATTGTAGGGTGGATCTACAATAAGAAAACCAATCTTTTCTCGTATTAGATTATATATGTAAATTTCTGGTGAATGAACTTGGAAGATTGATATTCATGCACATAAAACTAGAATTCTTGTGTATAGAAAACGTGCAGTGCACTAAGATAAAACTTGGTAAGATCCTGAAATTATCTTAGTATTTGAATTTGAGACATATATATATATATATATATATATATATATATATATATATATATATATATATATATATATATATATATATATATATATATAATTGAGGCTTACCTAATTCATAGTTGATGTAAATTATCTTTAAATATTGAAATATCAGATATAGATTTTGTTATATCATATCAGATATAAAAATAAAATTATGAAAATATCTCTTAATATACTTATATCAGGTATAAATTAAGAATTTCTCTATATAATTTATTTTTGTTAGCTTATTTGCCCCCTTTTTCATTCTTAAATGACAAGGTTATAATACGCTTAAGTAACTTGACCAATGTTTTCAATCGTGCAAAATGTGCACTTTGATTAAAGAACATACTACTTTATTCGAATACAATCATTACCCTACTATTGTTCCATGTAATTATGTACTTGTATACAGATACAAAATAATATTATGTTAGTACTGTACTACTGTACATAATAATATTTCACCAGTATTATTATACACGCACTCATGCACTTGACGTGTGGTTTCTAAATAATTATTCTCCCCGTCTCTCAAAAATTGTTTCATTTTTCATTTTGATCTGTCCCTAAAGTTTGCCCCATTTTTCTATAGATTTTCCATTTTGAGTTGTCCTTCCAAAGATTTTCCATTATATCTTAAAAAAGTTAAAATTTGTATTTTAAGTAATATTTAGGGGACAAAGAAAATATAAATACTGACGTAATGTCAATCGAGATATTATTCTGTTTGTCAACAGGAGGTAAAGTGGAAAATTACAGAATTATAATATATAGTTCAATATACAATTAACGTATGTGCTCCCTATATAAATATTAAGAACAAATAAGTCAATATGAAGCTATAAACAGATTTAGAGGCTTCTCATTTTCTAGCTTGAAGCCTTTATAAGTCCCGTCTTAAGAAGTCTAAGTTTTCCATAGAATACATGCTTATTTCTATTTTATAGATGGCCAATTGCCCTAATTAAATGTGTATAGAGTATATGACTATACGAGTTTGTCAAGTTATTTCACTTATCACAACTGATCTGTCTTAAAACAAAACCTTACATTATTAACAAATGCAAACACTCCCTCGATCCAAAAGTAATTTACACTAATTAAGATATTAAAAAAATTCTTATATTTATTACTTTTCATTTATACTCTTAACAGGAAGTGACATTTTAATCAAAATATATTTATTAAGGTCAGGAATATATACGCAGTGATATGAAATTTGGCAAAAGATAAGGTTAAAATTAACGAGTGCACATTCTTAATTATTTTTTCTTTTTAAATTTAAGAGAAACTAGGCAGCTAAATTAGTTATGGACTTAATATTCATAGTAAAGCAAAATAGAAAATCCTACTTGAAAACTTGAGAATAAGATCACGTGTAATTTATTATATGGTAATGTAGTGAGAAACATGACAATAATTGACATAATAGGAATTTATTTCTCTATGAATGATGCTTAGGGTTAGGTGCCTGCACGAGTGCATGCCATATTCGGATAAAATATTGTACGTAGGTTCACGCAGATGTGTGTAATGAATACTATACTCATGAAGAGAGAGAGAAAGAGACATGCAAAACGTTTAAATATGGTGCAATTTTAGGTTAGACCTGTATGGATATATGCTTCTACGTACGGAGTGTAGGCTTCATCTTATCTTCACCTCTTTGAACGAATTTTTTCCATGTGATAAAATTTAAGAGATAATTGCAAGCTACTCCCTCCGTTTTTTTCTTCTTATTTATTTTTACGTAGATTTTAAATCATATTTAAATTTTAAATATTTTTAATTGTATACTTGTAAAAAGTGTACAAAGTTTATATTTGGAAAATATATATCGAGACAAATATTTTAAAACTCCATATGGTTATGTATTTTTTCTTCTTCTTATAAATTAGGAAGAGTTCATCATCAAAGTTTGGCTATAAAATTTATAGATTTCAAGTAAAAAGAATAAAAGAAATAGAGCGAGTATGATGATTAAATAAAATTATTAACTCATCAATCCCACATCTAATAGAGATTTATTTTAGTGAAACACAATTTCACAATAAGCAATCTCATCAACTCATAGTAGTATACCCTCATGGCCTTACCATTCAATTCATCCACAAGGATTTGCTATGTTAATTTTGATTAGAGGCTAATCTTACCATCTTAGGCTGAAACTACGTACATACTCTTCCTATAACCATAGTTAGTAGTTTAGTACTCCTTTTGCCTCAAAAAATCAACAGAAATTCAGTAACTTTTTAAGTCTATTTGATGATAATACAAGTGACAAGGATTCTTTTATAAATTCGTGTAAGTTATGGCCCTCATGCATTGCAAAAAGAGTTTAATAAATGAAAAATATTGAAACAATATGTTTATACATTAATAATTTTTAAGACAATGCAAATCACTATGTCTATGTTTGTTTCACTTTTTTTTTTTTTTTTTTTAAAGGATTCAAAGTGGTTCAAGCTTTCTATAATATTTAATTTTGCAAAGCAGTATTCTAGCAACCCAGCAGAAAATTTTGCAGTTCAACAGTTCGTTCAGGGTACGTAGTCTATCAATGATGCAGAGGCTATGTAACGTCAGATATTGACAAAGAACATTGTTCAATTAAATTTCAAGAGTAAATATATGCTGCTGACATGTAGTTGGTGCACACATTTAAAGGCTGCCAAATAGCTTAATATACTGGAATTAATAGTGATTCATATATTGTGGTGCGTCCCCTACTTAAGGGATAGCCTATTTTCTTCACCTGCCTAATGAAGAAAATAAATTTTTTTAGTGTGTTCGTTGATTGAATGAGTGCGAGCTACATGAAATAGAGCACATTATATAGGAAAATGTGGATGAAGTTAATTACAGCTATAGCTTAACAGGAGGGGTAGCTTAGCTTAGGAAAATATTTTTATAAACTTTCAATTCATATTTGTAAATTGAGAAATTTCTAATTTACATTAAGAGACATTTTCGTACTTTTATTAAGAGAAATTTTCGTAATTTTATTATTATACATGAAATCATAATGTCTATACCTAACGTAATAATAACTATATCTGATATAATAATATTTATATATAATATTTTAATATCCTGATATATTTATATTAGGTATGAATTAGAAAAATCTCTTTGTAAATTAGTTGCCTTTTGTGAAGATATGTTCTTTATGGATTTGCCAATATAGGGTGGTGAAATAACACACACGCAACACTACATAGGGCTCTATGATATGTCTGTCATATGACAGCCGAAAGAGTAGGATGTGCAACAAAACTTTAAATAGGAAAGCTAGGCTAAGGCAAATGGAATATATATGAGCCTATAAAAGATGAACTCTACCTCAAGTAACTTATTCGCCGAACTAGAACAAGATTATAATGCTCCGTAGAAATTATATAAATGTCAGGAGTTCGTGGAAAACTTTATATTATATAAATTATCCCATGAAAATGTGGGCATAAGTGACCCACTTTCTCCCACAACGATTATAAGGATTTCTAATGTCTGGTAATAAGGAAATAAACGTAAAAAATACATTTTTGAAAGTGGACGTCATGGACATGTCATTACAACGATTATGCATATTATATTATTTTAGTGTATTTTTTTTTATCAGTACAGTTTTTAAGTTCTACCACTTAATTAACTTGTTTAGATTATCAATATGATTGAGTTATAATGAATCAAAATCTTGCATTAAAAAAGTATGAATGCAATAATATATATATATATTTATATATATATATATATATATATATATATATATATATATATATATATATATATATATATATATATATATATATATATATATATATATATAGATCCCCTCCTCCCCTTTCTAATTCTAAAGTATAGAGTTAACAAGACTTTTCCATCTAGAATAAAATCCGATCCACAAAGATACATATTCTATACAAGATAAAAGAGAGAAAAGAGAATGTTTTGTGTATAGTATAAAGTTTACATACATCGCGGTCTTTGTTTAGAGACGACTTATATTTCTGAAAAAAAACTAAAGAAAAGGTGAAAAAATATATTTGAACTTACTCTAAAGCAGGGATTGGAAAACATATCTATGCAAGCCAAAGTCTTACAAACGTAACTTAGCACGAGTCTTCAATTCTCACGCATAGCTATAAAACCCCGAGAAATTAAGGTGATATTATATTCATTGTTTATGTATAATCAAGTGCAGTTTATATATTTAAGAAATGATCATAACAATAAATTATTTATACTTTCACAATGTATATATAAAAATTAAGTATGATATAGAAATAAACAAGGTACGTCTAGCAAGTATTTAGTACTAATTTTTTTAAAAGAAATTACTTGCACCAACCCCCACTCAATAGTGTGATCTTATATTTTCTTGTCGCAAACAAAAGATCCGCAATGATTCATGTAAGGAATTCACAATAAATTATCAGAAATTTATAGTACGGATAAGCACATATATTTTGATGATCGAATTAAAATAATAGTTTGAAAGTTCATAAGAAACTAACCTTAAAAATGCAAAATAAATATACAAACATAAACTCTATTGTTCCAATTATTAGCATGCTTTAATTGTTTTGATCCTTGACATTATAGATTATGGTGGGGGCACAAAATCTTTAGAAATCTTAGAAAGCCAAAATCTAGTGAAAAAGTCGACAAAAACAAAGGCAGAGATTTATAAAAAATTCATGGAAATAATAGCAACAAGCATATAATCAATATATGGTGTTTTCTGCATGATGAGACTTACGTATCAAAATGTACTAAGAGTCTAAGAGTAATAAATGTTAAATCTCTCTTAACTCAGCCACTTCAGTCTTTACTTGTGACAGATTTCGCCTATAAATGGTCAGTTTATACAATTAATGTTCACTTCACAATGTTACTTTAATATATATATATATATATATATATATATATATATATATATATATATATAAGAGCTAGCTTCACTAAATCTTAGTTACATAGCTTCTCCTCGTGGCTCCCTCCACTAATAAATGATAACAATGCATAATCCTTCTAGTTCAGAATACTCCATATTACTAACTCTGTTTCTTTATTTTTCTCTATTTATATTTATAGAGTTAAAGTTTAAAAAGTTTGACCATTAATTATCACTATGTTATAAGAAATAATATATTAAATTAAGATATTGTTAGATGCATCTCAATATAAATTTTTTGAATATCAAATTTTAATAAATTTTTGTCTTATGGATTTGAAAATAAAATCATTTAAAAATGTATCTTTAAAACCGTAAAAAGTTAAATAAGGCAAAAATTAAGGAAATAAGGGAGCAGTTCATAAGTGGAAAGTGTATTATGTAGTCAATTGTATACATTAATTAGTTTTTTTTTTTCCTTCAACCATAATTTAATAGTCATGGTAAGTATTACCAGATCGGGGGCGATAATAAAAAAAGGTGATGAACTTTCAAAAATTATAATGGTATGTAGTCGGTTTCTCCAAAATACCCTTGCCTAAACTTGCTACTCAACATAGGAAAAGTCAACCACGAATTTGTCTATATATATATTTTTTTTAATTTACCATGAAAGGGTAGAGTAATAATTTACAATAATTGCAGCAGCATGAAAGATGTTTTTTTTTTTTTTTTATAATAACATTTCACATTAGAAATTGGCTAATAAATTTGTATAACCCAACTTCTAATTACACTAAGAGGAACTATTGATCCCTTCTTCACAAGTACGTAAAAGGGAGACCTTTCAATTGCTCATACATTGTAGGACACAAGATGAGAGCTCTTTCGTTTGAAACTCTTCGGATAGAAAAAAGGAAAAAAAAAAAGGATGAGTGGCCGGAGATCTCTTCACGATTTAAACTTAACTTGTATATATACGAATGATTGCTCTAAACCCTAGCTAGCTACCGACAACTGTACGTATAATACTAGAAACTTAAACCCCAGATTCATGAACATAGACTCCACTATAATACACAAAACCACCATATTCATGGATTACCGAGTAAAAATAGGTGTATATAAATCAAAGTTTTGAAGTTTGAGCTCATGAAATGAGTAGCTAGCATTAATAGGAAGAGATTACATCAAATGAAAGCAATGCCTTGTTCACATCCGAATTAAGTATAGTAGATTTTAGATTCCATGGTGGCCAACAAGAAAAGCTCCGAACTCATAATCCGAAAGTATTAGCTCCGAACTCATAATCCGGGTAGGTTAAGAGACGCACATAATTCAGTGATCGAGGTGCATTCATGAATTAAATCAGCCCATTTGCTAGAATTTTTTTTTTTTAAAAAAAATTATTGAAGTTGATTAACAGAGTAGTTCCAATAGTAATGTTCAGCATTAGTTGTATCAATTGTATGACTTTTTGCTACTTACTAATCATGAAATACGTATGTCTATACCTAAGCATACGGAGTATAAATGAAGATGTAATGCTGAAACCACATCGATCGGTTTTTTATTTTACATTAGTGTGTATTATTGGAGGCTGTGCATCTCTATGTTAGTTCAAAAACTGTGCATGTTCTATAATTCTCAAGAATGAGAAAAAGGTTGAAGTACTGTTCGGGTCTTTGTACGAGGAAGAAAATTTATGCTTTTCTCTTGTATGATGTAGCATTATTACATCTGTGAAGTGAAATTTTTAAGTATATTATATTACCCGTTTTAGATTAGTTAATGCACTTTAATTGCCATACTATTCCAATTCTCATGTTGCTCTTTGATGTTTTGATCCGTGTGACGCGCAATTATATGGACAGTAATTATCCTAAAGTTTTGTGAATGATATCATCAAATTCAAGAGATGTATAATCTTTAACTGGTGAACAATTCAATTATTGGAGGAATTAGAACTCGAGGCTTTGGATACTAATATAAATTCCTTTTTCAAATTGAGTTTCTCGATCTCAATCCATGAATTGTTAAAAGCGGGGAGAGCCTAAGAACTTGAAATCGATCTCACACTCTATTAAGATAGAATTATATGGTTGATGATGATCTATTTCTTTATTTGATTTGAAATCGGGGTTTGGATTTGTGTGGGATAGGGTGATTTGAAAATAAAGTAAAGTAAATTATATTCTTCGTGACCCAAGTTTTGTTTGATTTCTTAGTTGATTCTAGAACATTCAAACCCTATGTGATGAGAGTAAATAAACCCTCAAAATAATGGACATTTCTGTTTTCTTGTGTGGAACATCTTATTTCTTCAGTATACAAAACAAAAAATAACTCTAATGAAAATGACATACATACCTCTTAGTACAGTTGATGATCTTCAAGATGAACACAGTTTATGTTGTGGATCATACTAAGAAAACCTCATCATCGAACTTGAAGAAGATCCACCAGGAGAGAAAGGAGAATGGTCTTCTCCACCACCGCCACCACCGCCTCTTCCGTTTCCTTTCTTCTTCTTCTTATAAGGGATACCCCTAGCCTTAGCTTGGCACTCCCTCACCTCCCTAAGATACACCCTTATAGCACTACCTGCAAAGGGGTTAGTCTCGGGAGGGCCACCGTTCTCCTCATAGGCAGCACGAAGGCGACCTATGAGGGCATCAAGGCTGCCCCAGGCTTGTCTTAGAGGACAGGGGCATGGAGCTGGGGGTTCGGGCTGGCCGTAGAACATGCACCCTAGCACATGGACCTTAGTCTTACCAAATTGGTCTAGGTAACGAAGGAAGTCCAAGACATGGTGGCTAGTGCACTGAGATAAAGGGACAGGAGGATGCTGGTTCCTTAAGTATTGGCCAAAAGTGTTCCAATCCCTCCTTTTTTGGGACTCATAACGGCTAGGTGTAGGTGAGGGTGGAGGAGTTCCTTCATAGTTTTGGGGTGAAGAGGAGGATGAACCTTCCATTATTTTAGGGATTGCATATGGAAAGTGGGAGTATTTGTTGTGAAATATTATAGTAGTTGTAATATGGTTTTGGTGTTGCATTAGATCATAGTGTTGTGGAAAAAAAAAGAGGGGTAGAGGAATAGTGTAGGAGAAGATCTGAGATAGATTAGTAACATCCCAAATGGAGGGACCTACTTCTAAGTGGACATGAAAGTGGGGTCGAATTATTGGTAGCTGTAATTTATATTCTAATGTATATGGTCTTGATCATATTTATCAAACTTCTCATTATATAATTTCTTTTCATTTTTCCATTGGAGGTGAGGGTCACTCGATGACTAGTTGTGTGTCAGTGGATATGCTCTAGTCCTGTGTATAAACAAAGGCACAATTATTTCGAGACTTTTGATCATTTGATGTAATCGTCCTAAGTACTCTATGATGAGGGTAGATGACGTCGATTACAAACTTTGATCAGTGAGGTGGTTAGCGTTACTTAGGGCAGTATCCCTTAAGGAGTTTCATATATTCAAGAAAGCCGATTCTTTTTGCCTATAAATACCCCTCATTTTTCTAAGCAAGGGGTCGTCATTTCTCACTTTCGTAAGTGCCGTCACTCTGTCAAAGTACACTCTCAAATACAATCAAAGCCTAGCAAACATCCTACATACTTAATAAGGATCATTCAAAGCACATTTTGACACAATCAAGCAAGAAATTTTACCCATTCAACACATACTCAAGCAAAAGGACTCTGAGGTAAACACAAGGACCCTTCTTAAAAATATACTCTTTTTCTTTTATTTTTGGTCTACTTCTACTCCATTCACCTTCCATCCTTTGGATCTAGTGGTTTCCATCCACTCAAGAACCTTAGATTGGACCCTTTTTTGTGATGATTGTGGAGGATGCAAACCTCTTCCACATGAACAATTATTTCAATTTTTTAACTAACTTTGGTGAGCCTTGATCAACCTAAGAGACATCAACCTTGATGTTCTCTTGTGATCAACTCCAACACTCTTATTTCTATGTCTCTTTTTGCCTAAGATATGAAGTGTTAGGAGCAACTCCTACTGCACTAGGTTAAGTCTTAAAATCCTAACATTGAGCGCCTTATTCAAGGAACAATCTTCATAGATTGGTCTCCACTTAATCTCTCAAATTGCCCCTTCCCCTAACATGTTATTTATTGTAATCTATTTACATTATGCAAGTTTCTTTTTCCTTAGTTTATGATGAAGAGACTTGGATATTTCCATTTTTTGTAGACTCAATCAATCTTTGACACTTTTTATGAACAAACACTAGGTGTACTTCACACTTGAATGTACATTTAGAAGTTATCCTTAAGACTCATTTCTTGTTCAAGCATCATAAAACATAATTTTATCTCGTTTTTGCCTTTTCATGTCAATGATATTCCAAGACTAAAATACATAAGTCTTCATGAAGTAGACCCTTTTTGCGTAGTTAAAGTATGTCATGGAGAAAGGTCTCTTTAGGCTTAAATCTTTATTTGTTTAGCAATTCTTCAACTCATCATCATGCAAAAACCATACCTTGCATCTTACTAACATTGACTCTATTGCTTTCTTTCAATTTTGCACTTATATTTGCACTTTATTTCATAATCCTTACTATGTAATGAATGTGTATGACCAATTTTATCTTATGCTTTAAAACAAGACCTATTGATTGAATGACACGCCTAATAAGATAAACAATAGACAACCGAACATAGATACTCATTAATCTTGTGGCTAATTAATAACGTGATCACCTAATCTAGATTTATGTGCATGAATCTTAACTTGTCAAATTGACTAAATCTAGAGTGTGTTATTCACTTATTTTTTCATGTTTGCCTTTGACTAAAACTTATTTGTTCTCCATCTCAATGCTAAATGCTTGCACACATCCTTAACTTAAAATAAGTTGCTCATTCCTAAACCTTCTCATGGTTCGAAGACCACTTACGTGAGTCATTTTGGGATTCAAGTCCAAGGGTATATGAACTTATACAACCCATAACTGTTTGGTGGCGACTCCTTTACACATTTAATTTTGCAAAGCCGCTAGTGGATCCTTAATGAGGCCCAAATTAAGTAGGGAACTAGTGGGGGAAAGTCCCTTCCTTTCTTTTCATCGAAAAAGGGAGGTTGGGTTGTAAAAAATCGAGTTCTCTAGTGGTGATTCACTCATCGAATTATCCACCCGAAACCTAGTGGGGTTTATCGACCCTTAACACTTACAAAAAAGCCCCTACAAAATTGGCGACTCCGCTAGAGATACGTATGCCTTGGTCGAGTGACTAACGCTTGGAATTTATCTTGGTAAAACCCTAGGGAAACTTAAACCCCTAAAAACCAAAATACATGCATCCTTGGTCCACGATCACCAATTAGGATCATGCATATCATTTTATGCATTAGATCGCATCTAAGGCGCATCATTCCCGTCCGTAGTCTCATTATGTCCCGTTATGCCCGCGTCATGCCCATCCATGGCGCCTAAAATCCTAGCCTTGCACCATAAAAATGACCCAAATGCGGTAAAATTTCGATCTTACTTCACAAAATGACTCAAACACGGTAATACTGACCTTACCTCACAAAAATGACCTAAACATGGTATATTCCCGACATTGCCTTTTAAATTGCCTCAAACATGATGAAAACATATCCTCATCTCTCAAATGACTCAAAGCTATCAAAATCCGGGGAAAACCTTACCTCTCCTCTCAAAAAGCCTAAACACGATTAAAAAAAAACCTACCTTACCTCCGAAATGTCCCAAGCCACGTAAAAAGCCTACCTTACCTCCAAAACAACCCAAGACTAAACACTGTAAAAAGCCTACCTTACCTCCGAAATAACTCAAGCCTAAACACGGTAAAAAGCCTACCTTACCTTTGAAATGTTCCAAGCCACCGGTAAAAGCCTATCTTACCTTAAAATGTCTCAAAGCACTCTGTAAAATCCTAAATTTACCTCCAAAATGATCTGCACCTGGTAAAATCGCAAATTTACCTCCGAAATGACCCATAATTGGTAAAATCCCAAATTTATTCCCAAATTGCCTCATAGGTAAAATTTTGAATTTAATTGCCTCACTGGTAATAACTTGAATTTACCCTAAAGTTGCCGCAAAATAAAGTCCTAACCTTCCCACCAAAATCCCTAATGGGATGAAAATCCGAAATCACCCCACCTACCGATAAGGTCCTAACCTTTCCACTGAAACCCTATTGGGGGTGAAAATCCAAAATTACCCCACCTCCCGATAAGACCTTAATCTTCCCATCAAAAAACCCAATTAGGGTGAAAATTAAAAATACCCTACCAACCGATAAGGTCCCAACCTTTCCATCGAAATCCTATAGGGGTGAAAATATGAGATTACTTCATCTAGTTGGTAAAAACCTCCTTCCCATCAAAATCCCATGTAGGGTAAACTCCTAAAATTACCCCTCACTGGCATAAACCCGTAATTACACAACTAGATGAAATTCTGAAATTACCCTTAAGCACCACAAAATCCTTAAGCTTGACGTGGGTATTATGCTTATTGAGTCCATGCATATGAAGTCATTTTTTGTAATGGAGGCCGATTACCTAAACCGGGTCATGCATCATTTGCATTAGAGGTGATCATGTAATTACATCATACTTGTAATTGTATCATGCATATGTATTATCTCTCTCGATATTGATCCATAAACACTCAACCCTAACGAAGTCAAGTCTTGTCTTGTTATTTCTCAAGAGTTTGTTAACTGGGTACGAAGATTGGGTATAAGTTGAAGAGAACATTATTTTCAGCCAATGGAAAATGCACAACAAATGACCTAGTTCATGGCCGTGGTTAATGATTTAGCTAAGTTTATAGAGGGTATAAACACCCTTTTATAGAGAATTAAGAGTGCCAACTCCCCAAAAGAGTTAGCACAAAAATTGAGAGTATGGTCCTTTAGTTCACCAACAATGGTCAATACTTTGACACAACTCCTAAGACACTACAGAGGAAGGTTCCAGAGAAATTTTCCGCTAAAGACATCCCAAAGTTCAAATCAACAGATGATCTAAGATATCATCTTTGCAACTTTAGGACCACCATGGCCATCCATGGGATAGATCATAAACTATTCCCAGTTATTTTTTCTTGGTACTTAGAGCCAATCTATCAAAGATGGTTCTATGCTTTAAAGGACAAGGAAACAAGACATGGGAGGACATCACCAATGTCTTCATGAACTAGTATCATCCTATTGTGGAATTACAAATAACTCTCTGCAAGTTAGAGGTTCTTCAAAAAGGCATAAATGAAGGGTTCACGACCTAAATAATTGGAGGAAAAATAGCCTCTCAAATGGTCTTAAGACTACTAGAAAAGGAACTTATAAGGACCTTCATCTCGAGTCTTTTACCTAAGTATAAGAACCATATGAATTACTTGGGTCTCAAATCATTTGAGCGTGCCTATAGTATTGGCACCAACATTGAAGATGATCTAGCAAAGAACTTTATTGCTCCAGGCGATAAGTAATGGATGGGGAATGAACCTAAAACTAACTCTCTTTTCGAACCTGATGATGACAAAATTAATATTTTTGAGAAACTAACATCTTAAGATAAGATATACATTGAATGGGAAAATAATTGTCTCAAAATTTGATATATGGTGTATATGGGAATGATGATGAATCATCAAAGCCACCTGAATGCATCAATCATAAGGCTTTCTCCTTCTTCATGGACTTGAGAAAGCTGAAAAATAAGTCCAAATGTCTCTCCCGAGTTGTGACATTTATCCATAGAAGATAATTATGCTAGTTCCTGACATGGTATATGAATGAAAAAGATATCAAAAATCACAACTCTTGGTGGAAAGAAGCTAAAGATTGTCATTATAGAAGGCCCAATGCTGAATGAGTTAAGTTGTTTGAGTCGGAGTCTACAAATCCTCCCTTAATTTAATAACCCCTGAATTCAATAAACATTTTATTTTCTACTTACTCCTTTTTTTTCCACCCTAATTACTACCAATTTCTTTGTCTCTAATGAATATAACTTTGAATGCATTAAAGCAATGTAAGAACATTAAAATAAAACACATGTAATCAAAATATTGAAAAGATTAACAAGTGCCAAATAAGAGCTAAAGCACGTACAAATTGGGCTAGCGTTAAAGGGTTTGATAGACTTATAAATTTTTGATTTGATGGGTAAATGCACACAAGTAATGGGTGTTTTACTGCACTCATGGTTCTAGTAAAATCAAGAGGCAAAGAAGCTGAATCAACCAAAATTCAAAGCATTGAAGCCGTTGGTTAATGTGTGGATCCTTAGGGACTTTTCCATTTCTTTTGTTTTATTTTAATTAACTTTATAATGTAGTTTAATAGGGTTTGCATGATTGATCAGTTTTTGGTTTTATTAGCTTTAATATGTTTGTTTTTTAGAGGGTTTTATTTTCAGTTTTATGGCTTGTAATGTGGGACAGCAAGCAACCTTTCATTTACTGATCTTTTGGATTCCTTAGGTTTGAATTTGTACCCTATATAAAAGGGAGTCATTTGTATTTGAGAGGTTTTTGATTATTAAAAGTTTGAAACTCTTTACCTAGCGCAATTTTCTAAAATTGGC
Organism: Dysphania ambrosioides; assembly: GCA_026401315.1. Taxonomy (NCBI): domain Eukaryota; kingdom Viridiplantae; phylum Streptophyta; class Magnoliopsida; order Caryophyllales; family Amaranthaceae; genus Dysphania; species Dysphania ambrosioides. The sequence goes on from CM048657.1 coordinate 10,994,841, forward strand.
TAAGTGTTTTTCCAAGTTTATACTTGAAGTTATATTTTGTGAGAGAAGTGAGTGTTCCTTCAAAAATTCAGTAGTTCCTTTTACAATTTTAGTGTTCCTTATGAGAGACCTACACCCAATAAAGAAGTGAGAGTTCCTTCTTTACATTTCCTTTGACTATAGGTTAGTGTTCCCTATAATCATTTGTTTTATTTTCTCCAATTCTGTCCAATTTTTCCATACAATTTTCTCCATTCCAAAACCTTTAAACCTTTCATCCTTTTCACCACATAATCCACGCTTATCCTAGCCTTTTACCCACTCAAAAAATAAATAAAACACACAAAAGGCCTACGCAATTTACTTTCCAAACCCACACCTAAGTTCTGTCCAATTTGGAGATCCATTTGCAAATCTAATTCTCATTGTTTTCTCACTATTTTTTACATCATTTTTCATGTTAAGTAGGGGGAAACAAATGTATTTCACTAATGGATTCTAATGAGACCCCTAAAAAAGATACATTTGAATTTTAGAGAAAACCCAACAAAGGCTCATTGAGTCTAATGAACAATTGTTAAATAATGTGACTACTTTGATGGTTAGAATATTGACTTATGAAAATAGGGAGGATGACAATCCCCCTAGATTTGATGACTTATGAAAATAGGGAGAACTATCTTGAATGACAATAGGGAGAATGGCAATCCCCCACACAATAGGGAGAATGACAATCCCCCTAGATTTGATGACTTATGACAATCCCCCTAAAAAAAGATACATTTGAATTTTAGAGAAAACCCAACAAAGGCTCATTAAGTCTAATGAACAATTGTTAAATAATGTGACTACTTTGATGGTTAGAATATTGACTTATGAAAATAGGGAGAACTATCTTGAAGCCACGGGGAAAATTCTAATCGAGATAGGACGGATCCTTTATTGTTGGGAAAGTCCTTTTATGAGGTGCCTTATAACTTTAAGACATGGGAAATAATGAGTTTTGTTCGCTAAAAATTTTCAATCAGTTGAAAAAATTATATGACACACTTTTTCCATGTAGAGCTATGTGTGGGCCTTATTCCCTTAGCGGATACGTACGCAAACTCGCCTGAGGCTCGGTCATAATCTTGAGTTTCTTAATTAAAAGAGGAACCTCTAAAGCACATCAAAATGAGTTTTGACCCTAAAAAAGACTTTTGAAAGTTATAGTGTTATGTCAGGCCCAACCAAAATCATGAGTGTCCAAATCTAAAAAAGAAACCTATGAAGTGCCCTATCGCAAGTTTTGAGTCTGAAAGAAACTTTTGAAAAGAAACATATTCAATCTTGCCATAATCACGAGTTATTAAATCTAAAGAGAAATATCTAAAGCATACAAAAATGAGTTTCAAAGACTTAAGAGAGACTTCTAAAGAATAAATAAAGCTACGTTTTGACCTGATCTTTTAATAGGATACATGGGAAACATCCATCAAGGCCCAATCACATCAATAATAATCAAGATATGCACTTCAAGAAAATGATTCAATAGCAAGAGAAGTGCCCACCGCTAGCATCAGGCGTAAAACACCAGAGATGGGCATTAAACGCTCACCCATGTGTTGGATGCACAAATCTTGGGCGTTGAGCAAAAGTGCTCCTGCCTCCCTTGAGTCTCTTTGTGCTTCGAGAAAAAGTGCTCTTTACTGAGAAGATTTTTATAAGTGCCAATTCAAAGAGCTCCTAACTGAAACTCCCCATTTTCTTCTATCACATGATCATACGTAACTTTCTGCTATGTTACGACTTATTCTTCCATGATTACATTGGCTCAATTGATCCTAGTTATTGATGTTAAGTTTGTAAATTAAATATAATCCTTAAAGCATTTAATGGCACCTTACAATTCAAACAAACTTAAGTTCAAAAGCTTAAAGAATGAAAAGTCTAAATCTAAGGAGACAAAGCAAGTAGTTTTAAACCTAAAAAAATCCCTTTTCTTCCATTTTACAATTTAGCCTCCAACCTAAATCTGAATTAGTTAGCCACTTTTCTTGCCCTTGGTGATCCTTTCATATACTGGCTTCACCGTATTTCAAAACCTCTCCATTGATGACACAATCTACATTTCTTGAATTCTAGTTGTGTGAACTTGGTCTAATTCTGATATTGATGAAGTCTATGAATCATTCAACTCGCTTATAAAGAAAATCAAGCCATCCCCCATCTATGAAAGCCTCACAAATTTCCCAAAATCAATGTCGCCCTTGTAAACTAAAAAAAATGTTTTTAACCTATGCAAGCTCCTAATGCCTCTCGTAGTCCCATACATTGACCTAGTCATACCTTAAAGACTCCCGTATCCTCTTAGCTATAAAAAACTTTGCCAAAGGCTCTTCGCAAAAATTTCTCTAAAAGTCTCCCTAACAATTCCTCTTTTCCTTCTTGTTGGGAGCGAGCCGGTATTGTGTATCTATTCGTGTCTAGGGGTGTCAAATTGAGTCCATGGGTCAGTTTTGGGTTGACCCATCACGTATCAATTCTTATTGGTTCGGGTTAAATTAGGTCAATTTGGCCTATTGGGTCGGATCGAGTTGGGTCAGGTAATTATTGGGTTGGGTTAATTCGGTTATTTGTTTACTCGATTTCAGGTTAGGTTGTATTCAGTTAGGTGAAGGTCGATTAAGGTAAAATCGGATCGGTTTCTAAATAGCTTATAGCGGGTTATTTTCATTTTAGATAGATTTTGGGTCAAGTCAATTATGGTTATACGTTGCCTAGATTTCATTTAAAATCTGGTTTAGGCTTTAACGGGTTTGTATCGGGTCATTAATGATAAATGTTTGGTTCAAAGCTTATTAGAAATTGGGTAAAAATTATGTCAAGCAAAATTAGGTCACATTCACATATATTCAGATTGTTAACATATCGAGTGAATTTGGATCATGGGTTATTATAAATCAAGTCATATCGTTTATGTGTTGGATATAATTTATTCCGGATTCTCTTCGGGTTGGGCTTTAACAGGTCGGATATGGATCGAGTTCGGATATTCGAATATCGGGTTAAATTGGATTCAAGTTGACTTCAAGTCAAGTTGTGTCGGTTTTTTGGGTCTCACTTTTCGGGTCATAATTAAGTTGGTTTTGGATAACTTATCAGGTCGGGTCTGATTTTGATAGCTCTATTCATGTTCATGCAAAATCATACATGCATCATAAGTCATGGTAAACCTTATTTGCATTAGACTCATGCATTATAAGTCAAAACCTTGTCAATGCCATGCTTAGCAAAGTCTCCCAAGTTTCCAAAGCTACAAAAATCTGAGCTACAGTCAAATCTTCTAATCTTAAAGCCTATGAAAATATAGAATCATGACCTTGTTGGATAGTCATTCATCAACCATAAGACAAGCACCAACATGTATGGCACTAGAGGATAAGGTCTCCCCTTTTAAAGGCCTCCAAGGTCCCCTCTTTGGGTCCCTTAACATCTTCCTCAAGTAGTATCAAGCAAATCCTTAAATACTTTTTAGGTAGCTCAAGGCCTTCATTTGCCACATAGAAAAACACAAAGGAAACTTTATGCCTTCTAAACCATATTTGCCTTTGACCTTGACAGATAAACACCTATAAACTTTAAAGTCAAATGTGATCAATCCTTATGTCCTATCTAAACAACAAAAGTTCACCAAACTTTGAAACTCTCTACATGATCAAAACCGGGGCTCACTACTCAAACCTGTTATATAAATACAAAATTAGGAGCTCACCACTCATACCCGTCCTCTTCCAAATAAATAGTAAAAGAACATTTTCCCTTGAAACTCACAAAGTGACTTTCCATATGTCAATTTCTCAGAATTCAAAATGCCGAGTTGACCCTGCATGGTACCTAAAAATCTCAATGACTTAGTTTATTTGACACCCTGATATGGGAGGCGTCCCTATAGTATGCTAATCGAGTCAGGATAACCCTTTGGATTAGGAGGCATCCCTATAATACGCTAATCGAGTCAAGCTCATCCCTGGCTTAAGAGGCATCTTTTTAATATGCTAAGTGGGTCAGGCAACCAGGGGTTCAACAAAATCCCCAACCGTATGTATCCCAAGAGGAGTTAATTAGAATCTTTCTCCCCACAGAACTCCTTAGTAAGTAAAAATCCTTAGTGGATAAAAATCCCTAGTGAGTAAACTCCCCAAGGAGTAAAACAGGAGATGGCCTCAGAAACCATTTAAAGCCCTTAAGAAAAGTCTCCCTAGCAGGAAAAAAAAGTTCCCTAACAGAGTTCTTCTATATCTAACAAGGCAGAAGGTAATAAACCCTTTAAAATTTTACGATCTCTTCAAGAAAGTACTAGAAATCAAGCTAGGTTGTCAGATGTTGTGAAATCACCCCAAGTTAAGGGATTAGCATAAAGAAAACTTCCTTGTAGAGCAAGGTAGCACCCTCTTAAAGCGCTAAGGCTTCCTTAGTAAGTCACAAGGGCGTAAGGAATAATAGTCTTAGTCCCTCATCAAATATAAGTCACACCACTAGGATAGCTGCTCCCATCTAGCTCAACAGACCATGTCTCTTTGGCACAACATACCATTTCTCTCGTGCATAGTAGACCATGTCTCTCTAGCATAGTAGACCATGTCTCTTTGACACAACGGGCCATGTGTTCTAAGTTGTGCTACCCTGATAACAGCTCTTCTTTGGCACAAAAGGCCATGTCTTTAAGTCACGCCACCATGATAGTGGCTCCTCTTTTCCATAACATGCTATGTCTCCAAGCCGTGCCACCTTGATAGTGGCTTTTCGGTTGGAACACCAGGCCAAACTATGAGTTGTGCCACTTTAGTTGTGGCTATTGGCACATCAACCCAATATATAAGCCATGCCAACTTGATAGCGACTCCCTGTCAACACCATTCTTCCCCAATGGATTATGTTAAGGCATCAACCTCAAGCTTTTAGGCTAATCGATGCGAGTTCCCATCTTTAGTAGAACTGATTCAAAAACACCCAATGGACATGTTTCTTAAAAACTAACCTTTATTTGTTTTACAGGTACTAGTGTAAGAAAAAGAATTAAGATTACAAATAATCTCAAGTCTTTCTCAACCTTGAGTCATACTTTGACCTTCGTCAGTCAAAGCGAGGCCTTCTAAAGACACAAAATCATGCCTCCCCGCCTAGCGATCCCATGACAAAATAACCTTGAAGAGCGGACTTAGCTTTGGTCGAGATTGAGTATGTGTAAACCTAAAATCACCTCAAAGCCAAACCTCTAAAAACCTTAAACAAAAACCCGAGCCCAAAACACTTACCTTAACCCAAACGTACAACCAAAGTCACAAATATCACATCATTAAACACCAAAAACAAACCTCCTAACCCATGAAAAACCAAGGCTCGAAGTCCTTATGATCGACATTCAAAGTTAGCGATGAATGCTAGAAGTAAAGCAAGCCACTTAATTGTGCATCCAACTCCCATTCTTAACATTCCACACCCTCTATGCATCTAACTCCTAGTTCTCCTCAAGTACCTGCTCCTGTTCAGCTCATCCTCTCCAAGCATCTGATGTCGACTTCGTGCGTTTGACACCCAACTTTGAGCATCACCCCCAAAGCGTTCTTTTCTCATTTTAAGCCTCTTTTTAACTAAGTAAAAGATTCATTTCTTGAAAAAGACAATTTGAGAGATTAAGTAGAGATCAATCTTTGAAGATGGTTGCTTAAATGAGTTGCTCAAAGTTAGGGGTTAGAGACTTAACCTAGTGAAATAGGAGTTTCTCTTTGCTCTTCACATCATAGGCAAAAAGAGACATAGTAATGAGAGTATTAGAGTTGATCACATGAGATCATCAAGGTTTATTTCTCTTTGGTTGATCAAGGTTCACCAAAGTTGCTTAAAAAATTTAAATAAGTGTTCATATGAAAGAGGTTTGCGTCCTCCAGAATCATCAGAAAAGGGTTTAATCTAAGGTTCTTGAGTGGATAGAAACCACTAGATTCAAAGAATGGAAGGTGAATGGAGTAGAAGTAGACCAAAAATAAAAGAAAAAGAGTAGATTTAAGTAGGATCCTTAGTATTTACTGTTGAGGAGAGTTTTTTTGCTTGAGTCTTTCTTGAGTATGTTTTGGAGGGATAAGGTTTCCTTGCTTGATTGTGCCAAAATGTGCTTTGAATAATCCTTAGTAAGTATGTAGGATATTTAAAAGGCTTTGATTGTGTTTGGCAGAGTGACGACCCTTAGAAAAGTGAGAAATACTAACCCCTTGCTTAAAAAATGGTGGGGGGGGGGGGGTATTTAGGCAAAATAAATCGGCTTCATAAGCATTGGACGCTGAATTCGAAAGTTAAACACCAAGTTAAAAATCCTCCCATATTTTGGTTTCTTTATCCTTTAAAGCATAGAACCATTTTTTACATATTAGTCATATGGATATAAGGAAAATGACAAGGAATAACTCTAGATCCACTCCTTGATGGCTATGGTGGACCTAGAGTTTCTTGGATGATATTTAGGATCATCTGTTGAGTAAAACTATGGGTTGTTTATAGCAGAGAAGGGCAAGTTGACCTTAGCATTTAGCTTATCATCAGTACAAGAATCAAAATAATGGGCACTTTTTTATGATTGGACCATTTCTTCTATCTCCTTTTCCATGATGGAACTTGATTCATCGCTTTCAACTTGCCCTAGATGAGCATTCTTGATCTCGAAAGACTTAGTGAGACTAGTAACTGTAGTCGTAAGCTAAGCAAATTATTTAAGAATTGTCACTAAAATTATTTAGAGTATTGTTTTAGGAAAATACGAACCAACCTCTTTTCAATTCTATGTATCCAACCTGATAAACTCCTAAAGATACAAGGATACCTTCTTTTTAAACAAGGAATACTCTAACTCTATTCCTAGGGAGAGAAACTCGATTAGGGTTGAGACTTTGGGTTGAATAAGGAGAGAATGATGCAACTACATATGATCACCTCTAATGCATGATGCACATGCTTCTGGCTTAGGGAGACTGTCTCTGAAAATTACAAAATGTTCTAGATGCATGAGACATAATCAATAAGCATGGAATAAGAGGCAGACATGATATTTTAAGGATTTTAAGGGAGTTTATGGGTAATTCAAAAGTTTTTTAGGTAGAAACTTGTAAGGAATTTAGGTAATTTCCTTAATAAGGAACTTTGAAGAGTTTAGCAATAATTTCACAATATTATTAGACAAGATATTGTTATGGAGTTTAGGGGTGAAGTAATATTTTTACTTGATATGAATATTTTGAGGTTTTTAAGGGGTAAAAATAGGTTTTTATCACATTTAAAATTTTTGAAGAGGCATACTCTTAGACTTTTACCGGGTTTTGAATTCTTAGGAGGCATGGTAAGGATTTTAATAGATTATGGATTTTCGGATTTTTCAAAGGTAAAGAAAGTATTTTACTTGTTTTGGAATTTTTTCTTCTTTTTTGAGGTAAATTATTAGTTTTGGGCCACATGGTAAGGCATGATACCGGCATCACGATTACATAGTGGGGTATTTTGCAAGCATTGTGATGACATGATCTTGTATACAGTGATTTTGACACGGGGAAGGAAAATGACTCTGTAGTTAGTGATTTTGACTCCTAAGGATGATTAAGGCTTGACATGGTTTGAGAGTGCATGTTTATATTTTCCCTAGGTTTACAAAGCTAAGTTCCCATTATTAGCAACATAATAAAAAAGTATACACAAATTAGTTTCAAAGTATGCAAGACTCAAAGTTTCAACCTAAACCAAGAGTCAAATTTTATCTATATGATTATGGTTGGCTTACGTTTAGTTAAAGAGGTTCCATAACTCAGAGGAAAATTCATTTACCTGGAGCCATTGCTTGAAGAAGGTTAAAGTGAGAGGATAACCTACTTAACAAAATGTCTAGAGCATGTGTCAAATGTAATAAGTTTGAAATCTTTTTGGTAAAGCCGAAGTTTAGGCTATGAACCTTGTCGATTTTTTACTGAACCTACCCTCCTATAATGTCTCAAATGTAGAATACATTCTTGTGAGATGGGTATTAAGGTGTGAACTTCAACACGCTAAAAAATGTATACATGAAGCAAAGATGATGTATAACACAATCATAATCAAATTTTCAAGTACATTAAATCCAATCTTCTCAATAGCTCATTCTCATGATGCCAAAATATAAAAGTAAAAAATTCCAAGTCGAGTTTTCCAAGTCGAGTTTCCAAATTATATAAAGGAACTTTTAACTATCCCTATGAAGGGAAGAGATGGACCCTTTTTCACTAGGGCCCTATGGTTTACGTAAAATTGGTTTGGGTTGGGTTGTGGCTAGTTTGTTGACTATACTCATATAAAATAGGGGTAAAGGGTCAACAGTAAATTACGGACTCGCCTCCAAATTAAAACTTGAGGCCAAGCTCCTACTTAGGTTGAAACCCCAAGTGACATGTAAATAAATCTTAAATCACCAAAATGAGTTATGGAATAAGCAATCTATTTTAATTTAAATATGATTTAAAGCTTAATTGTAAAGATGCAATGTAGTAGCAATAGATCCTAAGAATATGCACAATTGTAAAAAGCAAATTCTAGATTAAGTGGATTTACAAAGTTATCATCAGGTAAACATTTAGATTTAGGTGATCACTCATAATGTTCTTATGGTTAAGGGGTCCTAAAACTAGTTTGTCCAAGAATTTATCTTATTTAGGCATGATGCACTTTAATAGGTCTTGAATTAATGCAAAAATAAAGGTGGATTCACAATATTACAACAATCTTGTGTAATTAAAGGCAGGAAATTTAAGTAAAGCATTAAGGTGTATTATTTAAAAGTATAAATGTGAAAGATATAATGTATGATTTACACATAAAAAGTTGAAAATTTGATTGATCAAATAAAGAAGAGAGTTAGGCAAGTTCTTCACAATGACATACTCCATCTTAGGCTATGAAGCCTAAAACAATTTAATTAAAGGGTCATATTTGGATTGATTTTTTAATATAATCAATTGTAAATGAAAATAGTGATTGATTATCAAAGTATGGATCATTAAATGCAAGATAAATGTGCTTTGGATGCACTTAGATAGTCATTCAAGCATGACAATTTTCTAAGTGTGCTAGTAAAAAGTAAATCATGAGATTTTAAAGAATATATTTTATGAAAAATGATTCTCCATAACACATCATTGATCAAAGTAAAAAATAAAAAAGGTATAAATAAAGATACAAGGCATAAATAAAAATATAGGGCAAAGGGGATAAAATGAGTTAGAGAAATGATTCCTACTATTTAGATGCTCAAAGTAAGAATCTTGAGGCTTGAACAATCTAGTGTTGAATGGAAGTTAATCTTTTTCAAACACATTATTGATTTGCAAGAATGAAAGACAAAGTGTTGGAGTTGATCATAAAATGAACGAGACGGGTTAATTCTAGGTGCACTTTTAGGTGTGATTCTCTCACTAAGATTGCATAATTCATATTAAGAAGATTGTTACATTATTGACAAAAGGTCAAGTTTAGGCCAATATTAGGGATTTAATCAATTATATTGACTTATTTGGACCAAATAAGTTTAGACTAAATAAGTTCAAATAACTTTAAGATAACTTCTATCATAATAATTCTACTCTAAAAATAAGTCCTAATACAATAAATTCAAGACATTTAAGATACACTTGAGTAACTTTAGATGATATAAGTTCAGATAATAAAGGTTAAAACAAAGTGGCCCTTAATGTTGATTTGACCTATGAAAAGTTATACATGTCGTTACTTTCATTCTCTCATTTTAGAAGATATCAAGTGTGTAATGCCATATCAAGGCTCACTATATTATTGGATAGATATGAAGTAATTTTCATGCTACAATTAGAGAGAGTGTGAAATTTGAAACCTATAACGTCGTGATAGGTAGTCTATAATATATACATGGTAATATTATTTTGAGACGAAATTCAACCTTAACTAATAGAAAAAGGTGGAGCATTAAGAGAAATGTCCCGATGCTTATCCTTTTTTTGAACTAGAGAAGTTAATTATTGACTTGTTGTAAGAAACCAACGTCTGCATCAACATAGAATTCATAGCCATTAACCAATTATAGAACTTTTCATAGATCTCACGAAGTGCTAAGTGTGGCAGGCAATACTGCGATTGTATAGTGTTATGTATGTTATAGTGCGTTGTCATGGGCCATTCGATTCCAATGTTTTTTATTATGGGCTCCTTGTGACTGTTTTAATTTGTTTAAAAAAAGAAATTGGCAAATTTTATTGAAAATGTTACTCTTTTGCAAGAGTAAAAGTTTTTATTACCCCTTTGGGAATACGACAGAATCTGAACAGCCGTCTTAAGAATTTAGTTAAAAAGATGGGCCTTTGTACACATGGATGAACAACTTGTGCATAGCTTTTGACTGTAATGACTAATGATCCAATGATAATGAAATGTTCTTTTCTTTTCTTTTCATAGGTGTAATGTATGGAATATTAGGACTTGCAAATTTTCTACATTTGTTGTGGGGGAAATCCTAAGTTTTATTTTAATGATTTTTCATTACTCATTTTTTCTAATGATTGGAATATATATATATATATATATATATATATATATATATATATATATATATATATATATATATATATATATATATATATATATATATATATATAAATAAGCCCTTCTTAACTTCCATAAATTGACTACGTGTCTAGATGAACATATTAGTTATTTGAAAAAAATATAGCAATAAATTTATAAGAAAATGTAGCTATTTTAGCATTATATATAATTTTAAATAGTGAATCATTATATTCACAAATCCAAAACTTTACCAATACATCAAGTCTTTTGTTCTCCTATCTATTTGCTCTCTCTTTAAACTTTTTGAATTTATATAATTAATTTTGAAAACATAAAAATAACATCATGTTATTTTACAATCTCTAGTACGTTCATTTAAGTGTATAATTAGTAATATAAACCCTAGATCATCTTCTAAATCGCTGCACGACATTGATAGTTATTCAATAAAGATGTAAATTTCAAATTAAAAAAATTATTTACTGATTAATTTTAGGAAATTACATTAGTATAAGTACATAAATGCTTTATATCTTTTTTTTCATATATTTTTATTCACATGTATGATATATAACTCGAGAACTACCTAGTTAGAGTTTAAAAGAAGTATTCTTTGAATAGATATTGTATGGAGTAAGATAAATTTATAGATCATTTGTCTTATAACATGATATTCTTAGTCTAACAATAGATGATTAATACATACTTCGGATTTCAAAAGACAAAAATTAAATGTTAGCATACAGTAAACGAAATAATAACTTTATTTTTGAACTCTATTCAAATATATAAAGATCATTCCCTCTATTTTAAAGTAATGCACCCACCCCATTTTGCCATTCGTTGTTTCAAAATGTTTACTCACTCAATGCTAATCTTCGTTTTCAGTTGAAGTCTACCTTACTAAATCTTCTCTTCTTTTGTGTAAGTTATACTCATTTATGGTAGGTAAATAAGGGGACAACATATGTGGATAATTTAACTTATACAAAGAGAAAAAAGAAAAATAAGTGATCTATTAATTTAAGTTAAAGGAGGACTTGTTCTCAATCCAACAGTGTGCCATTGGTATCATAGTTATAAAACATGTGTTGTAACAAGACGATTAGGAAAAGGTACATACGAGATAAAAACTACTTCTATTTGTTTACATGCAACACTTTTCAAAACACGCTTGCTAATGTACATTTTAACCGTTAACATTATTAATTATATATAAGTAAAAATAATAAAAAGTTGATACATTAAAACTATATATTGGGACAAATCTAACAATATCTCACATGAGTATACTTTTATTACGGATGATTCGCCGAAAAAGATCAAAGCTAATTTGTAAATTGTTCAAAAATCAAAGTGTTGCAGGTAAAAAAAATTGGAGGAAGTATAAAATAAGAAAATAATAAATCTTTTCACAAGCAAACTTACAATTCTAATTAGATTAAGAAACAATGAAATTTTACTTGGATTAGAAAATGTTTTTGTATTAAGGAACAATAAATTATGCCACTAGTAGAAATTACTTAATACGCGGCAGTGGTTTTGTTATTATATGAGGCATATTAGTCAAGCAGTAGATAAGATGACAGTAAATGAGTATTTATAATTTGCGGCAAAAAAATTAAGGCGCACACAATTAAATAATATGCGACGGTTTAAGAAGAATACGCCGCATATTAATTACAGACAAAGCCTCAAAATGCGGCGGGTTATAGAGGAATACACAACATTTTATTTAATCAAAATAAGGCGGGTCTAGCAAAATACGCCGCTTATTATTAGTTAGATGCAATTAAATTGCGGCAGGTTATGCTTAGAACCACCATATATTATTAGGTTCTTTTTAACCTATATTTTGGTCCCTACTATGCCAAATCATATTAATATCACCAAAACCTATTATATGCAATCACCAACCATTTATACATATTGCAATCAAATGTATACAATATGATGTTTGGAATTCATCTATGCACTAATAGGGTCATTAAATCGCCCTTTAAGGGACATCAAAACTATTACCCAATAAACAAAATGTAAATATATATATATATATATATATATATATATATATATATATATGTATGTATGTATGTATGTATGTATGTATGTATGTATGTATGTATAATATTCAAAGTCATGATATTAAACAAAGGTAAGTTAATCTAAAGAAAATTCTCAATGAAACACTTGGTCTTTTTGTTATGACCACATCTATTTCTAAGATCGATGGACATATAATTAAGGAAATATATATATATATATATATATATATATATATATATATATATATATATAAATTAAGGAAATGTAGTTCAAAAGTAAAGTGCAAAAGAGGGTGCAAATGAAAATAGCCTATTTTTACTAAAATCAGTCTATTTGAAGCGTTTAAGGCATGTTTTAGAGAAAACACGCCATTTTTCTACCCAAAGTCAAGTTTCTTACTCAAAACCATTCTTATTTGACATATTTTGGCTCAAATCGATGTACTTAAAGTGTTTGGGGCATGTTGTAAGGGAAATACGCCATTATCGACCCAAAACCGCTCTTATTTGACTTATATTGACTCATATTGATGTATTTGAAGTGTTTGATACATGTTCTAGCAAAAATATGTCATTTTTTTACCCAAAACATCTCCTATTTGACCTATATTGACTCAAATCAATGTATTTCAAGTGTTTGGGGCATGTTTTAGGGGAAATACACCATTTTCTACCCAAAACTGCTTTCATTTGACCAATATTGACTCAATTGATGTATTTCAAGTGTTTGAAGCATGTTTTAGGGAAAATAGCCATTTTCTATCCAAAATTGCTCCTATTTGATATATATTGACTCAAATCAATGTATTTCAAGTGTTAAGTGCATGTTCGGGAAATATGTCATTTTCTACCTAAAACCGTTCTCATTTGCTATTTCGATTCAAAATAATGTATTTGAAGTGTTAGGGGATAAAAATTTAAATTTTTATATCATTCCATTCTTCTTAAAATTACTTTAAAAGATGATCCATTTATAATAAGTTATGTTAAACTACAAAATTTAATGCTTCCTACTTTTTTTTAGTTTATCACATTTCTCCTTTAAATAGCAAAAAAAAGATCACTTTTCGCTTACTTTATTTCTTATTTTTCATAGTAAGAAGGAAAGAATGTAAATACAAAGGGAATACTCCATAGATAGAAATTGACTAGCCTAGTTTTCTTAGTTTAATTTTTACTTGTAAATGGCTCCTATATTATTGTACTAAAAATTTTGAATAGAGTTCTAACATTAGACTCATGAAGCATAGTCACGTAAGTAACATATATATGAAGTATACATCAAGCTCTTTTATTCCAATATCTATTATATAGTATTACAAAGTACTACGATATATTTTTTTTAATCAGACAAAGTAACACTCCATATTAACTAATTAATATTTTTTTTATTTATTTATGTATTTAAGAAGTAGTATATGACCTATCACACAGAGCAAGAAAAATATAATTTAAGGTTCAAATCATTATGAGTTGGATATAGTTAATGGTACTCCGCATATAAGTTTATTTCCTTAATAATATCATTGATTGTGGTATGTACATATAATACCTTGAAAATTAATATTGAGTTATATGCGCTGAAACATTTGAAGTTTTCATTGGATATAATTTATACAAATGTGAAGGCAATGATTCATATATAGAACTTAATACATTGAGCAAAGCTAATAATAAAAATATATGTTAAACTTCTTCTTAAGCTACTCCCTTTGTTCTTTTTTTGTTCTTTCCATTTTTCCATCTGTAAATTTTAAAATGTTGTTCTCATTTGAAATCCTTCTGTTTTAGTTTATTATAAATAAAGGTTCATATAAGGAATAAAGTAAAAGTGAGTACAACTTAGAAAATAGATAAAAATAAATAATAAGTGAGAAGAAAATAAGGGAGCTAGCACTACTCTAAACATATCAAAAGTTGTTCGAAACTTTTACTTTATTCCTTATTAGGTTTAGAACTGCCACATATTATTAGGTTTTTTTTAATCTATATTTTGTTCCCTACTACACCAAGTAATATTTATATTACCAAAACCTGTTATATGCAATTACCAACCATTTATACATAATGCAATCAAATGTATATAATATGATATTTGGAATTCATCTATGCACTAATAGGGTCATTAAATCACCCTTTAATGGACATCAAAACTATGACCGAAAAATGTAAAAATATTTATATAATATTTAAAGTCATTATAATACAAAAAGGTAAGATAATCTAAAGAAAATTCTCAATGAAACACTTGGGCATTTTGTTATGGACCACATCTATTTTTAAGATCGATGAACATATAATTAAGGTTATATATATATATATATATATATATATATATATATATATATATATATATATATAGAGAGAGAGAGAGAGAGAGAGAGAGAGAGAGAGAGAGAGAGAGAGAGAGAGAGAGAGAGAGAGAGAGAGAGAGAGAGAGAGAGAGAGAGAGAGAGAGAGAGAGAGAGAGAGAGAGAGAGAGAGAGAGAGAGAGAGAGAGAGAGAGAGAGAGAGAGAGAGAGAGAGAGAGAGAGAGAGAGAGAGAGAGAGAGAGAGAGAGAGAGAGAGAGATGATGCAAATGAAAATAGCCTTTTTTTAGCTATAATTGGTCTATTTGATGCGTTTAAGGCATGTTTTAAAGAAAACACGTCATTTTTCTACCCAAACTCATTTCTTACCCAAAATCATTCTTATTTTATATATTTTGACTCAAATCGATATACATAAAGTGTTTCGAGCATATTATAGAGGAAATACGTCATTATCGACCCAAAATCTCTCCTATTTGACATCTATTGACTCATATCGATGTATTTAAAATGTTTGAGGCATGTTCTAGGGGAAATACATCATTTTCTACCCAAATGTGCTCCTATTTGACATATATTGACTCAATTCGATGTATTTCAAGTACTTGGGGCATGCTCTAGGAAAAATATGTCATTTTCTATCCAAAACCACTCTCATTTGACCTATATAGACCAAAATTGCTTTTATTTGGCCTATATTATCTCAAATCAATTTATTTCAAGTGTTCAGGGCATGTTCTAGGGGAAATTTGCCATTTTCTACCCAAAATCATTCTATTTGCTATTTTGATTCAAATTGATGTGTTTGAAGTGTTAGAGACATGTTATAATTGAAATGCGCATATATAGAATAGACTTTAACTTTTAAAATTAATATTTTAAAAATTTAAATTTTTATTTCATTCCATTCTTCTTAAAAATAACTTTAAAAGATGATCCATTTATAATATGTTATGTTAAACTACAAAATTTACTACCTCCTACTTTTTTTTAGTTTATCACATTTCTTCTTTAAATAGAAAAACAAATGGCTCACTTTTCACTTACTTTATTTCTTATTATTCATAGTAAGAAGGAAAGAACATAAATACAAAAGAAATACTCCATAGATAGAAATTGACTAACCTAATTTTTTTAGTTTAATTTTTACTTGTAAATTACTCCTATATTATTGTACTAAAATTTTTTAATAGAGTTCTAACATTAGACTTATGAAGTATAGTCACATGAGTAACATATATATGAAGTATACATCAAGCTTTCTTTTTCCAATATCTATTATTATATAGTACTACGATGTATTTGTTTTTTTTAATCAGACAAAGTAACACTCCATATTAATTAATTAATAATTTTTTATTTATGTATGTATTTAAGAAGAAGTATCTGACCTATCACAAAGAGCAAGAAAAATACTTTTTAAGGTTCAAATCATTATGAGTTGGAGATAGTTGATGGTACTCCGCATATAAGTTTATTTCCTTAACAATATCGTTGATTGTGGTTATGTACATATAATACCTTGAAATTTAATATTGAGTTATATGCGCTGAAACCTTTGAAGTTTTCATTGGATATAATTTTTACAATTAAAAATATATGTTAAACTTCTTCTTAAACTACTCCCTTCGTTTTTTTTTGTTCTTTCCATTTTTCCATCCAGAAATTTCAAAATGTTGTTCTTATTTAAAATCCTTCTATTTTAGTTTAATATAAATAAAGGTTCATATAAGGAATAAAGTAAAAGTGAGTACAACTTAGAAAATAGATAAAAATAAATAATAAGTGAGAAGAAAATAAGGGAGCTAGCACTACTCTATATATATCAAAAGTTGTTCGAAACTTCATATTTTTAAACCTAGGCCATTAAGGGATTAAACAACCAATTGTTGACATCATTTTGCCTACGAGTTGTAGTTGCACATATGAACACATTTATTACATAGGATTTGTATAGTATATTCTCCGAAAGAGTTCATAACAGGGTGAACATATGATTCACTAATAAATTCTTAAATAAAAAATTATAAACCTTTATTAAGGATTCAATAAATGGGAAAATCGAGGGACAATGTCAAAAAAAATATTTCTATAGCAAAAGCTCCAAATTTTGAACTCTTGTGATATCGATTAGGCCATGAGCCACATTCCACATACAAATGACTCTACTCTGATTCAATAATATATCAAATTAACTAAGACTTATTGCCAATAAATAATATTGAAATATTTATTGTACACACAACTACAATTCTATTTAAAGTGTGTTAATTATGCACATAAAAAAGACTAATATTGTGATCACTTTCTTGGTACCTAGCAAGTTGACTATAATTTGATTTTCATGTACATGTCTTTTTTGGTGCAATAAATAATAGATGAAATCAAATATATAATACAATAAAATAAATATAGTAACATAAAACATGATAAAAACATGTTAAGCATGAAAACACCAAATAAACCAAGAATTATGCAAGAATATGTATCATAATAAAATGATAAAAGTTCTTACGGATATTTATTTTAAATCATGTCAATCATGCTAATAATCATATTAAAAATAATAAATAATTAATTAATACAAACATGCTTGAAACACTAATATTTACATTACTATAAAATCAATACAAAGTTAGTACACGATAAAAAAAATATAAATTAATAATTATGGAACGGGCATACCTTGATCGTTTGTCATGGGTCTTTTAAGAATTGAGGAGCGAGTATTAAAATTACTTATGAGTTATTGATAATAAGGAGTCTGAGGAGTAGTTTGATTTTTGCATATAATGATTTTAGAAACTTTTAGGTTCTCGTTGGAGAGAAATGGTAATTGTTGATGAATTACAAAGGAAATCTGAGAAATATATAAAGGATTAGGAAAACAAACATATGAAATACGGTAACTATCAATTGGCTACTAGACCTTGGAAGCTTGTGTTACTCAGCTTGGTTTGCATAGCATGGAATGACTTGCTTGGTGCGCAGCTCTTTTGTACAGTGCGCAAAGCAGTCTACGCGAGATAGGATTCTACGACTGTTGTAAAGGTCGTAACTTTTACTCACTAATTTTTTAAAACTAAGTCCACTAGTAGAAATTTCTTTAATTACTTCTCATCAATTGCTTTGGTAAAAGTATATTCAAAGTAATTATACATTTTTAGGGTGAATAAATGTTTAGGTGCTTCGGTTTTTTTGCATTAAAGCTAAACCGAAGCATTTAAGTACTTCGATTTAGCTTTAATTGAAGCCTTCCAATAATCAAATGCTTTGGCTAATGCTAAACCGAAGCACTTAAGTAATTGTTGTGGCTCTTGGTTTAGCGTTACTCTGGCTCTCACAATCTGCAAGAACAGAGGTGTGGACTTGGGATTCTTTGATCCGGAAAGTATTGGGAAGCCTTAGGAATTAAGGTGATGTCTTTCCACTTATCATATATGATGAAGTATATTCCTCATCATAGGAAGCAGATAATGTGGTAGGAGAATCTTCAGCATAGGGTTTTTTTAGGGTACTGGCTACTCAAGCTATTATAGAGAAAAAGAATGAAGGTTTTTTTTCCCAGTAAAAGCTATTAGGCAGATTTTGTGGATGGGATGGTGTTCGTTATGAACTTCGTGATATTTATGGGATTGGGAATTCATCTTCATAAAGCTTTAATGATGATAAGCCAGGGAAAGAGTGTGTCATTTGTATGACCTAGCCCAAGAGTACAACTTGTCGGCATCTGGTAAGAGTTTACTTAAATATGGTTATTTATGGTACCACTTATTTATCAAACTAGCTATTCGTACTTATTATTTAAAATTGTTATTTTTTAGGATTTCACAAGAACAACACCTTACTTAGATGACTAGTTGAGCAAAATAAAAGAGATTTGAACGGAGCATTTCCTAGCTTCCAAGTCCGATTGTTGAGTGAGATGTGTATATTATAAGGCAAGAACTCTTAGATATGTGATAGTTGTAAACATGTCACAACTTAAGTAGTAATTAACAATCTTCAATTGATTAAATTTGTATGGACACAATTAATATCGTACATATTATACTCTAGTAAACATAATAGAATACTTCATTATTAATGTGTTCAAAAGGCATAAAAATATATTTTAAAAAACAATAAATTTCTTCTAATGTTAAAGCTCGTCTCTTTCATAATTGCTTTGGTCTTATAAACTGAAGCATTAAAAAGCTCCCATTTTACAAAATTTACAATTGTTTCAGTTATTTAACAGAAGCAATAAATTACCAATTGCTTTGGATGAAATAAACAGAAGCACTTAGAGCACTTTCATCAATGGGGAAAATATTCCCCATCATCCCACAATAGCAATCAATTTTTCCTTGCTCATGGAGAGAATAGAAATAGTCTAATACTTGGATACTAAAATACATTGGACCACGTAAAAGTTGTCCATTTTCTTTTTTTCTTTTGTTAAATTTATAGGTTAAGCCAATTAATTTTTGACACGTGGCAATATATGATTAAAGAGAGATTGTAATGGAGAAATTTTTTTAGCCCATTGTTGGAACGAGTTATGGATAAAAATTCTTGACCATAAAAAATTTGATGTGGATGAGAGATAAATTGGGTATAGAGAGATAGATGGGGAGATTTTTTCCCCATTGGTGAGCATGGTCTTATGGAATTTATAAGTGCTTCGGTTCAAACTAGCGAAGCAGTTGGTGATTTATTATTTCGATTTAATAACCAAAGCAATTGTACA
Organism: Dysphania ambrosioides; assembly: GCA_026401315.1. NCBI lineage: Eukaryota > Viridiplantae > Streptophyta > Magnoliopsida > Caryophyllales > Amaranthaceae > Dysphania > Dysphania ambrosioides. The sequence goes on from CM048657.1 coordinate 11,014,494, forward strand.
AAAATTGACAAGTGTTTCGCCTATAAAACCGAAGGAGTTGAACAAAATGAGTCGAATCAATTATACTATTGTCAATTAGTGGTCATTATGATAAAAACTAAAAAATCATGAGCCTATATAGTAACTGATATTCGAATCAAACACAATTTTACAGAATAGTTTATAACTCTCTTATTTCAAATCGGGATTGGGCGTATAATATATAATTGCCAAGCTTGTCAGAAGGACTTTCCACCCTAGTAAATTTAATTGATTAATATATGGGTTTATGATATTATAAACTCATTTATTATTCTTTTGCGCATATTTTTGAATTAAATGACCATAAGCACATTAATATTCACATTCTTGAAATATGTAAGAAATTTTAGACTGAGTGAGTCCATTAATGAGTTTAAGTAATTTTCGAACATTTTCTCTTTGTTCAGAATAAGAAGTCAATCTTCGTAGTTGAATTATTGAGTTATAAAAAGGAAGACGTAAATTAGATGTCTATACCAATCAAATGCTAATTTTTTTCAATCTTAAAACTTTGTTTAGATAAGTTTTCACTATGGTAGTAAAGATAATTTTAAAAATTATTATGTTGCATAATTTTTACTTTATTCAAACAATTCACTTTGGTTCACAATAGGCTAACTGGTTTCATTCTTGCATTATGAAAATTGTTGTCTGATAAAGGGATCAAGGATATATGGGAAGAATTTGCTTACATACGAGATAAAATAATATTATCATGTGGCCAAGAAAAAAATTACCCCTCAATATACTAAAAGTTATCCTCTCAACACAACAAAAGTCACCCTATATTGTGATTTCAGTTGATAAAGATTAAAATATGTTTGAGAAAGAATTGTTAAATATATATTGTACAGAACTTACCCCTTAATAAAAAAAAAAAAGTCACCCCTCAATTTAACAAAAATGACTTTATAATGTTGTCATTCAATATAATTTAAATGTCCCCACTTTACTAAAGTTTTTATGGGATGTATTTATCAAAGACTTTTCTATACATGTAAATATTAATACATAGAATGTTAGTAACTTTTCTATTTAAATAATGAAGGTAATCCCCAATAAAACTAGACAAAAACTTAAACCAAAAAATACAAAGTTTGATTAAAATTTATATATATATATATATATATATATATATATATATATATATATATATATATATATATATATATATATATATATGCTAGCTACTTAGCCAAGCATTGATATTAATTGAAAGTTGAACGGAGTATTAAATAAATAATGTAATAAATTAATGTAATTATTGGTCTATAGTGGTGTATGTCAAATTTTTAATAGTTATATGTTGCAATAATGTCGTTCATTATAGAATTTCTTACTATAAAACCTGAGGTACACTTCAAATTGTGAAAGAGAGATCCTACACATGATCTATCAATAAGCAGAATTTCAGCAATAAAAATGTAATTTAGTTAGTGTAATTATTAGGGTTATTTATAGGATATATATTGTAAATAACTTATTAACATATAGATATTTGAGTATAGTTTTTTTTTACATCTTATGAACATATATGTATTTGATTATAGATAGGACATCTGTTATAAACATACATGTATTCTATAATGTTAGAAAACATTGCACGTTAATTTATAGCATTATGCTTTAAAAAAAAATTCCTTAGGACTGCATGCATATAAGAGATAAATCCATTCCTAAAATGATATAAATTTAGAAATTTATAATAAAATCACATACACACCCGTGTAATTACCATTTATAGTTTCTAAAATTTTCCTCTTTAAGCTTCTTGTTAATGGGTTGATTTAAGAAAAATAGATAGACTGGTTTTTTGGATAGAAATTTTCCCAAAGTTTTCAGCGATTCAAAAATGATGCAAGTTTGAGACATTGCGACAATTTTTTTTCCTCCAAATATTGCATGATTAATTCCCAAAATCAAGCTCTTTCTCGAGGCAAATCCTACCATGAGATCATTATCACCATAAACGCCAATCCCTTAACAAACTTTTACCTCGTAACCTATACGACGACAAACTAACAAACTGTTACTAAGGGCCTGGTTTGGTATGAAAAACTGAAATGTAGTTTAAAACTCATATCTGACTAAAAGTTGTTTGGTTTGAAAAAAAAATAAAATGGATTTCAAACCCTTTGGGGTTTCAAACACTCCCAAAATTCCCTTTTTGATTCATTTGCTTTTAGCCAGAATCCAGTGTTCATCCTGTGTTCATTCAAACCTGTCGCCCTACTCCACTTTTGAATGTCGCGTTATTACAATACTTATTATTATTATTATTACAATACTTATTATTATTGTTACTATTATTATTATTATTTATGGTATTATCATTTTTAATCTATTTATTAAATTAATTACTATTATCATTATTATTTATATATTTATAAATTTTTAATTATTATGATTGTTAGTACTTTTTTCTATAATATTTATTTTTATATTTATTTTAATTAAAGCTACTAATATCTAGCCCGACCCAATAAACTACCTGAAATTGACTTGGACCCGACCTGATACCCATAAACCGACCCAATTCGACTTGAAATCAACCCAAAATCAATTTGACCTGATATTTGAAAACTCAAACTTGATAAGTGTCCGAACTGTTACATACCCGATCCATTACAAACCTGACTCGAAGACAACCTAAAATCAATTGAACCTGACAAATAGCCCATGGTTGACTTAACCCCAAACCTATTGTAACCCATCTAGAAACCAATCCGGATTGACCTGAATCAACATTGACTCGAACCAAATACGAGTTGACCCAAACCCGAGCAAGCAAATAACTTATTTGACCTGACCCTACTTGACCCAACCCGATAGACCAAATTGACCCAATTTAATCCGAACCAATAAGCATCGACTCATGATAGGTCAATCCAGAACTGTCCTATGGATCCAAATTGACACCCCTAGTTTTAATATCGTGAATATCTAAAAATAAAAATATTTATATTGTTAATATCAAGATTACAGTTATTCATGTTTGAAACAAACAACAAGTAAGGAACTTAATATCATACCTCTGTTAAGCCAAACAGCTAAAAAAGGGTTTAAAATTCATTCCTTTACTTAACCAAACAACTCTCTAAAACTGATTTCATTCCTCTCAAGTGTCATTCCTGATTCCATTTCATTCCAATCCTACAATCCAAACAGGGTCATTCTTATACTCTATTAATATTTGTTAATCATGTAACAAAAATTTCCTCTCCTCTCATAGAGAATTTTTTTATTGATTGAAACTCATTCATACAATCATTTATAAAAGCTTTCATAAAAGATAGGGCTCCTATTTGAGAAAAATAAGATAAATTAAAATATATGTCTTCTTTTAAAAATATTTACTAGTTCTATACTCGAATGATGTCCGGTATGTTTGATAAATGACAATTATAATTCTATGAGAGTCGCAAAATATTTAAAAAATTGATGATTGAACTATTTACTTTTTTGTGAATTTATTCTTTGAACATGATTATATATCTTATTTCATTGTGTGAAGAATCATAAAAAAATATTGGATAATTAGATAAGATATAGGTTTATACTCTAGGTTGGTTGCGTCATGATTAGAGAATTTGATATACACCCAAGTGCACCCCTTATATTTTCTTACTCACATACTCTACACATAGGCATGTGAGTTTTTGTATGTTAGAGGACGCGCCATATATTCCTGGCTGATGAAACATTTAACACATAAATATTTCATTACATAATATAAAATATAAGTGATACTATAAACACAATTATGATTGTATAACTTAATAGGATTTGAAAATATAATTGTGGTAAAAGTAGTTACAATACCAACTAATTAATGCATAAAAACTTCATCATAGGTTGTATTGGAAATCACCGTATGATTATAATTTACTTGACTTATTTTCTATATTAACTGAATTGTGTGTTTAAACTTAGACAATTATAATAATTCATGGAAATATTTTGATATTAATATGTATCCTAAATAAACCCTATTTATATATGAAACATAAACATCATGCTAAGTCATTACAAAATCGTCCTACATAAATCTTATATTATTATTTAAGAGATTCATTGCGTCCTACATAAAATTTTTTGATGAATTCTGCTTAGATTTCAACCTCCATTTTGCTCCCTTTGTTGGCCTGATATTCTCAAAATAAAGAAAAGGTGTTTATTTTCTGAGTTTTGATGATAAGTTGATTGATTTTATCAGGTTCAAAGTTGATTTGTATATATAGTTGTATGGTTTGCTCATTTGGGGTTTTTTCAATTGTTCTTAAAATTAATGGGTTTGATCAATTTCGTATGAATTGTTTATGATGTGATTGATTTAATTTAGGGGGTCATGAGGATTCCAGTACATACAGTTCTTTATTTGACGATGAACCAGATTCAAGTATGTAGTTTTCTGTTTTCAATTGGATTTGTGCAATCTGATTTATCTGTCTATGTTGTTACCCTAGACTTATGGCTTATCTGTTGTTTGGATGATTCAAATCACCGTGGAAAACATCTTGCAGGCTGTTATTTTATTTTTTTTCCATACTCCATTGAACATAACAGGTGGATGTTTAATTGATCTCTTTTGATGTTATTTTATTGCTCAAATGTGATATAAGGCACCGAGTTTTAGTACGTAGTTATGCTAAAATTTTTGCATGACATCTTTAGATGCTGCTCAGTCCGAAAGGAATATGATGAATAGAGTGCAAAATTATCGAAAATGCAATCAAGAATTTCAAATCTCTAACAAAATTTAAAACTTGATTTTGCTAACTATATTATTCAATTGATATTCATATCTTCTAACTTTATTTAGTTATTAGCAGCATCGTCATTGCCTTTTTTCTCCTTTTTTCTATTTGACTCTTTACAGGACCGAAAACGGAATTTTATTCACTCTACGATTCGTTTTTTCGAGACCAAGTAGAACAAGTAATTTTATATTATATTTTTCCTTCTTTTGGATTTTTTAGTTGATACAAATAAAGGGTCAAGTAGTATAGTGATACTAATGTCCACAACCTCCTGACGTAGCCTTGCATGACAACAAATATTATCACCTCTTTAATAATCCTTGTGTCTTTTTTCTTTTCAAAATTTTTCTTTCTTCAATATCCTGGTCCCAATCTCTCGCTAAACTCTTAATCATACATCCAACGTTATTAGTCGACTGTAAGCTTGATTTAAACCATGGATGCAGCACTGCAGAAAAAATAACCTAAACTAAACAATTGAGTTATTAGTTTGACTCATTAAGATCTCAGGATAATATTGAAGTTGAGATCAAATTGTTGTGTTTGATGTGTTTTAATTTGAGTTAAATACTTTTATAATTTATTATTATAGACTAATTTTTCTGAGTTTTTTTTTGCACTTTCAGGAAAAAAATTTAAAGGGAATTGATGATTAGATGATTTTTTTTCATTTTTGTATTACATAACTTCTTTACTTCCTATGCTGGTTTGAGAAATGATACACTTTGAATATCTTTCAGCAATGCTTTTTTTTTACTTTTGCTTATAGACTTAGGGAACAATAATTTCGTAATTAGGAACAACAATAACAACTACTACGCATGAAGCTAGAAAAGAACATCAAACTCAAGGACAATTCTAAGTGTGCATAGCAGGCTAACAAAACTTTATAATTATTGCCAATAGTGAACATAATTTTGATACTTATTTGAATCTAAAAAAAAATTCTCTCTAATCTCTAATTCACTCAATCTCCTTGTTTTTATTCCATTTTTAAATGACACTTTGGCTACAAACATCAAGAATATGAGATAAATTTTGGTGATTTCTTTTGTGTTTTGACTTTTGAAATTTTTTATTAAGCTTTGTATGCCAGCTTGCAATTGTTGTTCACTCAATTTTGTTAAGATGCCCTTTGTTGGACTTGGGATTAATCTATTTAGATTGTGTAAGTGCTTTACTTGTTGCGGTATGATTAGGTACTTATTACTTTCAATATTCGTCATTATGTTTGAGAGATAGGTTTTACCTTAGGATAAGAAGCCAAATGATATATTATGTACTCCTTTGATGACCTATTCATGTGTGGTTCTGCCATTTTCTTGGACCCTGGCCGATTTATTTATCGCTTGAATGTTGTATATGATTTTTTCTTTCACATCAAAAATTCTTAAAAAATTATTTTTAAATCTATGCTTATATAATGTGCCAAAATAATTTTTTTAGTCCATAACTAATCTACTGCAAAAAAAATTTGATAACAAAATACTTTGTTTATATGTTTACATTGTCAGATAATACTCTATATATTTGTTTCAACAATATTTACTTTTTCGATTCGCTGGACACCAACTTAATTATGTACATTAAATTTTTAGCCAAAAACAAGTAAGCCAATTAGACTCAATTTATTCAATCCAGAGTACTTTGTAAACCTAATTAGTTTCTTACATAAAACTCTACTAAAAAATTTAGTGTATATATTAGGAATATTCACTTTAGTTTCCTCACGAAGAAAACATGCTTCTAAAATTAACCATTTAATATAAAGGAAACCAACATTACCTTGTACAATATTTGCATTTTAAAATTCGACATACACCAAACTACGTCAATCAATTTTCTATCCGAATACAGGTAACCAAATTAGAGTCACTTTAGCATTAATCGAACTTCTACGGCTTTATTAAACAAATATTAATGCGTGCTATGGCACGGGCACATACTAGTAATAAGTTAAGGACTATGAAAACACATTATGCTACTAATTTTAAAATGGTATAAAATTTAACTATTTTCATAATACATAGTTTCCTATAATATGAAGTAGTTAAGCATTTTCCACTTTATTAGAACAAGTTATAAATTAATTTTATTTTTAAAAAGTTTTAAAGACGACTATGCGGAATTAAATTTTTTATGTTATTAGTTGTAAAAGTGAAGGTTAGTTTTTTTTATAGCCAAATTATTTTTAAATTTCATTTTTTAATATATTTATTTCCAAATCTAAATTGTATTATATGTCTTGTAAAAGTAATCATTCTCAACTCGAGCTGAATTATTTGTTTTAATTTTTCTAATATTTAAATTTATCTCAATTGTGATCCTAGGTGGCGCAATACATATCAGATTATAGTACTATCAAGTGGCACGCTCTTAAGTTGAAAAAACCTCTTTTAAATTAAGTTAATAAATAACTATTAAGAGTTTAGGCTCCCTTTCCTTTAACCTTTTCTTAATATGTTTGTTGAATTTAAATTATTTTTGATGACTTTTTTCCTAAAATATATTTTAATAAGCTTTGAAGAACAAAGCCATATTTTAACCCAACCATTATCTGACTCTTTGTAGAGCTATATTTTTTCAGTATTAAGGAAAGTCCATACGTGAACAACTTAACCAGGACTAGTATTTTATCCCCCATTTGAAAAGAAGAGGAAAATGATTACCATATAAGATTGGAAGGATGTTCCACCTATTACCCATTGATTTTAAAATCAATCCCAAATTTCACCTCTTTAAATCAACCCATTTATATTTTAATACCTATTTTAAAAAAAAATGAGAGACTAACAAATAATACCAAGAAAAGATGGTTTAAAATAACTCTTTTAAATGAAAAAACTGAATAATAACTAAAAGTTAAATGAAAAACAAATAAGTAGAAATGGAATTTGGAGTTTGGACTTTATATTATGGATTTGGGAAGTGGAAAAAACTTTGTTCAACCATTGAAAAAATTACACACTTTTAGTATAGGAGAGTTGTAGTGAAATCCATCTAAATAGGTTTCAATATTTTCAATTTTTTTTTATCAAACAGGAATATCTAAACTATTTTTTTTTTTTTTTGGGTGTCGATGTAATAATCTCCAAAACTAATGGCCTTTATAAATCTAAACACTATCTCTATTATTAGGTCAATAGCCTTTATCATTTGTTTTACATGAGGAAATATCGTTTATAAATTAATCAAGGATAAGTTATTGGGGCTTTTATATCATTAGAAAGAAGATTCACAAAAGTAGTAAAATTGTACGAGTTCATTGTATATGGTTTGGGAAGCAGGATATCCTAAACATGTGTCTGTAAATTTTAATGCACATTAGGAGAGTGACAATCAAGTTGCTGATAAGACTCACTCCTCCAAATACAAGTTTTCATAAAAATTGAGAGGACTAACAAATTATTAAAACTACTTGTATCAGATACATGATAAACAGATATAAGGTGCTATTTTAAATATAAGTTCACAATATTATGAGCAAATATGCACAATTTAGATGGATATTAGGGTGCATATTAGTTTTATCCTTTTGAAAAAAAATATATATACACACTTAGTTTTGAGAGAATATAAAGTTATTTGAACTCTATATTTATAATAAAATACTTAGTTTTGAGAGAATATAAAGTTATTTAAACTCTATATATTTATGATAAACTACAAAGATTGAAAAAACATGAGAGTGAGTAAATTAAATGTAAAGGATTTTGTGATAGACTTTAGCAAGGCTTTTAAATTTTATGAATCTATTTGAAAATTTATGTTAAATCCATTTTCTTTAGAAATTACTATAGTATTCATTGCAAATAATTAGTATGTCAATTTAGATTTACAATGAACATTGTGCACCCTAATGCGTAGTCTACTAATTGTAAAATATATGAGTGTCGAGTTATGAAAAGGTGCAAATGAGCGTAATTCGTAGTACATCGACAATCTCCTTACCATCCACAAAAGATTGCTCTTTCTTTCCTCATGTGTAGAATTAACTAAACCTTGTCTTTAATTGATCAATTGTTTGATTAGAGGTCCCTTTCGTTAATGAAAGAAAATTGTTCGATAAACACTCAACTTTTGAAAGGCAACATGTTCATGTGTTCCTTTCTCTTTCCTTTCATTGCTAGCCCATTATTTTAGGATTAGTTCATATAAGATGATATAAGATTAAGAAAATTAGTCTAGTTAAGTATAATTATAACTAAAACAAGATTAAATAAGATAAAATTGAAAAATTAAGTAAAAATAGGGAAAGATAGAATGCACCCACAATGTTGACTCATGCAAAACCTTGAATAGTTTTTTGAAAGATTAAAATTAATTCATATGTAGACGTTCATTTACTAGGGAGTAGACGAGTGGTTTAGTACTAAAAAAAAACATTTCTTTATACATAAGGGTATCATAGTATATTATTTACCTTTGAATCATTAGGTGTTTGTTTACGTTTCCCTTTAGCCATCTCTAGCCTCTCCGGTTCTCCCACCATTTACGCTAGCATACATGCCAAAGTAAATATATTGCACTTCGAATTGTTTAGAATTTACGGAAACATTGACCTTCGGCAGCTTATTGATTGGTAATGAAAAAGTCTATTTCTTCGTAATTAAGCATTAAATAGCTATATAGTTTACATATAATTATAGAATTCCATTTTATATATAGTCACACAAATTATGAGTTGTCGGATATATATAGGGTGTTAACGATCATAAATTCCCGTTAGAAAAAGAAATGTACACAAGTTGTCAATATAGCATGATTGTAAACATTGAGATTCCCTGTAACGTGACTTGTTTGTCGATTATCTTTGACACCAGAACGCATTAGTATCTGTTAGTTGTATTAGGAGTGGATATGAGCCGAGCTAGGCTCGAGCTCGGAATTAGGCGAGCCCGACCTCGAGCTCAAACAATTCAGGCTCGATAGTTCGACGAGCCTAAACGAGCCGAGCTTAATTAAGGGAGTAATTGAAACTAATTTTTAAATAGAATCGAGCTTAATTACTCTAATAAGCATTCGACAAATCTGAGTTAAGTGACGAGCTTATACCGAGCCGAACCGAGTCACGAGCTTTTGTCGAGCCGAGCCCGAGCTCAAATTTTAAAATTCGACGAGTCACGAGCCCGAGCTTTATAAGTCTCAAGCGAGCCGAGCCACGAGCTCGGGCTCGGCTCAACTCATTTCCAGCCCTAAGTTGTATGATGAAGCGACGTTTGAACCGAAAGCACTTAAGTTATAATATAAAAAAAGTTTCAAATTTATTTACTTATATTATTTTTATATTTGTTGAAAAATGTTGCTTTTTGTATTATTAGTATCTCCCATAAGGTTATAGACAACCGGTTCTACTTTTGATTTGGATATAAAGTTTACATTGGTGGGGCCCACCAATCTTGACCACTAAGTAGTCCTATCCTACAAATGCATGCATGCTTGTCCAAACTAACAAAAAAAATGAAGAGCAAACACAAAAACCAAGTTCATGAGAAATTTAGAGAATCATCTCAGTAAGGGGCACTTAAAAATGAGAGAAAACTAAAGAATAATGCCCTAAGAAAGGGCAGGCAATCATTCGGCAATGGGCTCATTCTAATGCCCTTTTTAAATTGTCCTTTCTGATCGATGCTTTTACTCCATTTCATATTGAATTGCTTCTTTTGTCCTGTCCCCCCCCAAGATTTACTTGATCATCTTACCCACTGCACGTACCATGGAATCCGTAGATCTTCTTTGTATTTTACATCTCTCTATTTATTAATTAAAATACATACTCCGTACGTCCTGTCTATTAACAACGTTGCATGGCCTGACCCGACCCCCTTATTATTGTATTTGAATGCTCGTCTTCTTTGACTGTTCAATTATCTTTGCTGAAGAAATTTAACAGACAACTGGTACTATATATAGCAGGAATCCTTTATGAATACAGATTTTAAAGGCTGAAGCATTGCCATTATACCAGGCCATTTGGAATTATTGTCTGAGATTGATGTATTCTTATCTTTGATTTTTTTTTCTTTAACTCCATCCTTTCTCCTTAAGCTCAATTAGGAGGGAGTTTTTTTTATGATAGTGTGGTCAAGGTCATGTTATATTACTACATATCATTATTTTGTGCCCCTTATACAAACCTACTAGTATATATAGAGACTCCATTAGTATTTTACGTAACATAAAAATTTGAGTAAAGTGGTAATGGAAAATCCTTATAAAGTCGCTTTTGTTAAGTTCAGGAGTGACTTTTATTGTGTAAAGGAATGCATTTTATTTTATTAAGGGTAACCTTTGTACAACATACCCAATATTTTCCAACATGTCTCAGCTTTTATCAATTGAAATCACGATATCTTTTATTATAGTGACTTTGTTGTATATATTAAGGGTTAACTTTTGTTGACCATTCGATAATCTTATTGTATCTCATATATATACATTATCATTCTCTTTATGTAATACAAATCTATAATCAAGTAATATTAAAAATAAATTCATACTAGTATTTTATGTAACACAAATCTACAATCGAGTACATTTTGTTTCTTTTCTTTAATATAGTAAAGTAATCCAAGAACAAGGATCGTTAAATCTATCCCTCCTACTGAATCTAACACTACCTGATTTGCCTAAGAATTTTGCTTGGATATTGCAAAACAATCAAATTAATAGAAACTCAACTACCTTAATTACCCACTACATCACTGACATATATCTTACACCACTTTTTAAGACATGTACAACCCCAGTTGTACACTTGGTCTCGCATTAATTGTTATGCCATGGGAACTTCATTCACTACAAGAAAAGAATAATTTAGCAATGGACTTTTGTGAGGATGTAAAAATCAATCCTTAATCAACAACCACTGATTATTAGTCAGTCCCTCTTTAATCAGATGCATACAGATACTTTCTCAGTTACTATTATACTTAATTATTTTAGGTGACAAAATTCCTTCACAAGTTAACTATACTGACGAACTCAAGCAATATAATTCTGTCATGAGCCAAGATTCTCTGATAAGTTTATTTGGACTGAGTTATGCCTGTTATGTATGATTTTTCATGTAAAAACTGGATTTAGAAGAGTTAGTATATGCTCAAGTGTACATAATTATTTTTTTTTTCCCAAAGATCATGAGCATTCTACATAGATAAATGAAGCGATCGATGATACAATAAGATGTTTAATCAAGTTCTGAAACATTGAAATTTTGTAGATAATCAGTCGATAAAGAGAACTGTAATGAGTAGATGCACAGTAAATAAAATTGTTTGTACCTGAGGTTGGTGGCAACATGCATGCATATTGCATACCCTAGATTTTCTGGCATCATCTTTCTGCTTTACTCGTGGGGGCCTTGTTGCTTGTGTACTATAAGATGCGAAAGTGTAACCAAAACTTGCTCCCCTCTAACTTTTTTAGGAGGACCATATATTGAGTTAATGACATCGATCTAAAGGAGTTTTTGAGGGTGGGGGACGCCCTAGAGTTTTAATTACCTATCTGCCTTACTTTCTAAATTTTCATGAATGGACCAATGTAATTTACTCTATAGTCTGTAGTTCGTGTTTATATTCCTACAAAAGCATAAGTTAGGCTCTTATAAACCCAACATAATTATGTCATATCTTTAGGTTGTCGATAAAATTTGAACGTCTATACGAACTATGAAATGATTTTTTTTTTAACAATGGAGCTTAATTTTCTTAGACAACTTGTTACAATTTAGAAGGACATATTTATTATGTAAAAGTTAAAATAAGAAGGGTATTTAAAATGAGAAGAATAAGAAGACATCTTGGGTTTTCATCTTTTAAATCCAACGGATGATATTTTACGTATACATAATGACCCTTTTTATTTTATAGTGACCAAATAATTTTTTCACTTATAATGACTCTTTTTATTGTTATAGTGACACTTTTTATTATTATTATTATTATTATTATTATTATTATTATTATTATTATTATTATTATTATAATGACCCTTTTTTTATTGTTATAGTAACCATTTTTTTACGTGAAATTTCTAGCATTGGATCATACTATTTGAATGACCAAGATCTCTTCTTATTTTAAACACTCTTCTCATTGGATTTCTCTTATATATATATATGTGTGTGTGTGTGTGTGTGTGTGAGATACAGTGGATGTAGTATAATTTTAAATTATTACTGATCGGATCAACTAATAGATACAAAGTATTATATTATAATTGTAATATTGTTTTACTCATATCCCATTCTTAATGTTTTATTTTTTCAATCATTTGTTTATCATTCTTGGAGGCAAAGGTTTGTTCTCCTGACATTATTTACAAAAGTACTATTAAAAATAAATTAAGTTCAACAACAAAGAGTCTAGCTAGAGTGGATGACAAATAGTTTAATTGGTTAAAGTATTGGATGGTGCTAACCAATACTTGAGATCAAATCTCGTCTATATCAGTTGTTGCATTGGCGCTTACGGTTCCCTTTACATACAAACAAAGAGTCTAGCTAGAAAAGCAATAAGATCAATATGATGAAAAAAAAGGGCAATAATATCAACAAAACATAAGATAAGTTTAGTAAAACTAAGTGAAGTTATGCAAAAGTAAATAAAATTTAGCTTAATATACGTTGTGTTTCACAAAGTTAAGTTAAGGAGAGTAAATTCTAAGTTAATTAATTAGGATTTGTACAATGAAAGAGTGGGTGTATATAGATACTTTAATTGAAACATTATGGAAAGAAAATTATGTGGAACCATCAGGTGTAGATCCATTATGTATTTACTACCCTTATTACTGTTCTAGATCATGTTTGGTTTTCAGAAATTAGAGATATATATGAATTAATTTTCTTATAAATGACATTGTACCTTAAAACGTATTGCGGTGCATCTCGTTGGTTTTATAGATATTTAAACACAACATAACAAATACTCCAACTAGTTAAGTAGTATTATGGAGTACTTGTTAATGGTGATGATTTATTATGCATCTCAGGGTCAAGAGTTTATTGGATTGAATCTCCACTAATGCATTCAACTCCTAAGAGGTTTGGTTCATTATATTGAAAATGTATAGTGATATCTGTAATGGTGGAATCAGATTTAAATTCAATGGAGTACATAATTTATTAGCTTACTACCAATATATTCCTAGCTAGCTTAACGATTGGTCAGTTGGTCTCCAGCCAAAGGAAGGGGCAAAGGGGACTGCTTAACTTTGAATAAGATTTTTGGATCCAAAATAAAAGGAGTTAAGAATTCTTACGATAAACTTGTACCTCTTGCTCTTCCTTGCTCCTTTTTCTCGATATATATGTTTATATACTCCCTTCGTCCCTATATATATATATGAAAAAAGGTCTCATTTCTTTTTATAAATTTAAAGTTCGAAAAATTAGCTAAGAAACCTAAATATCTCTTGTGATGGTTGTATATATTGACCTCTTGGGTTATTGGTTTAAATTCTTACACTTTAATGATGACATGCAGACAAAGAATTGTAGAACCCTATAACATGCTGACATTCAGAGTACGTACGTCGAGATGCATATATCTTACTCTCGTTTCTGTTTATAGATTTAAAGTTCGAATAATTAGTTAAGAAACCTAAACATCTCTTGTGATGATTGTATATATTGGCGTCTTGGGTTATTAATTTAAACTCCTACACTTAAATGATGAATCGTCGAACCCTATAACATGCTGACATCTGGGTTATGTACGTCGAGATGCATATATCTTGATTCATATGTATCCATATTACCATACACATGCATGACTTCATTAGCATTATATATATATAACTTAAGAAGTGAACTATCACTGTTATAAGATGCTATATAGGGTAAGATGCTAAACCTATGACACAGTACGAAGACTACCAAGTACCAACCACGCATTAGGACCTAAAGTAACTTTCACAGAAAAAGTGATCGGCAACTATTTAACCCCTTCCAAAATACGTCATTCCTTTGGATCCACACACAGTATAGAATTTTTTTATGTACGGTACAGTACGTATTCTACTAATAGGCTGGCTGTATGCAAGGGTTCTCAACCTTTTCTTGTACTTAACATATTTAATGTGACATAAAAATAAAAATAAAAACATTATGATATTTTTGTGGCATAGCTGTTGTTGCTGCTACAATATACAAAGCTTGGAGTGGTGCCTTGTGAAATTTTCTTGTCCCAACGGTTGAGAAAATGGTGAAATACATTAAGGTAATGTTTTCGGGATGGAGATTAGAAATGCATACTTTCCCAAAAAAAATCACGATTTTTTTTTTCCTATAAGCTCATTTAAGTTATTTCATATATTTGGCAGAACATTATACTTTGGATGTAATATAAATTAGGAACTACTGCAAAACAATGCTACTTTTTTCAGCCTTCAAGCAGCCTAACAGGGATGTTACAAACAATTATTATTTTTTAAATCCCACCCCGGAAACATATACTATATTTTTGTTTTTGTTGTTTATTTTAATTTTTAAGGTAGAAAAAGGATGCAATCATTATTGTTATGTTGTTTTTGAAAGTTTAAAAATAAGGGTAATTTACAAGAAACTACCACGTAAAAATATTATCTTGTGAAAAACTACTATATAAAAACAAACTAGTGAAAAACTACCACATAAACACATGAATGACATGTGTCTGGCTTTACTTTTTATATTTTTTTTTTTCTGTTTTAGCTATTTCACGTGGATGCCATATGGATGACACTTGTGCCGACACGTGCCAGTCAACGCCTAGAAACCACCATGTGGTGTATCGTGCAACTGAATTTTTTTAATTTGGTAGTTTTTTCACAAGATTATTTTTATATGGTAGTTTTTCACAAGATGGTGTTTTTATATGGTAGTTTCTTGCGAATTATAACGTAAAGTCGGACACGTGGCATTCACGTGGCATCCACGTGGAATAGTTAAAGAAAAAAAAAAGTAAAGTCAGACACGTGTCATCCACGTGGAAGTCAATGTCGCAAAATCGGGACAAAGTTCAGAAAACCACCTTGTGGTGGTATCGTGCAATTGAATTTTTATATGTGGTAATTTTTTACAAGATTGTTTTCATATGGTAGTTTTTCACAAAATGAACTTTTTACATAGTAGTTTCTTGCAAATTACCCTAAATGTAATGCTTCTTATTTTTACTACCACAAAGAACAGAGTGTACTATATATACATAAGAAAAAAAAATAGAAGACAAAAACAAGAAAACGAGTAAATTGTGCAAGAATAATATGCATGGCAACTAATCTTTTATTTGCCAAACGTCCTTGTACATAGTATTACTTAAAAGGATATTTTTCTCTCTGTTTCACCAGGTTTTTTCTAGTTATCATAATTACATATACCAAACAATAATATTAAACAATTACGAAGGGATCACATATACACATTTGTTTGCTATATTTTTATTTTTTGAGTCAAAGTATAAAAAATTTTATCATTAATTCTAATTATATTATAACAAATAATATATCCAAATGGGATCTTGTTAGATGCATTTCAATGTAAATTTTAAAATACCAAATTTTTATAACTTTTTATCTTATAATTTAGAGAAAATTATTTTAAATTGTGTCTTGCAAACCATAAAAAGTTAAATGTAGCAAATAAATAGGTATAAAGGGGTAGTTATTTATAAATCATGTGGTGAAATAATTAAAGATAAAATAGTTATTTTGAGTTATGATAAAAGAAATAAAGTATAAAAGAGAATAACTTTATGAAATATTCTTAAAAGAATAGAAGAAAGAACTTGTAGAATGAAGGGATTACTATTTGAGTTAATATTCTCTTTTGTTTACATCACGTAAAAGGAACATTAATACTAAAAACTTTTACAGGTTATACTATTAGAGTCATTCAAACCCTTAATACACACGAGGTTATCAATAATACGAGTTTCACCCGCTCTTACAAACCTACTAATTAATACAAAAAATATTAAAAGTCATTAAAACAACAATCATTGTTCTTGTTGGCCCTTGATGGAAGAAAATGTCACGAACGTAGTAAACAATAATATGTTACTCGAGTGACCTTTAGAACTTAGCTTGTAAGATGAAAAATGAACCAGATGGGTAAGGTTTTCACAAAATGGTTGTAAAGACCGTGTGATCAACTAGAGTTGCTCACACGCATCAAGAATTATTTTTTGAGACTTAATACCCTCTTAAACGGATATACGGAGCTTCTCCACTAAACATGAAAAATTTAAACACATTAACATATTATATGAACTCCCAGAATTTTCATTTGGAAGGAATTTTGAGAGCAATGATAATCACTAGTAGAAAAATGACCTTTTACGACGCTTTTATAGGCAGTCATCAATAAAAGTGTTGATGAATGATAAATTTAATAAACTTTGAGGCACTTACAAAGGTGTCGCACAATTGCATTGCAATACACAATTGCCCTAAAAAATTTAGTTCCCACAAATTTCAAAACTTTCTACTACTCTCACGTTGCTAAACTCTCATAGATACCCAACTCCTCACGTTGCTCAACTCCTCACAGATAACTAACTTCTCACGTTGCTCACCTCCTCACAAAAACCTAACTCCTCATGTTCTATCTTCATCTGTACAACAGTTTCCAAAATTTTCATAACTCTTAGACTCCAACCTAAACTCCTCTCAAATTATATATATTGCTCCCTTCAACAGGTGATCTCCACTCTCTATTCCCAGGTAATTTAACCTTTGTTTGATCATGAATTCAATTTCTTATTTATCCATCCCTAATCGATTTCACAATTTTTTCCCCAATCCCCAATCCTATATTGTTCCAGTTTTCAAGGTAAAATCCGTAAACCCCTTTTATTCATATTTTTGAAGCAAAAGAAGTCATAGATTTCACACAGATTTATGGGAGAATTCAATTTGCTATTATTTCTATGTATTTCATTGTTTTAGTTAGTTTGCTAGTATTATACAGTGCGGAAGTTAATTTGCTAGTATTTTTAATGTCTTCTTTTATTGTCCTTTTTTTATTGTTGATGTAGTGCTTAGTATGGAGACTTTGGTAATATTTAACTTGGTTTGTAATCTTCATTTAATTTTTATTTTACCATTGTAGTTTTTAATATTATGGAAGTTGGATAGGCCCTTTGAAGAACATGATAAGATAGGATGGTATCAATTATCAAGTGTGTAGTGAGATGGCTCTCATAAAATTTGGGATTTTTATTTCAATAAATTTGAGATAACTGAGACATTAGGAAGGTGCTTTTTTAGGAAAGACAGATACACATCTGATTTTAAGGTCAGATTAATTTTCATTGATTGTGACTTGAAATACCAATGGTCATTGAAGTTGTCGTATGAATCCTCGTAGTTATAAAACTACCAGTGGCCATTGCTGATGAATGGAGGATTTTTAGTAGAATTAAAGTAGAGTATAGTTGATAGTTATGAACCAGTGTTGTCTGAAATGCATGATTTTGAACTTCTCTATGGCTTATAGCTGGTTGAATGAACAACAATTATCAGGTGATTGGTATGTGCTGATTCTTAAGCATTAGTCAGGTCATTGGTCTGTGTTGGTTCTTAAGTATTAGTCAAGACATTGGTAGTCAGGTCATTTGTCTGTGTTGGTTCTTAAGCATTAGTCAAGTCATTGGTCTGTGCTGGTTCTTAAGCATTAGTCAGGTCATTGGTCTGTGTTGGTTCTTGAGCATTAGTCAGGTCATTGGACTTAAATGAAATATCTCCTAATAATCTTAATTTGGTAGTTTGATTCCTATAAATTATGTAACTCTTTTCAGATTTCTTAGTTTGATTCCTATAAATTATGTGTAACTCTTTTAATATTTCACTAACCAATTAAGTTAATGATATCTGATTTAACTTATGGGATGGGTAGGTTCATGATTATCGCTCTCTCTCTCTCTGTGGAAAGCTTCTTATAGTATCTAGGGTTGGACAAGTACACCTTTATTTTCAAGGCTGAGGAGGTGTGTATCCCTCTTTTGACTATTTTTTTCTGAAATATGATTACAGTCTCTAGGGGAATGTATGGAGAATTAATAGTTATTTAGTATTATGTTTATGCATCTGTCGTCCTTTGCATCTGTCCTATGCATTGGTTGGTTGGTATAAATACGTGAGAAGATATTGGATAAAGGATAACAACATCAATGAGTAATATAGAAGTGGTTAATATAATTAAAAGTTATGAAAGTATATCATTCCCCCTCATTTGGGTTTTCTTTTGATTTATCTCTTGTGTTCAATGTAGAAGTTTCACTGGTTAAGTAAAGTTTTTTTTAATCTCTAATTTGCTTCCTTGGGGAGCTGTTGGTTTGCCCTCTTCTGTGGTAGTCTAGCAGATGTTGTAATACTTTCTACATTGTGTATTTTGTTTTTCAAATAAATACAATGGTTGAGCTTCAAACCCAAGACATTAGGGAAGAGTGAATAACATTATTTCCATGTTAGCTGACTATTACATCTGTACTCATGGCAAGCAATTAAATAATAAATGAACATAACAAATATAATCCACAAAACGAACAGTGCATCTGTAGAATCTAGTAGGAACTAAGAAATGATCAACCGTGAAGCACATAAATCCAAAATTATATTATGATCACTTGTTTTGGTATGCAAAATCGCAATCTACGAGATATTACTCTCAAAAGAAATAATCAATTAACTTTTCATTTATTTCGGGTGCATTTCGAGATTTCGGAAAATTCGGAGAGGCATATCTCTTAGCTCGATAGTTTGAATGGTGTAATTTTATTTTTTTTGAAAACCCCTATTTTTGAAGTTACTACACAACCATGTTTCCCCTTAGTGGCCTCAATAGCGTCTTATTTGAAATATTGAAAAAAAATCTTTGACAAGCTATAAAATTGGCTACGGGACTCCGAATGGAGCTTATAATATGTCTAAATTGTGTATTTTTTTTTAGATTTACGCATGCCAAATATCTCTTTGGGAGATTTACCCCCTTATTTTCTTCAAAAAAGGCCTCTAACACCATATAAATCCATGAAATTCGATTTTTAAGGGTCAATTCCTCCATGAACCCAACATATAACATGTAAATCTAATCTGATGAAACACACTAAGGATTAGGAGTGGGAGGGCTAAGTGTTATGGATATTTAGGGTTAGGAAAGTTAAGGGTTTTATGGTCAAACATGATTCGTGTTTAAATTCATTCAAAATACAAGTTTATATTTTCTTTTATTTTATATACTCCTATTTTAGAAATATAAATTTGATAATAAATTTTAATTTTCCATTTTAGTTGATTATGGAGTTGAGTACAATCAAAAAAGTTTATCTTTGCCGATAAAAGATGTATAGTACCGATTAGGCGTAAATGGATTCCTCAGTTATGATATGAGGAGGAATTTAACATCTGATGGGAAACTTAGATGTCCTTGTGTGAAGTGTGTTAATAACAAACTTTTGAGTCCATATGATGTAAATTATCACTTGCTTCAATTTGGGATAATGCGTAATTACACTATTTGGATTTTTCATAGAGAAAGTGTTGATCAAATACAAATTCCTAGTCCTTCGGACCCTGTTATAGAAGATGAAATGTTAACACATACAGATATGCATCAATTGGTGCATGATGCATATGGTTATAGAGGTGATGATCCTAATTTAGATGAAAACATGGAGGTTATGATCCTTATTTAGTAATTGTTGTATGAAACATGAGTAGTATTTTGGAGAGTGACATATCCATAAAATTCTTTATAGATCAGTCCTATCACAATATAGACACTAGATAACATACCATTTCAATTGATAGTGGTGGAATTTGTAACAATCCAAATTTGAATATTGAGTTTATTGGTGGTGTTGTTACATAAAAGAAGCAAACGAAGTAAAAAAATCACTTGAAAAAGCTAAGTGAAGCTTATTTCTACAACTGGCACTAAAAGTCATGCACACGTTCGTGAAGAACTGGTAGATTTTTATAGTTGGTCGTTGTCAATTTATTATTTTCTACCCTATTTTAACGTAAAATTTGGTGTATTATTAAGAAAAAAATGTTGAATAGAAGACCAACAAGAACATAGCTTTATTTAGAATGTCATCAACACGAGAAAGAAGCAGATATTACGGTGTGTATTTATAGCTTTTGACATTAAAATTAATTTGTGAGTTAATATGCAAATTCAATTTTGTTACATTCACTGTTTTCTTCGTTATTATTTATAGAATCATATTTAGAGCATTTTGCTGAACAAGGGGACCAAGAAGTAAATTTAGACAATGATCATGTTTCAAAGGTATTGGGTAAAGATCAACATGGTCGTGTTCGCATTTTAGGACTATTAGGTGTAAAGCCATTAGATGTAGCAGATGCTCCCGTTCCCTCATATTGTAAAGGCCTAAGCATGTCCACTAAAGATGAAACATCAGTGTTGTATTATTTACGCAAACTAAAGGGTTTAACTCAAATATTAAGGAAGCGTGTCAAAAATCAAGGAAAAGCCATATTTAAGTTGAAGAGGAAGCTTTATGATCGTTATGGTTCAGACTTTGATGATTCAGACTCCAATAATTCTGACTTAAGTGACTCTAATAATGATGATTCAAGTTCAAAAGAAGAACAACAACAAGAAGATATCCCTCATACCGATAATGTAGTTTTTATTATTGATTTTTTGTTATGAAGATTACTATTTTAATTTAGTACTAAAAACATGTGTATATAATGCTATTATCCCCCTATTTGGTGTAGGCTCATAATGCTTTAGCCCATGTTCCTTCTTTGAATCAATCAACAGATTAGCTATGGAATTTCCATTTAAGCCCTTGAAGGTAAGATGATTTCTCTCATTGTGTCATCCTTCATTAGTTATATTTTGGGAGCACAAATGTTGATTATTTAGATTATAATAGTTGAAAGTATGATATAATGGCAAATTGAGATAATGGATGCATGCTTAGCATTGCTTTGCTTCACCAATAACTTCATACTAGTTAGATGTTGTGTTGTATAGCAATTATCAGCCTTATCAACCTAGTATAAAGCTTTGTGACTTTAGAGTAGATACATAAAGCAATATTCATGTTTGATAAAACTTTAACTACCAATTTTCTTTTACTTTTTAGATTTCGTGTTTATTATTGATTGTATGCAAATGACTATTACGTACCTCCCTCAAATTAATTTTGCTCTTTTTTATATGGAAATTATATTTTGAAGCATGTACGAAAATGGAAGGCGGACTTGAAGTGATAAATGGAGATATGCTCTATTTTCATTTTTCATATAGAGTATATGTTAATTACTTTGCCATTTCATAATTAAATATTTAGTTTTCTTCACTTTTAAAATTATAAGTACTTTGAATTATTAAGAATGCTTTGAGTAGTCATTAAGACATCATTTTGTATTTTGAGACCTTATTGTCATTCTTATTTGATTATCATTACTGAAACTTTATTTTTACAATTCTTTGTTCTTATTAACGACTTATGGTTTTTGAGTTTTTATAAGTTATTGTGAAAAAATTATAAGTATAATATAAGAAAAATTAGTTACTAAAAGGGCATATTTGTATGACATTCAATAAAACTTAAAAACTCTTACCGCGCTTTTAATTAAAATTTGCGATGCTATTGAAATACCCCAGTAGGCACTCAATGCTATTGAAGTGCCCCCAATATGCACTCAAAAGCGCCTCCGTTAACCTTACGACACTTTTGATGTACTATACCGACGCTTTTTGAAAACGTCGTAATAGGGGGTTAGAGGCATAGGAAAAGTCAGCACTTTTGAGAGCGTCATTAAAAGGTGTAGCGGCGCTAAAAAACGCCATAATAGTTTTTAAATGATCTTAAAATATTTTCTCTCCTTTTTCATTTTATTTTTAACAATTTTTGAAGAAATGAAAATATTAAGAGACTCATGTTGTCACAACTTGCATTAGAGGTTTTGAACATTTATTTATTCATTTGCAATCATAAGTTGATACGTTGGTTGGTGGCAAAAGCTTTACAATACTCAATGTGAGGAATGAGTTCAAACATTAATCTTCATATCATTTTTGTGAACAATATTAACAATGGCAACAACTACATCAACATCAACATATACTCTCCATATCTATAGCTACTTAATAAATTTGAATTCTGAGATATCGACACTTGGCGGCATAATTTTTCCAATTAAAAACAAATAAATCTGAGATGTGTGTTTCGGAATACATACTAAAAACAAATAAATTTGAGATGTCTTTCGGGATACATACTATTCTCATCGGGCGTATAAGATAGATTTTGTAGATATTTGCGAGATAGGAAACACTTGGCGGCATAAATTTTCGCTAAATATTCCAAATTAGCATATACCTGCCACATACAATGTTACTCAAGCAAAATTAGATATATTTTATCAAGATAAGATAGTTTATCGAATTTAATTCCCAATCGAATTCTAACACTAATTATTCAAAACTTTGTTAATAATTTTTAACAAAAATATTATAAAATTATTATTTTTATCAAATTCATATGACATTTTATTTTCAAACTAGAAGTTGTAGTATTTTACAACCCAACCAACTACAAAGTATTAATTTTTATTTTTTTTCATGAAACAAGACCCACTTATATACTCCCTCCCTTTATTTATGTTATTGGTACTTTCCATTTAAGGATTTTCGTTAATATTCTTCCTATGTTGCTTTATTCCTTTCATGGGTATGAAAATTCCTTTTTTTTTTTTTTTTATCTTTCATAACCCTACAACATGGGTGAATCATATCATTTAATAATATTAATATTTCTAAATAACGTTCTCTTTTCAATCCAAAAAGCAAAAAATTAATCAATTTCCCTCGTGCACTCTCTCTTCTTGCTACATTTAGGCTCCATTTAGTAGGGCGTAAAACGTTTTCAACTGAAAATGGTTTTCCATAGAAAACCTTTTACGGTGGAAAACTCATTTTCATAGAAATTTTCGGTTGTTTGGTTGGATGGAAAATGATTTTACATTTAACATTTTCCGTTGTTTGGTTGAACTGAAAATTAATTACTCCTATTAACTTTTCTAATTGTATTCTCTTGTCATTTTTTTAAAAAAAAATTTTGTTATATTTTCTAATTGTTTGTAATTAGCTAAATTTGTTATGGTATAATAAATATTTTTTTTTGTAAAATCACAGCGCGGCACAACGCGGCACGCCGGCACGACTACAATTAGGCATGACGTACACGACAAGAGGCCAGACATGAGTTTACACAGTTCATGACGGGCACGGCACGACCCATGCCCACTTCTATGCATGAGTTGGTAATGCGTGAGTTGTTTGTTAGTTGTATTTTTTGGGAGTGAATTGATATAAAATTGTTTTACTCCCAGTTTTGAAGGAAAATGTTTTCAATAGGGTGTAAAATGAATTTACATTCCAAATTTTACATCCTATATTTTACATCAAACTAAACAATGTAAAATGGGAAAATGGTTTTCAGGGAAAATGTTTTACACCCTACTAAACAGAACCTTAGTAAAAAGAACATAAATAAATGGAGTATAGAATATAATATAATATAATATAAGAGTGAAAATTATTATATATGTTTATTTAAATTTTACCTCCTAAGAAAATGCCTGATACATGTATACTAATTATGACAATAAATAAAATAATTTTAATAAAAAAATCCCAAACATCACAAGATGGCACTAGGATAGTCTAGCCTGGATACCCCCCTGTCATGACAGGGAAAAGGCACGACCCAACACAAGTCTGGTCAAGTACGACCAGACACTTTTCGTGCTAAACTGCTTACAGTTTGGGCTATAATTTTTTTTTTATTAGGCACGACCCAAATTAATTGAACAATTTCGGTGGATCTTAATTACTACTCCTTTCGATTTTTTTTGTTCATCTTATTTTCCCAATTTGAAAATTTCAAAAAATTATTCTCATTTGAAATCTTTCTATTTTAATTTAATATTGCGATTGAGTGAAAAAAATTTGATTGGGATCACTAGCCATGTGATAGGTAGTCCATTGGTTGATTTTTTTAATTATTTAATATCATAAACTTTAAAAATTTCACTTCTTATTTAATGTTTAACCCACTTGTATAATTTTTAAATAGAATCTATTCTTATCTTTAAATTAATTTAAATTATTTTATAGAATCTTGATAATATTTAATATTGTATTGGTTTCTTCCCTAATTCAAAATGACGGAGGAAGTATGATTTATTTTCAAAGAACTAACAATTAAGCTAATGGAGAGAGTACTTGGCTCGTGGAGAGTCACGAAGCCTACGTTAATTAGAGTTCAAACCATACCTCACGAAAACGACATCGTATATCATTGTTTATCACAACACTACTCTTCA
Source organism: Dysphania ambrosioides (assembly GCA_026401315.1). Taxonomy (NCBI): domain Eukaryota; kingdom Viridiplantae; phylum Streptophyta; class Magnoliopsida; order Caryophyllales; family Amaranthaceae; genus Dysphania; species Dysphania ambrosioides. Next base: position 11,039,633 of record CM048657.1, read on the forward strand.
AATTCTTTAAATCACTCATCTTATTATTTTAGCAAAACCAAAGGAAGGGGGCAATCGTAAATCGCGAAAAGTATTATGTGAATTAATCTAGATTGTTCAGAGACATTAACTGAAGTTTAGAACGCCATTAATATAATCGTGAGTCTCTAATTGAGTCTTAAAAACCTACTTTCAAGCATTATTTTCAATCAATTAATGTTGAATCCAAAGCCAACTTAATTATTGACACTAAATTTATAAAACCTAATTTTTTTAATAGTAAAAATGTATAGACAAATATTATAGGTAGACTTCATTTAACGTATAATCTTTATTTTTCTTGTATTTTAAAATAAAATTTTAATTTTCTTTTTTTGGAAGTAGTTTAAATATAATGCAAAAATTGATGAGAAAGCATGATTCTGTGTTCGCCATGTTTGCCGTTACGTTACATTGGTTCATGCAAACTGATTACATGCAAAATTACGAATTCGTATAATTGTATATATCCCAGAGAAATAACTACACTGTATAACTGTACAAACTACAAACTATATATTCATTAGATTATTTGATTTCAAATACTATCTTTAACAAGAATTGTACTTATCGTTCATCTAACTAGTGTCAATTGAATAAGGGACGGGACAACAATTGCATATTATTTATGAGACCATGTTTAACTTATCAAAATTGGATCATCTATTCAATAAATTAAATATCCAATTTTATTTGATAAAAAATTCATGTCAGGTGGTGTACTTTATTTCCCAAAATATAAGAAAATTATTAGAGTAAAAACTTGAACTTAAACCTCTCGTGTAGAGCATAAATATTTAAACCACTTTTCTAATTACACTTTTTATGTTAATATATAAAACTAATATAAATATATCTGAATTTTAAAGCCTCTTAAATTTGGGGGTCCTGTTAAGTCGAGCACTCTACACAAGCTCAAAACTGCCTTTACAATGAAAACTAATCAAGCTTCTATTTTGGCGATGAAAATAACATTCCCATAATAAGAGTTAAACAAAAAGTATAATAACCTATAAGGCTATAAAACTCTTCAAACCCTAAAAAGAAGTGGTTTCTTTTCTTAGTTAATCTTATTGCAATAATATAGAAATTCACTTGGCTTGCAAGTGCTTTTTAGAAAATCCATTGTACATTTGAACTGTGCCACACTGCTACTATGCTTATTTTGTCAACTTCCTCTGCCGACCTGAATCCATTCGTTAACCAATCACTGTCAAAGCCCAAAAAAAAAAAACAGTGAAAAACAGTATTTTTAAGTTATTTAATTTCCCCTACAAATCTACTCCAACAAAGTTTGTACTGGAGAATATTTTCTATTGGAACTTACCAGGAAAGGAAGAAAATTTGTTCAAAAGCAAACATCACAGGGTTTGCTAATTATCTTTTCTTTTTTGTGACAGTGATGGACTGATGGAAACAACATTTTGAAGGAAATAATGTGGGACCTCCTTGATTAAATAGATCAATGTGCATGCATAAAATCATGTACAGTGCATTCGGCTGGACTACAGCATTTCATCATGACTTGTAGGTTGAAAGCTTGAAACTCTGTGCTCATTCCTATAATATAAGCACATTCATCTCATATTAATCAATTAAGCTTAAGCACAGACTTGTCTTTTCATTAGTTCAACAAAAATATAAAATCGATTTTCTAAAACATACCCACCTATTTATTTCGTCGAACTATTTTCGCAAATATTGCAATGTTTATATTTTTAAAAATTTCACCAATACTGTAACGTTTTCTTTGTACATTATTTCTCTTTAACTCTTCTTATCACACGAGTCCTTTCTTTTTTTAATCTCTTTCTTTTTTTAATCTCTTCCTATACCGCTCGTCATCTTAAAAACTCGTATCCTACCGTGTTATAATATTTAGGGACAGAGGGAATTAGTATCTTTGTGATATTAGCATATCCATATGATGACCATCCAAAATCTTTACACTATAAACTATGTATTTGACAAAAAATGATACAGGTACTTACCCCCTTCTCATTGGTGGTTATGTTGCTAGTTGCTACTACCTCTTCATACTGTGACAGTTTTAATGGGTCTTTCCAAATAGTTTGGATGGTCACAGATAACTCAAGTCTGTAACAAGGTTTGAAAAGATGCCCACATTAAGAGGGTGCATGTGATGATTATTATGATGGATGACTATTATATAACGTTAGTTGGAAGGAATAAATGGACAACGAAAGGTCATTCTACACACATTTCCAATATAAAAAATGAACCATAAATGTTTTTTTTTCTAAAAAAAGTGGCAAGTTGTGTAGAATTTGTCAAGAGTTAGTCTCAAAATTAAACTTCAAATGTTAATTATGAGAAATATTTTATTCCGTACGTATAATATTAATGAAACTTTTATCCTCTAAGAATATCATTAATAAGTTTTGCTTTCAAGAGTTATTGAATCAAAGAGACCAAGTTATGCTTGGTTTCAAATAACAATATAAAAATAAGTTATGAAAATAAGATGAAAGGGCAATTTTGCTCCCAATATAAAGAATGCATCATTTGCTTGACTCATTTACTATGTAGTTTTATTAACTACACTGACATGTAATAGGTTAGGTCAAAGATGACACATGGTGCTCTTTCATTAAAAAAATTTCTAGCTTATTTTCCACACCTAAATAAAACAATTCAATTATGGAATATCTACTAATTGCCTTATGTAGAATATTTATTATTGATTTATATATTTGATATACTATGAAATATCTTTTATGTATGATAATTTTGAGATATAATATTCATTTTATATTTTAAATTTTTTGAATTGTGGCAAGAATCAATTATAACAATAAATATTATTATAATAAATATAATATGGAGTAATAATGATAATAATAATAATAATCTAAAAATGTATGTTGGTAGTTTGGTGCCATATGAATTTTTTCTTTATTATTTGATATTTTGTATATAATTATTATTATTAATAAAATTTGTTTCACAATTCTTTTTAATTCAAAACTATAATATAAAATTGAAAATGATCTCACATACTCTGTATGATTAACACTGTATACATTCCTCCATATGTGCTCCTAAGTTCTATTCAGTTACTGTAGAATATGATTTTTTTTTTTTTTAATGTAAAGAGAATCGTAAGCAATAAGATAACAATTAATGTAGATGCGATTTGATCCAAATTCTTGGATACCACCCTCGAAAATTTTAACTAACTAAATTATATCACTCCATGTAAATAAATGGTTCAAGTAGAAACAAAGAAAATTGGTAAAGTGATTAGTTAATTAAAGTAAAGAAATTATATATTTATAATAGTAAATTATGTATTACACATTTGTATACTAATACTATGAGTATTATTCCAAGTAAATAAACGGGTCGAGTAGATAGAATAATATCTTAATCTAATTCAAAGTGTAAAATCAGGTTTGTTAATTTCTGTTAATTTGAAAAATAAATCAAGTGGGATTCCCGTTAATTTCTCCTTTTTTTTTTTGGGAAAAATAGTTTGTTGTTATTCATTTTGAATTCTCCTATTTTGTATTCCTTTTCTCCCTCCATTTTACCATTTCACTATCCAGTATCCACTACCAACTGTATGCGTTGCATGGGCCATAAGACTAGCTTATATTCCGTAAACTCGAGCATTATCTTAATTCATGTTTAATCAACAACACTCTTAAACTTTACCAATGTTGGAGCATTTGTCTATCATATATAGGTGTATATCAAAGTTAAACAAGACATAGAAAAGAGATCATAGATCTGTGCAATGGGGCGGGTCAGGTCACATGCCTAATGGGTCGGGCCCTAAAAGACTCAAAATGGGCTGGGTCGGGCCCTAAAAGATGCAAACGAACCGGGCCAGATCGGGCCCTAAAAAGATGCAAAATGGGTCGGTTACTTTTATAAAAATGTTTTACGGCTTAAATCAAATGGAAAACAAACAGAACATACAAAATCATTTTTCAAAGAATTTCCCTTCTACAGTTTGCGGTTCTGCATGTGAATATCCTTGAAGTTCAAGACCATACAATAACGAGCTTATACATTACCCTGGTCCTATTTCCTTGATACTACTTATTAAGAATGTAGTGTGTAATTTTTTCTAATGAAATATAAGTGGATGTCTGATAAATGAGAACAATGTTTTCTACTGTTATTTATAAGCATCAGCTTCCAAAGTTAACAGGAACCAAAAGTTAACTACTTTGACCCACAATTCTTTACATGTTTTGACTTGCCAAAATGCTCATATTGACAGTATAGGATCCTCGCAGTAAAAACAAATTGTGTGTCATGAGTCTAACTGTCTGCTTGGATACAGAACATAGATGAGCAATACACTATGCATAGCTGTACAGTTTACTCACTACTACTAGTTCGTGTATAATGTACCAGGTAAACTAGCTAGATCTAGCTTCCAAATTACTCAGAGGATACCAGAAAACTTTCAAAAATATTCATCATGATAGGCCAGTTTCCTTTGTGTCTGTCTGAACAGTATATTTAATTTCTCTATTTTAACAGACTATGTAAAGAAGTAAGATATCACAAGATCCATTTTATAGGACATCCTGCTTTTCAGCAATAGTGAAACCATATCATATAAGATTTAGATTTTGCAATAGTGAAACCATATCATATAAGATTTAGATTTTGCAATCTAGTTATGGAAAAAAAGTTGTTTTGGAATGTTGAAATCTTGTGTATTAGCATCAGGCATACCCCAGACTTTTTGCTTGGATACATCAGTTACACCATATCACCCGAAAACTGATGATGCTTGGATACATCAGTTTCAGCAATGCCCCAAACTTTTAGCTTGTCTCTAGTTTGGAGCTTGAACTGTACTACTAACCAACATATAAGCAAACTACTAGGAGTAGCCTGACTATTGTAAATGAACCTGTTCCAAGGTACAGAAGGTTGCTTACCTTAAAGCAGTAGGTTTCTCAGAATTTTTAAGGAATGCCTCTATGCTTGATGTAATAGGAATGTAACCAACAATATGTTTACAAAAATCACGGTTCACCAATATCCCTAATTCAGCCTCCATGATTCAGCAGAACAACCTCCATGATTCAGCAGAACAGCTTACATGATTCACCTCCAAATGAACAGAACAACCTCCATGATTCAGCTCTGGGAAACTGCTAGCAACCTGATGAGCTAAGCTAGTCTTTAACTTACTACATTCTCCAATATCCATGTCACCATTATTAACATGAAAAGGCACGTCAAGATAAGGACCTGGCATCCTTTGAAATTGCTCAACAACAAATCGAAAACAGAAAACAAAAAATAAAAACAAAAATCATCATCACTAGAAAATCATCATCCCTATCATCTTCGTCTTCAATGTCTTCATCTACTACTTCATCAATAGAGCTAGAATCGCGATCTAATTCCAGGGGAATGTTATGTTCATCACGTCGCCAATCTTGAACACACACTAAGGCTTGGACAGTTTTAGGTTTCAAAGAGCAACGATTAGGAGATATAATCATTCCCCCAAGACTAAAAGCGGACTCCGAAGCAACCGTACTAACTGGAATAGTTAGTAAATCTTGTGCCAACAATGCAAGTTCTGGATATCTTACAACATTTTGTTTCTAATGCTCTAAGATATCTAACTCCAAGTTGAAGTTAAGCTCTGCCTCTTCCAAATAAGACTCTAGTTGTGACTTTTTATAGAAGTTGTTGTACTTATTGGATTAAAACTTCTATAATCATCAAAGAAGTCCTCATCATCAACTCTACTACTTGAATTAGGGGGAATAACAATTGGTGAGGTAGAAGAACTTAATTTATACTCATCATATAAGGACCTCAATGTCCTTAACACCTCATTCATCCTTATCACGGCTTCCTCCGGGCCAAATATCAAACAATACTCAACAAACTTGACCTTAAATCTTGGATCAAGAATAGTCGCACATGACAAATAAAAGTTATAATCGGACCAATATTTGTTAAACTTTTCCAACACAGGAGTGACCATTTGAGCTAAAAAAACATGAGGACCTTTAGATGTTTCAACTAAACGACGATGGACCATCGAAGCCCCCTTAAAATATATATTTGATGTTGGAGACTTGTTGGCCGAGAACATGCGAGTAACATCATGAAAAAGTTTCAAGAACTTGTGAATACATTCAACTTTTCCCATTCTTCATCCGAAGGAACAATATTCTTGAAAGACATATACATAGACCCCAAATGAAGAAAAATGCTTTGATAAAATAGCACATTATCAAACATCTTAAATGTAGAGTTCCAACGAATTGGCATATCCAAATTAATCTTCCTCTTAACATCTAAATGAAAATGCTTTTGTGCTAGTTCATAAAACTTTTTGCTTCTAGTGGAAGACCTTGTAACAAATTTCACCAAGTTTCTAATACTCCCTAAAATCTCCTGTACAAGGGTTAAGCCGAATTGAACAATGAGATTAAGAATATGTACACAACACCGTATATGAAAAAAAATCAACCACCACTAACTAACATTCCTCTATTTGCAAGACGATTTTTCATATGGCTAACCATAACATCATTATAAGAAGCATTATCAACCGCAAGGCTAAGTACCTTGTGATCTAGCTTCCACTGATTAAGGAACATAAAAATCTCCTCGGACATACTACTTCCATCATAAGGGGGTGACAATGCCTTAAATATTAGAATCCTTTTGCACAACATCCAATTGAAATCAATAAAATGGACGGTGATACAAATATAATGTTGCCAAGTGTGAGATGATTTCCAATTATCCGTTGTTAAACAAACTCGACCGAAAACATTTGATAAAATATTTTGTAGCTTTTTTCTATCGGTATAATATAAGGAAAATAGGTCTCTAGTGAGGGTAGTGCGACCAAATGGCGTAAATTCAGGGTTTGCTTTAAACATCATACGCCTAAAACCATTTTCTTCGATGGTTGAAAAAGAATGACCTCCTTCAACTACATCTCCTTCTTTAACATAGTCACATCAAAGACAAATTCACCACTCTCATCATCATCAATATTATATAATTTAATATAATATAATTTAATTGGCGCCTTTACATATTGATTTATTAATACCATCTTAAAAACGAGATTTATTTGATAATAATTGAATAGAATCTAGTTTTTTTTCGAAAAAAAATCCACATTCTATATTGTATAACATATTTATATAGTGGACGATATAATTAAGAACACATTCTCATGCTTTATTTCATGATGTTCAACGAGATCAACATCCACATAAGAGTGTATCAAACGCAGATGCCAAGCACAAAGAAATGAATTATATATTGATAAAGAGTATACTGTAGTGGAAAACAAATATACTTCAACCACTACCTAATGGTGCCTACTTTTAAAGATGCAAAGTGCCCTTAGCATTTTTACTATCATTTTCTTCCATATTTGCACTCATATATTATAGAAACGAATGTCAAAACAGCAATAAAACAACCAAACAAATGATCATCACCAAGCATGGAGTATCAGAAGCGAGAATGATAGTCACTTTCACATGCCTCAACCGCCTTCGCTTAAGACTCCATCTGATGGATAGTCTTTTTTTCTGAGTTCGTGCCAGACCTCACCGATAATATGAGCAAACAAAAAGATGGAGTAACAAGAGGAGGAATCTTGGCCCTGATCAGACAACACAAGAGGAGTACATCCGAGGGGACCTGTGAAGCCCAAATATGAAGATAACACACGAAGAAGATACTAAGGGTGAATATGATATATCATTGAGGTCACGAGTACAAGGACGTAATTTTATATAATCAACGATAATTCATAGCAGGATACAAAGTCATAAAAGTGGTGAACAAAGCAGATCGTCATCATCAAGGGGCAGAGATAAAAGGGCCTGCGCATGAAACAGTATAAGCAAAGAGTGGGTTATTTGTAGCATCTTCATGTTCCTGAGATTTCAATGGTTCTCCTAACTCCAAAGGGTACCTCCATCAACTACAGGTTCTTCATCTCCGCCACAAACATAAGCTTCAATTATACATATACTTGTCCAAGTAGAATCATACAGAGGTTGACTGCCACAATTTTCATCCAAAAGGAGCTGTCTTCTAGCTAATTTGATCAGGTTTGCTTTCCTGCAATTTGGCTATTGAGGAATTCTAACACTGATTGGCGCTGCAAAAAATGTTTTAATATAAGCTTTATCTGATATCTATCAACTTCTGCAGTAAAGTAAATCTAGAAAAACAGCCATTAAAATAGGTAATTAAGACCCGGAATGTCAAAGCAAATAAGCCATAGATTCCAGGTCCAACTGCATCATATATTTAAACATGGGAAGAGGTTCAGAAAGTTCAAGGGGCTTACAGTTTATTTAAGATTTTAAACAGAACATGTGAAGTGGCTTAGGTAAAAACAATTTGATAAAGATATTATGCCTCAAGTTTAAATCCCAAATTATGTCTTTATACGAAGCATTCTCAATAACTATAATCACAATTCAGCCTTCACATTTGGCAACGATTGCGTTAAGCCAGTTAAAGAACCCATCTGGTTGCAAGGTTTCCTAGACATGAATATCAGTGTATACTACAGCTTACAACGCAGTGAGCTATGGATCTGGAAACTAAAAAGTAGTCAAGCAATGAAGCAAACGATATCTCAAAAAAGACAATGGCCTTGGCTTCAATCCAAAGGCTTGAAAAGAAATTTCAACCAAAACTCATCATTGTTTCAATAGCAAAATTTGACAAAGAAGCCATACCCTTTGTTCAAGTGCTACTTGACTGGAGTCTATCTTCAAGGATTCTAACATATTTATAGCTTCACGAAAATCAGCAATAGCTCCCTCCTCATTGCCAAGCCCTCTGTCAACATCAGCCACTTTTGCTAAAGAAACTGCAACATCTAGGGTCTGGAATCACAGGAAGCAAGAAGATACTTATGATAAGAGCTAAAACAAAATCAGAAAAAAAGGAAGGAAAAAAAGTTTGTAGCTGGTTTTCTTGCAGGAAACCTTGAACTCAGAGGCAATAGCATTCACATAGTCATTGAGTATTAATAGAATATACTTAACAGCAGTTACAGAAATTTCATGCCTTTGATTCCATAAGGTTTATGCCACTTCATACTCTTTTCATTCAACAAAAATGTGTTGATGAAGATAGTCTCCCAATTAGAAAACGTTCCCATTGCCTCTAGGACAGATGAATATTCATGGAGAATTCTCCACCAACAGGCAACTAAATTCCTAGGCCAATTAGAATTCTGCTAAACAAATTAGGAAACATACTGCCCATCAGAAACTTTCTTTACAACACAGAAGGTTTCACTTTTGGGTGACACTAATCTTACAAAAACCAATACATACGTAAAATGTACAAACACAGATAATATTAGTGAGAACAAGCATAAAACCCCACTTGACAATAACCTGTGTCCAACCACAAGAGGGGAAAAGGAAAAATCTAAGATATTTTCTGCCTTCTTATTTCACAATAAATATCAGTAGCAAGAGAAATCAATTAACATAGCAGCATTAACCTCATTTTCAACAGATTTAAACATGAACTAACCAGAGATGCAGAATCAGTATTATTTTTCAAGGCATTACGACGAACATCCAACGATCGAAAATAACAAGTTCTTGAAGCTTGCAGATCACCATCATAGTACTTTAGGTCTCCAACTTTGTTCAATGAAACAGAAAGAGTGTGTATAATCTGCCAAAGATATATTCATTATCTATAAGAAAGAAACAGTAACATTTAGAAACCATCATTTAGTTGTAACATAACATGCTACCTCCATATCTTCAGTTGGCACTTGTGATAAAAATTCAGCACTTTCTTCAAAGTAGGTGACAGCAGATTTAGCATCTCCCATTGCACGACTGCAATAAGACAATAAGTTTAGTTTAGAAACATTATTCTTAGTACACAAGTAAAGCAATATATTTCTGAAAAAGAAAAAAGAAAGCTAAAAGTTCGGTGTACATTGTCCCAAATGCTGAACACAATTAAAATTCAAGTAATATAGCCAGAAATAAAATTAGCCAAACTGAGACAGGAGACAATAAGGAAAATGACAATCACAAGCTGTGCAAATATATGTTTTAGGGGGTGGGGGAGATTAAAGATGATACACATCTACCCCCACCATGTTTAGGTGAATATGACGTACACAACCTTATCCTGTCTAGCAGAGAAATATTAGAATTCTATCTCTCTCTCTCTCTCTCTCCTGCAGATGAAATAACACAAGACCAGAAAGGGGATACAGGCCCTTTAGACACACCAAAGGAGCTCTCATCGTAGGTTGCTTCTGAAGATCATGTACTAAATATCATACAAATTATTAAAGCCTGCTTAAAGTTATCAATTCTGGTTGGCTGGGTTCCACCAATGTATAGAATCACATACATAAGGAATCAGTAGCGGTTACAATCAGGAGGACAGGCAACAGAAACTAAATACAACATAAAACCAATGCATTTAATCTCGAAAACCAATAGCAAATAAAAAACAATTATAGAGATAAACAATTTCTTTCCAAAAACTTCCAAATATAAAATACATAGTACTTTTTAAAAGAAAAGATAGCAGAAGATATATCACAATGGTTAGAAATCTGTGAAATAGATACATTAAGACATGAAAATGCTTCCCAAACACTATCCTGCTTCTGTAACCATGTAGTCCATAGCCATTTTTCTGACTATTCAAAATAGAACAGAAGAGTAACAAAAACTCTAGCATATGCGAAAGCCACAATAAATGTAGCTGATCACGGACGAAATCAGTGTAAGAAAAAATATAATTACTGAGGCCAACAGGAGGCACAAATGTAAATAACAGAATACATATAGGGAAAAAAAGAAAGGGGGAATAAAAAAATTGGATGCAATGTACCCAACACCTCAGTCTTGGAACTAACTTTACTTAGTTCTCTCAATAGCAAAGACAATGAAAATTGTCAACAAAAAAGTCGAAAGAATAGGAAAAGACTCATACAGGTAGCATTTCCCTCTCCCCTACAGCAGCTCAAATACAACACTAAGTGAGGAGCTCATGGCAAAACACATCAATCACACATAGGTAACATTTCCTTGATCTTTACATGAACTGAAACATCTGCAGAAGACCCTTAACCCATCAAAATCTAGATAACCATCCTGTTGCTTGTCACATCAATGCAATCAAGTTATACGAAGGCTGACTTCAAAACTGATATCTTGTAATACTTGAATATACACCATCACACCAGTGAAGAGGTTAAATCAGGTAGCCTTCTCAAGATATTAAAAGGATGAGTTATTCAGATGAGTATATGGGTTTTTTCAAGCAAACAGTGAAGTTCAATGAAGAGAAACAGAGAAGAGAGAGAGAGAATATACCAACAATCTCCCAGCATTCCCAGCACAGCACCAAGTTGTGAGCACAACTCTGGCTTGTTACCAGATTCCTTTAATTGTTCCCTGATATCAATAGCACAAAGTGAGAGCCTGGATTTCGCACTTTCCACATTCTGGGCGCGAAAAGCCTGCAAGTACAACAAGAAATACATGATGGAACATTCTACAAATGCTAGTACCCAGTAGTTGCCTATCTTTGCATTAAATGTTCAGTGGCATGATTTTTAAATTAATTTGTCCCCCCCCCCCCCCCCACCATAACTTACCCTCATGGCATGTTGAACCAGAAATGCACCTCTCTCCAGTGAGACATCCTCATAAATCACAGGTTTATTTTTGCTGACCTCCTCCTCAGCATCTGTACCAACAGGAGACCTCTTGATTCGGGCATGACCATCAATGAACTTATCAACAAGCTTCTGAGTTTCTTCATCAGATACAATGTTCTCAATATCAGCACCACATAATGGGCAGTCCTTGAAGCGTGAAATGCATGCCCTGAACAGCAAAGAAAAATAAGAAATCTGATCAAGATTACAAAGGAACAGCAACATAATAATATTATTGATAGATTTGATACTTCCACTAAAACATAGGTGTGAAACACTAGTAGATGCAAATTCAGTCAGCTTACTTGCAGAATATGTGGGAGCAGGGTACACATTTACTGCTATCATACAGAAGAGCTTGGCAAAGTACACAGCTGAGAGGGCCAATTTTAAAAGAACGAGAATCATATCCAAGAGGACACTTAGGCTCAATTATGCCAGAGTCAGAAGATTCATTTCTAGCTTTGCTCTCATCTTCTGCAGTATGCCTAGACTGATTTTCACCACTTCTTTTTGAAGATATGTCATCAGGACGAGAACCTTTGGCAAAAGGACATTGATTTTCACCACTTCTTTTTGAAGATATGTCATCAGGACGAGAACCTTTGGCAAAAGGACATTGATTTTCACCACCTCTTTTTGAAGAGGTGTCTTCAGGACGAGCAACTTTAACAAATGGGCAAACTGGGGTCATCTCTTCCAATACTGAATAAAACAAGTATTGGGGGTCAAGAATTATCTGTTAGCATATATACAACGCTATATTGCATGTAAATTATAAAAAGCTATCTGATTTGAGCTTTAACTTTGAGTCAAATCTAAACCAAACATGAAGATATGCAACCACAGAAAGGAGAGAGAAAACTCAAGAGACTTTCTACACAATCAAAACAAAGCAATAATATAGTGACTGATCTTGGAGATACACAACAATTGGGTGATAGAGGCATTTCTTCAAGAACTCTAGTCCCACAGATATCAACCAAGAAAATGTAAACTATTACTCCCACTCCAACAAATTATCAAGAATTTATTGTTTTGCTTACGAGATCAATGAATTCAGGAAATCTGGATATGAATTAGAACCAGATGACAGTTTACACCCAGCATCACACTAAATAGAAGAGTCTTTGTTCAAGGAAGGGTATTTTGCAACAAGAGAGTTTCCATGTCTAACTATCTTTCACATGAGCATTTACTCCACAGTCCACACCAATCTTTCTGTCAATGTGTGCAGAGTAATGAAACTCACTAATCTTTCAGCACGGAGAAAGGGTAAGAATCATGCATTGTCGGAAGATGATAGAAACCTCACCAACTGAATCAACTATCACTTAATACAATATAAAGCAAGAACACAGACTTGAAAGCTTTTTACATACAAGACGATTAGAATGTTGCCTTGTTCCCAGTCTAGAAACACAAACTTGCTAGTATTCCAAGTGTTTTTGAGTTTGAAGAACCCTTTCTAGATCCTTCCCTAATGATATTTTGGCACAAGGTATTCAGAATTCAAGTATTTGTTTAAATGGTTTAATAATAGAAAGACCAATTAAGACGAATCAAAATATATAATTTATGTGAATAAAACTGCAGCAACTTAACTTTACATTTTCTTTATTCAGAAACTTGTAATAAAGTGCTTCAATCAAGTCGCTGGCCACCCTCAAAGCTATCAGAATACCCCACATATTTTACGAGCTCAAGAGCATGAGCATTTTGACGTTCTTCCTAAAGATATTCACCAACAATAAAAAACGCATACATTGCTTTAAATTCAAAATTTGACCTTCTTGATACACCATCATGAATGTTCATAAAAATTTTGTTCAGTTAAAGTCTTAACAATGTTAAGAACAGAGTGATTAGCAGAAAATCAGGAGAGTAAGAAGAGAATAAGGAAGAAAAAGACAAAGATATACCGAAGCAGAGAAAAGAAGAAGACAATTATGGGTGAAGGTTGTTCTAGTGATTGTATTACCAATAACTATTGTAACAAGCTCCACAACATACAAGAAGCAGAGACTCTCCCAGATGACAGAGTACAATCACACCTTTTCAGATTGAATATCTCACTCTTACTACACTTCAACATTTATCATTTCTAAGACTGTAATTCTCTCCTCCCTCAATAATTGATCACTGCAGCTTTCCTAAAAACTTTCGTATTTTCTAACTAAACACTCTCAAAGAAGGGATAACCTAACGCATCTCTTGTCTAATCAAATGCTTCTTCTTTACTCCAATGCAGACTACTCCAGCATGTTAAACAGCGAAAATTCCACATGTAAACAACTTTATATAGTATCCACTCACCACACAAAAGACAAATTGTTCTAGTGTGAACTAGACTCTAAATTTCAAGGTGATTTCTGAAAGGACAATACTCTCAAAATATGACCGCCTCGTACACAAGTCTATTATTACAATTCCCAAAATCGTAGTGGATTGGATTAGGACTTCCCATAGCCCTTCCAATTGAAATATATGAGAACCACCAAGAGTGCAAAGATTAATTTCATAAAACCTTTTACGACGATGGGTTGTGCAATCTAACAACTATTTCTGAACTGAGGGAGTAGTACCCTAGTTCCCAACAACTCATTTTCAAGGACAGTATTACCCTAGTTCCCAACTTCTCATCTTCGAGGACAGTAGTACCCTAGTTCCAAGCATCTCATCTTCGAGGACGGCAATTCCTACATTACTCTCCATGTCTTAGACTCTTATATCGCCGAAATAATTCCATCACAATAGCAATCGTAAGCATCATCAATACCACCAGCCCACCAACAACCAAAATTTCTTATCCTATCTTTTGAATTGCTAAAATCATTAAACTCAAAACGAAGAACACTCTCTCAACATGCATTAAACGCGAGTTTGATACGATCATGTAACCAATTCTTGGTATATTACAACTACCTAATATCAAATTTCCGGGTATGAGCAACAGAACAATTCTATCATATCTAATTGAACGATTCAACATCTCAAAATAAAAATGAATGAAAATCAAGCAATTCATACAATTCAATTTATTTCAGAGCCAACATATATCAAACAAAAATGAGTTGATTAAATTTGGCACAAAGAAAGAGGAGAGAGACGAAGAAAGATACCAAGAATGGAGTGATTATGAGTTATGGGGTTAGGGGGATCCGGAAAGTTCTAGAATGATTTCGTCGGAAAAGCTCAGTTTGATTATGTGGAGGATTGGAGGAATAACGAATTGTTTCTGAAATTGGGGGAGATTTAAGGTTCGACGGACAGATATTTTCCAACTACGGAGTAATTGCGAAGTAATGGTTTGCAATAAAGAGAGCTGCTAATCTGAAATCATGCATCTTAAGCTGTCATTGAAGGAAAATGTCATTTGATCAAGTGTAACGATTAAATATAACATGGACAAATTTATTGAGATATCTATAATCGGTTATTTTAGGTGATCACAGTGTTTTGCTGGAAACCGACTATGATTTGTGAATTAATTTGATTAGTGCACGGCTAATAAACAGGTCCTATGAGGTCACAAATATAAGTATATGATTTAATTAAAATGCAAAAGAGGTTAAGAAGCTAAATGGTCATACTTATGTGAAGTATGGACTAAAGAGGTTATTTGTAACTTATAGATGTTACTTATAAATAAGGATGATTATGAGACATAAGATGTACTACTGCTTCACTCATACTTAGCCATATACAAAAGCTCTCTTTTCCCCTCTCTTTGCCATCACCAACAAAAGCAATAAGGAATTGTTCCTTATTCCGTACTAGCATACGTGGTGATTTAATCGTTGCTTGTGGACCAACACTAGAGGAGCAACATTTGGTGTTCTAAGGATCTCCATATAGAAGTGTGAATCGATCTTCACTTTGTGGAAATCACGCTTCAAGAGTATGGAATTCTAATCCTATAATTCGTATTGAAATGTGCATGAGATCCTGTTATAGATGCAAGAAATCGTTTCTTGAAATTCCACTTTACGTATCTACAATCTAATAGTTATACAACCTTACAGGAAACAAATAACCCCGAAAGAGATCCAGGACAGCAATAAGTTACAACTTGGGAGATATAAATATTTATTTGAGTAAGAACACAATATCATACAAAAGAGACTCACTAGGAATCAAGAGTTGAACAAAACCTTGAGTGAGGAAAAAAACAAGCAGTGGAACGGTGAATGATAGACACTTCACTCCACCGGCTAATATGTGCGTCCGCACTAAATTTATAATATGCAGATCCCAAAGAGTAAAATTCAAAACAGATAAGGAAGGCCATTAAATTCAAAACAAAATAAGAATTGATATTCAAATAATTGGACTACAACCTTAATGACATAATAAAAGTCCAATAGCAGCATTCCACTGAAAATGTATGAAACACCAATTCAACAACCTCACTTATGAAGAAATGTCCTCAATAAGTGTAACAAATTAGATATAATTAGGATTAATTATGGAGATAATAAAATTCAGTTATTTTATGTGATTATAGTGTTTTACTAGAAACCTACTATAATATGTATATTAATTAGATTAATATACTAATAACTTTAACGGAGTCATATGAGGTCACACAAATAAGCAAGTGATTGGATAAATCTAAAATAATTATGTGAGAGTTGTGAATTGAACAAATTAGGTAATTGAGTCACTTTGAGTTACTTAATTATCATATATATATATATATATATATATATATATATATATATATATATATATATATATATATATATATATATATATATATATATATATATATATATATATATATATATATATATATATATATATATATATATATATATATATATATATATATATATATATAGAAATGGGATCATGTGAGAACCCCTTACTTATATAAGAACCTTTGTTATATAAGAACCCATCTAATACCATTGATTTAGTTGAAATTGATGGTTATGATTCAATCAATATTAATGGCAAATTGGTAAATAGAATTAAGTCGCATTTGTTAGTCAAGGAAATTTCCGTGATTAATGGGCAGTTTTTCACTAAAATTCGCATAATTCAAAAAACAGTTTTACTCCATATTCAGTTTCCTATTTTAATCCATTTAAAAATGACAATATAGGTTTTGAAAATCAGTAGTGTCTATATATTTCATATTCAAAGTATAGGTTTGCTGCTTTTGCATTGGAAAATAAGGTAAATGATTTTTTTTTTTTGTAATCGAGTTATTAGTTATAAAGTGCATGATTACGAGTGTATGAGTAGTTTTTAATGATGAAATTGCGAGTTCTATGTTTTATTTCGTGTGTTTTTAATAAATTTGTTCGTCTTATTGCATCATATGTAATAATCTGTGTTGTAAATGTTCTGATTTGAATGTGCTAATACTTCCAAATATTATAAATGATCTGTAGTGTAGTATGTTATATTAGAGTTATGATTTAAAACAATAGAATTATAAATCAGTACAATAGACTGATAAATCAGAACATTAGAGTTATAAATAAGAACACTATAATAATAAATCAGAACAATAGAGTTGTTCTTTAGAACAATACAGTTATTAATATGAATAATAAATTTATGATTAAGAAGATTAATATAATAAAATGAATAATTGAATAATAAGTCAGAAACAATATGGTTATGATTAGAACATTAAAGTAGTTATTTAGAACATTTAGGAGTATAAGATCGCATTAGAATTATATAGTATTCTAATGTTCTACACCCATAGGCCATTTAAACTAATGTTCTAAATCAGAACTATATTGTTCTGAATTAGAATTCTATAGTAAGAACATGTATCAGATCACTCGCTGTATCGACCTTGAACTTACTAATATCAATGTTCTAAATCATAACTCAATTGTTCTGAATTAGAATTATATTGTCCTTATACATAACTATTATTCAGATTTAAATTTATGATGTTCTGATTTCTAATTATATTGTTCTGCTTTATAATTCTATTGTTTTATTGCGAATCAAATGAGAAATACATACCAACATTTTTTATAAATAATTTTGTGCAATAGTTTTAATCATTAGAACATTAATAGAACTCACAACGAATAGAATTATTAATCAACGAATAGAATTAATAGATGATTGTGTATTATATAGTTTCATAGTTTCTCTTGTGGCTCAACGTTGTCTGATTTAGTACATTAGTATATACAGATGAGTACAATAGTTATATGTATGAGTATTATCTAATCATATATTAGAACAATATATTTATGATTTAGAACATTAGGATAGATATGTCAGTACAATTCTAATAAAAATATAATACAATAAAATAAGTCATTCGAACATGTTTGAATATTTATAGAACATCAGTATAATGCATAAATAACACAGTAGACTAGAGTTTAGAATAATACATAATTTTTAACGGTCTTTAATTATATTCTTTGTAGCCATGAGCTTCAACGAGGAGTGTAGTGTTTCTAATTCAAATGAGAGCGTTTCTCCTGGAGTAATACCTGTATGCACTCCGGGTGGAACCAAATACTGGATACAATGTTGTTCCAATGATGTGAAACCATATGTTGGAATGAAATTCTCAAGTGTTGAAGAAGGTATTTCATTTTATAAGTCATATGCAAATGAAGCTGGGTTTAACACTAGAAAATCAACTATGAAAAGAAGGAAGAATGGTGTAATCAGTTTCCAATATCTTGTGTGTAATAAAGCCGGATATAGGTATAAATGGAAGTTTGATGTGCAAGACAAGGGAAAACTAAAAGAAGGTGTGGATGATGTCCCGATCATTAGGAGGAGATTGGTGACTCGTGTTGGATGCAAGACACAAATTGTATTGAAGATTTGTGTGATGGTTCTTATGTTATAACGAATTTCCAATGGGGTCATTCTCATGCACTCATTTCTACTATATATCAACATTTCTAAAAATCAAGAAGAAACTTGAGCATCTTGCACAAAAAGATGATCGTTGATGATTCCAAGGTATATATTCTAATGATCTTACTCAATTGGTACCTTGTTTTAAATAAGTGTTCGATTGTTCAGAATTTTTTTTAAGTGTTTTGAATCATTATATTTTTCCTTGTATTTTTTCAGATAAATATGGGGCCTGTAAAAACATTTAGAATGATGAAAGAGTATGTTGGGGGGTATGAGAATGTTGGTGCCTCAAAGTGTGATTTCAAAAATTTCCATAGGGATTTGAAGGCATATATTGAAGGGTCAGATGCCCAAATGTTTGTAGATAATTTCAAACAGAAGAAGTTGACGTGGTCTGCTTTTTTCTTTGATTATCAAATTGATGATAATGATTATTTATGTAGAGGATTATGGGCTGACCCGATTTGTAGGAAGAATTATGGACTATTTGGGGATATGGTATCTTTCGACACTACGTATTAGACAAACAGGTATGTAGTTAATGCTAATAAACAATAAAGTTATGGCACATCATCACTTTATCACAATAAAATTATTATTCATAACAATATAATAATAATTAAGAACACTAATATAACAAAATGAATCACTGAATTATTAGTCAGTAACAATAGGTTTACTGTTAGATCATTAGAGTAGTTATTTAGAACATTTAGAAGTATAAGATCGCATTATGATATATTGGTATGTAATTCTCATTGAATGGCATTAGAATAACCCAATTCCCATTTTAAACGTTAGTATAACTAGTTTAGTATAATGGGAACTGGGTTTAGAACATTAATATAACTTATAACGAATAGAAAACTAACTACGCAGTATAATAAGTTATTGTATTTATGATTTAGAACAATAGATTTATAAATCAATACATTATAATTATAAATCATAACAATAACTATATAGTCTTTATATGGCATAATATGCATGACTGTTTTAAATAGATATTCGACTGTTCTGAATTTTATTAGAAATAAATGTTATTGTTCTATAACAGGTATAACATGGTGTTTGGACCTTTCACAGGAGTTAACCATCATAAAAAATGTATCACTTTTGCTACTAGGTTTATAGCTAAGGAAGATGTAGTTTCTTTTGAATGACTATTTAGAACCTTCCTTAGATCAATGGATCAAAATAAGCCAACTTGTTTAATTACAAATCAAGATCCAGCAATGAAAATTGCTGTGAATAATGTATTTAAGAAGTGTGAACATCGATTTTGTATGTGGAATATAATGAAGAAAATTCCTGACAAAATAGGAAGAAGTATTATCCAAGACACTGATTTTTTAAAGAGGATAAGTGATTGTGTTTGGAATTTGGAGAGTGAACCAAAAGAATTTGAGGAAAAATGGAACAAGGTGCTTGTTGAGTTCCATTTAGAAGACCATTAATGGCTTCGTGTGATGTTTGAAATGAGACAAATGTGGATTCCAGCTTAGTTTAGAGATTTATTTATGGGTGGTATCATGAGAACTACATCAAGATCAGAAAGTGAGAACAATTTCTTCACATCTTTTGTCAATCCCCATGTTTCCCTTGTAGAGTTCTTGATGAGGTTTGAAAGTGCTATGGATGCTCAGAGGCACACTCAAGCACAGAATGACAATGATTCTCAACACAAGTATCCTGAATGCAAGACACAAATGGAGATTGAAAGACATGGATTCGAGGTGTATACTGTTAATGTTTTCTATGATTTTCAGGATGAAGTGTATAGTGCTTGTTATGAGTGTGGGGTGGAAGAGTTGAAGAAAGAAGAAGGGTTGGAGGTTGCAAAAGTGAGTGAAGGTAATAGGAGAAGAAGTTATGAAGTTCTTATGAATCTTAACACTTATGAAACAAATTGCTCTTGCAAGTTGTTCAGTCGAAAAGGAATTCCATGTAGGCATATGATATGGTTATGGAAGGCCAAGAACATTGTAAGAATACCTGAATAATATGTTGTTAATAGGTGGACTACCATAGCAATGTAGAAGCCAATGTTTGATCTTGATGGGAAAGAGATGGGCAGTTGTTCAATTGGTGTTGAAAGAAAGGGTTTGTTGAATGAATTATGGTCCGAGATTCACAGTTGCGTAAGTTTGGCTGAAGGTAATGAAGATAGCTTAATTGATCTTGTTAGACATCTTTAGGTCTTTAGGTCAAGATGTGAAGAACATAATGTGAATGCAAGTTATAATGCTCATACGACTGACCAAGTTATCGAGAAATTGATTGGATCGTGCACTCCTTCACAAATTCTTATTAAACCTCCTAAGATTTCCAAAAACAAGGGCACTGGAATTCATACTGGTAATGAGCAATGCGTTGGATCATCGAAGAGGTTTAAAGGTGGAAAGGAGAAAGCAGTGGAGCAATCAAAAAGGAAGAAAAGGTTATGTAGAGGATGTGGTGCACTTGGATATCATGATGTTCGAAACTGTCCGGACAAGATTAGTACAACAGGTTAATAATGTTACACATTTAAATAAAAGTTTTGAACAATAGTTACTTTTATCGAAGAATAAATAACTTTGTAGTTTAATTGTTTTTTCATTTAATGGTATTATATATGAACAATACATTCATGGGTTAGAACATTAACATTCGGAATCAAAGCAATAGAGTTACTATATAGAACAATATAAAAATGAATCAACACAATAGTATTAAGAATCAGAACAATAAATTCATTGTTTAGAACATTTAGAGTACGAATCTGAACAATAGTACTATAATCAGAACACTATAGTTATGGTTTAGAACATTATAGCTCGTCAATGAAACAATATCAAATGAAGGTTAAATGCTTCGAACAATATATACAACACTTTTGAACAACATGTTAATATGATTAGAACATTCGTATAAATAGCTCTAAGATTTATACTAAAATTTTAAGTTTTGAACACTAAGTACAATACATTCGAACAATACTTGAATTATTTCGATATATATTTAAACAATAGGTGGAAAGTTTCACACAATTTAGAACATTAGTATATTCACACAATAGGACAATAGAAATAGCTTTAGAACATTAGTATAAATAGCTTTAGAACAATAGAAATATATTCATACAATTTAGAACAATAAATTAGTAGTTTCAAACATTGATTAATACTTTCTAACAATATATACTTAAATTTCAAACAAATAGTTAATAGTTGATCTAACAATGTACATTTACATTTAGAACAATATAGTAAACAATTCAAATAACAAACACTTAAATCTAACATTAGAATCAAAACATGTGGCTAGTTTTGCTTTAGCTGCTCCTTCGCCCATTCCTTTGCCTTTGATATTAATTCATCCTTAAGCTTGTTTTCGTTGCTGCATAATATTTTAGCACAATACTGAATTCGTAATTTCTTCAATGCTTCGCCCTATAATAATAATAACTGATATTATTAATTGATATATTATAAAGTATGATATTAAAACTAAAATTATATATGAATTAATATCTTACATCATTGGGTTGGAATCCAATATCCCATTGCTCATCGCTCTGGCCTTGGTATGATTCCATGTGCTTCATGATGAACACCCCACAATCATTTACGTTGGTGTTGTCCCTCCATTTCATCCTCTTCAATGCACCCTTAAATGTGGATACCAAAGCACCATCACCTATCTTTTTTTCCTTCAAAAATCTAGCAAAGGCCTTCATTTGCCAATTAAAATATTAGAGAATGGTTATTATAAGTGTAATATGAGACATTATGGATAAAACAATAATACTAATATGGTATGTAATTATAGAGTAATGAATTAGAACAATAGAAATATATATCAGAACACTAGAATGATAAATCAGAACAATGGAGTTATAAATAATAACAATAGTTGTTCTTTAGAACATTATAGTTGTTCTTTAGAACAATAGAACAATAGAGTTAATCAGAACATTATAGTTGTTCTTTAGAACAATAGAGTTAGTCTTTAGAACAATAGAGTTATAGAGTGGTAAGTTATTGTATAATTATAATTTAGAACAATCGAATTATAACAAATATAACATTAATGAAGAACATTAACTATATAATAAAGAAAATTACCATTTTCTTGGGAAAGTGGTTGTATTTAGATATAAACGTCACACCCTTCTCAAGAAATCTATTGTCAATCACCTCAACTGATTTATTTAAGAAATTAATACAGAATAGGTAATAGTGCTCATAGGCACACACTAAGAAGAACACCTGAAATAAAAATTTAGAATACTTAGTACCTTATCGTATTATTTTAAAGCTACATAAAATCTTTTAACACATTATAAAGATATTTTACAACGAATGATCTATGCATAAGCGTTGATGTTCGGAATATAATATATAACGTTTCAATTTATAAACACTTAATGTTCTAAAAATTAGTACTAATGTTTTTATATTAATTTAAAACACTACATTTTACGTTGTTCTTAGAACATCGATGTGTATGACAACGATTGTTATAATTTCAAATCTTAATTTTCTTAAATATTTATATATTGTTCTAAATTGTTTCTTTGCCAACAATGGATATTTGTTTGATTTAATAATGCACTTGAGCTCATGACTCATAACAATTAAATATGAGTTTAATTACAATCATCGTGTATAGAGTTTAAATATGAGGTTAATTGCAATCATCATGTAAAGAGTTTAAATATGAGTTTAATTACCATCATCGTTATTTATATATATCATTTAATTACAAAATGGTTATAGTAATCTCCAGTTATTGAAATACCGTCACTTAAATCAGCGTGTTTACTGATCCATATCGAACAAATGAACACTTATATCGAATTGTAGGTATTTGGTTTTGAACAACTGCATATGAAATATAATACAACTACATGTGACATATAGAACAACTGGCTACATGAATAGAACAACTATATACGAGTTTAAAACAACTCACATTTATCAATTTTTTCATATCGAACAACTGAAAAAGTATGTCGAAGTGTGTTTAATGGATTTAGAACAATACACTATGATTTAGAACAATTGCATATGATTTTAGAACAATTGCATTTGATTATAGAACAAGCACATATGAGATTGGGAAAAATTGATACGTTTATAAAACCATTCACATCTTCAAACATGGCACAACATCATTTTTATAACCATGATCAGTTGTTCTAACACGATGCAGCATTAATCTTTCATATAGAACAACTGCACATGTATTTCGAATTGTAGTTAAATGATTCAGAACAAAAGAATATGAGTTTCGAACAACTGTATACATACATATAATAACTACGTACGAGTTTAGAACAACACCATACGTGTATGAAACACTTGAATATGAATTTAGAACAACTGTATATCGAACAACAGCATAAATGTTCATCATATATATCGAATAATCATATTAGCTAAAAGAACAACTAAATATGAGTTTAGAACATTAGATATATATTAATAAGCACGTTGTATTTATAGCATGTACGAATTAAAATAGTAACTATTAAGTTTTTTATTATATTATATATATTTGGAATTAAAAGATTCAGCATATATGGTATTTTGAGCAGTCTTGCGAAATGGAAGGGAAGTTTAAAAAATTATATTGAGGTTGCATGAAATACGACAACTGAATAAAAACTAAATTAAGCCAGTTTAAAGACAAATCATTCAAACCGTTAGATTTTATTAGTATAAATAGCTTTATGAAATATTTCGAACACTAATGAGTTTAGATTCACTGCATACGTGTATAGAACAACCATATCGAACAACCGCACACGTATTTCGAAGTGTAGTTAATGAGTTCATTACAATCGAATATGAGTTTCGAACAACTGCATACGTTCATAGAATAACTAAATACGAGTTTAGAACAACTGTATACGTGTATAAAACATCTACATATGAATTTAGAACAACTGTATATCGAACAACAACATAAGTGTTCATAATATATATTGAATAATTAGTTTAACAAATAGAACAACTATATATGAGTTTAGAACATTAGATATATTAATAAGCATGTTACATTTATAACATGTATGAATTAAAACAATTACCAGTAATTTTTTTTATTAAAACAATCAACAAATATGGTATTTGACCAGAATTGCGAAAAGGAAGGGAAGTTTAAAAAATTAGATTGAAGTTGCATAAAATACGGTTTGTAGTTATTAATCACTGGCCAAAAATTAAATTAAGCCATTTTAAATACAACGCATCCAAACCATTAGATTTTCTTATTTTAAAGGCTGAAGATGGGCTCTTATATATTAAGGGGTTCTCACCAGAACCCGCCCCTATATATATATATATATATATATATATATATATATATATATATATATATATATATATATATATATATATATATATATATATATATATATATATATATATATATGTGTGTGTGTGTGTGTGTGTGTGTGTGTGTGTGTGTGTGTGTGTGTGTGTGTAGCATTGCAAACAAAAACCCTAATTTCAGTACTAACTTTTGCCTCCTCTCACACAATTGCTCCAAAACCCTAAAAAGCAATCAAGAACTGTTCTTGATTTCGTACTAGTATACGTGGGTGATCCAATCTTGCTTGTGGGCCAATACTAGAGGAACGACATTTGACGTTCTAGGTTCTTCGAAAAACGTGCCCTTTCGCTTTGAGAAATTCACGTATCAAAATGGCGCCGTTGCCGAGGACAAGGAGTTGTGTTTAGGTTATAGTCTTGGTGTAAATCATTTTTGTTTTATTTATATTATTGTCTATTAATTTACTCGTCAGTACTTACGCTTGGTCTCTAGTGTTGTTTGCATGCCATATAGCACACGTAGATCAAATCAACATCTAGAACCATACGACCCTGAGGTTCAACGCAACAAACTGAGAATTCCAATCCAAACCTCATCACAACCAAATACTTCCAACCCTCTTACACCACCCATGGACGAAAACCAACAATTCCTCTATTTGAACTCCACATCCCCAAATTTTACCCTACCTTGATCCTAGCCTACATTGCAACCGTTTCCAAACTTGTTCGACTTGACCTGATTAGCAAGTTCTGTGCTGGAGAGTAAATAAGATACAATCCCTAAGATTTCTCCCTGATTGAGTGTTTAATTCCCGACTCATCTTAAGTCGGATGATTTTGAGCGAAACACATACCGTATTGAACACACGAGTGTATTAGAAATTTCCCACATCTTTTAGGAAATAGAATAGGGAGCGTGGACTTGTGACCATTTTAGGTAGTGGGTGGCATGGCCTGTGTTGTAGCTTTTCCAGTAATCCCGAGTCTATGGAAGATGTCGTTCATCTTGGTATTATGCTCTTTTTAGCCCTACTTGCACACCCATGGCTAGGGAAGAGTTTTGCGCGTACACGGCTGGCATTGTCTTGTTTTTCGCTCACCTTGCTTCTCATATGCTTTACTCACGGTGTTGCCTTGCTAGTTCATTTGCTAGGGACTAGCAAAGGTTTGGCTTGGGGGAAGTTGATGGGCTCATTTTAGAGCACGTTTACAACCCCATTTTAGTGTCGAGTCTCGCTATTTTATATTGGTTTTATGCACATTACATCCAGTTTTACCTTGATCTTGTCCTCGAGCTGTTTTTAGGTTATTTCAGGTACTTTCGATGATTTTGAGGTAAAATGAGACGTGATCGAGGCTTTGACACTTTTCTCAAGAGTTTGGATGTGCATATCATAGCTTGATCATGTGTTCCAAGTCACTCTCGAAGATTCCATAAACTCCAGGAGCCATTAGACACTTCAAAGGAGCTGTTGAGCAAGGTTCAGGTTCAGATTCGACCGAATCTGACATCCATTCGGCCGAATGGAAGACAGGAACTCAAGCACATAAATTAAGCTCTCGGGAATAGCCAAATGAACACTCATTTGGCCGAATCAAGGCCCATTTGGTCGAATGGTTGCACTCATTCGGCCGAATGGTGGACAAGGTGAGAAAAGTCGAGGCTTCTGATATGGGCGAATGAAGAATCATTCGGCCGAATACACCACTCATTCGGCCGAATCTACACTACATTCGGCCGAATGGAGACTGTTTCCAAAGTTTTTGGTTTTTTCTTTAGCCGGCGCTCGAGGGTTTTTCTAGGGTTTTACCCCTTATGTCCCTAGGGTATAAATACCCCCTTGTTCTGTAAATAATCCTCATGCCTACTTTGAGAGCTTTTGTGCCTCAACCTAGAACATCACTTTAAAGCTTTTCATTTCATTTATGCATTAGTTTAGATTTACAGCTTTCATTGTTCTCGTTTTCAAGCTTTGTATTTCGGATTCGGATTCTCTTTCATTCACGCTATTTCATTTATGCAAGGTATCGATTCTTTTATGTTTTATTTTGTTTAATGCTTTCAAGTATTGTTTTTCTGAATTTCATTCCTCTTGCTATTATCGTTACTTCTTTTACGGTTTTGATAGAGTAGTTGTCGGTTTTGTTATAGGTCTTCATTTTTCGTTCTCTTGTTCATTACAGTCAAATCATTCATGCTTTCAATCATGTTCTTTTTCGTTGTTTATGCCCTAGTCTTTATTACTATGTGTGAGTAGTTTTCTTAGGGGTTTGATTGGTGAAACCCTAGGTTGGCTCATTCTTCATGCGTAGAGTTAGGATTTGAGATTGTTGATGATTGATTGATTGATATTCGATGAGAATCTTGTCCTGCCACTCCTTTGGAGACATAGGGCGATTATAGGTTGTTCGTGTGATTTATAGGGTTACAAACTTCCTCTCGTCATCTTGAGTGTCATGATTCATTGTTGACGGTTTTCTCCTAATTTAGCGTATTGATAGTTTGATTGTCCTTCCTAGGGTGGAACTGATCTATCCCCGTTTTCCTTTCATAGCATATCATCGTTTTAATTCTTGCTTTACTTTTCTGTTATTAGTATAGTTATATCAAATCCCCATATAAACCCTTTGCATCAAGTCTAGAAACTATCGCCCCTTGTCCTTGTGGTTCGATCCCCGACTTACCACTACACTAGTTGTAGTAGTATTAGGGTGTTTATAAATTTTGTTTGCATAACTATTCTTTTAGTTAAATGACCTAAAAGAACGGTTATCATTAGGGCTGGGAAAAAGAAGGGAAAACAAAGAGTTGTAGCCAAAACTTCTGCAAAGCCAAAAGCTACAGCTAAGCCAAGGGTGGCTGCTGAGAGAAAATGCTTATACTGTGACATAATTGGTCATTGGAAGAGGAATTGCCCCAAATACTTGAAGGACAAGAAGTCTAGTGCTTCTACTTCATGTATCTATGTTATAGAAGTTAATTTAGCAACTTCTACTTCTTCTTGGGTATTTGATACCGGTTGTGTTTCTCATATTTGTTCAAATGTGTAAGGACTCAAAAGGAGTAGGAAGTTGGTAAAAGGGGAGGTAGAAATGTGCGTAACTAATGGAGCAAAGGTTGTTGCCACAATAGTTGGAACTTATTATCTACATCTGCCTTCTAGATTAGTATTAGAACTAAATAATTGTTATTTTATACCTAATATTGATAAAAACATTATTTCAATTCATGTATTAGATTATGAAGGATACTCTTTTATGATTAAGAAAGAATGTTTCTCTATCTATAAGGATGAAATGTTTTTTGCCAGTGTTAATAATACTAATGGATTGTAACTACTTAACCAAAATAAGCCTATCCTTAACATAGAAAACAAGAAACGTAAATCCAATGATATAAACCCCCCCTTTCTATGGCATTGTCGTTTGAGCCATATAAACCAAAATCGCATTCAGAAGTTACATAAATATGGGCTTCTAACATCTTTTGATTTTAAATCATTTGATGTATCCGAGTCGTGTTTGATGGGTAAAATGAAAAGATCACCTTTATCTGGAAAAAGTGAAAGAGCTAATGAACTCTTGGGCTTAATACATACAGATGTATGTGGACCAATGAGTACAAAATCTAGGGGAGATAATAGCAACTTCATAACCCTTACTAATGATTTAAGTTGATATGAGTATATTTACTTAATGAAACATAAGTCAGAATCCTTTGAAAAGTTCAAAGAGTTCCAAAATGAAGTAGAGAACCAACTTGGTAAGACAATAAAAGCATTAAGATCAGATCATGGTGGTGAATATTTGAGCCAAGAGTTTAGTGATCATTTGAAGAGTTGTGGGATTATTTCATAACGGACTCCACCAGGAACACCTCAAATGAATGGTGTATTTGAAAGAAGAAATTGAACTCTATTAGATATGGTTCGATCTATGATGAGTCTTGCTGACCTTCCTGTATTCTTTTGGGGACATGCTCTCGAAATTGCTTCTTTTAAACTAAATAGAACTCTGTCTAAGGCAGTAGATGAGATACCATATGAGTTATGGAGAGGAAGAGTTCCTAGCTTGTCTTATTTACGCATTTGGGAATGCAAGGCTTATGTAAAACGTTTATAGCCTGACAAACTCGCTCCTAAAGCAGACAAGTGTTTCTTTGTAGGTTATCCTGATGAAATAAGGGGCTATTACTTCTACAACCATCATGAGAACAAAGTGTTTATTGCTAAGGATGATACCTTTATAGAGAAGGATTTCATTTCCAAAAAGGTAAGTGAGAGTAATGTATTTCTCGAAGAAGTTCAAGAAGCGCAATAAACGGATGTGGTACAACCCATGTCAGAAGCAGAAGTACTTGTGTCATTATCTGCGATAAAGGTGGTGCATCCAATGCATGAACCCTCTCCCATGCATGACCTTGTATTAGAGGAAGAACACTCAGTGTTTAAACCTTCTACTGCTCCATCCAAATCTAATTCAAGCAAAAATTCTCAAATCATTGAGCTCCTATTGTTGCCCCTCGTAGATCTAGTAGACTAAGAAATCCACCAGAAGGTTTGTGGATTTCTTGTTAACTGAAGGTTATGAAATAATGATTTTAGAACATGAGGAACCTACTAGCTACAAAGATGCCTTAGCGAGTCAAGACTCTGAAAAATGGCTTGGAGCCATGAAATATGAAATGGAATCCATGTAAGTGAATCAAGTATGAGACTTGGTTGATTTGCCTGATGGGGTTACACCTACTGGTTGCAATTAGATTTTCAAATTGAAAACAGATAAGGATGGAAACATTGATGTTTTCAAAGCTAGATTGGTTACAAAAGATTTTAGGCTGATTCATGGTATTGAATATAATAAGACCTTTTCACCAGTTGTGATGCTTAAATCCATTCGAATAATCCTAGCGATTGTTGCCTTCTTTGATTATGAAATTTGGCAAATAGATGTCAAAACTGATTTCATGAATGGGTGCTTAAAATAGGATGTGTATATGACACAGCCTAAGGGTTTTGTGGATCCTGAGAATCCTAGGAAGGTATGCAAGCTTTAAAAGTCTATTTATGGACTGAAGCAAGCATCTCAGAGTTGGAATCTTTGATTTGATGAGGCTATAAAACAGTTTGGTTTTCTAAAAAATGAAGAACAATCTTGTGTATACAAGAAGTTTAGTGGGAGTAGCATTGTCTTCTTGGTTTTATATGTAGATGACATATTACTCATAAGAAACGATATTCCTATGCTTGACTCTGTCAAAGAATGGCTAAAGAATTATTTCTCTATGAAGACCTTGGAGAGGCTGAGTATATTTTGGGGATCAAGATCAATAGAGATCGATCTAAACTACTAATTAGACTTAGTCAAAAAACTTATATTGATAAAGTTCTTAGTAGGTTTAATATGGAAAACTCAAAAATGGGTTTCCTCCCTATGCAACATGGTTTGTTGCTAAGCAAGACTCAATGTCCTTCAAACATTGATAAGATTAGGCGAATAAACCTTATGCTTCAACTATAGGGTACATTATGTATGCCATGATTTGTACTCAATCGGATGTCTCATATGCTTTGAGTATGTATAGAAGATACCAATCGAATCTAAGTGACGCACACTAGAATGCAGCTAAGAATATCCTTAAGTACTTGAGAAGAACTAAGGATCATTTCTTAGTGTATGGAGGTGAAAGTGAATTGGTTGTTGAAGTTACATGGATG